>CM036880.1:4918219-5554219 GCA_020796165.1 Pantala flavescens
CCTTTATCTCCTCCTGGAGAATCCCTTAGGATATCCCATTCTTGAATCCACACATAGCGTTGAGTGTCCACCCGTCAACATCTATGCAATCAAGGATTGAACTTATTAAAAAGGAGCATATAAATATTTTTTTGACAAATAAATTGAAAAAATAGCCATCACAGAATGAAAAACATCAGCTCATGATAAATGCCAATATTTCATCCTCCTTTTTCTGGCCTCAGACTACTCTTTGTCACCAATCAGCTAATCAATCTGCATTGTAACTTCTCATTTTATTGACAGCATCCTAAGGAGAATATTTTACGATGAATATCCTCTTCATTATGATTTTAAGTCTATAAGCTGACATAGAACCTACCTTCATTCTGCTGCTGGAACATCTGCCATTCAGCCAACTACTTGCTCAGGCCCAGAAGCAGTGATAGGCATTTTACCATGGTTATCTTAAATTAAAAGAATATTAAAAATGCCAGCAAAAACATAGAGTACAATATATCTATTGCATACAATATTTCACATTCTTTTCTTAATATTTGCGGAAAATTATAAACTATTCCTATATCTTGACCTCACGGAGACCACATCCTTCAAGTATTTATCACCTGATTGGAGTTCAAATTCCAGTTGCTTTCTTTCCCTCACCACCTTGTAGAACTTCAAATTCCTCCTTGCATCTAATGAATCTGCAATTACAGAGACCATTGAGGTTATGCATTTATAATCTCAAATAAAATCAAATTAAACATTATAAATTAATGTACAATAATTCAAATGATATGAATCCTATTTGTTTGCTTACCATCCCTGCATCCGTACGTAGAGAACCTTTCCTTTCCTGTTCCTCATATCTTAAAAAGGAAATAAATCCCAAAAACGCACCAAAGTCTGGCAGGAAAAAAGGAAACAGAGGTCATTTTAATTATATTCAGTATCCAGCATATCTAGTCCCTCTGTAGTGGGAGATGAATTCTTATTTAAATATTATAATCGTTTTTGATCTCCAAATATATCAATTAAAATATCCATTTTCCTTCCTATTTTTTGGAAATGATACCTTTATCTCCTCCTGGAGAATCCCTTAGGATATCCCATTCTTAAATCCACACATAGGGTTGAGTGTCAACCCATCCACCTCCATGCAATCCAGGATTGAACTAAATAAAAAAATAGCATATAAATATTTTTTGACAAATAAATTGAAAAAATAGCCATCACAAAATGAAAAACATCAGCTCATGATAAATGCCAATATTTCATCCTACTTTCTCTGGCCTCAGACTGCCCTTTGTCATCAACCTGCTCATCAAACTGCATTGGAACTTCTCATTTATTTGACAGCATCCTAAGGAGAATATTTTACGATGAATATCCTCTTCATTATGATTTTAAGTCTATAAGCTGACATAGAACCTACCTTCATTCTGCTGCTGGAACATCTGCCATTCAGCCAACTACTTGCTCAGGCCCAGAAGCAGTGATAGGCATTTTACCATGGTTATCTTAAATTAAAAGAATATTAAAAATGCCAGCAAAAACATAGAGTACAATATATCTATTGCATACAATATTTCACATTCTTTTCTTAATATTTGCGGAAAATTATAAACTATTCCTATATCTTGACCTCACGGAGACCACATCCTTCAAGTATTTATCACCTGATTGGAGTTCAAATTCCAGTTGCTTTCTTTCCCTCACCACCTTGTAGAACTTCAAATTCCTCCTTGCATCTAATGAATCTGCAATTACAGAGACCATTGAGGTTATGCATTTATAATCTCAAATAAAATCAAATTAAATATTATAAATTAATGTACAATAATTCAAATGATATGAATCCTATTTGTTTGCTTACCATCCCTGCATCCGTACGTAGAGAACCTTTCCTTTCCTGTTCCTCATATCTTAAAAAGGAAATAAATCCCAAAAACGCACCAAAGTCTGGCAGGAAAAAAGGAAACAGAGGTCATTTTAATTATATTCAGTATCCAGCATATCTAGTCCCTCTGTAGTGGGAGATGAATTCTTATTTAAATATTATAATCGTTTTTGATCTCCAAATATATCAATTTAAATATCCATTTTCCTACCTATTTTTTTGAAATGATACCTTTATCTCCTCCTGGAGAATCCCTTAGGATATCCCATTCTTATATCCACACATAGCGTTGAGTGTCCACCCGTCAACATCTATGCCATCCAGGATTGAACTTCATAAAAAAATAGCATATAAATATTTTTTTGACAAATAAATTGAAAAAATAGCCATCACAGAATGAGAAACATCAGCTCATGATAAATGCCACTATTTCATCCTACTTTCTCTGGCCTCACTCCGCTCTTTGTTACCAATCAGCTCATCAATCTGCATTGGAATTTCTCATTTTATTGACAGCATCCTAAGGATAGTATTTTACAATGAATATCCTCTTCATTATGATTTTATGTCTATATACTGACAGAGAACTAACCTACATACTGCCGCTGGATCATCTGCAATTCAGCCAACTACTTTCTCAGGCCCAGAAGCAGTGATAGGCATTTTACCATGGTGTTCTTAAATTAAAAAATATTAAAAATGCCAGCAAAAACATATAGTATAAAATATCTACTGCATACAATATTTCACATTCTTTTCTTAATATTTCCAGAAAATTATAAACTATTCCTATATCTTGACATCACAGAGACCACATCCTTCAAGTATTTATCACCTGATTGGAGTTCAAATTCCAGTTGCTTTCTTTCCCTCACCACCTTGTAGTACTTAGAATTCCTCCTTGCATCTAATGACTCTGCAATTAAAGAGACCAGTGAGGATATGTTTTTATAATCTCAAATAAAATCAAATTAAACATTATAAGTTAATGTATAATTATTCATATGATAAGAATCCTATTTGATTGCTCACCATCCCTGCATCCGTACATAGAGAACCTTTCCTTTCCAGTTCCTCATATCTTAAAAAGGATATAAATCCCCAAAAGCACCAAAGTCTGGCAGGAAAAAAGGAAACAGAGTTCATTTTATCTATATTCAATATCTAGCATATCTAGTCCCTCTGTAGTGGGAGATGAATTCTTATTTAAATATTATAATTATTTTTGATCTCCAAATATATCAATTAAAATATCCATTTTCTTACCTTTTTTTTTGGAAAAGATACCTTTATCTCCTCCTGGAGAATCCCTTAGGATTTCCCATTCTTGAATCCACACATAGCGTTGAGTGTCCACCCATCCACCTCCATGCCATCCAGGATTGAACTTCATAAAAAAATAGCATATAAATATTTTTTTGACAAATAAATTGAAAAAATAGCCATCACAGAATGAGAAACATCAGCTCATGATAAATGCCACTATTTCATCCTACTTTCTCTGGCCTCACTCCGCTCTTTGTTACCAATCAGCTCATCAATCTGCATTGGAATTTCTCATTTTATTGACAGCATCCTAAGGATAGTATTTTACAATGAATATCCTCTTCATTATGATTTTAAGTCTATATATTGACAGAGAACTAACCTACATACTGCCGCTGGAACATCTGCAATTCAGCCAACTACTTTGTCAGGCCCAGAAGCAGTGATAGGCATTTTACCATGGTGTTCTTAAATTAAAAAATATTAAAATGCCAGCAAAAACATAGAGTACAATATATCTATTGCATATAATTATTCTCATTCTTTTCTTAATATTTCCAGAAAATTATAAACTATTTCTAAATCTTGACCTCACGGAGACCACATCCTTCAAGTATATATCACCTGATTGAAGTTTAAATTCCAGTTGTTTTCTTTCCCTCACCACCTTGTAGTACTTAGAATTCCTCCTTGCATCTAATGACTCTGCAATTATAGAGACCAGTGAGGAGATGCATTTATAATCGCAAATAAAATCAAATTAAACATTATAAGTTAATGTATAATTATTCATATGATATGAATCCTATTTTATTGCTCACCATCCCTGCATCCGTACATAGAGAACCTTCTCCAGTTCCTCATATCTTAAAAAGGAAATAAATCCCAAAAACGCACCAAAGTCTGGCAGGAAAAAAGGAAACAGAGGTCATTTTAATTATATTCAATATCCAGCATATCTAGTCCCTCTGTAGTGGGAGATGAATTCTTATTTAAATATTATAATCGTTTTTGATCTCCAAATATATCAATTAAAATATCCATTTTCTTACCTATTTTTTGGAAATGATACCTTTATCTCCTCCTGGAGAATCCCTTAGGATATCCCATTCTTAAATCCACACATAGGGTTGAGTGTCAACCCATCCACCTCCATGCAATCCAGGATTGAACTAAATAAAAAAATAGCATATAAATATTTTTTGACAAATAAATTGAAAAAATAGCCATCACAAAATGAAAAACATCAGCTCATGATAAATGCCAATATTTCATCCTACTCTCTCTTGCCTAAGACTGCCCTTTGTCATCAACCTGCTCATCAAACTGCATTGGAACTTCTCATTTATTTGACAGCATCCTAAGGTGAAAATTTTAAGGGTCAATATTCTTTTCATTATGATTTTAAGTCTATATACTGACAATGAACCTACCTTCATTCTGCTTCTAGAACATCTGCCATTCAGCCTACTACTTGCTCAGGCCCAGAAGCAGTGAAAGGCATTTTACCATGGTTATCTTAAATTAAAAAAATATTAAAAATGCCAGCAAAAACATAGAGTAAAATAAATCTATTGCATACAATATTTCACATTCTTTTCTTAATATTCCCGGAAAATTATAAACTATTTCTAAATCTTGACCTCACGGAGACCACATCCTTCAAGTATATATCACCTGATTGAAGTTTAAATTCCAGTTGCTTTCTTTCCCTGACCACCTTGTAGTACTTAGAATTCCTCCTTGCATCTAATGACTCTGCAATTAAAGAGACCAGTGAGGATATGTATTTATAATCTCAAATAAAATCAAATTAAACGTTATAAGTTAATGTATAATTATTCATATGATATGATTCCTATTTGATTGCTCACCATCCCTGCATCCGTACATAGAGAACCTTTCCTTTCCAGTTCCTCATATCTTAAAAAGGAAATAAATCCCCAAAAGCACCAAAGTCTGGCAGGAAAAAAGGAAACAGAGTTCATTTTATTTATACTCAATATCTAGCATATCTACTCCCTCAGTAGTGGGAGATGAATTCTTATTTAAATAGTATAATTATTTTTGATCTCCAAGTATATCAATTAAAATATCCATTCTCTTACCTATTTTTTGGAAATGATACCTTTATCTCCTCCTGGAGAATCCCTTAGGATATCCCATTCTTATATCCACACATAGCGTTGAGTGTCCACCCGTCAACATCTATGCAATCAAGGATTGAACTTATTAAAAAAGCAGCATATAAATATTTTTTTGATAAATAAATTGAAAAAATAGCCATCACAGAATGAAAAACATCAGCTCATGCTAATGCCAATATTTCATCCTACTTTCTCTGGCCTCAGACAGCTCTTTGATACCAATTAGCTCATAAATCTGCATTGGAACTTCTCATTTTATTGACAGCATCCTAAGGAGAATATTTTACGATGAATATCCTCTTCATTATGATTTTAAGTCTATAAGCTGACATAGAACCTACCTTCATTCTGCTGCTGGAACATCTGCCATTCAGCCAACTACTTGCTCAGGCCCAGAAGCAGTGATAGGCATTTTACCATGGTTATCTTAAATTAAAAGAATATTAAAAATGCCAGCAAAAACATAGAGTACAATATATCTATTGCATACAATATTTCACATTCTTTTCTTAATATTTGCAGAAAATTATAAACTATTCCTATATCTTGACCTCACGGAGACCACATCCTTCAAGTATTTATCACCTGATTGGAGTTCAAATTCCAGTTGCTTTCTTTCCCTCACCACCTTGTAGAACTTCAAATTCCTCCTTGCATCTAATGAATCTGCAATTACAGAGACCATTGAGGTTATGCATTTATAATCTCAAATAAAATCAAATTAAATATTATAAATTAATGTACAATAATTCAAATGATATGAATCCTATTTGTTTGCTTACCATCCCTGCATCCGTACGTAGAGAACCTTTCCTTTCCTGTTCCTCATATCTTAAAAAGGAAATAAATCCCAAAAACGCACCAAAGTCTGGCAGGAAAAAAGGAAACAGAGGTCATTTTAATTATATTCAGTATCCAGCATATCTAGTCCCTCTGTAGTGGGAGATGAATTCTTATTTAAATATTATAATCGTTTTTGATCTCCAAATATATCAATTAAAATATCCATTTTCCTACCTATTTTTTGGAAATGATACCTTTATCTCCTCCTGGAGAATCCCTTAGGATATCCCATTCTTATATCCACACATAGCGTTGAGTGTCCACCCGTCAACATCTATGCCATCCAGGATTGAACTTCATAAAAAAATAGCATATAAATATTTTTTTGACAAATAAATTGAAAAAATAGCCATCACAGAATGAGAAACATCAGCTCATGATAAATGCCACTATTTCATCCTAATTTCTCTGGCCTCACTCCGCTCTTTGTTACCAATCAGCTCATCAATGTGCATTGGAATTTCTCATTTTATTGACAGCATCCTAAGGATAGTATTTTACAATGAATATCCTCTTCATTATGATTTTATGTCTATATACTGACAGAGAACTAACCTACATACTGCCGCTGGATCATCTGCAATTCAGCCAACTACTTTCTCAGGCCCAGAAGCAGTGATAGGCATTTTACCATGGTGTTCTTAAATTAAAAAATATTAAAATGCCAGCAAAAACATATAGTATAAAATATCTACTGCATACAATATTTCACATTCTTTTCTTAATATTTCCAGAAAATTATAAACTATTCCTATATCTTGACCTCACAGAGACCACATCCTTCAAGTATTTATCACCTGATTGGAGTTCAAATTCCAGTTGCTTTCTTTCCCTCACCACCTTGTAGTACTTAGAATTCCTCCTTGCATCTAATGACTCTGCAATTAAAGAGACCAGTGAGGATATGTATTTATAATCTCAAATAAAATCAAATTAAACATTATAAGTTAATGTATAATTATTCATATGATAAGAATCCTATTTGATTGCTCACCATCCCTGCATCCGTACATAGAGAACCTTTCCTTTCCAGTTCCTCATATCTTAAAAAGGATATAAATCCCCAAAAGCACCAAAGTCTGGCAGGAAAAAAGGAAACAGAGTTCATTTTATCTATATTCAATATCTAGCATATCTACTCCCTCAGTAGTGGGAGATGAATTCTTATTTAAATAGTATAATTATTTTTGATCTCCAAATATATCAATTAAAATATCCATTTTCTTACCTTTTTTTTTGGAAATGATACCTTTATCTCCTCCTGGAGAATCCCTTAGGATATCCCATTCTTGAATCCACACATAGCGTTGAGTGTCCACCCATCCACCTCCATGCCATCCAGGATTGAACTTCATAAAAAAACAGCATATAAATATTTTTTTGACAAATAAATTGAAAAAATAGCCATCACAGAATGAGAAACATCAGCTCATGATAAATGCCACTATTTCATCCTACTTTCTCTGGCCTCACTCTGCTGTTTGTTACCAATCAGCTCATCAATCTGCATTGGAATTTCTCATTTTATTGACAGCATCCTAAGGATAGTATTTTACAATGAATATCCTCTTCATTATGATTTTAAGTCTATATACTGACGGAGAACTAACCTACATACTGCCGCTGGAACATCTGCAATTGAGCCAACTACTTTCTGAGGCCCAGAAGCAGTGATAGGCATTTTACCATGGTGTTCTTAAATTAAAAAATATTAAAATGCCAGCAAAAACATAGAGTACAATATATCTATTGCATATAATTATTCTCATTCTTTTCTTAATATTTCCAGAAAATTATAAACTATTTCTAAATCTTGACCTCACGGAGACCACATCCTTCAAGTATATATCACCTGATTGAAGTTTAAATTCCAGTTGCTTTCTTTCCCTCACCACCTTGTAGTACTTAGAATTCCTCCTTGCATCTAATGACTCTGCAATTACAGAGACCAGTGAGGAGATGCATTTATAATCGCAAATAAAATCAAATTAAACATTATAAGTTAATGTATAATTATTCATATGATATGAATCCTATTTTATTGCTCACCATCCCTGCATCCGTACATAGAGAACCTTTCCTTTCCAGTTCCTCATATCTTAAAAAGGAAATAAATCCCAAAAACGCACCAAAGTCTGGCAGGAAAAAAGGAAACAGAGGTCATTTTAATTATATTCAATATCCAGCATATCTAGTCCCTCTGTAGTGGGAGATGAATTCTTATTTAAATATTATAATCGTTTTTGATCTCCAAATATATCAATTAAAATATCCATTTTCTTACCTATTTTTTGGAAATGACACCTTTATCTCCTCCTGGAAAATCCCTTAGGATATCCCATTCTTGATTACACACATAGCGTTGAGTGTCCACCCATCCACCTCCATGCAATCCAGGATTGAACTTAAGAAAAAAATAGCATATAAATATTTTTTTGACAAATAAATTGAAAAAATAGCCATCACAGAATGAAAAACATCAGCTCATGATAAATGCCAATATATCATCCTACTTTCTCTGGCCTCAGACTGCCCTTTGTCATCAACCTGCTCATCAAACTGCATTGGAACTTTTCATTTTATTGACAGCTTCCTAAGGATAGTATTTTACGATGAATATCCTCTTCATTATGATTTTAAGTCTATATACTGACATAGAACCTACCTTCATTCTGCTGCTGGAACATCTGCAATTCAGCCAACTACTTTCTCAGGCCCAGAAGCAGTGATAGGCATTTTACCATGGTGTTCTTAAATAAAAAAATATTAAAATGCCAGCAAAAACATAGAGTACAATGTATCTATTGCATATAATTATTCTCATTCTTTTCTTAATATTTCCAGAAAATTATAAACTATTTCTAAATCTTGACCTCACGGAGACCACATCCTTCAAGTATATATCACCTGATTGGAGTTCAAATTCCAGTTGCTTTCTTTCCCTCACCACCTTGTAGTACTTAGAATTCCTCCTTGCATCTAATGACTCTGCAATTAAAGAGACCAGTGAGGATATGTATTTATAATCTCAAATAAAATCAAATTAAACGTTATAAGTTAATGTATAATTATTCATATGATATGAATCCTATTTGATTGCTCACCATCCCTGCATCCGTACATAGAGAACCTTTCCTTTCCAGTTCCTCATATCTTAAAAAGGAAATAAATCCCCAAAAGCACCAAAGTCTGGCAGGAAAAAAGGAAACAGAGTTCATTTTATTTATATTCAATATCTAGCATATCTACTCCCTCAGTAGTGGGAGATGAATTCTTATTTAAATAATATAATTATTTTTGATCTCCAAATATATCAATTAAAATATCCATTTTCTTACCTTTTTTTTTGGAAAAGATACCTTTATCTCCTCCTGGAGAATCCCTTAGGATATCCCATTCTTGAATCCACACATAGCGTTGAGTGTCCACCCATCCACCTCCATGCCATCCAGGATTGAACTTCATAAAAAAATAGCATATAAATATTTTTTTGACAAATAAATTGAAAAAATAGCCATCACAGAATGAGAAACATCAGCTCATGATAAATGCCACTATTTCATCCTACTTTCTCTGGCCTCACTCCGCTCTTTGTTACCAATCAGCTCATCAATCTGCATTGGAATTTCTCATTTTATTGACAGCATCCTAAGGATAGTATTTTACAATGAATATCCTCTTCATTATGATTTTAAGTCTATATATTGACAGAGAACTAACCTACATACTGCCGCTGGAACATCTGCAATTCAGCCAACTACTTTGTCAGGCCCAGAAGCAGTGATAGGCATTTTACCATGGTGTTCTTAAATTAAAAAATATTAAAATGCCAGCAAAAACATAGAGTACAATATATCTATTGCATATAATTATTCTCATTCTTTTCTTAATATTTCCAGAAAATTATAAACTATTTCTAAATCTTGACCTCACGGAGACCACATCCTTCAAGTATATATCACCTGATTGAAGTTTAAATTCCAGTTGTTTTCTTTCCCTCACCACCTTGTAGTACTTAGAATTCCTCCTTGCATCTAATGACTCTGCAATTATAGAGACCAGTGAGGAGATGCATTTATAATCGCAAATAAAATCAAATTAAACATTATAAGTTAATGTATAATTATTCATATGATATGAATCCTATTTTATTGCTCACCATCCCTGCATCCGTACATAGAGAACCTTCTCCAGTTCCTCATATCTTAAAAAGGAAATAAATCCCAAAAACGCACCAAAGTCTGGCAGGAAAAAAGGAAACAGAGGTCATTTTAATTATATTCAATATCCAGCATATCTAGTCCCTCTGTAGTGGGAGATAAATTCTTATTTAAATATTATAATCGTTTTTGATCTCCAAATATATCAATTAAAATATCCATTTTCTTACCTATTTTTTGGAAATGATACCTTTATCTCCTCCTGGAGAATCCCTTAGGATATCCCATTCTTAAATCCACACATAGGGTTGAGTGTCAACCCATCCACCTCCATGCAATCCAGGATTGAACTAAATAAAAAAATAGCATATAAATATTTTTTGACAAATAAATTGAAAAAATAGCCATCACAAAATGAAAAACATCAGCTCATGATAAATGCCAATATTTCATCCTACTCTCTCTTGCCTAAGACTGCCCTTTGTCATCAACCTGCTCATCAAACTGCATTGGAACTTCTCATTTATTTGACAGCATCCTAAGGTGAAAATTTTAAGGGTCAATATTCTTTTCATTATGATTTTAAGTCTATATACTGACAATGAACCTACCTTCATTCTGCTTCTAGAACATCTGCCATTCAGCCTACTACTTGCTCAGGCCCAGAAGCAGTGAAAGGCATTTTACCATGGTTATCTTAAATTAAAAAAATATTAAAAATGCCAGCAAAAACATAGAGTAAAATAAATCTATTGCATACAATATTTCACATTCTTTTCTTAATATTCCCGGAAAATTATAAACTATTTCTAAATCTTGACCTCAGGGAGACCACATCCTTCAAGTATATATCACCTGATTGAAGTTTAAATTCCAGTTGCTTTCTTTCCCTGACCACCTTGTAGTACTTAGAATTCCTCCTTGCATCTAATGACTCTGCAATTAAAGAGACCAGTGAGGATATGTATTTATAATC
Source organism: Pantala flavescens (assembly GCA_020796165.1). NCBI lineage: Eukaryota > Metazoa > Arthropoda > Insecta > Odonata > Libellulidae > Pantala > Pantala flavescens. The sequence goes on from CM036880.1 coordinate 4,929,494, forward strand.
TCAAATAAAATCAAATTAAACGTTATAAGTTAATGTATAATTATTCATATGATATGAATCCTATTTGATTGCTCACCATCCCTGCATCCGTACATAGAGAACCTTTCCTTTCCAGTTCCTCATATCTTAAAAAGGAAATAAATCCCCAAAAGCACCAAAGTCTGGCAGGAAAAAAGGAAACAGAGTTCATTTTATTTATACTCAATATCTAGCATATCTACTCCCTCAGTAGTGGGAGATGAATTCTTATTTAAATAGTATAATTATTTTTGATCTCCAAGTATATCAATTAAAATATCCATTCTCTTACCTATTTTTTGGAAATGATACCTTTATCTCCTCCTGGAGAATCCCTTAGGATATCCCATTCTTATATCCACACATAGCGTTGAGTGTCCACCCGTCAACATCTATGCAATCAAGGATTGAACTTATTAAAAAAGCAGCATATAAATATTTTTTTGATAAATAAATTGAAAAAATAGCCATCACAGAATGAAAAACATCAGCTCATGCTAATGCCAATATTTCATCCTACTTTCTCTGGCCTCAGACCGCTCTTTGATACCAATTAGCTCATAAATCTGCATTGGAACTTCTCATTTTATTGACAGCATCCTAAGGAGAATATTTTACAATGAATATCCTCTTCATTATGATTTTAAGTCTATATACTGACAGAGAACTAACCTACATACTGCCGCTGGAACATCTGCCATTCAGCCAACTACTTGCTCAGGCCCAGAAGCAGTGATAGACATTTTACCATGGTTATCTTAAATTAAAAAAATATTAAAAATGCCAGCAAAAACATAGAGTACAATATATTTATTGCATACAATATTTCACATTCTTTTCTTAATATTTGCAGAAAATTATAAACTATTCCTATATCTTGACCTCACAGAGACCACATCCTTCAAGTATTTATCACCTGATTGGAGTTCAAATTCCAGTTGCTTTCTTTCCCTCACCACCTTGTAGTACTTAGAATTCCTCCTTGCATCTAATGACTCTGCAATTAAAGAGACCAGTGAGGATATGTATTTATTATCTCAAATAAAATCAAATTAAACATTATAAGTTAATGTATAATTATTCATATGATATGAATCCTATTTGATTGCTCACCATCCCTGCATCCGTACATAGAGAACCTTTCCTTTCCAGTCCCTCATATCTTAAAAAGGAAATAAATCCCAAAAATGCACCAAAGTCTGGCAGGTAAAAAGGAAACAGAGTTCATTTTAATTATATTCAGTATCTAGCATATCTACTCCCTCAGTAGTGGGAGATGAATTCTTATTTAAGTACTATAATTATTTTTGATCTCCAAATATATCAATTAAAATATCCATTTTCTTACCTATTTTTTGGAAATGATACCTTTATCTCCTCCTGGAGAATCCCTTAGGATATCCCATTCTTGAATCCACACATAGCGTTGAGTGTCCACCCATCCACCTCCATGCCATCCAGGATTGAACTTCATAAAAAAATAGCATATAAATATTTTTTTGACAAATAAATTGAAAAAATAGCCATCACAGAATGAGAAACATCAGCTCATGATAAATGCCACTATTTCATCCTACTTTCTCTGGCCTCACTCCGCTCTTTGTTACCAATCAGCTCATCAATCTGCATTGGAATTTCTCATTTTATTGACAGCATCCTAAGGATAGTATTTTACAATGAATATCCTCTTCATTATGATTTTATGTCTATATACTGACAGAGAACTAACCTACATACTGCCGCTGGAACATCTGCAATTCAGCCAACTACTTTCTCAGGCCCAGAAGCAGTGATAGACATTTTACCATGGTGTTCTTAAATTAAAAAATATTAAAATGCCAGCAAAAACATATAGTATAATATATCTACTGCATACAATATTTCACATTCTTTTCTTAATATTTGCGGAAAATTATAAACTATTCCTATATCTTGACCTCACAGAGACCACATCCTTCAAGTATATATCACCTGATTGGAGTTCAAATTCCAGTTGCTTTCTTTCCCTCACCACCTTGTAGTACTTAGAATTCCTCTTTGCATCTAATGACTCTGCAATTACAGAGACCAGTGAGGAGATGCATTTATAATCGCAAATAAAATCAAATTAAACATTATAAGTTAATGTATAATTATTCATATGATATGAATCCTATTTTATTGCTCACCATCCCTGCATCCGTACATAGGAAACCTTTCCTTCCAGTTCCTCATATCTTAAAAAGGAAATAAATCCCCAAAAGCACCAAAGTCTGGCAGGAAAAAAGAAACAGAGTTCATTTTAATTATATTCAATATCTAGCATATCTACTCCCTCAGTAGTGGGAGATGAATTCTTATTTAAGTACTATAATTATTTTTGATCTCCAAATATATCAATTAAAATATCCATTTTCTTACCTATTTTTTGGAAATGATACCTTTATCTCCTCCTGGAGAATCCCTTAGGATATCCCATTCTTGAATCCACACATAGCGTTGAGTGTCAACCCATCCACCTCCATGCAATCCAGGATTGAACTAAATAAAAAAATAGCATATAAATATTTTTTGACAAATAAATTGAAAAAATAGCCATCACAAAATGAAAAACATCAGCTCATGATAAATGCCAATATTTCATCCTACTCTCTCTTGCCTAAGACTGCCCTTTGTAATCAACCTGCTCATCAAACTGCATAAGAACTTCTCATTTTATTGACAGCATCCTAAGGAGAATATTTTACAATGAATATCCTCTTCATTATGATTTTAAGTCTATATACTGACGGAGAATTAACCTACATACTGCCGCTGGAACATCTGCCATTCAGCCAACTACTTGCTCAGGCCCAGAAGCAGTGATAGGCATTTTACCATGGTTATCTTAAATTAAAAAAATATTAAAAATGCCAGCAAAAACATAGAGTAAAATAAATCTATTGCATACAATATTTCACATTCTTTTCTTAATATTCCCGGAAAATTATAAACTATTTCTAAATCTTGACCTCACGGAGACCACATCCTTCAAGTATATATCACCTGATTGAAGTTTAAATTCCAGTTGCTTTCTTTCCCTGACCACCTTGTAGAACTTAGAATTCCTCCTTGCATCTAATGAGTCTGCAATTAAAGAGACCAGTGGGGATATGTATTTATAATCTCAAATAAAATAATTAATCATTATAAGTTAATGTATAATTATTCATATGATAAGAATCCTATTTGATTGCTCACCATCCCTGCATCCGTACATAGAGAACCTTTCCTTTCCAGTTCCTCACATCTTAAAAAGGATATAAATCCCCAAAAGCACCAAAGTCTGGCAGGAAAAAAGGAAACAGAGTTCATTTTATCTATATTCAATATCTAGCATATCTACTCCCTCAGTAGTGGGAGATGAATTCTTATTTAAATAGTATAATTATTTTTGATCTCCAAATATATCAATTAAAATATCCATTTTCTTACCTTTTTTTTTGGAAATGATACCTTTATCTCCTCCTGGAGAATCCCTTAGGATATCCCATTCTTGAATCCACACATAGCGTTGAGTGTCCACCCATCCACCTCCATGCCATCCAGGATTGAACTTCATAAAAAAACAGCATATAAATATTTTTTTGACAAATAAATTGAAAAAATAGCCATCACAAAATGAAAAACATCAGCTCATGATAAATGCCAATATTTCATCCTACTCTCTCTTGCCTAAGACTGCCCTTTGTCATCAACCTGCTCATCAAACTGCATTGGAACTTCTCATTTATTTGACAGCATCCTAAGGTGAAAATTTTAAGGGTCAATATTCTTTTCATTATGATTTTAAGTCTATATACTGACAATGAACCTACCTTCATTCTGCTTCTAGAACATCTGCCATTCAGCCTACTACTTGCTCAGGCCCAGAAGCAGTGAAAGGCATTTTACCATGGTTATCTTAAATTAAAAAAATATTAAAAATGCCAGCAAAAACATAGAGTAAAATAAATCTATTGCATACAATATTTCACATTCTTTTCTTAATATTCCCGGAAAATTATAAACTATTTCTAAATCTTGACCTCACGGAGACCACATCCTTCAAGTATATATCACCTGATTGAAGTTTAAATTCCAGTTGCTTTCTTTCCCTGACCACCTTGTAGTACTTAGAATTCCTCCTTGCATCTAATGACTCTGCAATTAAAGAGACCAGTGAGGATATGTATTTATAATCTCAAATAAAATCAAATTAAACGTTATAAGTTAATGTATAATTATTCATATGATATGATTCCTATTTGATTGCTCACCATCCCTGCATCCGTACATAGAGAACCTTTCCTTTCCAGTTCCTCATATCTTAAAAAGGAAATAAATCCCCAAAAGCACCAAAGTCTGGCAGGAAAAAAGGAAACAGAGTTCATTTTATTTATACTCAATATCTAGCATATCTACTCCCTCAGTAGTGGGAGATGAATTCTTATTTAAATAGTATAATTATTTTTGATCTCCAAGTATATCAATTAAAATATCCATTCTCTTACCTATTTTTTGGAAATGATACCTTTATCTCCTCCTGGAGAATCCCTTAGGATATCCCATTCTTATATCCACACATAGCGTTGAGTGTCCACCCGTCAACATCTATGCAATCAAGGATTGAACTTATTAAAAAAGCAGCATATAAATATTTTTTTGATAAATAAATTGAAAAAATAGCCATCACAGAATGAAAAACATCAGCTCATGCTAATGCCAATATTTCATCCTACTTTCTCTGGCCTCAGACAGCTCTTTGATACCAATTAGCTCATAAATCTGCATTGGAACTTCTCATTTTATTGACAGCATCCTAAGGAGAATATTTTACGATGAATATCCTCTTCATTATGATTTTAAGTCTATAAGCTGACATAGAACCTACCTTCATTCTGCTGCTGGAACATCTGCCATTCAGCCAACTACTTGCTCAGGCCCAGAAGCAGTGATAGGCATTTTACCATGGTTATCTTAAATTAAAAGAATATTAAAAATGCCAGCAAAAACATAGAGTACAATATATCTATTGCATACAATATTTCACATTCTTTTCTTAATATTTGCAGAAAATTATAAACTATTCCTATATCTTGACCTCACGGAGACCACATCCTTCAAGTATTTATCACCTGATTGGAGTTCAAATTCCAGTTGCTTTCTTTCCCTCACCACCTTGTAGAACTTCAAATTCCTCCTTGCATCTAATGAATCTGCAATTACAGAGACCATTGAGGTTATGCATTTATAATCTCAAATAAAATCAAATTAAATATTATAAATTAATGTACAATAATTCAAATGATATGAATCCTATTTGTTTGCTTACCATCCCTGCATCCGTACGTAGAGAACCTTTCCTTTCCTGTTCCTCATATCTTAAAAAGGAAATAAATCCCAAAAACGCACCAAAGTCTGGCAGGAAAAAAGGAAACAGAGGTCATTTTAATTATATTCAGTATCCAGCATATCTAGTCCCTCTGTAGTGGGAGATGAATTCTTATTTAAATATTATAATCGTTTTTGATCTCCAAATATATCAATTAAAATATCCATTTTCCTACCTATTTTTTGGAAATGATACCTTTATCTCCTCCTGGAGAATCCCTTAGGATATCCCATTCTTATATCCACACATAGCGTTGAGTGTCCACCCGTCAACATCTATGCCATCCAGGATTGAACTTCATAAAAAAATAGCATATAAATATTTTTTTGACAAATAAATTGAAAAAATAGCCATCACAGAATGAGAAACATCAGCTCATGATAAATGCCACTATTTCATCCTAATTTCTCTGGCCTCACTCCGCTCTTTGTTACCAATCAGCTCATCAATGTGCATTGGAATTTCTCATTTTATTGACAGCATCCTAAGGATAGTATTTTACAATGAATATCCTCTTCATTATGATTTTATGTCTATATACTGACAGAGAACTAACCTACATACTGCCGCTGGATCATCTGCAATTCAGCCAACTACTTTCTCAGGCCCAGAAGCAGTGATAGGCATTTTACCATGGTGTTCTTAAATTAAAAAATATTAAAATGCCAGCAAAAACATATAGTATAAAATATCTACTGCATACAATATTTCACATTCTTTTCTTAATATTTCCAGAAAATTATAAACTATTCCTATATCTTGACCTCACAGAGACCACATCCTTCAAGTATTTATCACCTGATTGGAGTTCAAATTCCAGTTGCTTTCTTTCCCTCACCACCTTGTAGTACTTAGAATTCCTCCTTGCATCTAATGACTCTGCAATTAAAGAGACCAGTGAGGATATGTATTTATAATCTCAAATAAAATCAAATTAAACATTATAAGTTAATGTATAATTATTCATATGATAAGAATCCTATTTGATTGCTCACCATCCCTGCATCCGTACATAGAGAACCTTTCCTTTCCAGTTCCTCATATCTTAAAAAGGATATAAATCCCCAAAAGCACCAAAGTCTGGCAGGAAAAAAGGAAACAGAGTTCATTTTATCTATATTCAATATCTAGCATATCTACTCCCTCAGTAGTGGGAGATGAATTCTTATTTAAATAGTATAATTATTTTTGATCTCCAAATATATCAATTAAAATATCCATTTTCTTACCTTTTTTTTTGGAAATGATACCTTTATCTCCTCCTGGAGAATCCCTTAGGATATCCCATTCTTGAATCCACACATAGCGTTGAGTGTCCACCCATCCACCTCCATGCCATCCAGGATTGAACTTCATAAAAAAACAGCATATAAATATTTTTTTGACAAATAAATTAAAAAAATAGCCATCACAGAATGAGAAACATCAGCTCATGATAAATGCCACTATTTCATCCTACTTTCTCTGGCCTCACTCTGCTGTTTGTTACCAATCAGCTCATCAATCTGCATTGGAATTTCTCATTTTATTGACAGCATCCTAAGGATAGTATTTTACAATGAATATCCTCTTCATTATGATTTTAAGTCTATATACTGACGGAGAACTAACCTACATACTGCCGCTGGAACATCTGCAATTGAGCCAACTACTTTCTGAGGCCCAGAAGCAGTGATAGGCATTTTACCATGGTGTTCTTAAATTAAAAAATATTAAAATGCCAGCAAAAACATAGAGTACAATATATCTATTGCATATAATTATTCTCATTCTTTTCTTAATATTTCCAGAAAATTATAAACTATTTCTAAATCTTGACCTCACGGAGACCACATCCTTCAAGTATATATCACCTGATTGAAGTTTAAATTCCAGTTGCTTTCTTTCCCTCACCACCTTGTAGTACTTAGAATTCCTCCTTGCATCTAATGACTCTGCAATTACAGAGATCAGTGAGGAGATACATTTATAATCGCAAATAAAATCAAATTAAACATTATAAGTTAATGTATAATTATTCATATGATATGAATCCTATTTTATTGCTCACCATCCCTGCATCCGTACATAGAGAACCTTTCCTTTCCAGTTCCTCATATCTTAAAAAGGAAATAAATCCCAAAAACGCACCAAAGTCTGGCAGGAAAAAAGGAAACAGAGGTCATTTTAATTATATTCAATATCCAGCATATCTAGTCCCTCTGTAGTGGGAGATGAATTCTTATTTAAATATTATAATCGTTTTTGATCTCCAAATATATCAATTAAAATATCCATTTTCTTACCTATTTTTTGGAAATGACACCTTTATCTCCTCCTGGAAAATCCCTTAGGATATCCCATTCTTGATTACACACATAGCGTTGAGTGTCCACCCATCCACCTCCATGCAATCCAGGATTGAACTTAAGAAAAAAATAGCATATAAATATTTTTTTGACAAATAAATTGAAAAAATAGCCATCACAGAATGAAAAACATCAGCTCATGATAAATGCCAATATATCATCCTACTTTCTCTGGCCTCAGACTGCCCTTTGTCATCAACCTGCTCATCAAACTGCATTGGAACTTTTCATTTTATTGACAGCTTCCTAAGGATAGTATTTTACGATGAATATCCTCTTCATTATGATTTTAAGTCTATATACTGACATAGAACCTACCTTCATTCTGCTGCTGGAACATCTGCAATTCAGCCAACTACTTTGTCAGGCCCAGAAGCAGTGATAGGCATTTTACCATGGTGTTCTTAAATTAAAAAATATTAAAATGCCAGCAAAAACATAGAGTACAATATATCTATTGCATATAATTATTCTCATTCTTTTCTTAATATTTCCAGAAAATTATAAACTATTTCTAAATCTTGACCTCACGGAGACCACATCCTTCAAGTATATATCACCTGATTGGAGTTCAAATTCCAGTTGCTTTCTTTCCCTCACCACCTTGTAGTACTTAGAATTCCTCCTTGCATCTAATGACTCTGCAATTAAAGAGACCAGTGAGGATATGTATTTATAATCTCAAATAAAATCAAATTAAACGTTATAAGTTAATGTATAATTATTCATATGATATGAATCCTATTTGATTGCTCACCATCCCTGCATCCGTACATAGAGAACCTTTCCTTTCCAGTTCCTCATATCTTAAAAAGGAAATAAATCCCCAAAAGCACCAAAGTCTGGCAGGAAAAAAGGAAACAGAGTTCATTTTATTTATATTCAATATCTAGCATATCTACTCCCTCAGTAGTGGGAGATGAATTCTTATTTAAATAATATAATTATTTTTGATCTCCAAATATATCAATTAAAATATCCATTTTCTTACCTTTTTTTTTGGAAAAGATACCTTTATCTCCTCCTGGAGAATCCCTTAGGATATCCCATTCTTGAATCCACACATAGCGTTGAGTGTCCACCCGTCCACCTCCATGCCATCCAGGATTGAACTTCATAAAAAAATAGCATATAAATATTTTTTTGACAAATAAATTGAAAAAATAGCCATCACAGAATGAGAAACATCAGCTCATGATAAATGCCACTATTTCATCCTACTTTCTCTGGCCTCACTCCGCTCTTTGTTACCAATCAGCTCATCAATCTGCATTGGAATTTCTCATTTTATTGACAGCATCCTAAGGATAGTATTTTACAATGAATATCCTCTTCATTATGATTTTAAGTCTATATATTGACAGAGAACTAACCTACATACTGCCGCTGGAACATCTGCAATTCAGCCAACTACTTTGTCAGGCCCAGAAGCAGTGATAGGCATTTTACCATGGTGTTCTTAAATTAAAAAATATTAAAATGCCAGCAAAAACATAGAGTACAATATATCTATTGCATATAATTATTCTCATTCTTTTCTTAATATTTCCAGAAAATTATAAACTATTTCTAAATCTTGACCTCACGGAGACCACATCCTTCAAGTATATATCACCTGATTGAAGTTTAAATTCCAGTTGTTTTCTTTCCCTCACCACCTTGTAGTACTTAGAATTCCTCCTTGCATCTAATGACTCTGCAATTATAGAGACCAGTGAGGAGATGCATTTATAATCGCAAATAAAATCAAATTAAACATTATAAGTTAATGTATAATTATTCATATGATATGAATCCTATTTTATTGCTCACCATCCCTGCATCCGTACATAGAGAACCTTCTCCAGTTCCTCATATCTTAAAAAGGAAATAAATCCCAAAAACGCACCAAAGTCTGGCAGGAAAAAAGGAAACAGAGGTCATTTTAATTATATTCAATATCCAGCATATCTAGTCCCTCTGTAGTGGGAGATAAATTCTTATTTAAATATTATAATCGTTTTTGATCTCCAAATATATCAATTAAAATATCCATTTTCTTACCTATTTTTTGGAAATGATACCTTTATCTCCTCCTGGAGAATCCCTTAGGATATCCCATTCTTAAATCCACACATAGGGTTGAGTGTCAACCCATCCACCTCCATGCAATCCAGGATTGAACTAAATAAAAAAATAGCATATAAATATTTTTTGACAAATAAATTGAAAAAATAGCCATCACAAAATGAAAAACATCAGCTCATGATAAATGCCAATATTTCATCCTACTCTCTCTTGCCTAAGACTGCCCTTTGTCATCAACCTGCTCATCAAACTGCATTGGAACTTCTCATTTATTTGACAGCATCCTAAGGTGAAAATTTTAAGGGTCAATATTCTTTTCATTATGATTTTAAGTCTATATACTGACAATGAACCTACCTTCATTCTGCTTCTAGAACATCTGCCATTCAGCCTACTACTTGCTCAGGCCCAGAAGCAGTGAAAGGCATTTTACCATGGTTATCTTAAATTAAAAAAATATTAAAAATGCCAGCAAAAACATAGAGTAAAATAAATCTATTGCATACAATATTTCACATTCTTTTCTTAATATTCCCGGAAAATTATAAACTATTTCTAAATCTTGACCTCAGGGAGACCACATCCTTCAAGTATATATCACCTGATTGAAGTTTAAATTCCAGTTGCTTTCTTTCCCTGACCACCTTGTAGTACTTAGAATTCCTCCTTGCATCTAATGACTCTGCAATTAAAGAGACCAGTGAGGATATGTATTTATAATCTCAAATAAAATCAAATTAAACGTTATAAGTTAATGTATAATTATTCATATGATATGAATCCTATTTGATTGCTCACCATCCCTGCATCCGTACATAGAGAACCTTTCCTTTCCAGTTCCTCATATCTTAAAAAGGAAATAAATCCCCAAAAGCACCAAAGTCTGGCAGGAAAAAAGGAAACAGAGTTCATTTTATTTATACTCAATATCTAGCATATCTACTCCCTCAGTAGTGGGAGATGAATTCTTATTTAAATAGTATAATTATTTTTGATCTCCAAGTATATCAATTAAAATATCCATTCTCTTACCTATTTTTTGGAAATGATACCTTTATCTCCTCCTGGAGAATCCCTTAGGATATCCCATTCTTATATCCACACATAGCGTTGAGTGTCCACCCGTCAACATCTATGCAATCAAGGATTGAACTTATTAAAAAAGCAGCATATAAATATTTTTTTGATAAATAAATTGAAAAAATAGCCATCACAGAATGAAAAACATCAGCTCATGCTAATGCCAATATTTCATCCTACTTTCTCTGGCCTCAGACCGCTCTTTGATACCAATTAGCTCATAAATCTGCATTGGAACTTCTCATTTTATTGACAGCATCCTAAGGAGAATATTTTACAATGAATATCCTCTTCATTATGATTTTAAGTCTATATACTGACAGAGAACTAACCTACATACTGCCGCTGGAACATCTGCCATTCAGCCAACTACTTGCTCAGGCCCAGAAGCAGTGATAGACATTTTACCATGGTTATCTTAAATTAAAAAAATATTAAAAATGCCAGCAAAAACATAGAGTACAATATATTTATTGCATACAATATTTCACATTCTTTTCTTAATATTTGCAGAAAATTATAAACTATTCCTATATCTTGACCTCACAGAGACCACATCCTTCAAGTATTTATCACCTGATTGGAGTTCAAATTCCAGTTGCTTTCTTTCCCTCACCACCTTGTAGTACTTAGAATTCCTCCTTGCATCTAATGACTCTGCAATTAAAGAGACCAGTGAGGATATGTATTTATTATCTCAAATAAAATCAAATTAAACATTATAAGTTAATGTATAATTATTCATATGATATGAATCCTATTTGATTGCTCACCATCCCTGCATCCGTACATAGAGAACCTTTCCTTTCCAGTCCCTCATATCTTAAAAAGGAAATAAATCCCAAAAATGCACCAAAGTCTGGCAGGTAAAAAGGAAACAGAGTTCATTTTAATTATATTCAGTATCTAGCATATCTACTCCCTCAGTAGTGGGAGATGAATTCTTATTTAAGTACTATAATTATTTTTGATCTCCAAATATATCAATTAAAATATCCATTTTCTTACCTATTTTTTGGAAATGATACCTTTATCTCCTCCTGGAGAATCCCTTAGGATATCCCATTCTTGAATCCACACATAGCGTTGAGTGTCCACCCATCCACCTCCATGCCATCCAGGATTGAACTTCATAAAAAAATAGCATATAAATATTTTTTTGACAAATAAATTGAAAAAATAGCCATCACAGAATGAGAAACATCAGCTCATGATAAATGCCACTATTTCATCCTACTTTCTCTGGCCTCACTCCGCTCTTTGTTACCAATCAGCTCATCAATCTGCATTGGAATTTCTCATTTTATTGACAGCATCCTAAGGATAGTATTTTACAATGAATATCCTCTTCATTATGATTTTATGTCTATATACTGACAGAGAACTAACCTACATACTGCCGCTGGAACATCTGCAATTCAGCCAACTACTTTCTCAGGCCCAGAAGCAGTGATAGACATTTTACCATGGTGTTCTTAAATTAAAAAATATTAAAATGCCAGCAAAAACATATAGTATAATATATCTACTGCATACAATATTTCACATTCTTTTCTTAATATTTGCGGAAAATTATAAACTATTCCTATATCTTGACCTCACAGAGACCACATCCTTCAAGTATATATCACCTGATTGGAGTTCAAATTCCAGTTGCTTTCTTTCCCTCACCACCTTGTAGTACTTAGAATTCCTCTTTGCATCTAATGACTCTGCAATTACAGAGACCAGTGAGGAGATGCATTTATAATCGCAAATAAAATCAAATTAAACATTATAAGTTAATGTATAATTATTCATATGATATGAATCCTATTTTATTGCTCACCATCCCTGCATCCGTACATAGGAAACCTTTCCTTCCAGTTCCTCATATCTTAAAAAGGAAATAAATCCCCAAAAGCACCAAAGTCTGGCAGGAAAAAAGAAACAGAGTTCATTTTAATTATATTCAATATCTAGCATATCTACTCCCTCAGTAGTGGGAGATGAATTCTTATTTAAGTACTATAATTATTTTTGATCTCCAAATATATCAATTAAAATATCCATTTTCTTACCTATTTTTTGGAAATGATACCTTTATCTCCTCCTGGAGAATCCCTTAGGATATCCCATTCTTGAATCCACACATAGCGTTGAGTGTCAACCCATCCACCTCCATGCAATCCAGGATTGAACTAAATAAAAAAATAGCATATAAATATTTTTTGACAAATAAATTGAAAAAATAGCCATCACAAAATGAAAAACATCAGCTCATGATAAATGCCAATATTTCATCCTACTCTCTCTTGCCTAAGACTGCCCTTTGTAATCAACCTGCTCATCAAACTGCATAAGAACTTCTCATTTTATTGACAGCATCCTAAGGAGAATATTTTACAATGAATATCCTCTTCATTATGATTTTAAGTCTATATACTGACGGAGAACTAACCTACATACTGCCGCTGGAACATCTGCCATTCAGCCAACTACTTGCTCAGGCCCAGAAGCAGTGATAGGCATTTTACCATGGTTATCTTAAATTAAAAAAATATTAAAAATGCCAGCAAAAACATAGAGTAAAATAAATCTATTGCATACAATATTTCACATTCTTTTCTTAATATTCCCGGAAAATTATAAACTATTTCTAAATCTTGACCTCACGGAGACCACATCCTTCAAGTATATATCACCTGATTGAAGTTTAAATTCCAGTTGCTTTCTTTCCCTGACCACCTTGTAGAACTTAGAATTCCTCCTTGCATCTAATGAGTCTGCAATTAAAGAGACCAGTGGGGATATGTATTTATAATCTCAAATAAAATCAAATTAATCATTATAAGTTAATGTATAATTATTCATATGATAAGAATCCTATTTGATTGCTCACCATCCCTGCATCCGTACATAGAGAACCTTTCCTTTCCAGTTCCTCATATCTTAAAAAGGATATAAATCCCCAAAAGCACCAAAGTCTGGCAGGAAAAAAGGAAACAGAGTTCATTTTATCTATATTCAATATCTAGCATATCTACTCCCTCAGTAGTGGGAGATGAATTCTTATTTAAATAGTATAATTATTTTTGATCTCCAAATATATCAATTAAAATATCCATTTTCTTACCTTTTTTTTTGGAAATGATACCTTTATCTCCTCCTGGAGAATCCCTTAGGATATCCCATTCTTGAATCCACACATAGCGTTGAGTGTCCACCCATCCACCTCCATGCCATCCAGGATTGAACTTCATAAAAAAACAGCATATAAATATTTTTTTGACAAATAAATTGAAAAAATAGCCATCACAGAATGAGAAACATCAGCTCATGATAAATGCCACTATTTCATCCTACTTTCTCTGGCCTCACTCTGCTGTTTGTTACCAATCAGCTCATCAATCTGCATTGGAATTTCTCATTTTATTGACAGCATCCTAAGGATAGTATTTTACAATGTATATCCTCTTCATTATGATTTTAAGTCTATATACTGACGGAGAACTAACCTACATACTGCCGCTGGAACATCTGCAATTGAGCCAACTACTTTCTGAGGCCCAGAAGCAGTGATAGGCATTTTACCATGGTGTTCTTAAATTAAAAAATATTAAAATGCCAGCAAAAACATAGAGTACAATATATCTATTGCATATAATTATTCTCATTCTTTTCTTAATATTTCCAGAAAATTATAAACTATTTCTAAATCTTGACCTCACGGAGACCACATCCTTCAAGTATATATCACCTGATTGAAGTTTAAATTCCAGTTGCTTTCTTTCCCTCACCACCTTGTAGTACTTAGAATTCCTCCTTGCATCTAATGACTCTGCAATTACAGAGACCAGTGAGGAGATGCATTTATAATCGCAAATAAAATCAAATTAAACATTATAAGTTAATGTATAATTATTCATATGATATGAATCCTATTTTATTGCTCACCATCCCTGCATCCGTACATAGAGAACCTTTCCTTTCCAGTTCCTCATATCTTAAAAAGGAAATAAATCCCAAAAACGCACCAAAGTCTGGCAGGAAAAAAGGAAACAGAGGTCATTTTAATTATATTCAATATCCAGCATATCTAGTCCCTCTGTAGTGGGAGATGAATTCTTATTTAAATATTATAATCGTTTTTGATCTCCAAATATATCAATTAAAATATCCATTTTCTTACCTATTTTTTGGAAATGACACCTTTATCTCCTCCTGGAAAATCCCTTAGGATATCCCATTCTTGATTACACACATAGCGTTGAGTGTCCACCCATCCACCTCCATGCAATCCAGGATTGAACTTAAGAAAAAAATAGCATATAAATATTTTTTTGACAAATAAATTGAAAAAATAGCCATCACAGAATGAAAAACATCAGCTCATGATAAATGCCAATATATCATCCTACTTTCTCTGGCCTCAGACTGCCCTTTGTCATCAACCTGCTCATCAAACTGCATTGGAACTTTTCATTTTATTGACAGCTTCCTAAGGATAGTATTTTACGATGAATATCCTCTTCATTATGATTTTAAGTCTATATACTGACATAGAACCTACCTTCATTCTGCTGCTGGAACATCTGCAATTCAGCCAACTACTTTCTCAGGCCCAGAAGCAGTGATAGGCATTTTACCATGGTGTTCTTAAATAAAAAAATATTAAAATGCCAGCAAAAACATAGAGTACAATGTATCTATTGCATATAATTATTCTCATTCTTTTCTTAATATTTCCAGAAAATTATAAACTATTTCTAAATCTTGACCTCACGGAGACCACATCCTTCAAGTATATATCACCTGATTGGAGTTCAAATTCCAGTTGCTTTCTTTCCCTCACCACCTTGTAGTACTTAGAATTCCTCCTTGCATCTAATGACTCTGCAATTAAAGAGACCAGTGAGGATATGTATTTATTATCTCAAATAAAATCAAATTAAACATTATAAGTTAATGTATAATTATTCATATGATATGAATCCTATTTGATTGCTCACCATCCCTGCATCCGTACATAGAGAACCTTTCCTTTCCAGTCCCTCATATCTTAAAAAGGAAATAAATCCCAAAAATGCACCAAAGTCTGGCAGGTAAAAAGGAAACAGAGTTCATTTTAATTATATTCAGTATCTAGCATATCTACTCCCTCAGTAGTGGGAGATGAATTCTTATTTAAGTACTATAATTATTTTTGATCTCCAAATATATCAATTAAAATATCCATTTTCTTACCTATTTTTTGGAAATGATACCTTTATCTCCTCCTGGAGAATCCCTTAGGATATCCCATTCTTGAATCCACACATAGCGTTGAGTGTCCACCCATCCACCTCCATGCCATCCAGGATTGAACTTCATAAAAAAATAGCATATAAATATTTTTTTGACAAATAAATTGAAAAAATAGCCATCACAGAATGAGAAACATCAGCTCATGATAAATGCCAATATTTCATCCTACTCTCTCTTGCCTAAGACTGCCCTTTGTAATCAACCTGCTCATCAAACTGCATAAGAACTTCTCATTTTATTGACAGCATCCTAAGGAGAATATTTTACAATGAATATCCTCTTCATTATGATTTTAAGTCTATATACTGACAGAGAACTAACCTACATACTGCCGCTGGAACATCTGCCATTCAGCCAACTACTTGCTCAGGCCCAGAAGCAGTGATAGGCATTTTACCATGGTTATCTTAAATTAAAAAAATATTAAAAATGCCAGCAAAAACATAGAGTAAAATAAATCTATTGCATACAATATTTCACATTCTTTTCTTAATATTCCCGGAAAATTATAAACTATTTCTAAATCTTGACCTCACGGAGACCACATCCTTCAAGTATATATCACCTGATTGAAGTTTAAATTCCAGTTGCTTTCTTTCCCTGACCACCTTGTAGAACTTAGAATTCCTCCTTGCATCTAATGAGTCTGCAATTAAAGAGACCAGTGGGGATATGTATTTATAATCTCAAATAAAATCAAATTAATCATTATAAGTTAATGTATAATTATTCATATGATATGAATCCTAATTGATTGCTCACCATCCATGCATCCGTACATAGGAAACCTTTCCTTCCAGTTCCTCATATCTTAAAAAGGAAATAAATCCCCAAAAGCACCAAAGTCTGGCAGGAAAAAAGAAACAGAGTTCATTTTAATTATATTCAATGTCTTGCATATCTACTCCCTCAGTAGTGGGGGATGAATTCTTATTTAAATACTATAATTATTTTTGATCTCCAAATATATCAATTAAAATATCCATTTTCTTACCTATTTTTTGGAAATGATACCTTTATCTCCTCCTGGAGAATCCCTTAGGATATCCCATTCTTAAATCCACACATAGGGTTGAGTGTCCAACCATCCACCTCCATGCAATCTAGTATTGATCTGAATAGAAAAATAGCATATTAATATTTTTTAGACAAATAAATTTAAAAAATAGCCATCACAAAATGAAAAACATCAGCTCATGATAAATGCCAGTATTTCATCCTACTTTCTCTGGCCTCAGACTGCCCTTTGTCATCAACCTGCTCATCAAACTGCATTGGAACTTTTCATTTTATTGACAGCTTCCTAAGGATAGTATTTTACGATGAATATCCTCTTCATTATGATTTTAAGTCTATATATTGACAGAGAACTAACCTACATACTGCCGCTGGAACATCTGCAATTCAGCCAACTACTTTGTCAGGCCCAGAAGCAGTGATAGGCATTTTACCATGGTGTTCTTAAATTAAAAAATATTAAAATGCCAGCAAAAACATAGAGTACAATATATCTATTGCATATAATTATTCTCATTCTTTTCTTAATATTTCCAGAAAATTATAAACTATTTCTAAATCTTGACCTCACGGAGACCACATCCTTCAAGTATATATCACCTGATTGAAGTTTAAATTCCAGTTGCTTTCTTTCCCTCACCACCTTGTAGAACTTCAAATTCCTCCTTGCATCTAATGAATCTGCAATTACAGAGACCATTGAGGTTATGCATTTATAATCTCAAATAAAATCAAATTAAATATTATAAATTAATGTACAATAATTCAAATGATATGAATCCTATTTGTTTGCTTACCATCCCTGCATCCGTACGTAGAGAACCTTTCCTTTCCTGTTCCTCATATCTTAAAAAGGAAATAAATCCCAAAAACGCACCAAAGTCTGGCAGGAAAAAAGGAAACAGAGGTCATTTTAATTATATTCAGTATCCAGCATATCTAGTCCCTCTGTAGTGGGAGATGAATTCTTATTTAAATATTATAATCGTTTTTGATCTCCAAATATATCAATTAAAATATCCATTTTCCTACCTATTTTTTGGAAATGATACCTTTATCTCCTCCTTGAGAATCCCTTAGGATATCCCATTCTTATATCCACACATAGCGTTGAGTGTCCACCCGTCAACATCTATGCCATCCAGGATTGAACTTCATAAAAAAATAGCATATAAATATTTTTTTGACAAATAAATTGAAAAAATAGCCATCACAGAATGAGAAACATCAGCTCATGATAAATGCCACTATTTCATCCTAATTTCTCTGGCCTCACTCCGCTCTTTGTTACCAATCAGCTCATCAATGTGCATTGGAACTTCTCATTTTATTGACAGCATCCTAAGGAGAATATTTTACAATGAATATCCTCTTCATTATGATTTTAAGTCTATATACTGACAGAGAACTAACCTACATACTGCCGCTGGAACATCTGCCATTCAGCCAACTACTTGCTCAGGCCCAGAAGCAGTGATAGGCATTTTACCATGGTTATCTTCAATTAAAAAAATATTAAAAATGCCAGCAAAAACATAGAGTACAATATATTTATTGCATACAATATTTCACATTCTTTTCTTAATATTTGCGGAAAATTATAAATTATTCCTATATCTTGACCTCACAGAGACCACATCCTTCAAGTATTTATCACCTGATTGGAGTTCAAATTCCAGTTGCTTTCTTTCCCTCACCACCTTGTAGTACTTAGAATTCCTCCTTGCATCTAATGACTCTGCAATTAAAGAGACCAGTGAGGATATGTATTTATTATCTCAAATAAAATCAAATTAAACATTATAAGTTAATGTATAATTATTCATATGATATGAATCCTATTTGATTGCTCACCATCCATGCATCCGTACATAGGAAACCTTTCCTTCCAGTTCCTCATATCTTAAAAAGGAAATAAATCCCCAAAAGCACCAAAGTCTGGCAGGAAAAAAGAAACAGAGTTCATTTTAATTATATTCAATGTCTTGCATATCTACTCCCTCAGTAGTGGGGGATGAATTCTTATTTAAATACTATAATTATTTTTGATCTCCAAATATATCAATTAAAATATCCATTTTCTTACCTATTTTTTGGAAATGATACCTTTATCTCCTCCTGGAGAATCCCTTAGGATATCCCATTCTTAAATCCACACATAGGGTTGAGTGTCCAACCATCCACCTCCATGCAATCTAGTATTGATCTGAATAGAAAAATAGCATATTAATATTTTTTAGACAAATAAATTTAAAAAATAGCCATCACAAAATGAAAAACATCAGCTCATGATAAATGCCAGTATTTCATCCTAATTTCTCTGGCCTCAGACTGCCCTTTGTCATCAACCTGCTCATCAAACTGCATTGGAACTTTTCATTTTATTGACAGCTTCCTAAGGATAGTATTTTACGATGAATATCCTCTTCATTATGATTTTAAGTCTATATATTGACAGAGAACTAACCTACATACTGCCGCTGGAACATCTGCAATTCAGCCAACTACTTTGTCAGGCCCAGAAGCAGTGATAGGCATTTTACCATGGTGTTCTTAAATTAAAAAATATTAAAATGCCAGCAAAAACATAGAGTACAATATATCTATTGCATATAATTATTCTCATTCTTTTCTTAATATTTCCAGAAAATTATAAACTATTTCTAAATCTTGACCTCACGGAGACCACATCCTTCAAGTATATATCACCTGATTGAAGTTTAAATTCCAGTTGCTTTCTTTCCCTCACCACCTTGTAGAACTTCAAATTCCTCCTTGCATCTAATGAATCTGCAATTACAGAGACCATTGAGGTTATGCATTTATAATCTCAAATAAAATCAAATTAAATATTATAAATTAATGTACAATAATTCAAATGATATGAAT
The DNA here is from genome assembly GCA_020796165.1 of Pantala flavescens. NCBI lineage: Eukaryota > Metazoa > Arthropoda > Insecta > Odonata > Libellulidae > Pantala > Pantala flavescens. Next base: position 4,949,591 of record CM036880.1, read on the forward strand.
CCTATTTGTTTGCTTACCATCCCTGCATCCGTACGTAGAGAACCTTTCCTTTCCTGTTCCTCATATCTTAAAAAGGAAATAAATCCCAAAAACGCACCAAAGTCTGGCAGGAAAAAAGGAAACAGAGGTCATTTTAATTATATTCAGTATCCAGCATATCTAGTCCCTCTGTAGTGGGAGATGAATTCTTATTTAAATATTATAATCGTTTTTGATCTCCAAATATATCAATTAAAATATCCATTTTCCTACCTATTTTTTGGAAATGATACCTTTATCTCCTCCTTGAGAATCCCTTAGGATATCCCATTCTTATATCCACACATAGCGTTGAGTGTCCACCCGTCAACATCTATGCCATCCAGGATTGAACTTCATAAAAAAATAGCATATAAATATTTTTTTGACAAATAAATTGAAAAAATAGCCATCACAGAATGAGAAACATCAGCTCATGATAAATGCCACTATTTCATCCTAATTTCTCTGGCCTCACTCCGCTCTTTGTTACCAATCAGCTCATCAATGTGCATTGGAACTTCTCATTTTATTGACAGCATCCTAAGGAGAATATTTTACAATGAATATCCTCTTCATTATGATTTTAAGTCTATATACTGACAGAGAACTAACCTACATACTGCCGCAGGAACATCTGCCATTCAGCCAACTACTTCCTCAGGCCCAGAAGCAGTGATAGGCATTTTACCATGGTTATCTTCAATTAAAAAAATATTAAAAATGCCAGCAAAAACATAGAGTACAATATATTTATTGCATACAATATTTCACATTCTTTTCTTAATATTTGCGGAAAATTATAAACTATTCCTATATCTTGACCTCACAGAGACCACATCCTTCAAGTATTTATCACCTGATTGGAGTTCAAATTCCAGTTGCTTTCTTTCCCTCACCACCTTGTAGTACTTAGAATTCCTCCTTGCATCTAATGACTCTGCAATTAAAGAGACCAGTGAGGATATGTATTTATTATCTCAAATAAAATCAAATTAAACATTATAAGTTAATGTATAATTATTCATATGATATGAATCCTATTTGATTGCTCACCATCCCTGCATCCGTACATAGAGAACCTTTCCTTTCCAGTCCCTCATATCTTAAAAAGGAAATAAATCCCAAAAATGCACCAAAGTCTGGCAGGTAAAAAGGAAACAGAGTTCATTTTAATTATATTAGTATCTAGCATATCTACTCCCTCAGTAGTGGGAGATGAATTCTTATTTAAGTACTATAATTATTTTTGATCTCCAAATATATCAATTAAAATATCCATTTTCTTACCTATTTTTTGGAAATGATACCTTTATCTCCTCCTGGAGAATCCCTTAGGATATCCCATTCTTGAATCCACACATAGCGTTGAGTGTCCACCCATCCACCTCCATGCCATCCAGGATTGAACTTCATAAAAAAAAAGCATATAAATATTTTTTTGACAAATAAATTGAAAAAATAGCCATCACAGAATGAGAAACATCAGCTCATGATAAATGCCACTATTTCATCCTACTTTCTCTGGCCTCACTCCGCTCTTTGTTACCAATCAGCTCATCAATCTGCATTGGAATTTCTCATTTTATTGACAGCATCCTAAGGATAGTATTTTACAATGAATATCCTCTTCATTATGATTTTATGTCTGTATACTGACAGAGAACTAACCTACATACTGCCGCTGGAACATCTGCAATTCAGCCAACTACTTTCTCAGGCCCAGAAGCAGTGATAGACATTTTACCATGGTGTTCTTAAATTAAAAAATATTAAAATGCCAGCAAAAACATATAGTATAATATATCTACTGCATATAATATTTCACATTCTTTTCTTAATATTCCCGGAAAATTATAAACTATTTCTAAATCTTGACCTCACGGAGACCACATCCTTCAAGTATATATCACCTGATTGAAGTTTAAATTCCAGTTGCTTTCTTTCCCTGACCACCTTGTAGAACTTAGAATTCCTCCTTGCATCTAATGAGTCTGCAATTAAAGAGACCAGTGGGGATATGTATTTATAATCTCAAATAAAATCAAATTAATCATTATAAGTTAATGTATAATTATTCATATGATATGAATCCTAATTGATTGCTCACCATCCCTGCATCCGTACATAGGAAACCTTTCCTTCCAGTTCCTCATATCTTAAAAAGGAAATAAATCCCCAAAAGCACCAAAGTCTGGCAGGAAAAAAGAAACAGAGTTCATTTTAATTATATTCAATGTCTTGCATATCTACTCCCTCAGTAGTGGGGGATGAATTCTTATTTAAATACTATAATTATTTTTGATCTCCAAATATATCAATTAAAATATCCATTTTCTTACCTATTTTTTGGAAATGATACCTTTATCTCCTCCTGGAGAATCCCTTAGGATATCCCATTCTTAAATCCACACATAGCTTTGAGTGTCCACCCGTCAACATCTATGCAATCAAGGATTGAACTTATTAAAAAGTAGCATATAAATATTTTTTTGACAAATAAATTGAAAAAATAGCCATCACAGAATGAAAAACATCAGCTCATGATAAATGCCAATATATCATCCTACTTTCTCTGGCCTCAGACTGCCCTTTGTCATCAACCTGCTCATCAAACTGCATTGGAACTTTTCATTTTATTGACAGCTTCCTAAGGATAGTATTTTACGATGAATATCCTCTTCATTATGATTTTAAGTCTATATACTGACATAGAACCTACCTTCATTCTGCTGCTGGAACATCTGCAATTCAGCCAACTACTTTCTCAGGCCCAGAAGCAGTGATAGGCATTTTACCATGGTGTTCTTAAATAAAAAAATATTAAAATGCCAGCAAAAACATAGAGTACAATGTATCTATTGCATATAATTATTCTCATTCTTTTCTTAATATTTCCAGAAAATTATAAACTATTTCTAAATCTTGACCTCACGGAGACCACATCCTTCAAGTATATATCACCTGATTGGAGTTCAAATTCCAGTTGCTTTCTTTCCCTCACCACCTTGTAGTACTTAGAATTCCTCCTTGCATCTAATGACTCTGCAATTAAAGAGACCAGTGAGGATATGTATTTATAATCTCAAATAAAATCAAATTAAACGTTATAAGTTAATGTATAATTATTCATATGATATGAATCCTATTTGATTGCTCACCATCCCTGCATCCGTACATAGAGAACCTTTCCTTTCCAGTTCCTCATATCTTAAAAAGGAAATAAATCCCCAAAAGCACCAAAGTCTGGCAGGAAAAAAGGAAACAGAGTTCATTTTATTTATATTCAATATCTAGCATATCTACTCCCTCAGTAGTGGGAGATGAATTCTTATTTAAATAGTATAATTATTTTTGATCTCCAAATATATCAATTAAAATATCCATTGTCTTACCTTTTTTTTTGGAAAAGATACCTTTAACTCCTCCTGGAGAATCCCTTAGGATATCCCATTCTTGAATCCATACATAGCGTTGAGTGTCCACCCATCCACCTCCATGCCATCCAGGATTGAACTTCATAAAAAAATAGCATATAAATATTTTTTTGACAAAGAAATTGAAAAAATAGCCATCACAGAATGAGAAACATCAGCTCATGATAAATGCCACTATTTCATCCTACTTTCTCTGGCCTCACTCCGCTCTTTGTTACCAATCAGCTCATCAATCTGCATTGGAATTTCTCATTTTATTGACAGCATCCTAAGGATAGTATTTTACAATGAATATCCTCTTCATTATGATTTTAAGTCTATATATTGACAGAGAACTAACCTACATACTGCCGCTGGAACATCTGCAATTCAGCCAACTACTTTGTCAGGCCCAGAAGCAGTGATAGGCATTTTACTATGGTGTTCTTAAATTAAAAAATATTAAAATGCCAGCAAAAACATAGAGTACAATATATCTATTGCATATAATTATTCTCATTCTTTTCTTAATATTTCCAGAAAATTATAAACTATTTCTAAATCTTGACCTCACGGAGACCACATCCTTCAAGTATATATCACCTGATTGAAGTTTAAATTCCAGTTGTTTTCTTTCCCTCACCACCTTGTAGTACTTAGAATTCCTCCTTGTATCTAATGACTCTGCAATTATAGAGACCAGTGAGGAGATGCATTTATAATCGCAAATAAAATCAAATTAAACATTATAAGTTAATGTATAATTATTCATATGATATGAATCCTATTTTATTGCTCACCATCCCTGCATCCGTACATAGAGAACCTTCTCCAGTTCCTCATATCTTAAAAAGGAAATAAATCCCAAAAACGCACCAAAGTCTGGCAGGAAAAAAGGAAACAGAGGTCATTTTAATTATATTCAATATCCAGCATATCTAGTCCCTCTGTAGTGGGAGATGAATTCTTATTTAAATATTATAATCGTTTTTGATCTCCAAATATATCAATTAAAATATCCATTTTCTTACCTATTTTTTGGAAATGATACCTTTATCTCCTCCTGGAGAATCCCTTAGGATATCCCATTCTTAAATCCACACATAGGGTTGAGTGTCAACCCATCCACCTCCATGCAATCCAGGATTGAACTAAATAAAAAAATAGCATATAAATATTTTTTGACAAATAAATTGAAAAAATAGCCATCACAAAATGAAAAACATCAGCTCATGATAAATGCCAATATTTCATCCTACTCTCTCTTGCCTAAGACTGCCCTTTGTCATCAACCTGCTCATCAAACTGCATTGGAACTTCTCATTTATTTGACAGCATCCTAAGGTGAAAATTTTAAGGGTCAATATTCTTTTCATTATGATTTTAAGTCTATATACTGACAATGAACCTACCTTCATTCTGCTTCTAGAACATCTGCCATTCAGCCTACTACTTGCTCAGGCCCAGAAGCAGTGAAAGGCATTTTACCATGGTTATCTTAAATTAAAAAAATATTAAAAATGCCAGCAAAAACATAGAGTAAAATAAATCTATTGCATACAATATTTCACATTCTTTTCTTAATATTCCCGGAAAATTATAAACTATTTCTAAATCTTGACCTCAGGGAGACCACATCCTTCAAGTATATATCACCTGATTGAAGTTTAAATTCCAGTTGCTTTCTTTCCCTGACCACCTTGTAGTACTTAGAATTCCTCCTTGCATCTAATGACTCTGCAATTATAGAGACCAGTGAGGAGATGCATTTATAATCGCATATGAAATCAAATTAAACATTATAAGTTAATGTATAATTATTCATAATATATGAATCCTATTTGATTGCTCACCATCCCTGCATCCGTACATAGGAAACCTTTCCTTCCAGTTCCTCATATCTTAAAAAGGAAATAAATCCCCAAAAGCACCAAAGTCTGGCAGGAAAAAAGGAAACAGAGTTCATTTTATTTATACTCAATATCTAGCATATCTACTCCCTCAGTAGTGGGAGATGAATTCTTATTTAAATAGTATAATTATTTTTGATCTCCAAGTATATCAATTAAAATATCCATTCTCTTACCTATTTTTTGGAAATGATACCTTTATCTCCTCCTGGAGAATCCCTTAGGATATCCCATTCTTGAATCCACACATATCGTTGAGTGTCCACCCATCCACCTCCATGCCATCCAGGATTGAACTTCATAAAAAAATAGCATATAAATATTTTTTTGACAAATAAATTGAAAAAATAGCCATCACAGAATGAAAAACATCAGCTCATGCTAATGCCAATATTTCATCCTACTTTCTCTGGCCTCAGACCGCTCTTTGATACCAATTAGCTCATAAATCTGCATTGGAACTTCTCATTTTATTGACAGCATCCTAAGGAGAATATTTTACAATGAATATCCTCTTCATTATGATTTTAAGTCTATATACTGACAGAGAACTAACCTACATACTGCCGCTGGAACATCTGCCATTCAGCCAACTACTTGCTCAGGCCCAGAAGCAGTGATAGGCATTTTACCATGGTTATCTTAAATTAAAAAAATATTAAAAATGCCAGCAAAAACATAGAGTACAATATATTTATTGCATACAATATTTCACATTCTTTTCTTAATATTTGCGGAAAATTATAAACTATTCCTATATCTTGACCTCACAGAGACCACATCCTTCAAGTATTTATCACCTGATTGGAGTTCAAATTCCAGTTGCTTTCTTTCCCTCACCACCTTGTAGTACTTAGAATTCCTCTTTGCATCTAATGACTCTGCAATTACAGAGACCAGTGAGGAGATGCATTTATAATCGCAAATAAAATCAAATTAAACATTATAAGTTAATGTATAATTATTCATATGATATGAATCCTATTTGATTGGTCACCATCCCTGCATCCGTACATAGAGAACCTTTCCTTTCCAGTCCCTCATATCTTAAAAAGGAAATAAATCCCAAAAATGCACCAAAGTCTGGCAGGTAAAAAGGAAACAGAGTTCATTTTAATTATATTCAGTATCTAGCATATCTACTCCCTCAGTAGTGGGAGATGAATTCTTATTTAAGTACTATAATTATTTTTGATCTCCAAATATATCAATTAAAATATCCATTTTCTTACCTATTTTTTGGAAATGATACCTTTATCTCCTCCTGGAGAATCCCTTAGGATATCCCATTCTTGAATCCACACATAGCGTTGAGTGTCCACCCATCCACCTCCATGCCATCCAGGATTGAACTTCATAAAAAAATAGCATATAAATATTTTTTTGACAAATAAATTGAAAAAATAGCCATCACAGAATGAAAAACATCAGCTCATGCTAATGCCAATATTTCATCCTACTTTCTCTGGCCTCAGACCGCTCTTTGATACCAATTAGCTCATAAATCTGCATTGGAACTTCTCATTTTATTGACAGCATCCTAAGGAGAATATTTTACAATGAATATCCTCTTCATTATGATTTTAAGTCTATATACTGACAGAGAACTAACCTACATACTGCCGCTGGAACATCTGCCATTCAGCCAACTACTTGCTCAGGCCCAGAAGCAGTGATAGGCATTTTACCATGGTTATCTTAAATTAAAAAAATATTAAAAATGCCAGCAAAAACAAAGAGTACAATATATTTATTGCATACAATATTTCACATTCTTTTCTTAATATTTGCGGAAAATTATAAACTATTCCTATATCTTGACCTCACAGAGACCACATCCTTCAAGTATTTATCACCTGATTGGAGTTCAAATTCCAGTTGCTTTCTTTCCCTCACCACCTTGTAGTACTTAGAATTCCTCTTTGCATCTAATGACTCTGCAATTACAGAGACCAGTGAGGAGATGCATTTATAATCGCAAATAAAATCAAATTAAACATTATAAGTTAATGTATAATTATTCATATGATATGAATCCTATTTGATTGCTCACCATCCCTGCATCCGTACATAGAGAACCTTTCCTTTCCAGTCCCTCATATCTTAAAAAGGAAATAAATCCCAAAAATGCACCAAAGTCTGGCAGGTAAAAAGGAAACAGAGTTCATTTTAATTATATTCAGTATCTAGCATATCTACTCCCTCAGTAGTGGGAGATGAATTCTTATTTAAGAACTATAATTATTTTTGATCTCCAAATATATCAATTAAAATATCCATTTTCTTACCTATTTTTTGGAAATGATACCTTTATCTCCTCCTGGAGAATCCCTTAGGATATCCCATTCTTGAATCCACACATAGCGTTGAGTGTCCACCCATCCACCTCCATGCCATCCAGGATTGAACTTCATAAAAAAATAGCATATAAATATTTTTTTGACAAATAAATTAAAAAAATAGCCATCAAAGAATGAGAAACATCAGCTCATGATAAATGCCACTATTTCATCCTACTTTCTCTGGCCTCACTCCGCTCTTTGTTACCAATCAGCTCATCAATCTGCATTGGAATTTCTCATTTTATTGACAGCATCCTAAGGATAGTATTTTACAATGAATATCCTCTTCATTATGATTTTATGTCTATATACTGACAGAGAACTAACCTACATACTGCCGCTGGAACATCTGCAATTCAGCCAACTACTTTCTCAGGCCCAGAAGCAGTGATAGGCATTTTACCATGGTGTTCTTAAATTAAAAAATATTAAAATGCCAGCAAAAACATATAGTATAATATATCTACTGCATACAATATTTCACATTCTTTTCTTAATATTTGCGGAAAATTATAAACTATTTCTAAATCTTGACCTCACGGAGACCACATCCTTCAAGTATATATCACCTGATTGAAGTTTAAATTCCAGTTGTTTTCTTTCCCTCACCACCTTGTAGTACTTAGAATTCCTCCTTGCATCTAATGACTCTGTAATTATAGAGACCAGTGAGGATATGCATTTATAATCTCAAATAAAATCAAATTAAACATTATAAGTTAATGTATAATTATTCATATGATATGCATCCTATTTTATTGCTCACCATCCCTGCATCCGTACATAGAGAACCTTCTCCAGTTCCTCATATCTTAAAAAGGAAATAAATCCCAAAAACGCACCAAAGTCTGGCAGGAAAAAAGGAAACAGAGGTCATTTTAATTATATTCAATATCCAGCATATCTAGTCCCTCTGTAGTGGGAGATGAATTCTTATTTAAGTACTATAATCGTTTTTGATCTCCAAATATATCAATTAAAATATCCATTTTCTTACCTATTTTTTGGAAATGATACCTTTATCTCCTCCTGGAGAATCCCTTAGGATATCCCATTCTTAAATCCACACATAGGGTTGAGTGTCAACCCATCCACCTCCATGCAATCCAGGATTGAACTAAATAAAAAAATAGCATATAAATATTTTTTGACAAATAAATTGAAAAAATAGCCATCACAAAATGAAAAACATCAGCTCATGATAAATGCCAATATTTCATCCTACTCTCTCTTGCCTAAGACTGCCCTTTGTCATCAACCTGCTCATCAAACTGCATTGGAACTTCTCATTTATTTGACAGCATCCTAAGGTGAAAATTTTAAGGGTCAATATTCTTTTCATTATGATTTTAAGTCTATATACTGACAATGAACCTACCTTCATTCTGCTTCTAGAACATCTGCCATTCAGCCTACTACTTGCTCAGGCCCAGAAGCAGTGAAAGGCATTTTACCATGGTTATCTTAAATTAAAAAAATATTAAAAATGCCAGCAAAAACATAGAGTAAAATAAATCTATTGCATACAATATTTCACATTCTTTTCTTAATATTCCCGGAAAATTATAAACTATTTCTAAATCTTGACCTCAGGGAGACCACATCCTTCAAGTATATATCACCTGATTGAAGTTTAAATTCCAGTTGCTTTCTTTCCCTGACCACCTTGTAGTACTTAGAATTCCTCCTTGCATCTAATGACTCTGCAATTAAAGAGACCAGTGAGGATATGTATTTATAATCTCAAATAAAATCAAATTAAACGTTATAAGTTAATGTATAATTATTCATATGATATGAATCCTATTTGATTGCTCACCATCCCTGCATCCGTACATAGAGAACCTTTCCTTTCCAGTTCCTCATATCTTAAAAAGGAAATAAATCCCCAAAAGCACCAAAGTCTGGCAGGAAAAAAGGAAACAGAGTTCATTTTATTTATACTCAATATCTAGCATATCTACTCCCTCAGTAGTGGGAGATGAATTCTTATTTAAATAGTATAATTATTTTTGATCTCCAAGTATATCAATTAAAATATCCATTCTCTTACCTATTTTTTGGAAATGATACCTTTATCTCCTCCTGGAGAATCCCTTAGGATATCCCATTCTTATATCCACACATAGCGTTGAGTGTCCACCCGTCAACATCTATGCAATCAAGGATTGAACTTATTAAAAAAGCAGCATATAAATATTTTTTTGATAAATAAATTGAAAAAATAGCCATCACAGAATGAAAAACATCAGCTCATGCTAATGCCAATATTTCATCCTACTTTCTCTGGCCTCAGACCGCTCTTTGATACCAATTAGCTCATAAATCTGCATTGGAACTTCTCATTTTATTGACAGCATCCTAAGGAGAATATTTTACAATGAATATCCTCTTCATTATGATTTTAAGTCTATATACTGACAGAGAACTAACCTACATACTGCCGCTGGAACATCTGCCATTCAGCCAACTACTTGCTCAGGCCCAGAAGCAGTGATAGGCATTTTACCATGGTTATCTTAAATTAATAAATATTAAAAATCAGCTGATCAAACGTCTATCAAACTGGATTAGAACTCCTTATTTGATTGACAAAATCCTTAGGAAATATAATTTAATGGTAATATCCTTTTCTTGATGCTTTAAAGTCCATCCATGCTTTCGAGTTCCTCAATTTTAAACTAGAAAAAAATCCCCTTAAATCCCCATAAATAAAAAAGGAAACAAAATTCATTTTAATGATATTTTATATCTAGCTCAAAACTCCTGTAGTAGTGGAAAATAAATTCTTATTAAAATTTAAGCTTAATTGAAGTCGTAATACATCAATTAGTATATCTACCTTCCTCCCTCCTATCTTGAAAATGATACCTTTATCGCCTGTTGGAAGATCCCTCAGGATTCTCTCTACTTTACTACAAAAAAGAGTTTGATTGACTCTGTTATGCATGGCATGTATAGGAAACTTTTTCCTACTACTGCAAGTCGTTAATCTGAATACATTACCTTTTGTGAAATTTTCGTTCCTCCTGTACACTGCTGCGGCTGCGGACCTCTCGCGGTCATAGTTGTTGGGAAGGAAATTTCATCCCCGCATGATTTTTATCTCCAATTCCTTCATTATTGCATCAACGGAATATCATATATTCTTTAAATGCGTACAAATGTGTAGGCATCCAACCATTCCAACCATACAGTCGAGTTTCAGTTTTCTTTCGCCTTTGGCCAACATGGAATCTTTCCTATAAATATTCCTCAATAAGTAGTCAGAAAGTGTTTCTCCATCATCTGCTCTTAAGGATAGAGTTGTTTTTAAGAGTTTCTGAAAAAGATTAAGGATACGAGTAGTATAAGCCATAAAACCTCAAGTACCCTCCGAGATAGCTTGGCGAGGAATGTCGTCTACACTCAGCTGCATCGGCTTAAGAAATGGGAAGCAGATTTCTTAACATTTCGCATAACGATCTGAAACATCGGGATTATATTCTTAAAATATTTTACTTTATTGAAAAGTGAAGAAAATTGTTTTTTTTTTTCCGGGTAAAACAGGTTTCCGCCTTAAAAGTATTATTCTCATCTATTTATGATGTTAGACGGTCATTCTAGTGTTCATATTTGTAGAAGTATGTCCATTTTTAGTAATACCTGGAAGCTAGGTTGGCTTTCTTTAAAAATTTGAAGAAAATTTAAAATAATAATATTTCTTTATATTTTTAAGTAACGGACAGTAACAGATTATTCAAAAAATTTTCCTACGGTACCCCACCCACCTCACTCCTTCTCTTTCCAAGAAAAGTTGAACCTGAACATATGAAATATCCCGGTGTTACTTATTTTATTATCAGCCTTCCTGGTTGTTTTAATTTTGGAGGAGAAGGATAAAAATCGCCAAATTATAAATATATTCAATCTCTTTATCAATCTTGCTTATTTTCAAAGTGTATATCTTTCCATGGATAGCTGACCCACAACCATTCTATCATTGGTTTTCCTATTAATCAGTTATCCTGTCTTTCATTCTTTGAGAAGTTTACTCAATATCTTTTTAATAATTCCCGTAAACTGGAAAGAGTTAATAAAATTATTATTAGGGAAATAGAAAAATTAATTACCTTATAATAAAATATTTAATCAACAAGTAGTAGTTTATAAAATTTTCCTGCATTATACTTCCAATCTCACTGCTCGGTTAATGTGTATAATTTCAAATAATTAGAATCCTTCCGAATGTTTATATTGCTCAAAATTCACTAAAATTAAACTAATGGATATTATCGAAGTCTACCTTAAATTGAGTTCGATTTCCCTGGATTTCTTATGGCAGCATACATTCGATGAAGCGGCGATTCTCTCCATGACAGGTATTGAAAAAATTACCTTTTTTCTGGACGAATGTAGTTTCTGTAGCATTTATTAGCTAATATATTTGGATTAAGTCACCAGTTTCGTCCAGAGAAGTGGTATTTTTTATCATACCTCTTATGGCAGCATTCTTCCCAGGCGACGAACTAAGTACACGCTGCGAAAAATACTTTTCTCCTTCGCGTCTTAATGATTTCTCCAATTTTCACAGCAAAATACATTCGGGAAGTGCATGAAAAGGATTTCCTTTTGTAGATATAGTAAACGCCAATTGAGCCAACCAACATTTACAGCATAATTGCGTCAGCTAAATATGAAAATACTGCATGTCAATAGATGTATGAAATGTAAATCTTCTATACAATCGGAAAGTTCCCAAAAACATTTTTGAAAATCTAGCCAATGTATTCCGATGGTAAAAATCGAGATTACGGGGCTGTCTGGAATCGAATCCATGTAGAAAAATTTTGATTTTTCCCTTATTTGGCTATATAGTGTTCATAAATCTGCCAAGGTTCACTGATATATCTATCACATGAAGCTATAAAGATTTTCTTTAATTTGAAAAAAAATCACCACCTTGCATTGACTATTTGTAGATAAACGATAGTATTTTACGTATATATATATATATAAACGTTAGCCATATAAAATTTTATCGTTCAATGTGCTGGGAAAGTATTTCTTTCACAAATCTTTGAAAATTGACCCCATCATCTTGTCCTCTAAAGTCATAGAATAGTACTTATCAATGTTATTATTTCTCTCTCTCCTCAAGTTTCATACAACTGGAGGCTCCGATTACAGCTTTGCTATCCCAAATGACCCAATTAATAGAATGTCACTGAATTCCTACGTAGAGACCAGAAGAAACATCATGCTAGGCGTCCTTAGAAGAGGCTAAAAAAACATAAGTATCTATGTTATAATAAGTATAACTATGACAAAATTATGCAAAAATATTATTTATTCAACATTACATATAAAGTAATTCGATAGATCTTTGGAAATTTATTCCTGTGTTCTACTGTATTCTGATTACATCAATCTTGCAACAGAAGACTCCATGCAAGGGACATAATTCTTTAATTGGAAGCAGAGCTGCTAAGGAATCAGAAGAAGTAGTGTGCAGTATCTCCTTCATAGAGCCTAGAAGAAAGAATATCCATATATAATTAAGGAAATATTACCAAATCAAATACTAAGGATATAAATACTCATTAGTAACTGTAAAATAATTTAACTATACTCATAAATAATAAAGCTCCTTGCTTCCGTCATTTTCATTTTATCTTTTTTTTAGGGGTGGCTACACTCAAAGATTTCATACCCCAAGGACGTAATTCTCCATTTTGTTGAACTGCTTCTAGGATACCAGATAGTTCACAATCTCCGCTTATTGGATACATATGCCTAAAATTAGAGAGTATGAACAAATTTGACATAATTTGACATCCGTTTATCATAAATGATAAAAAATCATGTAAATGTACTAAAAATAATTAATTATTTCTTCTTATAGTCTCACTACTTCTATCTTCGTAAGGCTACACTCAAATATTTAATAATCCGATTGGTGATAGTTGATAGAGTAGCTCACTTAGTTGATATAAATACAGTGGTAACAATAGATACGAGTTTAGTTCCTTACCTTAGTTCCGTAACCTTGCTCGTATGTCAAATCTCGAAGCCTTTTTCCCCATTGAAGGTAATTAAAATGCCATTAATCTGTTCCGGACCTGTGAAAAATCCCCAAAACATTATAAATTATGAAAAAAGATATATTTTTAAGTAACAAATAAACATGTATAATTAACAAACACATAACGAAATTATGAAACACAAAAATAAAAGAGTTATTTAGAATAATAGTCTTACTGTGGTGACGGACAAGTTCGGCTAACGAAGGTGAACGGCGAGGAGGAGGGAAGGAGTGTAGGCACTCTAAACACAAACGTAAACGGCGCTCTTTTAGAAACTTAAACTACACTTCATTAATTTCGAATAAAAGAAAATACTTAAAACAATGCTCTTAAGATTAAACTTAAACTAACCTTAACGTTAACGTATATTTAATTATCACTTGTTTCTGCCTTCTTGGCTGCACTCTCTGTACTACAAAAAAGTTCAGTAATCACGCAAAAATGATTATAGCGCACAAGATACACTTCGATTCAAGCGGGTAACACGTGCGAGTGACAGAGATTTTCTTGGATGATGCTCGACCCGGCGCATCAACTAGCTGGACGCTCCGGAAACACGAATTTGGGCTCGTATCTCGAACGAATTATGGCCCGAGCTCCAGCTCGTATGTCAAAGAACTCCTACGTCAGGCTGCTCGTAACTCGAGGTACCACTGTATAAATTGTGTGTGAATATAACTCTATGTAAGTATGTAATATTATGTTATTTACATCTTGGTAAGGTCGTCCTCTTTGGATGAGTGTGCAGTTGATTCGCATGCTGTTTTTTTATCATGAAATTTAAAGTTTTAAGGACATAAAAATCGATTGAAAATTCATCAATTCAAAGATTGATCAATCAAAGATTTGTAGTTCCGTCTAACTCACGAATTGATATTATAAGGGATAAAATCAGTAACACAAGTATTACAACAGCGGACAACATCGAAAAGGACACAAAAGGATTGCCAATGCAAGGCCAAACAAAGGAATTTCCATTTATGAATTTGAAAAACATTCCAAAGAAGGAGTAAACAGCAACCAGAATCAAACGAAAGTATTCCGGGAACATGATTCACTTACGAAGCTTGAAAATAGCATTGAAAACATTCAAGGAACGAAGGTAAAAAACGTGCAAAAGGCTGAGAAATTAATTCATAAGAAAAATCCACTGCTAAAAATAGTATGGAAACAAAATCCTTTACCGCACAGTACATTTTAAAGGAATAGAAAGAAAGTTGAATGGAAGCTTGCAACTTCCAAGAAATATTAGTACAATCATTTGCACATAAAATATGCATAATTATATCAACAGTTTTCCTAAAAGTAGTTTTGAACATTTTATTATAAATACAACTGCAGTTTCCTATGTACAAATATATAATATTGGTTTTAAAAACAAATAAATGATAATATTTGAAATTTGATTTAAAAGTGGGAGTGAATGAAATGAAATATTTCTTATACATTGTTTTTATTAGATGGGCAATTTTAGAATAAATTCGAATACGAAAGGAATTTATAACAGAATTTTCAATATTATTAAAAAGTAGCTAATGCTAAAAGTAGCACTGAAAGTAGTGAAACTATAAATTCTCCATAATCGATTTCCTTACAAAATTCTTTCTGAAAGAATTCTGCTATTAATCCGCTGAAGGTTTACGATATGAATTTATAAATAGCAATCTACTAACCTTTCGTAGTGAATGCTTAGATATATCTTCGCTTATTTCCATGTCATTTTATCAAAATTGGGTTAATTACAGTAAATTATTAAACACTAATGCAAGTTCCTACATCAGGTCATCGGTACTTAATGTCCTACAATATCACTAATAATAGCATTGTTAATGTTGAAACATTATAATTTTATGATATTAGTAGTTCTAATGCAATTTATTTATTCTATAAAGAGAAATTGTTAAATAAAACTATATCTTGGATAATTGTTAGATATTTTATTCAAAATTTAATATTTCAAAATCTTAAATATTCATATCTCCTCATTATATCTTAGATGCATAAGATTCACAGTATAAGAAGTAGTATTAAGAGGCATTAACTCATTATTTACTGTTAATTGTCAAGCAGTAATGTTAAGTCCCAAAAACACGAAAATTATATAAGTAAACGAGAAACTATAAATATAATTTGGACTTAACATGTTTCTGTAACAGCTTTTTTGTCTGTGAGTTTCGAAACCGGCGGACAGTTCATTTTAAAAATACATAATTTAAGAAACCAATGGGGAAATAAAATAGATAAATTTAACTATGATTAAAGCCATAATGATTCAATTAATGATCCGTTAGCTACCGACAAATATATCCCACAAATTTTATTCTATTTTTGTAAAGTCCGGTATGTATATTTCAAACTAATTTTATAATTTACGTACCGTGAGTAAAATCCTCGTTTTGTTCGTAGCGGAATGCATAGGAATCTTAAAATTACTGAAAAGGTAATCTAGAAGATGGTACTATATGAAATAGAAACAATGAAAAGAAAGAATTTCGATAGTTGGGAAATTCGAAGTTAACTGGATTAAATACTCTTCTACTCTAAAAAATCTAAACGCAACTTTCACGGAGATAGACGCAATTAGATATTTTATGTATCAATGCAAGATCCTAGAAGACATAGTTTAGAAAAAGATTAGCTCACAGTAAACACAAAAGAATGCACTATTTATTGATGAAGAGCATTACAATATAATTCATAGCATATGTCTAACAAAGTGCTTTTTTGTATAACCCGGATTCGGATGCTTATTTTCTATAAACTATTGAATAATAAATACTCGTTTTAAATTAAAATTTGATATTTTTGAATCTGAGCTTTAAAAATACGTGGAAGAAGCTGTATCTCAACCTTTTCATACAGTTATTTCGATGCAATTCTAAATGTATAATATACATTTGCCTTTCATAGCTTATTTATAGATAAAATGTTTCAAAGTGCTCGCTTGTTGCCTTTTGTGATTCTTCAACTGCCTTCCAAACGCAAGGAATGTCTATCTGTCCTAAATTTAGAATTGAATGTTTTAAAGTAAAGCGAGGTTTTCGGCCGAGTTTGCAATTCCATAACTTCTAAATGTTGAAAGAACTCCGAAGTCAATGGTTTACTTCCTCAAGATGTTGAAGTAAAATGTTTCAATTGCAATATAAAATTTCCAAAGTTTGAGTTCATTATCATTTCATTCTGTGATGAACTTAGATTGCAATGTTATAATACGTAAAAACAGAAATATTTCTGATTTATTAGAAAATGTTGCCGTCCAAATTTTATGAAAGTCATATTTCCTTCAAATTTTACTAAACAATCATTATATACATTCTAATACGATAGAAACGAAAGTTAGTATCTAACTTATATGTAGATAGCATACTGGAAGACGTCAAATTATATTTGAGAAATTAAAAATACCGGTAAATCATTCAAAATTATTTCCATTTATATAGTTCAATAAATGAATCATATGAGGATGATTGTTCCCGAGATTCTTTGAGCGCACTTAATTTTATATAAACAATCAAGAGCAGCTGTCGAGTACACAGTAAGTGTACATAGAAATGTTTTATTTTTAAGATCACATAAGTTAAATCCGAAATAAAAACATTATATATATATGTGTAGCTGAACTGAATATGGACATCCAAACTGCATATTGGAAGATTGTTGAAAGCAATTATTCAATTTTTAATGGACATATAATATCGTTTCTTATCATTCGATCTTATGAAAGCAAAAGTTTTTTTTAGTCTCGTTGAATTACGTCAACTAGTTGCTTATATTATTTTCGGTCGGTATCATACTAAAATAACGTAACAAAATATCAGCATTCAGTTAATAATAAAGTCAGAGAATACGACGATATATCAGGCGGTGTCCTACTGAATATGGATAGCGGAACGAACGGGTAATGAATATATATTTAAGAAGTTGTATCTATACGGTAAATAATTAGAAAATCATCCGTATACCACCGCTTGTATATTCCTCTGTAGGAGTCATAAGTTGATTATTGTTTTCGGGATGCGTTAAGCATCCTTAACTCTATTTCAATAATTAGGAGGATCTGTCTTTAAAATACAGATTCAATCGTATATTAGATGAAATTACTAGAGCTAGTTTAAAGGTGAAAGCATTTGTCTAATTTCATCATCCTCATTTTGATTTAAATAAGTAAAATTTCAAAAAGTATTTATTTAAGGTGGTAACAGCTTATGTAGATTCCAAAATTGAAAGCAAGATACTAGGTAATGAAGACTACTGAAGGAAGTTAGGTATCATCCAATGATATCACGAACTTTCCCAAATCGTGCACTTATACTAAAAGCAATAAGTCGTTAAATTCACGATATTAAAACGAGGAAGTTAATAAATATTGCAATATTAATATACTCTCATTGAAAGTAATTGCTGAATGTTATATTTGGCCCTAACCATATCTAAAACTCTTAATAATCTAGGAATGCGATGACGAATGTAAGGAGGTTTCCCTCTAACACGTAAATTGTATAAGACTATGGATGAAACCATTCTTCATATAGTAAATTATAATAATCCGTTAATCGTAGCTGCATCCGGCAATAATATAAAATCACATAACATTCCACTAGTAAATTTATCTTCACCTGTCATATGAAGTGGATTAACCTCGAGAAACCTTCACACTCCTAAGTTTGCTTCGCAGCACGAATAATACGCAAAAACGTTTATAGTATTTAATTTTAAAATTAAATAATGTTCAATGGATTCAGATTAGTTAGCTACAATCGCATGATATCAGATAGGTATGGACCACGTGGTCTCACTCACAAGTTAATTTTACGAGATTAAGCTTAGAACAATAATTCTTAAATTATTATAAAATAATCCGTTGATAGCAGATTCATCGGGAAATGATTTTTAATCGCATTACTTTCCACGTATGTATTCATCATAAGTTGTTATATAAAGATAATTTACCCTGATAACCCTTCAAAATCCTTAATTGTGCTTCGCAAAACCATAAATTAACATTAGCGTAAGACGAATTCAGTTTTTAGACTAAATTATGTCCGATGGATTCGGATTCCTTACGGTAGGTTCGGTATCGTGATACGATATCACGTAAGTATGGCCACGTGGCGTGACCGGAAGTAGATGAAAATTCATAAATATGTGAACAGAGATTTAATGAAAAACGAGATATATCTGTACCAAAATCTGATAACTTGCATTAAAACTATTAAGAAGAGATAACATGAAGTGATACCAGGTTTAAGAGTGATTCGATCGAACGTGGACTGTGGATCGGTAATTCAGTTATATAAATATCATAACTACGTTTAATTTGAAAATAAAATATTATTGGATGGATTCGTAATACTTGAATAAAGTTCGTTGTGTTCGCATGAGATAAATTAAGCCAAATCATACTGACCTCGCGGCCGTGTCGGAAAACTTTGTCTAGTAATAGTTTCGGACTAAAAACTCGATTCCGAGCAATGCATATTCCGACGACGAAAGTAGTTTAGTTTACAAAAGAATAATAGTTTTAAAATATCGTATGTTTCCTACCTTTTGTATCCCATCATGCCTGATCGTTGACGTCCTGACTCGGTGATCAAGTTCCATCACAGCTTTCGTAACGAATATTAATTTAATTCGATGACAATTGATATGGAAATCTTCAGAAACGATTTCAAACCGATTATAAACGCACTTTAAAAAGTTTCGACGAAGAATTAAAATTTAAACGGTTTCCTCGAAAAGACCGGCAGCGTAACGTTCCACGAAGAATTCTCAGCAGGCAATGGAAAATTTGTAAATCCGTTGAACCAAAATCCTCGCTTCTGATTGGCTGGTTCCGATTGACCACGCCCACCTTAGTGTTTCTTCATATTTCTCATTTGCAATAACTTTTATTTATTTAAATTTATCGCCACTCAATTGATTCTTAGTTATTTAAAATTAAATTTTATGATTTTTGGAGTAAAATTGTGCATTAATTCCTATCCTTTTAACTATTTCTTAAACTACCTTGATTCAATTCCTTATACCCTGTCGGTATGAAAAATATGACGTCCAACGCTTGAATGTTTCTAAAAAATTGATGGAATGTTAATTGAAAATATAAATTTTAATAGATAAAGTTTTTTACCCTTAAAAGGATATAATAATCGTTTTCACTGAATCTACGAAACATAAGGAACGTAAATTATTTCGACGTACCTTTCTAAACGTATACCATGTATCGTTACAATACAAATAATATAGTTCTTAATATAGTTAATTAAGAGTACATTTTCATAAGGGTGGAATCGAATGTAAAATTAAACTTCTATTATTCTTCATTAGTATTAATCTTTCAAATTAATGTCTAGATCACAAAATATTAGTTTTACAATTCTCGAATGGCTACCTGGGGAGCTACAAAGTATGAAAACATATACATCTGATTTCACAAAGTTATTTTATTTCCAATGCAATTTAGAAAGGTTTCAATTTTTTTACAATAGTTAACGAATTCGATCACGAAGTACATACGAATCAGGTACAATATGGGTCTAATCATGATTCAGAGTGTACGTACAGTGAAGATGTTCCAGAAGTTCCTTGGTTCATACGTTTTACATGAACGTTGAATTCGTTAACTTTCTAGTTGTATGCTTACACGCGTCCTAGATTAGAAGATTGTTTTACTAAGTTTTTCATAAGAGTTTGATTTATTTTATCATATATTTATTTATTATAAGATGATACTCATCATAAACATTGTCAATTCTTTATAGTTTCAAGTGATCATTCCTATAGACACACTCATGTGTTAACATTGAAATCGATTTGTTTTCTCACTTGTTTTATCACTTATTTGCGGTGACAAGGATTATAAATTCGAGAGTCTTCACTCAGTATAATTTACAGCAGCTATAAAAATTTTAGCTGTATAAAATATAGTAATAGAGAGTTATGAATAATGATTTTCTATTTTTGTTAAGATTAAAATAAAGGAAAACTAAATAGATGTAAAAGAAGAAGAGTAAAATGTTGAATAAAAACGGCATGACTGCATCCAACAAATTAGAATGTGATGAATTAAAATTCTCATACGATTACTTACATTGAAATCTTGGATGGCCTTTCCATATATCTCTTCCTCTTGGATTCGAGTATCGAAGAAATTATCCTTTTTTGTGAATGAAGGGCACAACACATTATGGGAATAGTTTCCGATTCCTACAAAAATTTTATAGGAATAGTTTTCACTTTTTCGATCACTTACTAAACACACGACGGCACACACGCAGTTATATACATTACAAGAGATGCACTAATTTGAATGATCACAAGTACAAGTACACAAGATCGTTTCACAATACTACAAGCTCCATTACGTGGGACCTGTTCTCTCTATTCTAAAGGATTGAAAAAGGCGGGATAGTTATGAGACATTTCCCGCCAGAATAGAAACGAAAATGCCTCGCTTATGTGCACTCCATCTATAATGAATCATAGTCGAACTTTTCAGAATAAGCATCGTGGTTCTAATGAGTAGCGACCTAAAATTCCACGTAATTACCGCGATATACCTGCAATGTTTTTATTAGAATGAGAGACAAAGGCATAATATTGCTGAAATCAGCGGTGAAATAAGTTAAAACAATAATATGTTGTGAGAAAGTTCATCTAGTCAGAGTTTTTTTTAATATTTGTAAAAAAGTGGGAATACGAGGGCAGTTTGATAATTCAGTGACTTTTTGAATAAAAAAAATTTTTCGGCAAATAAACATTTTATTTTTCTACATAATCACCTTTTAGCTCGATACATTTAGTCCAGCGTTTTTCTAATTTTTTAATTCCCTCCAAATAATAGGTTTTCTCAAGGCTCTCAAAATACGCGTTTGTTTTGGTAATGACTTCTTCATTCGACTCAAACCTCTTACCGCCCAGCCATTTCTTTAGGTTTGGAAACAGATAATAGTCGCAGGGGGTTAAATCTGGAGAACATGCTGGATGGGGTAGCAGTTCGTATCTCAATTAGTGGATTTTGGCCATCGTGACTAGACAAGTGTGCAAACGTGCATTGTCTTGATGGAACAGCACTTTCTTCTTCACCAAATGCGGTCGTTTTTGCTTCAAATCAATGTCGAATCTGTCCAAAAGCTTTGAAAAATATTCGCCGGTGATCGTTTTACCTTTCTCGAGGTAATCAATGTGAATGACACCGCGTGCATCCCAAAAAACTGTGGCCATGACCTTGTTGGCTGACAGACTCTGTTTGGCCTTCTTTGGTCCCCGTTCACCCCGAGCGACCCACTGTTTAGATTGTTCCTTAGTCTCTGGCGTGTTGTGATGGATCCATGAACAAAACGGCGCAGAAATTCGTTCGGATTACGGCTGAACATCGCTAAACACTCTTTTGAAGTCGTCACACGATTGCGCTTATGGTCGAGTGTGAGCAATTGCGGCACCCATCTTGCGGAGAATTTTCTCTTGTCCAAATATTCGTGTAAAATATGATAAATAAATAGCTGGACTAAAAGTATCTAGCTAAAAGGTGATTATGTAGAAAAATAAAATGTTTATTTGCCGAAAAAAATTTTTTTTTATTCAAAAAGTCACTGAGAATGAGAGACAAAGGCATAATATTGCTAAAATCAGCGGTGAAATAAGTTAAAACAAGACACAAATCCAACAATTTTGTATGCTTTTGATTAAATTTTTAATTTATCCGTAAAAATACCTATTAGACGGTTGATACATTGGAGTGTATTTCTGTGGAATAATCTTTATTCTACATATTGGTAAACTCTTCCAATGATCGTACATTATAAAGAACAAAATTTTTTTTGTATTTTAAATATGTTTAAATTATATGAGCCATGAAAAATAAAATAACATTTGGTGGGAATTGTGATACAATTAAAATTCGATTGATATAATCTCAAAATCAGTTTTTTTTACACGAACGGATAATTCGGTGAGGCAAAACAAAAGTTAATTATTCCTAGTGAATTTTTCCACTTCGCGAAGCATACACTTTCATGGCATAAGAGTCCATCATAATTTCAGTCTCTATTATGAAATCATCGTGTATGGTAAAACATAATCTAATATAAATAGTTAAAACAACATTCGTATATTATAGTCTATGAAGAATTTTCAATGCACAATATTTTATTACATATTGTTATATGATATAAACGAACACAAAATTACTCGAGAAATAATTGAGAGATGATTAATCATAAATCGGCTAGCTGTCGCTAAAAATATGTGGCCAATGTTCTGAAATGATTTTCGTTTCATTTACTTACTTTAAGTAGACACAGGGTGCGTAAAAGGATGTGTGAAAAGAGAAAGAATCCGTGGTTCATACATCCCAACAAAATCGCCTGAACTCACTTATATTACCATTAAAAATTTTATACGATTTATGTTTACTTGCTAAAAATTATTATTGCGTTTTATACTACTTTAGAAGAGTATGTATGACACAAATTAATCAAGATACATCGTTTTAATATCAACAAGGCATCTTTGACAGTGTTAAAGTTGTAGAAGTGAGCCATCTTTCTGAGAATTTGCTGATCAATTCAATCTTATTATTACTCTTTCGATTTTGGGATGCCATGTGTACCGAGAATTCACAGGTACATGTACGTATGAAAGAGAAGAGTGATTATGTGTCACCGAACGGATTACAAGTCCTTCTTCCTAAAAATACAATATAATAGTTCGATTGCTTGCAACCTCAATGTCACATGAATTTTAAAGATGTACACACTATTTTACCTCATTTGAATATTTGATGTTACTTTTAATTTGTTTCTAATAAGTCTAAATAACCAGCATATAGCTCTTATTTCGTTTTGATGAATTCAATTCACGAATATATTTTTATAAATTTTTTTTATCCTCGATATTTCGATCCATGAACCACATTCTACTAAAGAATAAACTTTGTTCAATTTCAATAATTTCACACTTTTCTCTAGATAACTTTCTTTCTTATTGACTACGTAGGGTGTGAAATAGGTCTAATCTTGCCTCCAACAATAAAGTGCTTATTTACCTACCTAAGATAATGTTATCCAATGTAATACGAGAATCTTTGGATGAAAGTATTTTGGAAACTTACATAATTCACTACTTAACTGTATTATTAACGTATCACCCACCACTATCTTTAACATTCCACAAATGAGTGTAGATTTGTAGAAATTTGTGTGTATTCCATCATTTTGGGACATTCTATTAGAACCATTAAGAAAAGACTCTTTTTTTGAACAAATCTCGTAACTTCTCGCAGTAAAATAACTATAAGAATATAGCCTCATTATAAAAGTTTACAATACTTTTCGGTTTAAATAACATTTTTATCTCATTTGATAAATATAGTAGACGTTACGATACGTTACTGATAAAAGAATATTTTATTGAGCGTATGAATGGGGGATTAACATAGTCAGATCAACATGTATGATAGTTGGTCATCGTGATCGTATTCTGTGATCAAACTGCATCTACGTTGGAATGAAGAATTCCACCTTCCTTCAAGGCAGGGTATTTTTCCTCTTCGCGTCACTGCGGAGATCTAGAGATTTCAGCAGGAGCTTTGCCCTCAACCAATGACGTCACCAACGAAAACGGGCTATAATTGGGAAATAATTAGAGTTGCTCATTGAAAATTGAAAAAAATAAACAGGTCCTTTGGATTCAATATATCCGATAATTTGAATTTACAGAATTTATTGGGAGGTAAAAATTTACTATACATAATAGTAGTCTCTCAAATACTGATGAATTTTTTACTTTAAAATTGAACATGAATGTAGAACATCCAACTATTTTTGTTTTTGATAATTCCTACTCAATGAAAATTTATGTACTGATAATTATATAATATAATTGAAAGCTATAATACTATGATAAAACAATGTTAGTCTTTTGCAAAAGAAGTGTTATATTATATATTACAGGCTTCTTTATACTGAGGCCATAATTTTATGATAAAATAAAATACTTGCTTCATGATACTCAAACACACTTAAGGGATGACAACTTCAGCCAAAGCTATATAATGCTTAAGTTGACATTTATAAAATTAAGGGCTATTCTACATTCATTGACAAAGGTAATTTTGAAACCTTCTTTTTATCTTGAAATGAATGTGAGAAGGCGTGACTTCGTGGAATGCCATAGTAATAAAAACGACTTTGTACATTTCCACAGAAAATTGTATTTCGTGACCGGTTTCATAATATGAAATTGCATCTTCAGGCAAGGAATGGTGTTTTGCTAGGGATTATATAGGTTTGTTGGAGAGGGAGGGAGGGTAGAGGGGAAGGGAGGCGTGGGTGCATCATGGGAATATTTTGTAAGGTAAGGAAAGAAGGGGTGAAGGGTTTTGGAACAATGTTTCATTTAAAAGGTCTTGTTCGGGAAAATCCCCAATTTCCACTTCTACTAGTAAGTCTAGTCTTCGGGAGTTCTCTTCCTGGTGTAGCCGGCGAGGTTTGAAGTCGCTCCTATGGTTCTTCTCCAGCAGGTGTGGGGCGAAGCTCGAAAAAGGTCCTCTCTTGAGCCGGTAATCCCTCTGGTGTTCTGCCGCTCTGATACGGAGGCTTCTTCCACTTCTTCCCACGTATTTCATTTGGCAATCAGAACAGGAGAGCTCGTACACCCCACTGGTTGAGTTTATTGCCCTCTTGTCCTCGGAGTTTCCCAACAATGTATGAAGATTGTTCGGCGAACGAAACGAAAATGTATTCTGGGAACACGTTACTGAGTTGGTATGAAACTTTCCCCAGGAAGGGCATTCGTCGCCAGGTAACGAGTGTCTTCTCAGCGGGGAGGTGGCCGGGGTTGATCGCTTTTGCGGCTTGTTTCCGTTGTCTCTTGGTGAGGAGCTTCTTCACAAGGGCAACGCTGCAGCCGTTGGCTATGGCTATTGAATTTATAACTTTAAGTTCCTCTTCAAATTTCTCTTTGGAGAGGGAGACGATTTAGCATTGAATTGAAGGTGGCAAGTTTATGGGAGTAATGTGGAACTACCTATTGAGATTGCGATATAATTTTTGGGTATTAGTATCAATATGATACTCATATAACTCATGAAGAATTTTATTTTAATACTGTTTATATATTAATATAAAAGATTTTAAGCACGATTAAAAGCTGACTTAAGCATTGCAGCTAAAGCATTCACAGAAGAACCAGCAGCTCATTCATAAAGGTTAGGATCTTCTGTTACTAAAGCGCTCAGCTGATTCACAAGCTGAAGATTAAAAAACTTTACATTAGTACCGATGCCTAATGAAATTAATCTAAACTTCATCACTGACGATTGAGTTTACTTACATTTTAAAATGTGATCATTAAATTGCTTTGTCGACCTGAGATTAACAACTGGATAACAACTCTGTTCGGTAGACCGTCTTCCTCACCTCTGCCGCGGTATCTGAAATATAAACGTACATCAGGTGCTTCATAAATAAAGAAGGGAAACTACTTAAATTTTACATCAATTCCGAGTCTCGGGGTAACAAGAGTCGCAGATAAAGTCAATATCCCTTTCAGAATACTTCTCCAAAAGACCGATGACCAGGAAAGAACAAAATTTTAATCCTGAAATGATCGCACATACATTCATTTGAGGGAAATTAAATCTATGAAAAACTCGACTGAATTGATTGTAAATCATACACACGGTAATTCTTCTCAGAAAAAAATTCTTGTAAAACGATATTTAGAAAAGGAAAACAGATGTCCTAGTAAGGTATTTACTTTCACATCAGGTATACGAGATGAAAGCATATTACGAAGAATGACTGTATGGATTCGATCAAATATGTTACAGATAAATCTAAATCATCGACAATTTTTGAAATTTGTAGGAAACATTTGGTATAATATCTAGGTATAATGAGGACAAAACCATCGATCCGCCCCCGCGGTCCCGAGCCCCGATCCGCCCCCGCGGTCCCGACCCTCGATCCGCCCCCGCGGTCCCGAGCCCCGATCCGCCCCCGCGGTCCCGACCCCGATCCGCCCCCGCGGTCCCGACCCCCGATCCGCCCCCGCGGTCCCGAGCCCCGATCCGCCCCCGCGGTCCCGACCCCGGATCCCAAACGCGGTCCCGACCCCCGATCCGCCCCCGCGGTCCCGACCCCCGATCCGCCCCCCGATTTCCCACATGGCCCACCACCCTTTTGGCCCTTACGTACCCTTACATCCACCTCTTCCTTTCAGTATCCTCAGTGGTCAGGAACCCATTGCTTTCCTCATAGGTCCTCCACGAGGTTTCGCTCCGCAGCCTAAACTGTGACTGAATACTTTACGTGTTCCAACTAAAAAGAATCACGATCAAAAACAATATAAACAAAAATAAACATTACAATAAATATCTGTTTTGTTAAACGGATGACTATATATTTAGTGTACTTCATTATTAAATTTTAAATTATCCTTAATTTTACAAAATAATCACTTAATAATAATAATTATCGTAAACTCAATATGATTTTCGTATAAATTTTTTCAAACTAGGTTTGAGAAATATATTTTTTTTATAAAGAAAGAAAAAACGAAAATTTTATAAATATCATACGTTAATAAAATAGAAAAAGTAATAAGTGTACTGAATGCCATTATTTATTAATTATTACTATAATTAACTAACAAAAATCAAAAATTTTTCATTCCCTAACAATATACAGTTAAATATTATGTTTTAATAATTATTTCAATCTATTCACATGTACCTTTATTTAACTTATTTAAATTTTATTATTGTTTATTTATTATTGCTTATAATCCTATCATTCATTCAATTAACTGTAATAAATTTAATTATCGTATTTAAATTACGTTAAAGTCTAGATTTGTATGAGGAATATTGGGTGAATTTTATGCGAACTCTAATCAAGTTATTAAAGAATAATGTATAATTATAATTTTTTAAAAATATTCACACGTGGACAATTTAAGAAATAAGGACTTGTTTAATGAAGTTGTTTTCCGTAAATTCTTCGATAAAACTTTTAATTTATTTCATCTCTAATATTTGCATTCTTAGTTAATGGTAATTTTCAAATTTGCTTTAATAAGTAGGTTCAAAAACTCGAATAATTTAATTAAGACTATATAACGGTACTCATTTACAGTCCTGACTTTCATCAACTTAATGAAAGAATTAAAATTAATTAATTTACACTAAAGTTTAGATTAATTGTCATATATTTATCGATTTCATAATGGAGAATATAATATTAAAAGCCCAAACTGATATAGCATTGACATATTACCCAAAAAATCCTCTTTCCTGTTATCTAGATTAAAAATATTCTTAAAATGTTACTTAAATTTCTAATTTTATTAAATTAAAAACTAAATATTAACTTTCATTGTAATATAATTCAGAAACGCAAAATGCTCTTTCGTGTGAACGTTGAAGAAGCACATTCACCCTAATCGAGGTCAATGAAATATTTTAAGTTCCGTAATGAAATATTTTGATTATTTTTAATCAGACTAAACAAAATCTTTATGTTACTTATCGTAAGAGGAAATAATTTACTTAGTCATAAAATGCTTCGTTATGTAAGGAAATTAAAGGATACGTATATCGGTTAACTATTTAGCATAAAGAATGCAATTTTTTATAATAAAGTGAATGAAATGGGCAAAAAAGAATCCGGTTCATAATTTAATGTTAAGCTGAGATTGGTTTAAATGTATTAGGTAACTTATCGTTACTCCCAAAATTCCAATCACGTGGCGAATACGCTTAGTTTCTTAAATGGTCAAATCTGACTGAAATTCGAGAAAAATATCTGCGACGATTGGTACAGGAATTGAAATTATGGAAAGAAAATAAAAAGCGAAAGAATATTCTCCATTTATTGACATACCTCGGAATTGGAAACGACTATAAAGCTGTGGAAAGATTCACTTTTACTTACGAAGTTATTGGTCCTATTTTGCAGAATCCCAATCTTCTTTATGCAGAATCTTGACAAATCCAATGGAATCAAACATAATCTGAAGAATTGAGCACTCAAAAGAAATAAATTTTCTCGAAAAATAACGAATCTAGACAGCAAATTCGTAAACGCACCTCGCACCAACAGGAAGCAAGACTGACTAACAACGAAAGAACGGATATCCGGTCGGCAACAGAATACTCCAATCTGATTGGCTGATGGCAATGAATAAACTATTGACCAAAAATTCGATTATCATTAATGCAACTCTTTTTTCAATTTTAGCAATCACACTCACTATAAATAAAAATTATTTTATTAATAAGAAACCTCGACATTGGTAAATTTAATTCATGAATAATTTTATTAATTATATAACGAGCACATGTTCTTTTCGAGGTAGCCATCTTGAAAATTTTTAACGTGGCTGAAGGAAAAAGCCATGAAATACTTTCAGATGTAAATTACTTAATATCCATAGTGATATTGTTCCGAAAAGCGTAGAACGATATTACGAGCAATTTTGTTTATCTCCGACACAATAAAACCCAATTATCTCCGAGTTCATAATCGTTGCTCGACGACACCTTCCCGTAAATGTTACATTTATTATAAACTCAAGAAGCTTATATCATGCTCATACCGAGCTTTAGAAAAATTTGATAATAGAATTGCACCGATCTTTTAAAACTTTTCCGAAGTATGAATTCGAAATATCGTCCAAGCTTTTTATATCAACGATTGCATGCACTAAATTCGAAGAATATTTTGTTTGGTATTTACATTTTTCATGCACAATATAACTGCATAACACATTGAACTTGATGTGGATTTCTATGCACGGAATTCTTAACGATATGAAGTAAAACATTGTAGACTTCGTACGAAGCTTTAGTGATCTTTCCAAATTGCATACGAATCACACATTTGTGGAAAGACAAAAACACGTTTCACTCATCGAAATTAAACTTTATATACACATATTTATAACTCATGACAAATTATAACTGCACTATTGTCGGTAGTTGGGTACTATAATCACTTTAGAAAGATTCACAAAATAAATTTCGACCAAAGAATATCCACTTTAATTCACCCACTGCAGCGTTTCCCCGTAACAACTTGCACTGGATTTGGACGTAGAAAGACTAACGACACGTACGCACCAAAGTTAGACTTACTCTTCCTGTTCCAATGAACTCGTTACGAAAAACTAGTCACTTCCCAGCGAAAGGGAAGTATGATGACCTTACTCCATTCTTACAACCTCCACTTCTTAAGAAACGGTTCTTGGTGGTTATATCAAGGTTAAAATAGTTGTGTTACCTGAAAGAAGTGCACGATAATGAACATATGTCGCAAAGGTATGTCGTTTATCGTTTTCATAGTAATTAAGCGTAGAGAAAGATAAGATGGTTAGGCCATGGCTCTGATTAATGAGGACAAATTGCAACACGAAATTTTTTCAGACTTTGTTGAAATAAAAATTTCTTTCATACCTCTTAAACATAAACCTTACACGCAAAAATCAATCATTAATTCTAATAGAGAATATTTCATACCCTTTTTCACACTACCAATTTGCAATTCTTCACAAAGATAAAATGAAGAGAGATAGTTATTCTGAACCATTATTATCCATCATATCCGCGAGTGAATTTATCAGGGTAAAAAAATTACATGAAATGATTCATTAACTCCAAGAAACCATCTTTTGATGCAACAGATGATAATGAAGCTCCTACAGGTAGTGCAATGCTCTGGTGGCGAGGATATAAATAAATACAAAAATTTTACATTATAGTCACTCGACATAATATTCAAGGTAAACCTCTCTGAACCACATGGCAAATATAAACAATTGTCCTAAAATATAATCAATCAGGTCTTTCTTTTCTGTTAAAATGTTTTATATCCCCTCCTTTACCTTTCTTAATTCTTCCTTCATTTTTAAATGAGAAACGATTCGTGTCATTTTAGCAGGCACTCTTTTCATCTTCCTTTCTGGACGATTTTTCATATCCTTCTATTGCCATCGTACGACCCTCGCCCTTTAATGTCCGCTGTTATCTGCCGCCAAATTGTTAGAAAAAGCTCGAATGTTTGCTTTGAATTATTCTCGGTGGGCCTTTGAAAAGTTCTGCAGATTTCCAACATGCCTCACAGCGTATACAGGCTGAATTTAAAGATTGCTCTGTTACTTTTTCATTCATTCGCTTCTTCATCCTTTCCCTTTGCATCAAGCATACATTCCTGGAGCGTAATAGCAGCACCTTTCTTTTGAATATCTCATGGAATTCGACCGTCTTTTTCTGGGTTCCGATGGTACGTCTTCCATCGTATGTTTTGCTTCTTGGAAGACGCTGCGATAAAGAAAATTGAAGCATCTTTACTCCACGAGCTGTTTCAAATGCAGCTGAGATTTTCCTTCGTTTATAAGAATTACCATTCTTTTCTTCTAATGATTCCTTTCAAAATGGATCTGGTAACCTTCTTCGGTCGCTGTATGCAGGGATGAGTCCATTGAGGCTTTAGTTCTTTCTTTAGTATCCTTGTTAGCAACAAAGTAGAGTTCATTCTCGACTCTGCTACCATGCATTCTAGAGCCAAACGTTGGCTTTGAATGTGACAGGCGTGATCCTTGTTTAAGCCTTGTAAGCAACCTCCTCTCTTGCTAATTGCTTTCATTCCTCCTCAGAGCAGAGACCAGGGTTTGATGGAGTTATTGCACCAATCATCGATCGCTTTTCTGGTCTTTGGCAGATCATCTCCTTTCAGTCGACCGTGTGGAGTGCAACGTCCAAGTCAACAAATGGCGAGGAAGAGGCATGATGCTGAGAAAGCGAAGAGCTCCGTATATGCGAGGTGTTTCTAGCATTGATTTTACTTCAGCAATGTTTTCCTGCAAATGTCAATGGCACCGGCATGTTTCGTTTGCTGTCAAGACTATTGCATTGACCTTCAACCCTTGGATAGATACTCTAATTTGCAGTTGTTCTTCTTGTTCCTTCCAAGATTCTTGTGATATCCCCATTAAAAAAAGTTTCACTCACCATTTCTGCCCCAGATCCTTCTCCCTGTCTTTCCAAGGCAAAATCAACATTGACTTGAGGATATTAAATAGGACTGGTAAAGTGTTATTAACATTCCCACTCCACAGTATGAGTACAGGTTGATCCTACTTTGCAGGTCCAGAATACTCCTGATTCTCTCTCTTCCAGAAGTAAAATAATCAGTGCATTTTTAATGTTGAAATATCCCTTTCCTTCCAGATGCATGTGATAACTGCTGAGTATATGATAGCAGTCGAGGAACTACAGGAGAGGTCAATTGGCCAGATGCGGATGGATAAGTCGTCGAGCATGGACTACGAATGGGAACCTTAGCTTTAGAGTACCATGGAGTTTGGAAATATAATGCTGTTGATTGAAATCTTGTTAGAGAGTGAATAAAGCTTCTTTTGAAATACATTTGCATTCGTCTTTTACTACGCGCGAGCGAAAGAGCATTGTGAACATGAAGGTCTCAAACTTTAAACGCCCGAGCTCGAGACAATGGTTTCACGCGCAAAAGTAAGAGCGTTCGGTGACTAATGAGTGTGCTCTTCCATCGGTGGCACGCGCGCCACAGGAATGTCAATCTAGTATGGAGAATCAATTATAATTTGATGTCTCTTATATGAAAGTCTCGATATCCGTCGGCGATAGCTAATCGTTGTTCCGTACGGAGGTAGTAGATGAGCAACTCATTCGCTGAATAATATTTAGAAACTAATGTTGCCTTCTATGAATAAAAAGTTAAACGATTGCATTGATTCATCAGCTCAGTGGAGTTTGCTCGGTCTGGCGGACGCGATTTCTCGATGACTGATCATGAGTTCCCTTTCGCGAATTGGGATCAAAGGACGCAGGGAAAATGCAGTGAAAATTTGAAAGTTAAAAACCTCGTTTCAGAATCGACCGTGGAGGATCGGTACGGATTTGTTAAAAGGAAACTCGTCATCTGGCATGATGGATTTGTAACACAATATGTCTCCAAATGCTAGCCTGAAAGTGCACGCTTTCGGAGCATTTAGTTTATGCATAAAATCCTTCAAATGCCCTCCTGAAAATGCGGACCACTTTTCATTTTATTAATTAGTTCCTCGCCGTTCTGCAATCATCCATCGCGGAAACTTAGACGGCTGTATTCATTGCATTGTTGGCAGGCATCCTTTCCAATCAGGTTCGTTCCTTTCGCAATTATCGAACATTCGCGTTGATCAGTAATAGAGCACGGAATGAATATCGATCCATCTTATGCCCTGTCGGAGAAACGAAACTTGATGGAGTTTTAAACGTAAAGATCGCCAAAGGTTGTATTCGACTCGTATAGCTTGGAAGCTCGAGTGAGGAAAATCGTTTATAGAATGACAGCGTTCGTCATAGGGAAACTTTTCCAAGCCGAAATCCGACAGAGGGCTCCGTCAACTCGCTGCCCGTCTCACTTGGCGGTCGTTGCTCGTGAGAAACGTATGTGACTAGTGAATCGAGTGGATTACGCAATTTCGTATCAATCTTACTGCTTTAAAGTTTTAACGATTCCCCACGGATGATGAGATTGTGAACGTATAGTAGCGTTAAGTGTTTATCTGTGGACGAAGAAGATCGATCGGATACGGCAGCATCGCAAAGGAAGGCATCGTCTTATGAGCGCAAGGGAAGTGCTTTGGGTGAAGGTCCGAGGAGAATTCTAAGGTGAGTCCCATCGGAAATATATCCGTACGCTATTCGCCTGCGATAACAAGAACGTGTCTCTCGAATTTTACCTCCCGATTGCTTGGGAGCGAGGGGTTTCGAGTACCTGCATTCCAATCTTTCGCCACGTTACGTAACTCGGTCACTGTAAGCAAGGGGAGATGATAATAATAATAATATTATTACAGCACGATAGCTCTCAGCCGTAACTTGTGCATATGGTCTCGTTACATGTCGTGGCAATGCGAACTTTATAAATTTTCCGAAGCCGCTTCTTCGAACTCGGGCTCGTTAGAGCTCCGGCGTAGCATCATAGTTTATTCGAGGATGGTTTTATCCTCAAGAGAGCGAATTAAATTAAAAAAAGAAGGAAATTAATGACTGGTGAAAGGGAGGATGTTGACACGGTGAGGTCGCAGTGGAAAGTGAATAACGCTCGGCGGAATTTCGAGACGCGATTGTCACCGGCGGGAATGATAAATTCGAGAAAGATTTTTGAAAATGAAGTTGAGGTGAGTCGTGAACGATTAAATTTTCATGAAGATTAGTATTTATTATGATTTTTACCTACTACGTGAGTCTTACTGCACGCGAATACTGATTTCATAAGTTTGGAAAAACTATCGGTTCCGATTTCAAGAGAACCGCCATTGTTCGCGGTCGACATAAAAGAAGAGAGAAATTTTGGCGATATTCCGTCTGTAATCGGATAAAGGAACATTTGGCATAAAATTTAACAATACAGCCGCTGCACTGGCAGCGGTGGTATAATTCTCAGCCAATCAGAAGCGAGATAAATGTTTAGCGGTAGTTCAAAATTTATAAATTTCCATTTATCAACATTTAATTTAAATAAGACGTAGATTAAGCTATTCTCTGCATTTCGGAACATGCAAAAGCTAAGACTTGTCAAATGTTGCTATCGTCTGATTTTATAGTCCTATTTTCTACGATTAACTGCTTTGCCAAAGAACGTATATAGGTTTTTAACCATGCAAATGCAATGTCTTACTGTGATACCATTTTTAATGTCGTTAAGTTAGATGAGTACGACACTTAAATTAATAACCATACTTAGTTTTAAATGAATTAGAAAACCTTGAGAGTGTAAGTGTAGTAGAAGTATGCCTTGGTTCTGGATTGCTGCTTACTCTTTTAATGAATTCTTTCAATTGTAGGATGCCTTTCGCAACGAGAATTTCGCCATCTTATCCAAGAGGTGAGAGTAGAGACTCCAGGGAATGGATTGCAAAGCCCGTTGATGGAAGAAATAGTTTGAACATGTGAGTAGATCCCTTTTCCAAGGTTTGACCTCCAACTGGTCACATTGGTTTTTACATGGAGATGAATTGAACCTATCTTCTGATGAATAATGATTATAGTTATCGAATGGACGGTTTCATATTGGTGTAGGAGCAACGAAACACTTGTTAATGCAAATCAAAATGAGTAACAAGAATGTGCCATGAGTATTCATAATCTTTATCATTTTGTCTCCATTCCACCTGCAGTTAGGGTTTTTTATTATTATTATCATCACAGAAAACTTTACAGGTAGTGCAATGCTCTGGTGGCAAGGATATAAATAAATACAAAAATTTTACATTATAGTCACTCGACATAATATTCAAGGTAAACCTCTCTGAACCACATGGCAAATATAAACAATTGTCCTAAAATATAATCAATCAGGTCTTTCTTTTCTGTTAAAATGTTTTATATCCCCTCCTTTTCCTTTCTTAATTCTTCATTCATTTTTAAATGAAGAAGATTCGTGTCATTTAAGCAGGCACTCTTTTCATCTTCCTTTCTGGACGATTTTTCATATCCTTCTATTGCCATCGTACGACCCTCGCCCCTTAATGTCCGCTGTTATCAGCCGCCAAATTGTTAGAAAAAGCTCGAATGTTTGCTTTGAATTATTCTCGGTGGGCCTTTGAAAAGTTCTGCAGATTTCCAACATGCCTCACAGCGTATACAGGCTGAATTTAAAGATTGCTCTGTTACTTTTTCATTCATTCGCTTCTTCATCCTTTCCCTTTGCATCAAGCATACATTCCTGGAGCGTAATAGCAGCACCTTTCTTTTGAATATCTCATGGAATTCGACCGTCTTTTTCTGGGTTCCGATGGTACGTCTTCCATCGTATGTTTTGCTTCTTGGAAGACGCTGCGATAAAGAAAATTGAAGCATCTTTACTCCACGAGCTGTTTCAAATGCAGCTGAGATTTTCCTTCGTTTATAAGAATTACCATTCTTTTCTTCTAATGATTCCTTTCAAAATGGATCTGGTAACCTTCTTCGGTCGCTGTATGCAGGGATGAGTCCATTGAGGCTTTAGTTCTTTCTTTAGTATCCTTGTTAGCAACAAAGTAGAGTTCATTCTCGACTCTGCTACCATGCATTCTAGAGCCAAACGTTGGCTTTGAATGTGACAGGCGTGATCCTTGTTTAAGCCTTGTAAGCAACCTCCTCTCTTGCTAATTGCTTTCATTCCTCCT
The DNA here is from genome assembly GCA_020796165.1 of Pantala flavescens. NCBI lineage: Eukaryota > Metazoa > Arthropoda > Insecta > Odonata > Libellulidae > Pantala > Pantala flavescens. Next base: position 4,985,533 of record CM036880.1, read on the forward strand.
CAGAGCAGAGACCAGGGTTTGATGGAGTTATTGCACCAATCATCGATCGCTTTTCTGGTCTTTGGCAGATCATCTCCTTTCAGTCGACCGTGTGGAGTGCAACGTCCAAGTCAACAAATGGCGAGGAAGAGGCATGATGCTGAGAAAGCGAAGAGCTCCGTATATGCGAGGTGTTTCTAGCATTGATTTTACTTCAGCAATGTTTTCCTGCAAATGTCAATGGCACCGGCATGTTTCGTTTGCTGTCAAGACTATTGCATTGACCTTCAACCCTTGGATAGATACTCTAATTTGCAGTTGTTCTTCTTGTTCCTTCCAAGATTCTTGTGATATCCCCATTAAAAAAAGTTTCACTCACCATTTCTGCCCCAGATCCTTCTCCCTGTCTTTCCAAGGCAAAATCAACATTGACTTGAGGATATTAAATAGGACTGGTAAAGTGTTATTAACATTCCCACTCCACAGTATGAGTACAGGTTGATCCTACTTTGCAGGTTCAGAATACTCCTGATTCTCTCTCTTCCAGAAGTAAAATAATCAGTGCATTTTTAATGTTGAAATATCCCTTTCCTTCCAGATGCATGTGATAACTGCTGAGTATATGATAGCAGTCGAGGAACTACAGGAGAGGTCAATTGGCCAGATGCGGATGGATAAGTCGTCGAGCATGGACTACGAATGGGAACCTTAGCTTTAGAGTACCATGGAGTTTGGAAATATAATGCTGTTGATTGAAATCTTGTTAGAGAGTGAATAAAGCTTCTTTTGAAATACATTTGCATTCGTCTTTTACTACGCGCGAGCGAAAGAGCATTGTGAACATGAAGGTCTCAAACTTTAAACGCCCGAGCTCGAGACAATGGTTTCACGCGCAAAAGTAAGAGCGTTCGGTGACTAATGAGTGTGCTCTTCCATCGGTGGCACGCGCGCCACAGGAATGTCAATCTAGTATGGAGAATCAATTATAATTTGATGTCTCTTATATGAAAGTCTCGATATCCGTCGGCGATAGCTAATCGTTGTTCCGTACGGAGGTAGTAGATGAGCAACTCATTCGCTGAATAATATTTAGAAACTAATGTTGCCTTCTATGAATAAAAAGTTAAACGATTGCATTGATTCATCAGCTCAGTGGAGTTTGCTCGGTCTGGCGGACGCGATTTCTCGATGACTGATCATGAGTTCCCTTTCGCGAATTGGGATCAAAGGACGCAGGGAAAATGCAGTGAAAATTTGAAAGTTAAAAACCTCGTTTCAGAATCGACCGTGGAGGATCGGTACGGATTTGTTAAAAGGAAACTCGTCATCTGGCATGATGGATTTGTAACACAATATGTCTCCAAATGCTAGCCTGAAAGTGCACGCTTTCGGAGCATTTAGTTTATGCATAAAATCCTTCAAATGCCCTCCTGAAAATGCGGACCACTTTTCATTTTATTAATTAGTTCCTCGCCGTTCTGCAATCATCCATCGCGGAAACTTAGACGGCTGTATTCATTGCATTGTTGGCAGGCATCCTTTCCAATCAGGTTCGTTCCTTTCGCAATTATCGAACATTCGCGTTGATCAGTAATAGAGCACGGAATGAATATCGATCCATCTTATGCCCTGTCGGAGAAACGAAACTTGATGGAGTTTTAAACGTAAAGATCGCCAAAGGTTGTATTCGACTCGTATAGCTTGGAAGCTCGAGTGAGGAAAATCGTTTATAGAATGACAGCGTTCGTCATAGGGAAACTTTTCCAAGCCGAAATCCGACAGAGGGCTCCGTCAACTCGCTGCCCGTCTCACTTGGCGGTCGTTGCTCGTGAGAAACGTATGTGACTAGTGAATCGAGTGGATTACGCAATTTCGTATCAATCTTACTGCTTTAAAGTTTTAACGATTCCCCACGGATGATGAGATTGTGAACGTATAGTAGCGTTAAGTGTTTATCTGTGGACGAAGAAGATCGATCGGATACGGCAGCATCGCAAAGGAAGGCATCGTCTTATGAGCGCAAGGGAAGTGCTTTGGGTGAAGGTCCGAGGAGAATTCTAAGGTGAGTCCCATCGGAAATATATCCGTACGCTATTCGCCTGCGATAACAAGAACGTGTCTCTCGAATTTTACCTCCCGATTGCTTGGGAGCGAGGGGTTTCGAGTACCTGCATTCCAATCTTTCGCCACGTTACGTAACTCGGTCACTGTAAGCAAGGGGAGATGATAATAATAATAATATTATTACAGCACGATAGCTCTCAGCCGTAACTTGTGCATATGGTCTCGTTACATGTCGTGGCAATGCGAACTTTATAAATTTTCCGAAGCCGCTTCTTCGAACTCGGGCTCGTTAGAGCTCCGGCGTAGCATCATAGTTTATTCGAGGATGGTTTTATCCTCAAGAGAGCGAATTAAATTAAAAAAAGAAGGAAATTAATGACTGGTGAAAGGGAGGATGTTGACACGGTGAGGTCGCAGTGGAAAGTGAATAACGCTCGGCGGAATTTCGAGACGCGATTGTCACCGGCGGGAATGATAAATTCGAGAAAGATTTTTGAAAATGAAGTTGAGGTGAGTCGTGAACGATTAAATTTTCATGAAGATTAGTATTTATTATGATTTTTACCTACTACGTGAGTCTTACTGCACGCGAATACTGATTTCATAAGTTTGGAAAAACTATCGGTTCCGATTTCAAGAGAACCGCCATTGTTCGCGGTCGACATAAAAGAAGAGAGAAATTTTGGCGATATTCCGTCTGTAATCGGATAAAGGAACATTTGGCATAAAATTTAACAATACAGCCGCTGCACTGGCAGCGGTGGTATAATTCTCAGCCAATCAGAAGCGAGATAAATGTTTAGCGGTAGTTCAAAATTTATAAATTTCCATTTATCAACATTTAATTTAAATAAGACGTAGATTAAGCTATTCTCTGCATTTCGGAACATGCAAAAGCTAAGACTTGTCAAATGTTGCTATCGTCTGATTTTATAGTCCTATTTTCTACGATTAACTGCTTTGCCAAAGAACGTATATAGGTTTTTAACCATGCAAATGCAATGTCTTACTGTGATACCATTTTTAATGTCGTTAAGTTAGATGAGTACGACACTTAAATTAATAACCATACTTAGTTTTAAATGAATTAGAAAACCTTGAGAGTGTAAGTGTAGTAGAAGTATGCCTTGGTTCTGGATTGCTGCTTACTCTTTTAATGAATTCTTTCAATTGTAGGATGCCTTTCGCAACGAGAATTTCGCCATCTTATCCAAGAGGTGAGAGTAGAGACTCCAGGGAATGGATTGCAAAGCCCGTTGATGGAAGAAATAGTTTGAACATGTGAGTAGATCCCTTTTCCAAGGTTTGACCTCCAACTGGTCACATTGGTTTTTACATGGAGATGAATTGAACCTATCTTCTGATGAATAATGATTATAGTTATCGAATGGACGGTTTCATATTGGTGTAGGAGCAACGAAACACTTGTTAATGCAAATCAAAATGAGTAACAAGAATGTGCCATGAGTATTCATAATCTTTATCATTTTGTCTCCATTCCACCTGCAGTTAGGGTTTTTTATTATTATTATCATCACAGAAAACTTTACAGGTAGTGCAATGCTCTGGTGGCAAGGATATAAATAAATACAAAAATTTTACATTATAGTCACTCGACATAATATTCAAGGTAAACCTCTCTGAACCACATGGCAAATATAAACAATTGTCCTAAAATATAATCAATCAGGTCTTTCTTTTCTGTTAAAATGTTTTATATCCCCTCCTTTTCCTTTCTTAATTCTTCATTCATTTTTAAATGAAGAAGATTCGTGTCATTTAAGCAGGCACTCTTTTCATCTTCCTTTCTGGACGATTTTTCATATCCTTCTATTGCCATCGTACGACCCTCGCCCCTTAATGTCCGCTGTTATCAGCCGCCAAATTGTTAGAAAAAGCTCGAATGTTTGCTTTGAATTATTCTCGGTGGGCCTTTGAAAAGTTCTGCAGATTTCCAACATGCCTCACAGCGTATACAGGCTGAATTTAAAGATTGCTCTGTTACTTTTTCATTCATTCGCTTCTTCATCCTTTCCCTTTGCATCAAGCATACATTCCTGGAGCGTAATAGCAGCACCTTTCTTTTGAATATCTCATGGAATTCGACCGTCTTTTTCTGGGTTCCGATGGTACGTCTTCCATCGTATGTTTTGCTTCTTGGAAGACGCTGCGATAAAGAAAATTGAAGCATCTTTACTCCACGAGCTGTTTCAAATGCAGCTGAGATTTTCCTTCGTTTATAAGAATTACCATTCTTTTCTTCTAATGATTCCTTTCAAAATGGATCTGGTAACCTTCTTCGGTCGCTGTATGCAGGGATGAGTCCATTGAGGCTTTAGTTCTTTCTTTAGTATCCTTGTTAGCAACAAAGTAGAGTTCATTCTCGACTCTGCTACCATGCATTCTAGAGCCAAACGTTGGCTTTGAATGTGACAGGCGTGATCCTTGTTTAAGCCTTGTATGCAACCTCATCTCTTGCTAATTGCTTTCATTCCTCCTCAGAGCAGAGACCAGGGTTTGATGGAGTTATTGCACCAATCATCGATCGCTTTTCTGGTCTTTGGCAGATCATCTCCTTTCAGTCGACCGTGTGGAGTGCAACGTCCAAGTCAACAAATGGCGAGGAAGAGGCATGATGCTGAGAAAGCGAAGAGCTACGTATATGCGAGGTGTTTCTAGCATTGATTTTACTTCAGCAATGTTTTCCTGCAAATGTCATTGGCACCGGCATGTTTCGTTTGCTGTCAAGACTATTGCATTGACCTTCAACCCTTGGATAGATACTCTAATTTGCAGTTGTTCTTCTTGTTCCTTCCAAGATTCTTGTGATATCCCCATTAAAAAAAGTTTCACTCACCATTTCTGCCCCAGATCCTTCTCCCTGTCTTTCCAAGGCAAAATCAACATTGACTTGAGGATATTAAATAGGACTGGTAAAGTGTAATTAACATTCCCACTCCACAGTATGAGTACAGGTTGATCCTACTTTGCAGGTCCAGAATACTCCTGATTCTCTCTCTTCCAGAAGTAAAATAATCAGTGCATTTTTAATGTTGAAATATCCCTTTCCTTCCAGATGCATGTGATAACTGCTGAGTATATGATAGCAGTCGAGGAACTACAGGAGAGGTCAATTGGCCAGATGCGGATGGATAAGTCGTCGAGCATGGACTACGAATGGGAACCTTAGCTTTAGAGTACCATGGAGTTTGGAAATATAATGCTGTTGATTGAAATCTTGTTAGAGAGTGAATAAAGCTTCTTTTGAAATACATTTGCATTCGTCTTTTACTACGCGCGAGCGAAAGAGCATTGTGAACATGAAGGTCTCAAACTTTAAACGCCCGAGCTCGAGACAATGGTTTCACGCGCAAAAGTAAGAGCGTTCGGTGACTAATGAGTGTGCTCTTCCATCGGTGGCACGCGCGCCACAGGAATGTCAATCTAGTATGGAGAATCAATTATAATTTGATGTCTCTTATATGAAAGTCTCGATATCCGTCGGCGATAGCTAATCGTTGTTCCGTACGGAGGTAGTAGATGAGCAACTCATTCGCTGAATAATATTTAGAAACTAATGTTGCCTTCTATGAATAAAAAGTTAAACGATTGCATTGATTCATCAGCTCAGTGGAGTTTGCTCGGTCTGGCGGACGCGATTTCTCGATGACTGATCATGAGTTCCCTTTCGCGAATTGGGATCAAAGGACGCAGGGAAAATGCAGTGAAAATTTGAAAGTTAAAAACCTCGTTTCAGAATCGACCGTGGAGGATCGGTACGGATTTGTTAAAAGGAAACTCGTCATCTGGCATGATGGATTTGTAACACAATATGTCTCCAAATGCTAGCCTGAAAGTGCACGCTTTCGGAGCATTTAGTTTATGCATAAAATCCTTCAAATGCCCTCCTGAAAATGCGGACCACTTTTCATTTTATTAATTAGTTCCTCGCCGTTCTGCAATCATCCATCGCGGAAACTTAGACGGCTGTATTCATTGCATTGTTGGCAGGCATCCTTTCCAATCAGGTTCGTTCCTTTCGCAATTATCGAACATTCGCGTTGATCAGTAATAGAGCACGGAATGAATATCGATCCATCTTATGCCCTGTCGGAGAAACGAAACTTGATGGAGTTTTAAACGTAAAGATCGCCAAAGGTTGTATTCGACTCGTATAGCTTGGAAGCTCGAGTGAGGAAAATCGTTTATAGAATGACAGCGTTCGTCATAGGGAAACTTTTCCAAGCCGAAATCCGACAGAGGGCTCCGTCAACTCGCTGCCCGTCTCACTTGGCGGTCGTTGCTCGTGAGAAACGTATGTGACTAGTGAATCGAGTGGATTACGCAATTTCGTATCAATCTTACTGCTTTAAAGTTTTAACGATTCCCCACGGATGATGAGATTGTGAACGTATAGTAGCGTTAAGTGTTTATCTGTGGACGAAGAAGATCGATCGGATACGGCAGCATCGCAAAGGAAGGCATCGTCTTATGAGCGCAAGGGAAGTGCTTTGGGTGAAGGTCCGAGGAGAATTCTAAGGTGAGTCCCATCGGAAATATATCCGTACGCTATTCGCCTGCGATAACAAGAACGTGTCTCTCGAATTTTACCTCCCGATTGCTTGGGAGCGAGGGGTTTCGAGTACCTGCATTCCAATCTTTCGCCACGTTACGTAACTCGGTCACTGTAAGCAAGGGGAGATGATAATAATAATAATATTATTACAGCACGATAGCTCTCAGCCGTAACTTGTGCATATGGTCTCGTTACATGTCGTGGCAATGCGAACTTTATAAATTTTCCGAAGCCGCTTCTTCGAACTCGGGCTCGTTAGAGCTCCGGCGTAGCATCATAGTTTATTCGAGGATGGTTTTATCCTCAAGAGAGCGAATTAAATTAAAAAAAGAAGGAAATTAATGACTGGTGAAAGGGAGGATGTTGACACGGTGAGGTCGCAGTGGAAAGTGAATAACGCTCGGCGGAATTTCGAGACGCGATTGTCACCGGCGGGAATGATAAATTCGAGAAAGATTTTTGAAAATGAAGTTGAGGTGAGTCGTGAACGATTAAATTTTCATGAAGATTAGTATTTATTATGATTTTTACCTACTACGTGAGTCTTACTGCACGCGAATACTGATTTCATAAGTTTGGAAAAACTATCGGTTCCGATTTCAAGAGAACCGCCATTGTTCGCGGTCGACATAAAAGAAGAGAGAAATTTTGGCGATATTCCGTCTGTAATCGGATAAAGGAACATTTGGCATAAAATTTAACAATACAGCCGCTGCACTGGCAGCGGTGGTATAATTCTCAGCCAATCAGAAGCGAGATAAATGTTTAGCGGTAGTTCAAAATTTATAAATTTCCATTTATCAACATTTAATTTAAATAAGACGTAGATTAAGCTATTCTCTGCATTTCGGAACATGCAAAAGCTAAGACTTGTCAAATGTTGCCATCGTCTGATTTTATAGTCCTATTTTCTACGATTAACTGCTTTGCCAAAGAACGTATATAGGTTTTTAACCATGCAAATGCAATGTCTTACTGTGATACCATTTTTAATGTCGTTAAGTTAGATGAGTACGACACTTAAATTAATAACCATACTTAGTTTTAAATGAATTAGAAAACCTTGAGAGTGTAAGTGTAGTAGAAGTATGCCTTGGTTCTGGATTGCTGCTTACTCTTTTAATGAATTCTTTCAATTGTAGGATGCCTTTCGCAACGAGAATTTCGCCATCTTATCCAAGAGGTGAGAGTAGAGACTCCAGGGAATGGATTGCAAAGCCCGTTGATGGAAGAAATAGTTTGAACATGTGAGTAGATCCCTTTTCCAAGGTTTGACCTCCAACTGGTCACATTGGTTTTTACATGGAGATGAATTGAACCTATCTTCTGATGAATAATGATTATAGTTATCGAATGGACGGTTTCATATTGGTGTAGGAGCAACGAAACACTTGTTAATGCAAATCAAAATGAGTAACAAGAATGTGCCATGAGTATTCATAATCTTTATCATTTTGTCTCCATTCCACCTGCAGTTAGGGTTTTTTATTATTATTATCATCACAGAAAACTTTACAGGTAGTGCAATGCTCTGGTGGCAAGGATATAAATAAATACAAAAATTTTACATTATAGTCACTCGACATAATATTCAAGGTAAACCTCTCTGAACCACATGGCAAATATAAACAATTGTCCTAAAATATAATCAATCAGGTCTTTCTTTTCTGTTAAAATGTTTTATATCCCCTCCTTTTCCTTTCTTAATTCTTCATTCATTTTTAAATGAAGAAGATTCGTGTCATTTAAGCAGGCACTCTTTTCGTCTTCCTTTCTGGACGATTTTTCATATCCTTCTATTGCCATCGTACGACCCTCGCCCTTTAATGTCCGCTGTTATCAGCCGCCAAATTGTTAGAAAAAGCTCGAATGTTTGCTTTGAATTATTCTCGGTGGGCCTTTGAAAAGTTCTGCATATTTCCAACATGCCTCACAGCGTATACAGGCTGAATTTAAAGATTGCTCTGTTACTTTTTCATTCATTCGCTTCTTCATCCTTTCCCTTTGCATCAAGCATACATTCCTGGAGCGTAATAGCAGCACCTTTCTTTTGAATATCTCATGGAATTCGACCGTCTTTTTCTGGGTTCCGATGGTACGTCTTCCATCGTATGTTTTGCTTCTTGGAAGACGCTGCGATAAAGAAAATTGAAGCATCTTTACTCCACGAGCTGTTTCAAATGCAGCTGAGATTTTCCTTCGTTTATAAGAATTACCATTCTTTTCTTCTAATGATTCCTTTCAAAATGGATCTGGTAACCTTCTTCGGTCGCTGTATGCAGGGATGAGTCCATTGAGGCTTTAGTTCTTTCTTTAGTATCCTTGTTAGCAACAAAGTAGAGTTCATTCTCGACTCTGCTACCATGCATTCTAGAGCCAAACGTTGGCTTTGAATGTGACAGGCGTGATCCTTGTTTAAGCCTTGTATGCAACCTCATCTCTTGCTAATTGCTTTCATTCCTCCTCAGAGCAGAGACCAGGGTTTGATGGAGTTATTGCACCAATCATCGATCGCTTTTCTGGTCTTTGGCAGATCATCTCCTTTCAGTCGACCGTGTGGAGTGCAACGTCCAAGTCAACAAATGGCGAGGAAGAGGCATGATGCTGAGAAAGCGAAGAGCTCCGTATATGCGAGGTGTTTCTAGCATTGATTTTACTTCAGCAATGTTTTCCTGCAAATGTCAATGGCACCGGCATGTTTCGTTTGCTGTCAAGACTATTGCATTGACCTTCAACCCTTGGATAGATACTCTAATTTGCAGTTGTTCTTCTTGTTCCTTCCAAGATTCTTGTGATATCCCCATTAAAAAAAGTTTCACTCACCATTTCTGCCCCAGATCCTTCTCCCTGTCTTTCCAAGGCAAAATCAACATTGACTTGAGGATATTAAATAGGACTGGTAAAGTGTAATTAACATTCCCACTCCACAGTATGAGTACAGGTTGATCCTACTTTGCAGGTCCAGAATACTCCTGATTCTCTCTCTTCCAGAAGTAAAATAATCAGTGCATTTTTAATGTTGAAATATCCCTTTCCTTCCAGATGCATGTGATAACTGCTGAGTATATGATAGCAGTCGAGGAACTACAGGAGAGGTCAATTGGCCAGATGCGGATGGATAAGTCGTCGAGCATGGACTACGAATGGGAACCTTAGCTTTAGAGTACCATGGAGTTTGGAAATATAATGCTGTTGATTGAAATCTTGTTAGAGAGTGAATAAAGCTTCTTTTGAAATACATTTGCATTCGTCTTTTACTACGCGCGAGCGAAAGAGCATTGTGAACATGAAGGTCTCAAACTTTAAACGCCCGAGCTCGAGACAATGGTTTCACGCGCAAAAGTAAGAGCGTTCGGTGACTAATGAGTGTGCTCTTCCATCGGTGGCACGCGCGCCACAGGAATGTCAATCTAGTATGGAGAATCAATTATAATTTGATGTCTCTTATATGAAAGTCTCGATATCCGTCGGCGATAGCTAATCGTTGTTCCGTACGGAGGTAGTAGATGAGCAACTCATTCGCTGAATAATATTTAGAAACTAATGTTGCCTTCTATGAATAAAAAGTTAAACGATTGCATTGATTCATCAGCTCAGTGGAGTTTGCTCGGTCTGGCGGACGCGATTTCTCGATGACTGATCATGAGTTCCCTTTCGCGAATTGGGATCAAAGGACGCAGGGAAAATGCAGTGAAAATTTGAAAGTTAAAAACCTCGTTTCAGAATCGACCGTGGAGGATCGGTACGGATTTGTTAAAAGGAAACTCGTCATCTGGGTTGATGGATTTGTAACACAATATGTCTCCAAATGCAAGCCTGAAAGTGCACGCTTTCGGAGCATTTAGTTTATGCATAAAATCCTTCAAATGCCCTCCTGAAAATGCGGACCACTTTTCATTTTATTAATTAGTTCCTCGCCGTTCTGCAATCATCCATCGCGGAAACTTAGACGGCTGTATTCATTGCATTGTTGGCAGGCATCCTTTCCAATCAGGTTCGTTCCTTTCGCAATTATCGAACATTCGCGTTGATCAGTAATAGAGCACGGAATGAATATCGATCCATCTTATGCCCTGTCGGAGAAACGAAACTTGATGGAGTTTTAAACGTAAAGATCGCCAAAGGTTGTATTCGACTCGTATAGCTTGGAAGCTCGAGTGAGGAAAATCGTTTATAGAATGACAGCGTTCGTCATAGGGAAACTTTTCCAAGCCGAAATCCGACAGAGGGCTCCGTCAACTCGCTGCCCGTCTCACTTGGCGGTCGTTGCTCGTGAGAAACGTATGTGACTAGTGAATCGAGTGGATTACGCAATTTCGTATCAATCTTACTGCTTTAAAGTTTTAACGATTCCCCACGGATGATGAGATTGTGAACGTATAGTAGCGTTAAGTGTTTATCTGTGGACGAAGAAGATCGATCGGATACGGCAGCATCGCAAAGGAAGGCATCGTCTTATGAGCGCAAGGGAAGTGCTTTGGGTGAAGGTCCGAGGAGAATTCTAAGGTGAGTCCCATCGGAAATATATCCGTACGCTATTCGCCTGCGATAACAAGAACGTGTCTCTCGAATTTTACCTCCCGATTGCTTGGGAGCGAGGGGTTTCGAGTACCTGCATTCCAATCTTTCGCCACGTTACGTAACTCGGTCACTGTAAGCAAGGGGAGATGATAATAATAATAATATTATTACAGCACGATAGCTCTCAGCCGTAACTTGTGCATATGGTCTCGTTACATGTCGTGGCAATGCGAACTTTATAAATTTTCCGAAGCCGCTTCTTCGAACTCGGGCTCGTTAGAGCTCCGGCGTAGCATCATAGTTTATTCGAGGATGGTTTTATCCTCAAGAGAGCGAATTAAATTAAAAAAAGAAGGAAATTAATGACTGGTGAAAGGGAGGATGTTGACACGGTGAGGTCGCAGTGGAAAGTGAATAACGCTCGGCGGAATTTCGAGACGCGATTGTCACCGGCGGGAATGATAAATTCGAGAAAGATTTTTGAAAATGAAGTTGAGGTGAGTCGTGAACGATTAAATTTTCATGAAGATTAGTATTTATTATGATTTTTACCTACTACGTGAGTCTTACTGCACGCGAATACTGATTTCATAAGTTTGGAAAAACTATCGGTTCCGATTTCAAGAGAACCGCCATTGTTCGCGGTCGACATAAAAGAAGAGAGAAATTTTGGCGATATTCCGTCTGTAATCGGATAAAGGAACATTTGGCATAAAATTTAACAATACAGCCGCTGCACTGGCAGCGGTGGTATAATTCTCAGCCAATCAGAAGCGAGATAAATGTTTAGCGGTAGTTCAAAATTTATAAATTTCCATTTATCAACATTTAATTTAAATAAGACGTAGATTAAGCTATTCTCTGCATTTCGGAACATGCAAAAGCTAAGACTTGTCAAATGTTGCTATCGTCTGATTTTATAGTCCTATTTTCTACGATTAACTGCTTTGCCAAAGAACGTATATAGGTTTTTAACCATGCAAATGCAATGTCTTACTGTGATACCATTTTTAATGTCGTTAAGTTAGATGAGTACGACACTTAAATTAATAACCATACTTAGTTTTAAATGAATTAGAAAACCTTGAGAGTGTAAGTGTAGTAGAAGTATGCCTTGGTTCTGGATTGCTGCTTACTCTTTTAATGAATTCTTTCAATTGTAGGATGCCTTTCGCAACGAGAATTTCGCCATCTTATCCAAGAGGTGAGAGTAGAGACTCCAGGGAATGGATTGCAAAGCCCGTTGATGGAAGAAATAGTTTGAACATGTGAGTAGATCCCTTTTCCAAGGTTTGACCTCCAACTGGTCACATTGGTTTTTACATGGAGATGAATTGAACCTATCTTCTGATGAATAATGATTATAGTTATCGAATGGACGGTTTCATATTGGTGTAGGAGCAACGAAACACTTGTTAATGCAAATCAAAATGAGTAACAAGAATGTGCCATGAGTATTCATAATCTTTATCATTTTGTCTCCATTCCACCTGCAGTTAGGGTTTTTTATTATTATTATCATCACAGAAAACTTTACAGGTAGTGCAATGCTCTGGTGGCAAGGATATAAATAAATACAAAAATTTTACATTATAGTCACTCGACATAATATTCAAGGTAAACCTCTCTGAACCACATGGCAAATATAAACAATTGTCCTAAAATATAATCAATCAGGTCTTTCTTTTCTGTTAAAATGTTTTATATCCCCTCCTTTTCCTTTCTTAATTCTTCATTCATTTTTAAATGAAGAAGATTCGTGTCATTTAAGCAGGCACTCTTTTCATCTTCCTTTCTGGACGATTTTTCATATCCTTCTATTGCCATCGTACGACCCTCGCCCTTTAATGTCCGCTGTTATCAGCCGCCAAATTGTTAGAAAAAGCTCGAATGTTTGCTTTGAATTATTCTCGGTGGGCCTTTGAAAAGTTCTGCAGATTTCCAACATGCCTCACAGCGTATACAGGCTGAATTTAAAGATTGCTCTGTTACTTTTTCATTCATTCGCTTCTTCATCCTTTCCTTTTGCATCAAGCATACATTCCTGGAGCGTAATAGCAGCACCTTTCTTTTGAATATCTCATGGAATTCGACCGTCTTTTTCTGGGTTCCGATGGTACGTCTTCCATCGTATGTTTTGCTTCTTGGAAGACGCTGCGATAAAGAAAATTGAAGCATCTTTACTCCACGAGCTGTTTCAAATGCAGCTGAGATTTTCCTTCGTTTATAAGAATTACCATTCTTTTCTTCTAATGATTCCTTTCAAAATGGATCTGGTAACCTTCTTCGGTCGCTGTATGCAGGGATGAGTCCATTGACGCTTTAGTTCTTTCTTTAGTATCCTTGTTAGCAACAAAGTAGAGTTCATTCTCGACTCTGCTACCATGCATTCTAGAGCCAAACGTTGGTTTTGAATGTGACAGGCGTGATCCTTGTTTAAGACTTGTAAGCAACCTCCTCTCTTGCTAATTGCTTTCATTCCTCCTCAGAGCAGAGACCAGGGTTTGATGGAGTTATTGCACCAATCATCGATCGCTTTTCTGGTCTTTGGCAGATCATCTCCTTTCAGTCGATCGTGTGGAGTGCAACGTCCAAGTCAACAAATGGCGAGGAAGAGGCATGATGCTGAGAAAGCGAAGAGCTCCGTATATGCGAGGTGTTTCTAGCATTGATTTTACTTCAGCAATGTTTTCCTGCAAATGTCAATGGCACCGGCATGTTTCGTTTGCTGTCAAGACTATTGCATTGACCTTCAACCCTTGGATAGATACTCTAATTTGCAGTTGTTCTTCTTGTTCCTTCCAAGATTCTTGTGATATCCCCATTAAAAAAAGTTTCACTCACCATTTCTGCCCCAGATCCTTCTCCCTGTCTTTCCAAGGCAAAATCAACATTGACTTGAGGATATTAAATAGGACTGGTAAAGTGTAATTAACATTCCCACTCCACAGTATGAGTACAGGTTGATCCTACTTTGCAGGTTCAGAATACTCCTGATTCTCTCTCTTCCAGAAGTAAAATAATCAGTGCATTTTTAATGTTGAAATATCCCTTTCCTTCCAGATGCATGTGATAACTGCTGAGTATATGATAGCAGTCGAGGAACTACAGGAGAGGTCAATTGGCCAGATGCGGATGGATAAGTCGTCGAGCATGGACTACGAATGGGAACCTTAGCTTTAGAGTACCATGGAGTTTGGAAATATAATGCTGTTGATTGAAATCTTGTTAGAGAGTGAATAAAGCTTCTTTTGAAATACATTTGCATTCGTCTTTTACTACGCGCGAGCGAAAGAGCATTGTGAACATGAAGGTCTCAAACTTTAAACGCCCGAGCTCGAGACAATGGTTTCACGCGCAAAAGTAAGAGCGTTCGGTGACTAATGAGTGTGCTCTTCCATCGGTGGCACGCGCGCCACAGGAATGTCAATCTAGTATGGAGAATCAATTATAATTTGATGTCTCTTATATGAAAGTCTCGATATCCGTCGGCGATAGCTAATCGTTGTTCCGTACGGAGGTAGTAGATGAGCAACTCATTCGCTGAATAATATTTAGAAACTAATGTTGCCTTCTATGAATAAAAAGTTAAACGATTGCATTGATTCATCAGCTCAGTGGAGTTTGCTCGGTCTGGCGGACGCGATTTCTCGATGACTGATCATGAGTTCCCTTTCGCGAATTGGGATCAAAGGACGCAGGGAAAATGCAGTGAAAATTTGAAAGTTAAAAACCTCGTTTCAGAATCGACCGTGGAGGATCGGTACGGATTTGTTAAAAGGAAACTCGTCATCTGGCATGATGGATTTGTAACACAATATGTCTCCAAATGCTAGCCTGAAAGTGCACGCTTTCGGAGCATTTAGTTTATGCATAAAATCCTTCAAATGCCCTCCTGAAAATGCGGACCACTTTTCATTTTATTAATTAGTTCCTCGCCGTTCTGCAATCATCCATCGCGGAAACTTAGACGGCTGTATTCATTGCATTGTTGGCAGGCATCCTTTCCAATCAGGTTCGTTCCTTTCGCAATTATCGAACATTCGCGTTGATCAGTAATAGAGCACGGAATGAATATCGATATATCTTATGCCCTTTCGGAGAAACGAAACTTGATGGAGTTTTAAACGTAAAGATCGCCAAAGGTTGTATTCGACTCGTATAGCTTGGAAGCTCGAGTGAGGAAAATCGTTTATAGAATGACAGCGTTCGTCATAGGGAAACTTTTCCAAGCCGAAATCCGACAGAGGGCTCCGTCAACTCGCTGCCCGTCTCACTTGGCGGTCGTTGCTCGTGAGAAACGTATGTGACTAGTGAATCGAGTGGATTACGCAATTTCGTATCAATCTTACTGCTTTAAAGTTTTAACGATTCCCCACGGATGATGAGATTGTGAACGTATAGTAGCGTTAAGTGTTTATCTGTGGACGAAGAAGATCGATCGGATACGGCAGCATCGCAAAGGAAGGCATCGTCTTATGAGCGCAAGGGAAGTGCTTTGGGTGAAGGTCCGAGGAGAATTCTAAGGTGAGTCCCATCGGAAATATATCCGTACGCTATTCGCCTGCGATAACAAGAACGTGTCTCTCGAATTTTACCTCCCGATTGCTTGGGAGCGAGGGGTTTCGAGTACCTGCATTCCAATCTTTCGCCACGTTACGTAACTCGGTCACTGTAAGCAAGGGGAGATGATAATAATAATAATATTATTACAGCACGATAGCTCTCAGCCGTAACTTGTGCATATGGTCTCGTTACATGTCGTGGCAATGCGAACTTTATAAATTTTCCGAAGCCGCTTCTTCGAACTCGGGCTCGTTAGAGCTCCGGCGTAGCATCATAGTTTATTCGAGGATGGTTTTATCCTCAAGAGAGCGAATTAAATTAAAAAAAGAAGGAAATTAATGACTGGTGAAAGGGAGGATGTTGACACGGTGAGGTCGCAGTGGAAAGTGAATAACGCTCGGCGGAATTTCGAGACGCGATTGTCACCGGCGGGAATGATAAATTCGAGAAAGATTTTTGAAAATGAAGTTGAGGTGAGTCGTGAACGATTAAATTTTCATGAAGATTAGTATTTATTATGATTTTTACCTACTACGTGAGTCTTACTGCACGCGAATACTGATTTCATAAGTTTGGAAAAACTATCGGTTCCGATTTCAAGAGAACCGCCATTGTTCGCGGTCGACATAAAAGAAGAGAGAAATTTTGGCGATATTCCGTCTGTAATCGGATAAAGGAACATTTGGCATAAAATTTAACAATACAGCCGCTGCACTGGCAGCGGTGGTATAATTCTCAGCCAATCAGAAGCGAGATAAATGTTTAGCGGTAGTTCAAAATTTATAAATTTCCATTTATCAACATTTAATTTAAATAAGACGTAGATTAAGCTATTCTCTGCATTTCGGAACATGCAAAAGCTAAGACTTGTCAAATGTTGCCATCGTCTGATTTTATAGTCCTATTTTCTACGATTAACTGCTTTGCCAAAGAACGTATATAGGTTTTTAACCATGCAAATGCAATGTCTTACTGTGATACCATTTTTAATGTCGTTAAGTTAGATGAGTACGACACTTAAATTAATAACCATACTTAGTTTTAAATGAATTAGAAAACCTTGAGAGTGTAAGTGTAGTAGAAGTATGCCTTGGTTCTGGATTGCTGCTTACTCTTTTAATGAATTCTTTCAATTGTAGGATGCCTTTCGCAACGAGAATTTCGCCATCTTATCCAAGAGGTGAGAGTAGAGACTCCAGGGAATGGATTGCAAAGCCCGTTGATGGAAGAAATAGTTTGAACATGTGAGTAGATCCCTTTTCCAAGGTTTGACCTCCAACTGGTCACATTGGTTTTTACATGGAGATGAATTGAACCTATCTTCTGATGAATAATGATTATAGTTATCGAATGGACGGTTTCATATTGGTGTAGGAGCAACGAAACACTTGTTAATGCAAATCAAAATGAGTAACAAGAATGTGCCATGAGTATTCATAATCTTTATCATTTTGTCTCCATTCCACCTGCAGTTAGGGTTTTTTATTATTATTATCATCACAGAAAACTTTACAGGTAGTGCAATGCTCTGGTGGCAAGGATATAAATAAATACAAAAATTTTACATTATAGTCACTCGACATAATATTCAAGGTAAACCCCTCTGAACCACATGGCAAATATAAACAATTGTCCTAAAATATAATCAATCAGGTCTTTCTTTTTTGTTAAAATGTTTTATATCCCCTCCTTTTCCTTTCTTAATTCTTCATTCATTTTTAAATGAAGAAGATTCGTGTCATTTAAGCAGGCACTCTTTTCGTCTTCCTTTCTGGACGATTTTTCATATCCTTCTATTGCCATCGTACGACCCTCGCCCTTTAATGTCCGCTGTTATCAGCCGCCAAATTGTTAGAAAAAGCTCGAATGTTTGCTTTGAATTATTCTTGGTGGGCCTTTGAAAAGTTCTGCAGATTTCCAACATGCCTCACAGCGTATACAGGCTGAATTTAAAGATTGCTCTGTTACTTTTTCATTCATTCGCTTCTTCATCCTTTCCCTTTGCATCAAGCATACATTCCTGGAGCGTAATAGCAGCACCTTTCTTTTGAATATCTCATGGAATTCGACCGTCTTTTTCTGGGTTCCGATGGTACGTCTTCCATCGTATGTTTTGCTTCTTGGAAGACGCTGCGATAAAGAAAATTGAAGCATCTTTACTCCACGAGCTGTTTCAAATGCAGCTGAGATTTTCCTTCGTTTATAAGAATTACCATTCTTTTCTTCTAATGATTCCTTTCAAAATGGATCTGGTAACCTTCTTCGGTCGCTGTATGCAGGGATGAGTCCATTGAGGCTTTAGTTCTTTCTTTAGTATCCTTGTTAGCAACAAAGTAGAGTTCATTCTCGACTCTGCTACCATGCATTCTAGAGCCAAACGTTGGCTTTGAATGTGACAGGCGTGATCCTTGTTTAAGCCTTGTATGCAACCTCATCTCTTGCTAATTGCTTTCATTCCTCCTCAGAGCAGAGACCAGGGTTTGATGGAGTTATTGCACCAATCATCGATCGCTTTTCTGGTCTTTGGCAGATCATCTCCTTTCAGTCGACCGTGTGGAGTGCAACGTCCAAGTCAACAAATGGCGAGGAAGAGGCATGATGCTGAGAAAGCGAAGAGCTCCGTATATGCGAGGTGTTTCTAGCATTGATTTTACTTCAGCAATGTTTTCCTGCAAATGTCATTGGCACCGGCATGTTTCGTTTGCTGTCAAGACTATTGCATTGACCTTCAACCCTTGGATAGATACTCTAATTTGCAGTTGTTCTTCTTGTTCCTTCCAAGATTCTTGTGATATCCCCATTAAAAAAAGTTTCACTCACCATTTCTGCCCCAGATCCTTCTCCCTGTCTTTCCAAGGCAAAATCAACATTGACTTGAGGATATTAAATAGGACTGGTAAAGTGTTATTAACATTCCCACTCCACAGTATGAGTACAGGTTGATCCTACTTTGCAGGTCCAGAATACTCCTGATTCTCTCTCTTCCAGAAGTAAAATAATCAGTGCATTTTTAATGTTGAAATATCCCTTTCCTTCCAGATGCATGTGATAACTGCTGAGTATATGATAGCAGTCGAGGAACTACAGGAGAGGTCAATTGGCCAGATGCGGATGGATAAGTCGTCGAGCATGGACTACGAATGGGAACCTTAGCTTTAGAGTACCATGGAGTTTGGAAATATAATGCTGTTGATTGAAATCTTGTTAGAGAGTGAATAAAGCTTCTTTTGAAATACATTTGCATTCGTCTTTTACTACGCGCGAGCGAAAGAGCATTGTGAACATGAAGGTCTCAAACTTTAAACGCCCGAGCTCGAGACAATGGTTTCACGCGCAAAAGTAAGAGCGTTCGGTGACTAATGAGTGTGCTCTTCCATCGGTGGCACGCGCGCCACAGGAATGTCAATCTAGTATGGAGAATCAATTATAATTTGATGTCTCTTATATGAAAGTCTCGATATCCGTCGGCGATAGCTAATCGTTGTTCCGTACGGAGGTAGTAGATGAGCAACTCATTCGCTGAATAATATTTAGAAACTAATGTTGCCTTCTATGAATAAAAAGTTAAACGATTGCATTGATTCATCAGCTCAGTGGAGTTTGCTCGGTCTGGCGGACGCGATTTCTCGATGACTGATCATGAGTTCCCTTTCGCGAATTGGGATCAAAGGACGCAGGGAAAATGCAGTGAAAATTTGAAAGTTAAAAACCTCGTTTCAGAATCGACCGTGGAGGATCGGTACGGATTTGTTAAAAGGAAACTCGTCATCTGGCATGATGGATTTGTAACACAATATGTCTCCAAATGCTAGCCTGAAAGTGCACGCTTTCGGAGCATTTAGTTTATGCATAAAATCCTTCAAATGCCCTCCTGAAAATGCGGACCACTTTTCATTTTATTAATTAGTTCCTCGCCGTTCTGCAATCATCCATCGCGGAAACTTAGACGGCTGTATTCATTGCATTGTTGGCAGGCATCCTTTCCAATCAGGTTCGTTCCTTTCGCAATTATCGAACATTCGCGTTGATCAGTAATAGAGCACGGAATGAATATCGATCCATCTTATGCCCTGTCGGAGAAACGAAACTTGATGGAGTTTTAAACGTAAAGATCGCCAAAGGTTGTATTCGACTCGTATAGCTTGGAAGCTCGAGTGAGGAAAATCGTTTATAGAATGACAGCGTTCGTCATAGGGAAACTTTTCCAAGCCGAAATCCGACAGAGGGCTCCGTCAACTCGCTGCCCGTCTCACTTGGCGGTCGTTGCTCGTGAGAAACGTATGTGACTAGTGAATCGAGTGGATTACGCAATTTCGTATCAATCTTACTGCTTTAAAGTTTTAACGATTCCCCACGGATGATGAGATTGTGAACGTATAGTAGCGTTAAGTGTTTATCTGTGGACGAAGAAGATCGATCGGATACGGCAGCATCGCAAAGGAAGGCATCGTCTTATGAGCGCAAGGGAAGTGCTTTGGGTGAAGGTCCGAGGAGAATTCTAAGGTGAGTCCCATCGGAAATATATCCGTACGCTATTCGCCTGCGATAACAAGAACGTGTCTCTCGAATTTTACCTCCCGATTGCTTGGGAGCGAGGGGTTTCGAGTACCTGCATTCCAATCTTTCGCCACGTTACGTAACTCGGTCACTGTAAGCAAGGGGAGATGATAATAATAATAATATTATTACAGCACGATAGCTCTCAGCCGTAACTTGTGCATATGGTCTCGTTACATGTCGTGGCAATGCGAACTTTATAAATTTTCCGAAGCCGCTTCTTCGAACTCGGGCTCGTTAGAGCTCCGGCGTAGCATCATAGTTTATTCGAGGATGGTTTTATCCTCAAGAGAGCGAATTAAATTAAAAAAAGAAGGAAATTAATGACTGGTGAAAGGGAGGATGTTGACACGGTGAGGTCGCAGTGGAAAGTGAATAACGCTCGGCGGAATTTCGAGACGCGATTGTCACCGGCGGGAATGATAAATTCGAGAAAGATTTTTGAAAATGAAGTTGAGGTGAGTCGTGAACGATTAAATTTTCATGAAGATTAGTATTTATTATGATTTTTACCTACTACGTGAGTCTTACTGCACGCGAATACTGATTTCATAAGTTTGGAAAAACTATCGGTTCCGATTTCAAGAGAACCGCCATTGTTCGCGGTCGACATAAAAGAAGAGAGAAATTTTGGCGATATTCCGTCTGTAATCGGATAAAGGAACATTTGGCATAAAATTTAACAATACAGCCGCTGCACTGGCAGCGGTGGTATAATTCTCAGCCAATCAGAAGCGAGATAAATGTTTAGCGGTAGTTCAAAATTTATAAATTTCCATTTATCAACATTTAATTTAAATAAGACGTAGATTAAGCTATTCTCTGCATTTCGGAACATGCAAAAGCTAAGACTTGTCAAATGTTGCCATCGTCTGATTTTATAGTCCTATTTTCTACGATTAACTGCTTTGCCAAAGAACGTATATAGGTTTTTAACCATGCAAATGCAATGTCTTACTGTGATACCATTTTTAATGTCGTTAAGTTAGATGAGTACGACACTTAAATTAATAACCATACTTAGTTTTAAATGAATTAGAAAACCTTGAGAGTGTAAGTGTAGTAGAAGTATGCCTTGGTTCTGGATTGCTGCTTACTCTTTTAATGAATTCTTTCAATTGTAGGATGCCTTTCGCAACGAGAATTTCGCCATCTTATCCAAGAGGTGAGAGTAGAGACTCCAGGGAATGGATTGCAAAGCCCGTTGATGGAAGAAATAGTTTGAACATGTGAGTAGATCCCTTTTCCAAGGTTTGACCTCCAACTGGTCACATTGGTTTTTACATGGAGATGAATTGAACCTATCTTCTGATGAATAATGATTATAGTTATCGAATGGACGGTTTCATATTGGTGTAGGAGCAACGAAACACTTGTTAATGCAAATCAAAATGAGTAACAAGAATGTGCCATGAGTATTCATAATCTTTATCATTTTGTCTCCATTCCACCTGCAGTTAGGGTTTTTTATTATTATTATCATCACAGAAAACTTTACAGGTAGTGCAATGCTCTGGTGGCAAGGATATAAATAAATACAAAAATTTTACATTATAGTCACTCGACATAATATTCAAGGTAAACCCCTCTGAACCACATGGCAAATATAAACAATTGTCCTAAAATATAATCAATCAGGTCTTTCTTTTTTGTTAAAATGTTTTATATCCCCTCCTTTTCCTTTCTTAATTCTTCATTCATTTTTAAATGAAGAAGATTCGTGTCATTTAAGCAGGCACTCTTTTCGTCTTCCTTTCTGGACGATTTTTCATATCCTTCTATTGCCATCGTACGACCCTCGCCCTTTAATGTCCGCTGTTATCAGCCGCCAAATTGTTAGAAAAAGCTCGAATGTTTGCTTTGAATTATTCTTGGTGGGCCTTTGAAAAGTTCTGCAGATTTCCAACATGCCTCACAGCGTATACAGGCTGAATTTAAAGATTGCTCTGTTACTTTTTCATTCATTCGCTTCTTCATCCTTTCCCTTTGCATCAAGCATACATTCCTGGAGCGTAATAGCAGCACCTTTCTTTTGAATATCTCATGGAATTCGACCGTCTTTTTCTGGGTTCCGATGGTACGTCTTCCATCGCATGTTTTGCTTCTTGGAAGACGCTGCGATAAAGAAAATTGAAGCATCTTTACTCCACGAGCTGTTTCAAATGCAGCTGAGATTTTCCTTCGTTTATAAGAATTACCATTCTTTTCTTCTAATGATTCCTTTCAAAATGGATCTGGTAACCTTCTTCGGTCGCTGTATGCAGGGATGAGTCCATTGAGGCTTTAGTTCTTTCTTTAGTATCCTTGTTAGCAACAAAGTAGAGTTCATTCTCGACTCTGCTACCATGCATTCTAGAGCCAAACGTTGGCTTTGAATGTGACAGGCGTGATCCTTGTTTAAGCCTTGTATGCAACCTCATCTCTTGCTAATTGCTTTCATTCCTCCTCAGAGCAGAGACCAGGGTTTGATGGAGTTATTGCACCAATCATCGATCGCTTTTCTGGTCTTTGGCAGATCATCTCCTTTCAGTCGACCGTGTGGAGTGCAACGTCCAAGTCAACAAATGGCGAGGAAGAGGCATGATGCTGAGAAAGCGAAGAGCTCCGTATATGCGAGGTGTTTCTAGCATTGATTTTACTTCAGCAATGTTTTCCTGCAAATGTCATTGGCACCGGCATGTTTCGTTTGCTGTCAAGACTATTGCATTGACCTTCAACCCTTGGATAGATACTCTAATTTGCAGTTGTTCTTCTTGTTCCTTCCAAGATTCTTGTGATATCCCCATTAAAAAAAGTTTCACTCACCATTTCTGCCCCAGATCCTTCTCCCTGTCTTTCCAAGGCAAAATCAACATTGACTTGAGGATATTAAATAGGACTGGTAAAGTGTTATTAACATTCCCACTCCACAGTATGAGTACAGGTTGATCCTACTTTGCAGGTCCAGAATACTCCTGATTCTCTCTCTTCCAGAAGTAAAATAATCAGTGCATTTTTAATGTTGAAATATCCCTTTCCTTCCAGATGCATGTGATAACTGCTGAGTATATGATAGCAGTCGAGGAACTACAGGAGAGGTCAATTGGCCAGATGCGGATGGATAAGTCGTCGAGCATGGACTACGAATGGGAACCTTAGCTTTAGAGTACCATGGAGTTTGGAAATATAATGCTGTTGATTGAAATCTTGTTAGAGAGTGAATAAAGCTTCTTTTGAAATACATTTGCATTCGTCTTTTACTACGCGCGAGCGAAAGAGCATTGTGAACATGAAGGTCTCAAACTTTAAACGCCCGAGCTCGAGACAATGGTTTCACGCGCAAAAGTAAGAGCGTTCGGTGACTAATGAGTGTGCTCTTCCATCGGTGGCACGCGCGCCACAGGAATGTCAATCTAGTATGGAGAATCAATTATAATTTGATGTCTCTTATATGAAAGTCTCGATATCCGTCGGCGATAGCTAATCGTTGTTCCGTACGGAGGTAGTAGATGAGCAACTCATTCGCTGAATAATATTTAGAAACTAATGTTGCCTTCTATGAATAAAAAGTTAAACGATTGCATTGATTCATCAGCTCAGTGGAGTTTGCTCGGTCTGGCGGACGCGATTTCTCGATGACTGATCATGAGTTCCCTTTCGCGAATTGGGATCAAAGGACGCAGGGAAAATGCAGTGAAAATTTGAAAGTTAAAAACCTCGTTTCAGAATCGACCGTGGAGGATCGGTACGGATTTGTTAAAAGGAAACTCGTCATCTGGCATGATGGATTTGTAACACAATATGTCTCCAAATGCTAGCCTGAAAGTGCACGCTTTCGGAGCATTTAGTTTATGCATAAAATCCTTCAAATGCCCTCCTGAAAATGCGGACCACTTTTCATTTTATTAATTAGTTCCTCGCCGTTCTGCAATCATCCATCGCGGAAACTTAGACGGCTGTATTCATTGCATTGTTGGCAGGCATCCTTTCCAATCAGGTTCGTTCCTTTCGCAATTATCGAACATTCGCGTTGATCAGTAATAGAGCACGGAATGAATATCGATCCATCTTATGCCCTGTCGGAGAAACGAAACTTGATGGAGTTTTAAACGTAAAGATCGCCAAAGGTTGTATTCGACTCGTATAGCTTGGAAGCTCGAGTGAGGAAAATCGTTTATAGAATGACAGCGTTCGTCATAGGGAAACTTTTCCAAGCCGAAATCCGACAGAGGGCTCCGTCAACTCGCTGCCCGTCTCACTTGGCGGTCGTTGCTCGTGAGAAACGTATGTGACTAGTGAATCGAGTGGATTACGCAATTTCGTATCAATCTTACTGCTTTAAAGTTTTAACGATTCCCCACGGATGATGAGATTGTGAACGTATAGTAGCGTTAAGTGTTTATCTGTGGACGAAGAAGATCGATCGGATACGGCAGCATCGCAAAGGAAGGCATCGTCTTATGAGCGCAAGGGAAGTGCTTTGGGTGAAGGTCCGAGGAGAATTCTAAGGTGAGTCCCATCGGAAATATATCCGTACGCTATTCGCCTGCGATAACAAGAACGTGTCTCTCGAATTTTACCTCCCGATTGCTTGGGAGCGAGGGGTTTCGAGTACCTGCATTCCAATCTTTCGCCACGTTACGTAACTCGGTCACTGTAAGCAAGGGGAGATGATAATAATAATAATATTATTACAGCACGATAGCTCTCAGCCGTAACTTGTGCATATGGTCTCGTTACATGTCGTGGCAATGCGAACTTTATAAATTTTCCGAAGCCGCTTCTTCGAACTCGGGCTCGTTAGAGCTCCGGCGTAGCATCATAGTTTATTCGAGGATGGTTTTATCCTCAAGAGAGCGAATTAAATTAAAAAAAGAAGGAAATTAATGACTGGTGAAAGGGAGGATGTTGACACGGTGAGGTCGCAGTGGAAAGTGAATAACGCTCGGCGGAATTTCGAGACGCGATTGTCACCGGCGGGAATGATAAATTCGAGAAAGATTTTTGAAAATGAAGTTGAGGTGAGTCGTGAACGATTAAATTTTCATGAAGATTAGTATTTATTATGATTTTTACCTACTACGTGAGTCTTACTGCACGCGAATACTGATTTCATAAGTTTGGAAAAACTATCGGTTCCGATTTCAAGAGAACCGCCATTGTTCGCGGTCGACATAAAAGAAGAGAGAAATTTTGGCGATATTCCGTCTGTAATCGGATAAAGGAACATTTGGCATAAAATTTAACAATACAGCCGCTGCACTGGCAGCGGTGGTATAATTCTCAGCCAATCAGAAGCGAGATAAATGTTTAGCGGTAGTTCAAAATTTATAAATTTCCATTTATCAACATTTAATTTAAATAAGACGTAGATTAAGCTATTCTCTGCATTTCGGAACATGCAAAAGCTAAGACTTGTCAAATGTTGCCATCGTCTGATTTTATAGTCCTATTTTCTACGATTAACTGCTTTGCCAAAGAACGTATATAGGTTTTTAACCATGCAAATGCAATGTCTTACTGTGATACCATTTTTAATGTCGTTAAGTTAGATGAGTACGACACTTAAATTAATAACCATACTTAGTTTTAAATGAATTAGAAAACCTTGAGAGTGTAAGTGTAGTAGAAGTATGCCTTGGTTCTGGATTGCTGCTTACTCTTTTAATGAATTCTTTCAATTGTAGGATGCCTTTCGCAACGAGAATTTCGCCATCTTATCCAAGAGGTGAGAGTAGAGACTCCAGGGAATGGATTGCAAAGCCCGTTGATGGAAGAAATAGTTTGAACATGTGAGTAGATCCCTTTTCCAAGGTTTGACCTCCAACTGGTCACATTGGTTTTTACATGGAGATGAATTGAACCTATCTTCTGATGAATAATGATTATAGTTATCGAATGGACGGTTTCATATTGGTGTAGGAGCAACGAAACACTTGTTAATGCAAATCAAAATGAGTAACAAGAATGTGCCATGAGTATTCATAATCTTTATCATTTTGTCTCCATTCCACCTGCAGTTAGGGTTTTTTATTATTATTATCATCACAGAAAACTTTACAGGTAGTGCAATGCTCTGGTGGCAAGGATATAAATAAATACAAAAATTTTACATTATAGTCACTCGACATAATATTCAAGGTAAACCCCTCTGAACCACATGGCAAATATAAACAATTGTCCTAAAATATAATCAATCAGGTCTTTCTTTTTTGTTAAAATGTTTTATATCCCCTCCTTTTCCTTTCTTAATTCTTCATTCATTTTTAAATGAAGAAGATTCGTGTCATTTAAGCAGGCACTCTTTTCGTCTTCCTTTCTGGACGATTTTTCATATCCTTCTATTGCCATCGTACGACCCTCGCCCTTTAATGTCCGCTGTTATCAGCCGCCAAATTGTTAGAAAAAGCTCGAATGTTTGCTTTGAATTATTCTCGGTGGGCCTTTGAAAAGTTCTGCAGATTTCCAACATGCCTCACAGCGTATACAGGCTGAATTTAAAGATTGCTCTGTTACTTTTTCATTCATTCGCTTCTTCATCCTTTCCATTTGCATCAAGCATACATTCCTGGAGCGTAATAGCAGCACCTTTCTTTTGAATATCTCATGGAATTCGACCGTCTTTTTCTGGGTTCCGATGGTACGTCTTCCATCGCATGTTTTGCTTCTTGGAAGACGCTGCGATAAAGAAAATTGAAGCATCTTTACTCCACGAGCTGTTTCAAATGCAGCTGAGATTTTCCTTCGTTTATAAGAATTACCATTCTTTTCTTCTAATGATTCCTTTCAAAATGGATCTGGTAACCTTCTTCGGTCGCTGTATGCAGGGATGAGTCCATTGAGGCTTTAGTTCTTTCTTTAGTATCCTTGTTAGCAACAAAGTAGAGTTCATTCTCGACTCTGCTACCATGCATTCTAGAGCCAAACGTTGGCTTTGAATGTGACAGGCGTGATCCTTGTTTAAGCCTTGTATGCAACCTCATCTCTTGCTAATTGCTTTCATTCCTCCTCAGAGCAGAGACCAGGGTTTGATGGAGTTATTGCACCAATCATCGATCGCTTTTCTGGTCTTTGGCAGATCATCTCCTTTCAGTCGACCGTGTGGAGTGCAACGTCCAAGTCAACAAATGGCGAGGAAGAGGCATGATGCTGAGAAAGCGAAGAGCTCCGTATATGCGAGGTGTTTCTAGCATTGATTTTACTTCAGCAATGTTTTCCTGCAAATGTCATTGGCACCGGCATGTTTCGTTTGCTGTCAAGACTATTGCATTGACCTTCAACCCTTGGATAGATACTCTAATTTGCAGTTGTTCTTCTTGTTCCTTCCAAGATTCTTGTGATATCCCCATTAAAAAAAGTTTCACTCACCATTTCTGCCCCAGATCCTTCTCCCTGTCTTTCCAAGGCAAAATCAACATTGACTTGAGGATATTAAATAGGACTGGTAAAGTGTTATTAACATTCCCACTCCACAGTATGAGTACAGGTTGATCCTACTTTGCAGGTCCAGAATACTCCTGATTCTCTCTCTTCCAGAAGTAAAATAATCAGTGCATTTTTAATGTTGAAATATCCCTTTCCTTCCAGATGCATGTGATAACTGCTGAGTATATGATAGCAGTCGAGGAACTACAGGAGAGGTCAATTGGCCAGATGCGGATGGATAAGTCGTCGAGCATGGACTACGAATGGGAACCTTAGCTTTAGAGTACCATGGAGTTTGGAAATATAATGCTGTTGATTGAAATCTTGTTAGAGAGTGAATAAAGCTTCTTTTGAAATACATTTGCATTCGTCTTTTACTACGCGCGAGCGAAAGAGCATTGTGAACATGAAGGTCTCAAACTTTAAACGCCCGAGCTCGAGACAATGGTTTCACGCGCAAAAGTAAGAGCGTTCGGTGACTAATGAGTGTGCTCTTCCATCGGTGGCACGCGCGCCACAGGAATGTCAATCTAGTATGGAGAATCAATTATAATTTGATGTCTCTTATATGAAAGTCTCGATATCCGTCGGCGATAGCTAATCGTTGTTCCGTACGGAGGTAGTAGATGAGCAACTCATTCGCTGAATAATATTTAGAAACTAATGTTGCCTTCTATGAATAAAAAGTTAAACGATTGCATTGATTCATCAGCTCAGTGGAGTTTGCTCGGTCTGGCGGACGCGATTTCTCGATGACTGATCATGAGTTCCCTTTCGCGAATTGGGATCAAAGGACGCAGGGAAAATGCAGTGAAAATTTGAAAGTTAAAAACCTCGTTTCAGAATCGACCGTGGAGGATCGGTACGGATTTGTTAAAAGGAAACTCGTCATCTGGCATGATGGATTTGTAACACAATATGTCTCCAAATGCTAGCCTGAAAGTGCACGCTTTCGGAGCATTTAGTTTATGCATAAAATCCTTCAAATGCCCTCCTGAAAATGCGGACCACTTTTCATTTTATTAATTAGTTCCTCGCCGTTCTGCAATCATCCATCGCGGAAACTTAGACGGCTGTATTCATTGCATTGTTGGCAGGCATCCTTTCCAATCAGGTTCGTTCCTTTCGCAATTATCGAACATTCGCGTTGATCAGTAATAGAGCACGGAATGAATATCGATCCATCTTATGCCCTGTCGGAGAAACGAAACTTGATGGAGTTTTAAACGTAAAGATCGCCAAAGGTTGTATTCGACTCGTATAGCTTGGAAGCTCGAGTGAGGAAAATCGTTTATAGAATGACAGCGTTCGTCATAGGGAAACTTTTCCAAGCCGAAATCCGACAGAGGGCTCCGTCAACTCGCTGCCCGTCTCACTTGGCGGTCGTTGCTCGTGAGAAACGTATGTGACTAGTGAATCGAGTGGATTACGCAATTTCGTATCAATCTTACTGCTTTAAAGTTTTAACGATTCCCCACGGATGATGAGATTGTGAACGTATAGTAGCGTTAAGTGTTTATCTGTGGACGAAGAAGATCGATCGGATACGGCAGCATCGCAAAGGAAGGCATCGTCTTATGAGCGCAAGGGAAGTGCTTTGGGTGAAGGTCCGAGGAGAATTCTAAGGTGAGTCCCATCGGAAATATATCCGTACGCTATTCGCCTGCGATAACAAGAACGTGTCTCTCGAATTTTACCTCCCGATTGCTTGGGAGCGAGGGGTTTCGAGTACCTGCATTCCAATCTTTCGCCACGTTACGTAACTCGGTCACTGTAAGCAAGGGGAGATGATAATAATAATAATATTATTACAGCACGATAGCTCTCAGCCGTAACTTGTGCATATGGTCTCGTTACATGTCGTGGCAATGCGAACTTTATAAATTTTCCGAAGCCGCTTCTTCGAACTCGGGCTCGTTAGAGCTCCGGCGTAGCATCATAGTTTATTCGAGGATGGTTTTATCCTCAAGAGAGCGAATTAAATTAAAAAAAGAAGGAAATTAATGACTGGTGAAAGGGAGGATGTTGACACGGTGAGGTCGCAGTGGAAAGTGAATAACGCTCGGCGGAATTTCGAGACGCGATTGTCACCGGCGGGAACGATAAATTCGAGAAAGATTTTTGAAAATGAAGTTGAGGTGAGTCGTGAACGATTAAATTTTCATGAAGATTAGTATTTATTATGATTTTTACCTACTACGTGAGTCTTACTGCACGCGAATACTGATTTCATAAGTTTGGAAAAACTATCGGTTCCGATTTCAAGAGAACCGCCATTGTTCGCGGTCGACATAAAAGAAGAGAGAAATTTTGGCGATATTCCGTCTGTAATCGGATAAAGGAACATTTGGCATAAAATTTAACAATACAGCCGCTGCACTGGCAGCGGTGGTATAATTCTCAGCCAATCAGAAGCGAGATAAATGTTTAGCGGTAGTTCAAAATTTATAAATTTCCATTTATCAACATTTAATTTAAATAAGACGTAGATTAAGCTATTCTCTGCATTTCGGAACATGCAAAAGCTAAGACTTGTCAAATGTTGCCATCGTCTGATTTTATAGTCCTATTTTCTACGATTAACTGCTTTGCCAAAGAACGTATATAGGTTTTTAACCATGCAAATGCAATGTCTTACTGTGATACCATTTTTAATGTCGTTAAGTTAGATGAGTACGACACTTAAATTAATAACCATACTTAGTTTTAAATGAATTAGAAAACCTTGAGAGTGTAAGTGTAGTAGAAGTATGCCTTGGTTCTGGATTGCTGCTTACTCTTTTAATGAATTCTTTCAATTGTAGGATGCCTTTCGCAACGAGAATTTCGCCATCTTATCCAAGAGGTGAGAGTAGAGACTCCAGGGAATGGATTGCAAAGCCCGTTGATGGAAGAAATAGTTTGAACATGTGAGTAGATCCCTTTTCCAAGGTTTGACCTCCAACTGGTCACATTGGTTTTTACATGGAGATGAATTGAACCTATCTTCTGATGAATAATGATTATAGTTATCGAATGGACGGTTTCATATTGGTGTAGGAGCAACGAAACACTTGTTAATGCAAATCAAAATGAGTAACAAGAATGTGCCATGAGTATTCATAATCTTTATCATTTTGTCTCCATTCCACCTGCAGTTAGGGTTTTTTATTATTATTATCATCACAGAAAACTTTACAGGTAGTGCAATGCTCTGGTGGCAAGGATATAAATAAATACAAAAATTTTACATTATAGTCACTCGACATAATATTCAAGGTAAACCTCTCTGAACCACATGGCAAATATAAACAATTGTCCTAAAATATAATCAATCAGGTCTTTCTTTTCTGTTAAAATGTTTTATATCCCCTCCTTTTCCTTTCTTAATTCTTCATTCATTTTTAAATGAAGAAGATTCGTGTCATTTAAGCAGGCACTCTTTTCGTCTTCCTTTCTGGACGATTTTTCATATCCTTCTATTGCCATCGTACGACCCTCGCCCTTTAATGTCCGCTGTTATCAGCCGCCAAATTGTTAGAAAAAGCTCGAATGTTTGCTTTGAATTATTCTCGGTGGGCCTTTGAAAAGTTCTGCAGATTTCCAACATGCCTCACAGCGTATACAGGCTGAATTTAAAGATTGCTCTGTTACTTTTTCATTCATTCGCTTCTTCATCCTTTCCATTTGCATCAAGCATACATTCCTGGAGCGTAATAGCAGCACCTTTCTTTTGAATATCTCATGGAATTCGACCGTCTTTTTCTGGGTTCCGATGGTACGTCTTCCATCGCATGTTTTGCTTCTTGGAAGACGCTGCGATAAAGAAAATTGAAGCATCTTTACTCCACGAGCTGTTTCAAATGCAGCTGAGATTTTCCTTCGTTTATAAGAATTACCATTCTTTTCTTCTAATGATTCCTTTCAAAATGGATCTGGTAACCTTCTTCGGTCGCTGTATGCAGGGATGAGTCCATTGAGGCTTTAGTTCTTTCTTTAGTATCCTTGTTAGCAACAAAGTAGAGTTCATTCTCGACTCTGCTACCATGCATTCTAGAGCCAAACGTTGGCTTTGAATGTGACAGGCGTGATCCTTGTTTAAGCCTTGTATGCAACCTCATCTCTTGCTAATTGCTTT
This sequence comes from Pantala flavescens, assembly GCA_020796165.1. Taxonomy (NCBI): domain Eukaryota; kingdom Metazoa; phylum Arthropoda; class Insecta; order Odonata; family Libellulidae; genus Pantala; species Pantala flavescens. The sequence continues at coordinate 5,017,317 of CM036880.1, forward strand.
CATTCCTCCTCAGAGCAGAGACCAGGGTTTGATGGAGTTATTGCACCAATCATCGATCGCTTTTCTGGTCTTTGGCAGATCATCTCCTTTCAGTCGACCGTGTGGAGTGCAACGTCCAAGTCAACAAATGGCGAGGAAGAGGCATGATGCTGAGAAAGCGAAGAGCTCCGTATATGCGAGGTGTTTCTAGCATTGATTTTACTTCAGCAATGTTTTCCTGCAAATGTCATTGGCACCGGTATGTTTCGTTTGCTGTCAAGACTATTGCATTGACCTTCAACCCTTGGATAGATACTCTAATTTGCAGTTGTTCTTCTTGTTCCTTCCAAGATTCTTGTGATATCCCCATTAAAAAAAGTTTCACTCACCATTTCTGCCCCAGATCCTTCTCCCTGTCTTTCCAAGGCAAAATCAACATTGACTTGAGGATATTAAATAGGACTGGTAAAGTGTAATTAACATTCCCACTCCACAGTATGAGTACAGGTTGATCCTACTTTGCAGGTTCAGAATACTCCTGATTCTCTCTCTTCCAGAAGTAAAATAATCAGTGCATTTTTAATGTTGAAATATCCCTTTCCTTCCAGATGCATGTGATAACTGCTGAGTATATGATAGCAGTCGAGGAACTACAGGAGAGGTCAATTGGCCAGATGCGGATGGATAAGTCGTCGAGCATGGACTACGAATGGGAACCTTAGCTTTAGAGTACCATGGAGTTTGGAAATATAATGCTGTTGATTGAAATCTTGTTAGAGAGTGAATAAAGCTTCTTTTGAAATACATTTGCATTCGTCTTTTACTACGCGCGAGCGAAAGAGCATTGTGAACATGAAGGTCTCAAACTTTAAACGCCCGAGCTCGAGACAATGGTTTCACGCGCAAAAGTAAGAGCGTTCGGTGACTAATGAGTGTGCTCTTCCATCGGTGGCACGCGCGCCACAGGAATGTCAATCTAGTATGGAGAATCAATTATAATTTGATGTCTCTTATATGAAAGTCTCGATATCCGTCGGCGATAGCTAATCGTTGTTCCGTACGGAGGTAGTAGATGAGCAACTCATTCGCTGAATAATATTTAGAAACTAATGTTGCCTTCTATGAATAAAAAGTTAAACGATTGCATTGATTCATCAGCTCAGTGGAGTTTGCTCGGTCTGGCGGACGCGATTTCTCGATGACTGATCATGAGTTCCCTTTCGCGAATTGGGATCAAAGGACGCAGGGAAAATGCAGTGAAAATTTGAAAGTTAAAAACCTCGTTTCAGAATCGACCGTGGAGGATCGGTACGGATTTGTTAAAAGGAAACTCGTCATCTGGCATGATGGATTTGTAACACAATATGTCTCCAAATGCTAGCCTGAAAGTGCACGCTTTCGGAGCATTTAGTTTATGCATAAAATCCTTCAAATGCCCTCCTGAAAATGCGGACCACTTTTCATTTTATTAATTAGTTCCTCGCCGTTCTGCAATCATCCATCGCGGAAACTTAGACGGCTGTATTCATTGCATTGTTGGCAGGCATCCTTTCCAATCAGGTTCGTTCCTTTCGCAATTATCGAACATTCGCGTTGATCAGTAATAGAGCACGGAATGAATATCGATATATCTTATGCCCTTTCGGAGAAACGAAACTTGATGGAGTTTTAAACGTAAAGATCGCCAAAGGTTGTATTCGACTCGTATAGCTTGGAAGCTCGAGTGAGGAAAATCGTTTATAGAATGACAGCGTTCGTCATAGGGAAACTTTTCCAAGCCGAAATCCGACAGAGGGCTCCGTCAACTCGCTGCCCGTCTCACTTGGCGGTCGTTGCTCGTGAGAAACGTATGTGACTAGTGAATCGAGTGGATTACGCAATTTCGTATCAATCTTACTGCTTTAAAGTTTTAACGATTCCCCACGGATGATGAGATTGTGAACGTATAGTAGCGTTAAGTGTTTATCTGTGGACGAAGAAGATCGATCGGATACGGCAGCATCGCAAAGGAAGGCATCGTCTTATGAGCGCAAGGGAAGTGCTTTGGGTGAAGGTCCGAGGAGAATTCTAAGGTGAGTCCCATCGGAAATATATCCGTACGCTATTCGCCTGCGATAACAAGAACGTGTCTCTCGAATTTTACCTCCCGATTGCTTGGGAGCGAGGGGTTTCGAGTACCTGCATTCCAATCTTTCGCCACGTTACGTAACTCGGTCACTGTAAGCAAGGGGAGATGATAATAATAATAATATTATTACAGCACGATAGCTCTCAGCCGTAACTTGTGCATATGGTCTCGTTACATGTCGTGGCAATGCGAACTTTATAAATTTTCCGAAGCCGCTTCTTCGAACTCGGGCTCGTTAGAGCTCCGGCGTAGCATCATAGTTTATTCGAGGATGGTTTTATCCTCAAGAGAGCGAATTAAATTAAAAAAAGAAGGAAATTAATGACTGGTGAAAGGGAGGATGTTGACACGGTGAGGTCGCAGTGGAAAGTGAATAACGCTCGGCGGAATTTCGAGACGCGATTGTCACCGGCGGGAATGATAAATTCGAGAAAGATTTTTGAAAATGAAGTTGAGGTGAGTCGTGAACGATTAAATTTTCATGAAGATTAGTATTTATTATGATTTTTACCTACTACGTGAGTCTTACTGCACGCGAATACTGATTTCATAAGTTTGGAAAAACTATCGGTTCCGATTTCAAGAGAACCGCCATTGTTCGCGGTCGACATAAAAGAAGAGAGAAATTTTGGCGATATTCCGTCTGTAATCGGATAAAGGAACATTTGGCATAAAATTTAACAATACAGCCGCTGCACTGGCAGCGGTGGTATAATTCTCAGCCAATCAGAAGCGAGATAAATGTTTAGCGGTAGTTCAAAATTTATAAATTTCCATTTATCAACATTTAATTTAAATAAGACGTAGATTAAGCTATTCTCTGCATTTCGGAACATGCAAAAGCTAAGACTTGTCAAATGTTGCCATCGTCTGATTTTATAGTCCTATTTTCTACGATTAACTGCTTTGCCAAAGAACGTATATAGGTTTTTAACCATGCAAATGCAATGTCTTACTGTGATACCATTTTTAATGTCGTTAAGTTAGATGAGTACGACACTTAAATTAATAACCATACTTAGTTTTAAATGAATTAGAAAACCTTGAGAGTGTAAGTGTAGTAGAAGTATGCCTTGGTTCTGGATTGCTGCTTACTCTTTTAATGAATTCTTTCAATTGTAGGATGCCTTTCGCAACGAGAATTTCGCCATCTTATCCAAGAGGTGAGAGTAGAGACTCCAGGGAATGGATTGCAAAGCCCGTTGATGGAAGAAATAGTTTGAACATGTGAGTAGATCCCTTTTCCAAGGTTTGACCTCCAACTGGTCACATTGGTTTTTACATGGAGATGAATTGAACCTATCTTCTGATGAATAATGATTATAGTTATCGAATGGACGGTTTCATATTGGTGTAGGAGCAACGAAACACTTGTTAATGCAAATCAAAATGAGTAACAAGAATGTGCCATGAGTATTCATAATCTTTATCATTTTGTCTCCATTCCACCTGCAGTTAGGGTTTTTTATTATTATTATCATCACAGAAAACTTTACAGGTAGTGCAATGCTCTGGTGGCAAGGATATAAATAAATACAAAAATTTTACATTATAGTCACTCGACATAATATTCAAGGTAAACCTCTCTGTACCACATGGCAAATATAAACAATTGTCCTAAAATATAATCAATCAGGTCTTTCTTTTCTGTTAAAATGTTTTATATCCCCTCCTTTTCCTTTCTTAATTCTTCACTCATTTTTAAATGAAGAAGATTCGTGTCATTTAAGCAGGCACTCTTTTCGTCTTCCTTTCTGGACGATTTTTCATATCCTTCTATTGCCATCGTACGACCCTCGCCCTTTAATGTCCGCTGTTATCAGCCGCCAAATTGTTAGAAAAAGCTCGAATGTTTGCTTTGAATTATTCTCGGTGGGCCTTTGAAAAGTTCTGCAGATTTCCAACATGCCTCACAGCGTATACAGGCTGAATTTAAAGATTGCTCTGTTACTTTTTCATTCATTCGCTTCTTCATCCTTTCCCTTTGCATCAAGCATACATTCCTGGAGCGTAATAGCAGCACCTTTCTTTTGAATATCTCATGGAATTCGACCGTCTTTTTCTGGGTTCCGATGGTACGTCTTCCATCGTATGTTTTGCTTCTTGGAAGACGCTGCGATAAAGAAAATTGAAGCATCTTTACTCCACGAGCTGTTTCAAATGCAGCTGAGATTTTCCTTCGTTTATAAGAATTACCATTCTTTTCTTCTAATGATTCCTTTCAAAATGGATCTGGTAACCTTCTTCGGTCGCTGTATGCAGGGATGAGTCCATTGACGCTTTAGTTCTTTCTTTAGTATCCTTGTTAGCAACAAAGTAGAGTTCATTCTCGACTCTGCTACCATGCATTCTAGAGCCAAACGTTGGTTTTGAATGTGACAGGCGTGATCCTTGTTTAAGACTTGTAAGCAACCTCCTCTCTTGCTAATTGCTTTCATTCCTCCTCAGAGCAGAGACCAGGGTTTGATGGAGTTATTGCACCAATCATCGATCGCTTTTCTGGTCTTTGGCAGATCATCTCCTTTCAGTCGATCGTGTGGAGTGCAACGTCCAAGTCAACAAATGGCGAGGAAGAGGCATGATGCTGAGAAAGCGAAGAGCTCCGTATATGCGAGGTGTTTCTAGCATTGATTTTACTTCAGCAATGTTTTCCTGCAAATGTCAATGGCACCGGCATGTTTCGTTTGCTGTCAAGACTATTGCATTGACCTTCAACCCTTGGATAGATACTCTAATTTGCAGTTGTTCTTCTTGTTCCTTCCAAGATTCTTGTGATATCCCCATTAAAAAAAGTTTCACTCACCATTTCTGCCCCAGATCCTTCTCCCTGTCTTTCCAAGGCAAAATCAACATTGACTTGAGGATATTAAATAGGACTGGTAAAGTGTAATTAACATTCCCACTCCACAGTATGAGTACAGGTTGATCCTACTTTGCAGGTTCAGAATACTCCTGATTCTCTCTCTTCCAGAAGTAAAATAATCAGTGCATTTTTAATGTTGAAATATCCCTTTCCTTCCAGATGCATGTGATAACTGCTGAGTATATGATAGCAGTCGAGGAACTACAGGAGAGGTCAATTGGCCAGATGCGGATGGATAAGTCGTCGAGCATGGACTACGAATGGGAACCTTAGCTTTAGAGTACCATGGAGTTTGGAAATATAATGCTGTTGATTGAAATCTTGTTAGAGAGTGAATAAAGCTTCTTTTGAAATACATTTGCATTCGTCTTTTACTACGCGCGAGCGAAAGAGCATTGTGAACATGAAGGTCTCAAACTTTAAACGCCCGAGCTCGAGACAATGGTTTCACGCGCAAAAGTAAGAGCGTTCGGTGACTAATGAGTGTGCTCTTCCATCGGTGGCACGCGCGCCACAGGAATGTCAATCTAGTATGGAGAATCAATTATAATTTGATGTCTCTTATATGAAAGTCTCGATATCCGTCGGCGATAGCTAATCGTTGTTCCGTACGGAGGTAGTAGATGAGCAACTCATTCGCTGAATAATATTTAGAAACTAATGTTGCCTTCTATGAATAAAAAGTTAAACGATTGCATTGATTCATCAGCTCAGTGGAGTTTGCTCGGTCTGGCGGACGCGATTTCTCGATGACTGATCATGAGTTCCCTTTCGCGAATTGGGATCAAAGGACGCAGGGAAAATGCAGTGAAAATTTGAAAGTTAAAAACCTCGTTTCAGAATCGACCGTGGAGGATCGGTACGGATATGTTAAAAGTATACTCGTCATCTGGCATGATGGATTCGTAACACAATATGTCTCCAAAGGCTAGCCTGAAAGTGCACGCTTTCGGAGCATTTAGTTTATGCATAAAATCCTTCAAATGCCCTCCTGAAAATGCGGACCACTTTTCATTTTATTAATTAGTTCCTCGCCGTTCTGCAATCATCCATCGCGGAAACTTAGACGGCTGTATTCATTGCATTGTTGGCAGGCATCCTTTCCAATCAGGTTCGTTCCTTTCGCAATTATCGAACATTCGCGTTGATCAGTAATAGAGCACGGAATGAATATCGATCCATCTTATGCCCTTTCGGAGAAACGAAACTTGATGGAGTTTTAAACGTAAAGATCGCCAAAGGTTGTATTCGACTCGTATAGCTTGGAAGCTCGAGTGAGGAAAATCGTTTATAGAATGACAGCGTTCGTCATAGGGAAACTTTTCCAAGCCGAAATCCGACAGAGGGCTCCGTCAACTCGCTGCCCGTCTCACTTGGCGGTCGTTGCTCGTGAGAAACGTATGTGACTAGTGAATCGAGTGGATTACGCAATTTCGTATCAATCTTACTGCTTTAAAGTTTTAACGATTCCCCACGGATGATGAGATTGTGAACGTATAGTAGCGTTAAGTGTTTATCTGTGGACGAAGAAGATCGATCGGATACGGCAGCATCGCAAAGGAAGGCATCGTCTTATGAGCGCAAGGGAAGTGCTTTGGGTGAAGGTCCGAGGAGAATTCTAAGGTGAGTCCCATCGGAAATATATCCGTACGCTATTCGCCTGCGATAACAAGAACGTGTCTCTCGAATTTTACCTCCCGATTGCTTGGGAGCGAGGGGTTTCGAGTACCTGCATTCCAATCTTTCGCCACGTTACGTAACTCGGTCACTGTAAGCAAGGGGAGATGATGATAATAATAATATTATTACAGCACGATAGCTCTCAGCCGTAACTTGTGCATATGGTCTCGTTACATGTCGTGGCAATGCGAACTTTATAAATTTTCCGAAGCCGCTTCTTCGAACTCGGGCTCGTTAGAGCTCCGGCGTAGCATCATAGTTTATTCGAGGATGGTTTTATCCTCAAGAGAGCGAATTAAATTAAAAAAAGAAGGAAATTAATGACTGGTGAAAGGGAGGATGTTGACACGGTGAGGTCGCAGTGGAAAGTGAATAACGCTCGGCGGAATTTCGAGACGCGATTGTCACCGGCGGGAATGATAAATTCGAGAAAGATTTTTGAAAATGAAGTTGAGGTGAGTCGTGAACGATTAAATTTTCATGAAGATTAGTATTTATTATGATTTTTACCTACTACGTGAGTCTTACTGCACGCGAATACTGATTTCATAAGTTTGGAAAAACTATCGGTTCCGATTTCAAGAGAACCGCCATTGTTCGCGGTCGACATAAAAGAAGAGAGAAATTTTGGCGATATTCCGTCTGTAATCGGATAAAGGAACATTTGGCATAAAATTTAACAATACAGCCGCTGCACTGGCAGCGGTGGTATAATTCTCAGCCAATCAGAAGCGAGATAAATGTTTAGCGGTAGTTCAAAATTTATAAATTTCCATTTATCAACATTTAATTTAAATAAGACGTAGATTAAGCTATTCTCTGCATTTCGGAACATGCAAAAGCTAAGACTTGTCAAATGTTGCCATCGTCTGATTTTATAGTCCTATTTTCTACGATTAACTGCTTTGCCAAAGAACGTATATAGGTTTTTAACCATGCAAATGCAATGTCTTACTGTGATACCATTTTTAATGTCGTTAAGTTAGATGAGTACGACACTTAAATTAATAACCATACTTAGTTTTAAATGAATTAGAAAACCTTGAGAGTGTAAGTGTAGTAGAAGTATGCCTTGGTTCTGGATTGCTGCTTACTCTTTTAATGAATTCTTTCAATTGTAGGATGCCTTTCGCAACGAGAATTTCGCCATCTTATCCAAGAGGTGAGAGTAGAGACTCCAGGGAATGGATTGCAAAGCCCGTTGATGGAAGAAATAGTTTGAACATGTGAGTAGATCCCTTTTCCAAGGTTTGACCTCCAACTGGTCACATTGGTTTTTACATGGAGATGAATTGAACCTATCTTCTGATGAATAATGATTATAGTTATCGAATGGACGGTTTCATATTGGTGTAGGAGCAACGAAACACTTGTTAATGCAAATCAAAATGAGTAACAAGAATGTGCCATGAGTATTCATAATCTTTATCATTTTGTCTCCATTCCACCTGCAGTTAGGGTTTTTTATTATTATTATCATCACAGAAAACTTTACAGGTAGTGCAATGCTCTGGTGGCAAGGATATAAATAAATACAAAAATTTTACATTATAGTCACTCGACATAATATTCAAGGTAAACCTCTCTGAACCACATGGCAAATATAAACAATTGTCCTAAAATATAATCAATCAGGTCTTTCTTTTCTGTTAAAATGTTTTATATCCCCTCCTTTTCCTTTCTTAATTCTTCATTCATTTTTAAATGAAGAAGATTCGTGTCATTTAAGCAGGCACTCTTTTCGTCTTCCTTTCTGGACGATTTTTCATATCCTTCTATTGCCATCGTACGACCCTCGCCCTTTAATGTCCGCTGTTATCAGCCGCCAAATTGTTAGAAAAAGCTCGAATGTTTGCTTTGAATTATTCTCGGTGGGCCTTTGAAAAGTTCTGCAGATTTCCAACATGCCTCACAGCGTATACAGGCTGAATTTAAAGATTGCTCTGTTACTTTTTCATTCATTCGCTTCTTCATCCTTTCCCTTTGCATCAAGCATACATTCCTGGAGCGTAATAGCAGCACCTTTCTTTTGAATATCTCATGGAATTCGACCGTCTTTTTCTGGGTTCCGATGGTACGTCTTCCATCGCATGTTTTGCTTCTTGGAAGACGCTGCGATAAAGAAAATTGAAGCATCTTTACTCCACGAGCTGTTTCAAATGCAGCTGAGATTTTCCTTCGTTTATAAGAATTACCATTCTTTTCTTCTAATGATTCCTTTCAAAATGGATCTGGTAACCTTCTTCGGTCACTGTATGCAGGGATGAGTCCATTGAGGCTTTAGTTCTTTCTTTAGTATCCTTGTTAGCAACAAAGTAGAGTTCATTCTCGACTCTGCTACCATGCATTCTAGAGCCAAACGTTGGCTTTGAATGTGACAGGCGTGATCCTTGTTTAAGACTTGTAAGCAACCTCCTCTCTTGCTAATTGCTTTCATTCCTCCTCAGAGCAGAGACCAGGGTTTGATGGAGTTATTGCACCAATCATCGATCGCTTTTCTGGTCTTTGGCAGATCATCTCCTTTCAGTCGATCGTGTGGAGTGCAACGTCCAAGTCAACAAATGGCGAGGAAGAGGCATGATGCTGAGAAAGCGAAGAGCTCCGTATATGCGAGGTGTTTCTAGCATTGATTTTACTTCAGCAATGTTTTCCTGCAAATGTCAATGGCACCGGCATGTTTCGTTTGCTGTCAAGACTATTGCATTGACCTTCAACCCTTGGATAGATACTCTAATTTGCAGTTGTTCTTCTTGTTCCTTCCAAGATTCTTGTGATATCCCCATTAAAAAAAGTTTCACTCACCATTTCTGCCCCAGATCCTTCTCCCTGTCTTTCCAAGGCAAAATCAACATTGACTTGAGGATATTAAATAGGACTGGTAAAGTGTAATTAACATTCCCACTCCACAGTATGAGTACAGGTTGATCCTACTTTGCAGGTCCCGAATACTCCTGATTCTCTCTCTTCCAGAAGTAAAATAATCAGTGCATTTTTAATGTTGAAATATCCCTTTCCTTCCAGATGCATGTGATAACTGCTGAGTATATGATAGCAGTCGAGGAACTACAGGAGAGGTCAATTGGCCAGATGCGGATGGATAAGTCGTCGAGCATGGACTACGAATGGGAACCTTAGCTTTAGAGTACCATGGAGTTTGGAAATATAATGCTGTTGATTGAAATCTTGTTAGAGAGTGAATAAAGCTTCTTTTGAAATACATTTGCATTCGTCTTTTACTACGCGCGAGCGAAAGAGCATTGTGAACATGAAAGTCTCAAACTTTAAACGCCCGAGCTCGAGACAATGGTTTCACGCGCAAAAGTAAGAGCGTTCGGTGACTAATGAGTGTGCTCTTCCATCGGTGGCACGCGCGCCACAGGAATGTCAATCTAGTATGGAGAATCAATTATAATTTGATGTCTCTTATATGAAAGTCTCGATATCCGTCGGCGATAGCTAATCGTTGTTCCGTACGGAGGTAGTAGATGAGCAACACGTTCGCTGAATAATATTGAGAAACTAATGTTGCCTTCTATGAATAAAAAGTTAAACGATTGCATTGATTCATCATCTCAGTGGAGTTTGCTCGGTCTGGCGGACGCGATTTCTCGATGACTGATCATGAGTTCCCTTTCGCGAATTGGGATCAAAGGACGCAGGGAAAATGCAGTGAAAATTTGAAAGTTAAAAACCTCGTTTCAGAATCGACCGTGGAGGATCGGTACGGATATGTTAAAAGTATACTCGTCATCTGGCATGATGGATTCGTAACACAATATGTCTCCAAAGGCTAGCCTGAAAGTGCACGCTTTCGGAGCATTTAGTTTATGCATAAAATCCTTCAAATGCCCTCCTGAAAATGCGGACCACTTTTCATTTTATTAATTAGTTCCTCGCCGTTCTGCAATCATCCATCGCGGAAACTTAGACGGCTGTATTCATTGCATTGTTGGCAGGCATCCTTTCCAATCAGGTTCGTTCCTTTCGCAATTATCGAACATTCGCGTTGATCAGTAATAGAGCACGGAATGAATATCGATCCATCTTATGCCCTTTCGGAGAAACGAAACTTGATGGAGTTTTAAACGTAAAGATCGCCAAAGGTTGTATTCGACTCGTATAGCTTGGAAGCTCGAGTGAGGAAAATCGTTTATAGAATGACAGCGTTCGTCATAGGGAAACTTTTCCAAGCCGAAATCCGACAGAGGGCTCCGTCAACTCGCTGCCCGTCTCACTTGGCGGTCGTTGCTCGTGAGAAACGTATGTGACTAGTGAATCGAGTGGATTACGCAATTTCGTATCAATCTTACTGCTTTAAAGTTTTAACGATTCCCCACGGATGATGAGATTGTGAACGTATAGTAGCGTTAAGTGTTTATCTGTGGACGAAGAAGATCGATCGGATACGGCAGCATCGCAAAGGAAGGCATCGTCTTATGAGCGCAAGGGAAGTGCTTTGGGTGAAGGTCCGAGGAGAATTCTAAGGTGAGTCCCATCGGAAATATATCCGTACGCTATTCGCCTGCGATAACAAGAACGTGTCTCTCGAATTTTACCTCCCGATTGCTTGGGAGCGAGGGGTTTCGAGTACCTGCATTCCAATCTTTCGCCACGTTACGTAACTCGGTCACTGTAAGCAAGGGGAGATGATGATAATAATAATATTATTACAGCACGATAGCTCTCAGCCGTAACTTGTGCATATGGTCTCGTTACATGTCGTGGCAATGCGAACTTTATAAATTTTCCGAAGCCGCTTCTTCGAACTCGGGCTCGTTAGAGCTCCGGCGTAGCATCATAGTTTATTCGAGGATGGTTTTATCCTCAAGAGAGCGAATTAAATTAAAAAAAGAAGGAAATTAATGACTGGTGAAAGGGAGGATGTTGACACGGTGAGGTCGCAGTGGAAAGTGAATAACGCTCGGCGGAATTTCGAGACGCGATTGTCACCGGCGGGAATGATAAATTCGAGAAAGATTTTTGAAAATGAAGTTGAGGTGAGTCGTGAACGATTAAATTTTCATGAAGATTAGTATTTATTATGATTTTTACCTACTACGTGAGTCTTACTGCACGCGAATACTGATTTCATAAGTTTGGAAAAACTATCGGTTCCGATTTCAAGAGAACCGCCATTGTTCGCGGTCGACATAAAAGAAGAGAGAAATTTTGGCGATATTCCGTCTGTAATCGGATAAAGGAACATTTGGCATAAAATTTAACAATACAGCCGCTGCACTGGCAGCGGTGGTATAATTCTCAGCCAATCAGAAGCGAGATAAATGTTTAGCGGTAGTTCAAAATTTATAAATTTCCATTTATCAACATTTAATTTAAATAAGACGTAGATTAAGCTATTCTCTGCATTTCGGAACATGCAAAAGCTAAGACTTGTCAAATGTTGCCATCGTCTGATTTTATAGTCCTATTTTCTACGATTAACTGCTTTGCCAAAGAACGTATATAGGTTTTTAACCATGCAAATGCAATGTCTTACTGTGATACCATTTTTAATGTCGTTAAGTTAGATGAGTACGACACTTAAATTAATAACCATACTTAGTTTTAAATGAATTAGAAAACCTTGAGAGTGTAAGTGTAGTAGAAGTATGCCTTGGTTCTGGATTGCTGCTTACTCTTTTAATGAATTCTTTCAATTGTAGGATGCCTTTCGCAACGAGAATTTCGCCATCTTATCCAAGAGGTGAGAGTAGAGACTCCAGGGAATGGATTGCAAAGCCCGTTGATGGAAGAAATAGTTTGAACATGTGAGTAGATCCCTTTTCCAAGGTTTGACCTCCAACTGGTCACATTGGTTTTTACATGGAGATGAATTGAACCTATCTTCTGATGAATAATGATTATAGTTATCGAATGGACGGTTTCATATTGGTGTAGGAGCAACGAAACACTTGTTAATGCAAATCAAAATGAGTAACAAGAATGTGCCATGAGTATTCATAATCTTTATCATTTTGTCTCCATTCCACCTGCAGTTAGGGTTTTTTATTATTATTATCATCACAGAAAACTTTACAGGTAGTGCAATGCTCTGGTGGCAAGGATATAAATAAATACAAAAATTTTACATTATAGTCACTCGACATAATATTCAAGGTAAACCTCTCTGAACCACATGGCAAATATAAACAATTGTCCTAAAATATAATCAATCAGGTCTTTCTTTTCTGTTAAAATGTTTTATATCCCCTCCTTTTCCTTTCTTAATTCTTCATTCATTTTTAAATGAAGAAGATTCGTGTCATTTAAGCAGGCACTCTTTTCGTCTTCCTTTCTGGACGATTTTTCATATCCTTCTATTGCCATCGTACGACCCTCGCCCTTTAATGTCCGCTGTTATCAGCCGCCAAATTGTTAGAAAAAGCTCGAATGTTTGCTTTGAATTATTCTCGGTGGGCCTTTGAAAAGTTCTGCAGATTTCCAACATGCCTCACAGCGTATACAGGCTGAATTTAAAGATTGCTCTGTTACTTTTTCATTCATTCGCTTCTTCATCCTTTCCCTTTGCATCAAGCATACATTCCTGGAGCGTAATAGCAGCACCTTTCTTTTGAATATCTCATGGAATTCGACCGTCTTTTTCTGGGTTCCGATGGTACGTCTTCCATCGTATGTTTTGCTTCTTGGAAGACGCTGCGATAAAGAAAATTGAAGCATCTTTACTCCACGAGCTGTTTCAAATGCAGCTGAGATTTTCCTTCGTTTATAAGAATTACCATTCTTTTCTTCTAATGATTCCTTTCAAAATGGATCTGGTAACCTTCTTCGGTCGCTGTATGCTGGGATGTGTCCATTGAGGCTTTAGTTCTTTCTTTAGTATCCTTGTTAGCAACAAAGTAGAGTTCATTCTCGACTCTGCTACCATGCATTCTAGAGCCAAACGTTGGCATTGAATGTGACAGGCGTGATCCTTGTTTAAGCCTTGTATGCAACCTCCTCTCTTGCTAATTGCTTTCATTCCTCCTCAGAGCAGAGACCAGGGTTTGATGGAGTTATTGCACCAATCATCGATCGCTTTTCTGGTCTTTGGCAGATCATCTCCTTTCAGTCGACCGTGTGGAGTGCAACGTCCAAGTCAACAAATGGCGAGGAAGAGGCATGATGCTGAGAAAGCGAAGAGCTCCGTATATGCGAGGTGTTTCTAGCATTGATTTTACTTCAGCAATGTTTTCCTGCAAATGTCAATGGCACCGGCATGTTTCGTTTGCTGTCAAGACTATTGCATTGACCTTCAACCCTTGGATAGATACTCTAATTTGCAGTTGTTCTTCTTGTTCCTTCCAAGATTCTTGTGATATCCCCATTAAAAAAAGTTTCACTCACCATTTCTGCCCCAGATCCTTCTCCCTGTCTTTCCAAGGCAAAATCAACATTGACTTGAGGATATTAAATAGGACTGGTAAAGTGTAATTAACATTCCCACTCCACAGTATGAGTACAGGTTGATCCTACTTTGCAGGTCCCGAATACTCCTGATTCTCTCTCTTCCAGAAGTAAAATAATCAGTGCATTTTTAATGTTGAAATATCCCTTTCCTTCCAGATGCATGTGATAACTGCTGAGTATATGATAGCAGTCGAGGAACTACAGGAGAGGTCAATTGGCCAGATGCGGATGGATAAGTCGTCGAGCATGGACTACGAATGGGAACCTTAGCTTTAGAGTACCATGGAGTTTGGAAATATAATGCTGTTGATTGAAATCTTGTTAGAGAGTGAATAAAGCTTCTTTTGAAATACATTTGCATTCGTCTTTTACTACGCGCGAGCGAAAGAGCATTGTGAACATGAAGGTCTCAAACTTTAAACGCCCGAGCTCGAGACAATGGTTTCACGCGCAAAAGTAAGAGCGTTCGGTGACTAATGAGTGTGCTCTTCCATCGGTGGCACGCGCGCCACAGGAATGTCAATCTAGTATGGAGAATCAATTATAATTTGATGTCTCTTATATGAAAGTCTCGATATCCGTCGGCGATAGCTAATCGTTGTTCCGTACGGAGGTAGTAGATGAGCAACACGTTCGCTGAATAATATTGAGAAACTAATGTTGCCTTCTATGAATAAAAAGTTAAACGATTGCATTGATTCATCATCTCAGTGGAGTTTGCTCGGTCTGGCGGACGCGATTTCTCGATGACTGATCATGAGTTCCCTTTCGCGAATTGGGATCAAAGGACGCAGGGAAAATGCAGTGAAAATTTGAAAGTTAAAAACCTCGTTTCAGAATCGACCGTGGAGGATCGGTACGGATATGTTAAAAGTATACTCGTCATCTGGCATGATGGATTCGTAACACAATATGTCTCCAAAGGCTAGCCTGAAAGTGCACGCTTTCGGAGCATTTAGTTTATGCATAAAATCCTTCAAATGCCCTCCTGAAAATGCGGACCACTTTTCATTTTATTAATTAGTTCCTCGCCGTTCTGCAATCATCCATCGCGGAAACTTAGACGGCTGTATTCATTGCATTGTTGGCAGGCATCCTTTCCAATCAGGTTCGTTCCTTTCGCAATTATCGAACATTCGCGTTGATCAGTAATAGAGCACGGAATGAATATCGATCCATCTTATGCCCTTTCGGAGAAACGAAACTTGATGGAGTTTTAAACGTAAAGATCGCCAAAGGTTGTATTCGACTCGTATAGCTTGGAAGCTCGAGTGAGGAAAATCGTTTATAGAATGACAGCGTTCGTCATAGGGAAACTTTTCCAAGCCGAAATCCGACAGAGGGCTCCGTCAACTCGCTGCCCGTCTCACTTGGCGGTCGTTGCTCGTGAGAAACGTATGTGACTAGTGAATCGAGTGGATTACGCAATTTCGTATCAATCTTACTGCTTTAAAGTTTTAACGATTCCCCACGGATGATGAGATTGTGAACGTATAGTAGCGTTAAGTGTTTATCTGTGGACGAAGAAGATCGATCGGATACGGCAGCATCGCAAAGGAAGGCATCGTCTTATGAGCGCAAGGGAAGTGCTTTGGGTGAAGGTCCGAGGAGAATTCTAAGGTGAGTCCCATCGGAAATATATCCGTACGCTATTCGCCTGCGATAACAAGAACGTGTCTCTCGAATTTTACCTCCCGATTGCTTGGGAGCGAGGGGTTTCGAGTACCTGCATTCCAATCTTTCGCCACGTTACGTAACTCGGTCACTGTAAGCAAGGGGAGATGATGATAATAATAATATTATTACAGCACGATAGCTCTCAGCCGTAACTTGTGCATATGGTCTCGTTACATGTCGTGGCAATGCGAACTTTATAAATTTTCCGAAGCCGCTTCTTCGAACTCGGGCTCGTTAGAGCTCCGGCGTAGCATCATAGTTTATTCGAGGATGGTTTTATCCTCAAGAGAGCGAATTAAATTAAAAAAAGAAGGAAATTAATGACTGGTGAAAGGGAGGATGTTGACACGGTGAGGTCGCAGTGGAAAGTGAATAACGCTCGGCGGAATTTCGAGACGCGATTGTCACCGGCGGGAATGATAAATTCGAGAAAGATTTTTGAAAATGAAGTTGAGGTGAGTCGTGAACGATTAAATTTTCATGAAGATTAGTATTTATTATGATTTTTACCTACTACGTGAGTCTTACTGCACGCGAATACTGATTTCATAAGTTTGGAAAAACTATCGGTTCCGATTTCAAGAGAACCGCCATTGTTCGCGGTCGACATAAAAGAAGAGAGAAATTTTGGCGATATTCCGTCTGTAATCGGATAAAGGAACATTTGGCATAAAATTTAACAATACAGCCGCTGCACTGGCAGCGGTGGTATAATTCTCAGCCAATCAGAAGCGAGATAAATGTTTAGCGGTAGTTCAAAATTTATAAATTTCCATTTATCAACATTTAATTTAAATAAGACGTAGATTAAGCTATTCTCTGCATTTCGGAACATGCAAAAGCTAAGACTTGTCAAATGTTGCCATCGTCTGATTTTATAGTCCTATTTTCTACGATTAACTGCTTTGCCAAAGAACGTATATAGGTTTTTAACCATGCAAATGCAATGTCTTACTGTGATACCATTTTTAATGTCGTTAAGTTAGATGAGTACGACACTTAAATTAATAACCATACTTAGTCTTAAATGAATTAGAAAACCTTGAGAGTGTAAGTGTAGTAGAAGTATGCCTTGGTTCTGGATTGCTGCTTACTCTTTTAATGAATTCTTTCAATTGTAGGATGCCTTTCGCAACGAGAATTTCGCCATCTTATCCAAGAGGTGAGAGTAGAGACTCCAGGGAATGGATTGCAAAGCCCGTTGATGGAAGAAATAGTTTGAACATGTGAGTAGATCCCTTTTCCAAGGTTTGACCTCCAACTGGTCACATTGATTTTTACATGGAATGAATTGAACCTATCTTCTGATGAATAATGGTTATAGTTATCGAATGGACGGTTTCATATTGGTGTAGGAGCAACGAAACACTTGTTAATGCAAATCAAAATGAGTAACAAGAATGTGCCATGAGTATTCATAATCTTTATCATTTTGTCTCCATTCCACCTGCAGTTAGGGTTTTTTATTATTATTATCATCACAGAAAACTTTACAGGTAGTGCAATGCTCTGGTGGCAAGGATATAAATAAATACAAAAATTTAACATTATAGTCACTCGACATAATATTCAAGGTAAACCTCTCTGAACCACATGGCAAATATAAACAATTGTCCTAAAATATAATCAATCAGGTCTTTCTTTTCTGTTAAAATGTTTTATATCCCCTCCTTTTCCTTTCTTAATTCTTCATTCATTTTTAAATGAAGAAGATTCGTGTCATTTAAGCAGGCACTCTTTTCGTCTTCCTTTCTGGACGATTTTTCATATCCTTCTATTGCCATCGTACGACCCTCGCCCTTTAATGTCCGCTGTTATCAGCCGCCAAATTGTTAGAAAAAGCTCGAATGTTTGCTTGGAATTATTCTCGGTGGGCCTTTGAAAAGTTCTGCAGATTTCCAACATGCCTCACAGCGTATACAGGCTGAATTTAAAGATTGCTCTGTTACTTTTTCATTCATTCGCTTCTTCATCCTTTCCCTTTGCATCAAGCATACATTCCTGGAGCGTAATAGCAGCACCTTTCTTTTGAATATCTCATGGAATTCGACCGTCTCTTTCTGGGTTCCGATGGTACGTCTTCCATCGCATGTTTTGCTTCTTGGAAGACGCTGCGATAAAGAAAATTGAAGCATCTTTACTCCACGAGCTGTTTCAAATGCAGCTGAGATTTTCCTTCGTTTATAAGAATTACCATTCTTTTCTTCTAATGATTCCTTTCAAAATGGATCTGGTAACCTTCTTCGGTCGCTGTATGCAGGGATGAGTCCATTGAGGCTTTAGTTCTTTCTTTAGTATCCTTGTTAGCAACAAAGTAGAGTTCATTCTCGACTCTGCTACCATGCATTCTAGAGCCAAACGTTGGCTTTGAATGTGACAGGCGTGATCCTTGTTTAAGCCTTGTATGCAACCTCCTCTCTTGCTAATTGCTTTCATTCCTCCTCAGAGCAGAGACCAGGGTTTGATGGAGTTATTGCACCAATCATCGATCGCTTTTCTGGTCTTTGGCAGATCATCTCCTTTCAGTCGACCGTGTGGAGTGCAACGTCCAAGTCAACAAATGGCGAGGAAGAGGCATGATGCTGAGAAAGCGAAGAGCTCCGAATATGCGAGGTGTTTCTAGCATTGATTTTACTTCAGCAATGTTTTCCTGCAAATGTCAATGGCACCGGCATGTTTCGTTTGCTGTCAAGACTATTGCATTGACCTTCAACCCTTGGATAGATACTCTAATTTGCAGTTGTTCTTCTTGTTCCTTCCAAGATTCTTGTGATATCCCCATTAAAAAAAGTTTCACTCACCATTTCTGCCCCAGATCCTTCTCCCTGTCTTTCCAAGGCAAAATCAACATTGACTTGAGGATATTAAATAGGACTGGTAAAGTGTAATTAACATTCCCACTCCACAGTATGAGTACAGGTTGATCCTACTTTGCAGGTCCAGAATACTCCTGATTCTCTCTCTTCCAGAAGTAAAATAATCAGTGCATTTTTAATGTTGAAATATCCCTTTCCTTCCAGATGCATGTGATAACTGCTGAGTATATGATAGCAGTCGAGGAACTGCAGGAGAGGTCAATTGGCCAGATGCGGATGGATAAGTCGTCGAGCATGGACTACGAATGGGAACCTTAGCTTTAGAGTACCATGGAGTTTGGAAATATAATGCTGTTGATTGAAATCTTGTTAGAGAGTGAATAAAGCTTCTTTTGAAATGCATTTGCATTCGTCTTTTACTACGCGCGAGCGAAAGAGCATTGTGAACATGAAGGTCTCAAACTTTAAACGCCCGAGCTCGAGACAATGGTTTCACGCGCAAAAGTAAGAGCGTTCGGTGACTAATGAGTGTGCTCTTCCATCGGTGGCACGCGCGCCACAGGAATGTCAATCTAGTATGGAGAATCAATTATAATTTGATGTCTCTTATATGAAAGTCTCGATATCCGTCGGCGATAGCTAATCGTTGTTCCGTACGGAGGTAGTAGATGAGCAACTCGTTCGCTGAATAATATTTAGAAACTAATGTTGCCTTCTATGAATAAAAAGTTAAACGATTGCATTGATTCATCATCTCAGTGGAGTTTGCTCGGTCTGGCGGACGCGATTTCTCGATGACTGATCATGAGTTCCCTTTCGCGAATTGGGATCAAAGGACGCAGGGAAAATGCAGTGAAAATTTGAAAGTTAAAAACCTCGTTTCAGAATCGACCGTGGAGGATCGGTACGGATATGTTAAAAGTATACTCGTCATCTGGCATGATGGATTCGTAACACAATATGTCTCCAAAGGCTAGCCTGAAAGTGCACGCTTTCGGAGCATTTAGTTTATGCATAAAATCCTTCAAATGCCCTCCTGAAAATGCGGACCACTTTTCATTTTATTAATTAGTTCCTCGCCGTTCTGTAAACATCCATCGCGGAAGCTTAGACGGCTGTATTCATTGCATTGTTGGCAGGCATTTTTTCCAATCAGGTTCGATCCTTTCGCAATTATCGAACATTCGCGTTGATCAGTAATAGAGCACGGAATGAATATCGATCCATCTTTTGCCCTTTCGGAGAAACGTAACTTGATGGAGTTTTAAACGTAAAGATCGCCAAAGGTTGTATTCGATTCGTATAGCTTGGAAGCTCGAAAGAGTAAAATCGTGTATAGATTGACAGCGTTCGATTCGGCCAATTGTCCTTACAAATTCCGACACTTAGCAAAGTGCAAATGCAAGTACGTCCTCGAACGAAATCCCGTGACTATTTCCAAAGGAATAGAATGATTCATGGATTGAATATACACGGAGGAAAACCTTCTTGCATTATCTTGTGTAAGTGGCGAGCGAAAACCGACGGCCGGAAAGAGAGGCTGCGGGAATATGCAATGCATGCCGTCGAAGCGAAGAGTTACTTACAAAGAGGGCGTTCTTCGATCGTGATTGAAAGAGCTCAGCATTGTGATAGAGTGCCTCTGTCACGGAATGGATGATAAAGCATTTTTTCTTTTCCTTGAAGACCAAGGTGAACTTTATTAAACATATAGGCATACTTTTTTATGCTACGCTATGTTGAAACATTATATTATAAGATCATAATTAATTACTTGTTGGATGGCACGTTCGGCAGAAGATTTCGTGAAAATCCCTTTAATTTTTAATCACAAAATAATTTTTTCACACGATATTTACTTCTGATCTTAATTTATTGTAAATAATTTGTCACCAATACTTCATGAAATATTGTTATTATAGTATAAAATGTTTTATAATTATATATTAATCACTTAATATTCTGTAAAATAATTCTAAAATTTTGTTTTGGTAATATTTAATTTAATGTTTAATTTTAGGTTTTCTGTTTAAAAAACTGCAAATGTTAGATAAAAATTAGTAGATATTCGTTTCCAGCGTGGAAGTTTTTTAATATAACTAAACATGATTATTTTCTGGAATGTAGCTTAAACAATTTTTGAATCCATAAACCCCATAATTCTTAATATGTTATAATTCTACGGAAGTTCCTTTTTACTTTAAGAACATTAAATTTACTAATGGTATGTACAATTTCCTTTCAGAATTAATAATTACTCCAGAATTTTCTTAGCTGGGATGGTAAAGCACCGAACGGAACGAAATGATATGAGGAAAAGATCCATTTCATTACTTGCATATTTTTAATTGTACAGAATATTATTTTCACATTTTTCAGTATTGAAAAAATGCTGAGTATTAAAATTCAGTTGAAGAAACTGTTTATTATTATGCTATCTATCATTTATTATTCCTTTTTTAGACTCAGTTACTTCAGTTGTAACAATTCTTAAGCAATAAACAAAAATTGGAAGTATTTAACTCATTGGATTACATTATCAACTTTTAATCAAAAAAATTGTAAAGAGACAAAAAAAAGGAAAAAAGCAGAACCAATAGACGGGTCATGATCATAATACGGTCTTTACAAGCCGACAAATAACCAGCTATTTGTGCTCTACTGTACTTAAGCCGCTTACTTAAACGTAACATTGGGACACAACTACGCTCAAATATGCATATACAAAAAGGTTCCTCAGAAAAGATCGGCGTACGGGGTACATCCGTCACATTAAGGATTGCTGGATGATCGGTATAAAAGAATGTGTCATAGGCCTCACCAACCCTAAGTCCTTGGGAAACCAAGTGCTTTTCTGCTTGGATGTCGCTGGATTCTAGGTAACGGTGTTATGGAATATGGGCATCACCATTACATGAGTGTGAAACAATTAGTGGTAAAAAGGATGAAGTGAAAAGTACGTGGGAGATCGTACTTTACGTCGATTACAGACGGAATGTTTTTCAGTTTAGGTTCAGCAGTGTACGAGTTTCATAAAACCTTCGGAATTTATTATTAATTAATAATAAGATAAGTATATTGATTTTGTATCAACCATTTGATTTCAATTTCACTAGCAGGGGAAGGATTACCAATATCGTCTTTCACAGCAATTCCCTTGCATTGTTATCATATTATGTGTCTGTACAATATTTTATACTGATATAATAAATTTTATTTCATTATTATTTCTTCTAATTTCTTCCCAGAATTATTGGATATATGGGCATCATATAAGAGGTATGTTATGTAAAAAAATCTAAATATTTATTCTAGCATACAATAAATTCAGTAAAATCATTAAGGTTTTCCGAAATGTATTTATTTTCGGAAATAATTATGAAGCTTTGAAGTATGGTACATAAATTTGTTTATTTATTTAATGCCGCACGTCCCCATGTTGTTATATAGACAGGAAATCATATTATAGCAGAAATATCGTCGTTAAGAGAGAGATGCAGAAAAGCAAAAAGTATGGGGACGAATGAGATATGGAATTCATCGGAAGATAAGATTCGGGGCATTAAATCAGTGGTGATCGGTGTGTATCAGCGCCACGGTGGTTAGGTGATCGGTGAGTATCAGCGCCACGGTGGCAAGGTTAAGAGCTAAAGTCACAAAGGTGAGGATGAGGACTGATAAAGAGGGAATATTCGAAAAGTATAGCGTTGGGAGCATAAGTTCTATAGATGTCTCCGTAATTTAAGTCTTTTAGTCATCAGACTTACCGTAAATACAGTAATACATCGACTATTTCTGAACCCCCTAGGCTTTAGGGGCATGAGGGTGGGGTGACTCCCTTTAAAAATCACGTTTCTATGAAAAAAAATTTCCTTCCTGATACTTTTCATTCCTTAGATATGTCTTAAATTATGTCATTTCAATTATGATGAAATGGTGATTAGTTATGTGTCTTAAATTATTTTCGAAATTGGCGGGTGTGTTATATTACGTTCAAAATTTGGTTTGTTCCATTATCTGGAACGGGAGGACATGTTGAGGATATGTACACCAATATGAGTTGGTGTAGCATTTCCTCCATGCCCCCCAAAATTTGTGTCTCCATCCTTGACCTTATATACCCAGAAGGTATCCTCCGCGAAAGCGAGAAAT
Organism: Pantala flavescens; assembly: GCA_020796165.1. Lineage (NCBI taxonomy): Eukaryota > Metazoa > Arthropoda > Insecta > Odonata > Libellulidae > Pantala > Pantala flavescens. Next base: position 5,040,019 of record CM036880.1, read on the forward strand.
CAAGGGAGGCTACGGCGAGATCTGTCTATACGAGAGGGCCAAGGGTTGTATTTTGAGATATTATGAATGCGAAGCTAAAATTCGAAATTATGGAATGGTGAATCGATAAAATATACCTAATTTGTCCAATAAGAGGTAAAATTTTAAAGGAATTTTTCTCTAAAGTCCAAGTAAAATGTAATAAATGTATATGTTTTGCAAATAAATGTCATGAGCCATCTCGCGACCATTTCTACGTTATTCTTACCAAGTCATAATGAAGAGGGAAAATTCAAAATTCAAAATAGATATGATAGAAGTTTTGTAGGTTGCTCTTAAGTCTTCGTGTAATCGTAAATTCTTTGAATTCATGAATTAAACCGAAAGTTTTTTATATTATATCTGTCGGTATAAAATACGAGTAAAGTTAAGCTTGTAAACTGCAAGTAAATGGTTGATATATCTTATCTTGAATAAAGAAAGTTTTCCCGAGAGTTTTATTAGTTTCACACATTGCTCAATCTAAAAGGAGAAATAACAGGATATATTTCAATTCATGAAAAAAATACACTAATGAACTTGAAAAAATTTATTTATTCCATTAGATTCATATGAAACACATTAAATAGAAAATACATACATACACACGTTCTTATACGTTGAATTACACCTAAATACAATGAATTACTTTTTAAAACAATAGAAACTATAATTAATCTTCGTTTAATCATCAATTTCCGTCGTATTAATAATTTATATTATTTAACAAAAATATTTATGTATCCAACTATTATTTATTCATAACTGTTCAAAACGCTACTAACATTAATCTTGAAAAATGCAAATGATACGTCTAATAATGAATGAATAAAGTGTACGAAAGGTTATGAAAATCACACACTGCTCAACCATGATTGAAATACATTCCGTGTGTGTAATTCGAATTTAGATCGAATCTTACACGTACACTTTCGTAAATCATTCCTCTATAACATATTTATCTTATATTTACGGGGTACAACCGTCACATAACATCTTTAATAACGAAAATAATATTCACTATTCACGGATTGACTGGCACTGATAGATATAAGGCGAGAAAATTTATAGCTGAAAATAAAGAAAATAAAACGATGTCGCAATGAGCATTATGTGTGAAAAAATTAATGAGTAAAGAAAGATTTACGGAAGGTTTATGAAACTCACACACCGCTCAAACTTAAATGATAAACATTCCGTGTGTGTGTTTATAGTACCCTCTTCCATGTAATTTTAGTGCATTATCCTTTTAACAACTCATTTCTTGGATCTTAGCGGGTTACAAAAGCCACCAAATACGCGACGCTAAAAAGTAATCACCGGGATTAGAGAACAGAATCTGTGCTCGCTAACCATCTTTATAGAGTAGACCTCACAGATACCTATTGCGGAATTCGGGTTTAGTGAGCCTTATGAGTCATCAAACGAACCTAAAAACCGAACCGGAAAACATCAGGCTATACACCTTAATGATGATGCAAGTACAGTATATGGGACCCTGCGGAGAAACGCTACATCAGCGACTTAGAAAGGGTCTGCGGAAGGCGATCCGTTTTGCAAAGAACTGGTACGATAATTCGGTGAGCGTAATGTAAAAATTTGTTTAAAAAAAGGCTAAATCTATTAGATAAATTCAGAAAAGGTACCTACTCGGAAGTTATTACTGCTAATATCCGTCCTCCCTGTTCTATAGGCTGCTCTGACTATTAGGAAAAGATCAGGGAATTAGATGCCCGAACTATTCGATAAAAAAATTCGATCTTCCAGCAAACGATACTCTAGAATAACCGATTATGTAAGTAAAGTCATGGTGTTTGCATCCGCAACCAAACACCGGAAGGTATGTTAAGACAAGCAAGTGGTCTTTTAAAGAGTAAATAAAAATTTCTAAGCGTCTTATGAAACATGCACAATACTCAAATTTATCTAAAATATATTGGTGTTAGCAGTACCATTCTCTATGCACTACTGAGCACATTGTTACTCTTAAACTGTAATTTCTGGGATCTTAGCGGGGTACGCCTTAAAAAAAAGGCGCCAGACTTTAGTCAGTACGTCTATCCCAATAAGTAATCACCGAGATTAGATACCAGCGGGGACATGTATTCACTAACCCTATGAATAGGGAAGACCCTACAGATGCCAAAGCAGGTTTCGTGAACCTTCTGGGTCCTTAATCGTACTAACATCCGAAAAAAAAGGTCAGACTATACCCCTTCAGTTAACAAAGAAAATTTTTGAGGACCTCTTGTTATATACACTGTTATGGATCAACGCGTTGAATCAAGTAAGGTCACTGTATTTCGGTACTTACTCAGGCATCAATGATAAGTCAGAGACAATTGGGTATTAAAAGTACGTATGTTGAAGTAATTGTTAGGTAGGCTTGTATTTTTAACCTAGTTAGAGTCATTATAAACATTAAACTTGCTCTTTGTTGTACTGATTGAAGTACAGAGACCTCTTTGTGACTTCCAATTAAAACCTTTTTGAATTTCGTATTGCCGCGTAATTACGTCATACTATTACGTAAAAATACACAGTTTAAATACTGTATGGTACGGAATCTTCATTAATTATTTGTATAGTACAAATGATACTTGAGAACGTTTATCGATTGTGCTATAAGTTTCTCTTTGACATCACCAAATCTAGTAAAGTTAATTAAACGGGTTGCATTGAATATTGGGACGGGTAAACCTTTCAAGAGATTCAGAGCGAAATGTATGCGAGAAAACCAGGGATTGTCGAAATACACTTCTGTATTTTTATTTCTTCTTAGTTCGATGGAAATGGTTCACAAACATGATTCCTTACAGTATGAGATTATCCAGAGGAATATACGGTTTATTTTGCCATAAAACGTTCTTAAATCTAATTAATTAATCGTTCCCTAACCTTGGAGCTTTGTGAGAATATAATTTGAATTGATGAAAAATAATTTTATTCTTTTGTTAACCTTCCTCACCAAATCTTAATTACAGCTTATTCGAAATATAACTAAATAATCTGTGTTTTCATGACATAAAAATCTGTCAATAATTAGAATAATAGGGTCAAAAAGGTGTTTCGTTAACGAATCGACATATTCGATCGTGATTTCGTGGATCCTGCCTTTCCTCTTCTCTCACCAATCGTTTATTTGCACCGAGACGTTGACAAAATAGAAGCCACACGGTTAATTAAGTAGAGTAGAGATCGACGCTTATCATCGTATAGTAAAGTATATATGTCTACAATAGGCAAAAGCCATACATTGCGGTCTATTGGGTTCCGCAAATGTTTCCGGGAATCACCGCGATTAGTTTTTTTCGTCTTGACGACAGTTTCGCCGGCCATCCTGCGGGCGTCTTCAGGTCGGAGTGTGAAAACTAATCGCGGTTATTCCCGGAAACATTTGCGGAACCCATGTGACCAACGCCGCGGAAGCCTTCGCAGTAATATAGCGGTCTATTGGTTTACTTTCAAGATGACTGAATATCCATAATATGCTGGGATGTTGGAATAAAATATTCATTGGATTCGAGCATATTCATATCGTTGCATATTTTCACAGTGAAATCATTAAATGACTCTTGAGTGACTGCAAAAAATGTTAATGGCGTTTCAATTTTAAAAAATTTCCTTCCCGATACTTCGTTCTTCACGTGTCTTAAATCATGTCATTTCAATTATGATGAAATGGTGATTAGTTATGTGTCTTAAATTATTTTAGAAAATGGCGGGTATGTTATATTACGTTCAAAATTTGGTTTGTTCCATTATCTAGAACGGGAGGGCAAGTCGGGGAAATGTACACCGATGTGAACTGGTGTAGCAATAAAAAAATAAACTCTTCTTCTTCCTAATTTCTTCTGAAATACCTTGTTGCTATCTCAGTTCCTCGGTTATCGTTAATTTCAATAAGTTAAATTTAAAAAAACATTCATGGTAACTAATAACACGCAAATAAGGTCACTAACACCGGCATACTTAAATTCATAAGACCCCTTATTTCTAGGATGGTTGTAAAACAAACAGGTATGACACCAAAACTTGGACCACATCCTCTTGTAAACTCTTCTTGCATACTTCCTCGTTATCTTCGGTTACCACGAAAGAGCCACTTCAAAGAATGCAATTTTTTCAAATTTCGCACCGGGACAACCCAAACCCGCTTATCTCGGTTAATAGCCCTTCCGACCTCCTCCGTATGCAGCGAGTTTGGTGATGGAGTTGTTAAGGACATTCACAAAGCTTTTTCGAATCGTCATTTTTGCGTGGTGGACGCTGGTAAGCGACCCAGCAACGGAACTTTTTTTCTCTTTAATTATAATTTTTTTGTCCCGTTTTTAGCGTCTATTATACACTGTGTACATATGTTGGAGCTATAACGCGATTTAATCTTATCTTTTCTCTTAGGATTTCTCTCCAAGTTTACTAATTCACACTGAAATAAATTCGTCTTCATAGCATCATTTTTTTAATTAGAGCACACCATTTGATGGGTGAGAATGCCATTGGATAGTTGAAGCCTGCATATTACGCGTCATTATCCATTTTACTCTGAACCTAACTATCCAGAGGAATGGAAAATCTATCGAAATATCTCAAGAAAACTAACATATGTAATAATGTCACACAGTAGATAAATATAAAGATGGTTAATAAATAATCAATAGTATGTTGATATCAGCCTCTCGCATGGTATTTATCAATAAATAATTAAAGCGATAATAAATCTGCACAAGAATAGTGCATGAAGGCTGGTTTCTTGCACTTATAGACATTACGTTTAATTTCCAGAGCATCTACATCATTTACAATCAAACACACACTGTATTCGATCAAAGGATTAAGTGGACATCATGAGTTATTACCAAAGGCAAGGATGGGATAAAAGGTAAGAATCATTATCATCTGTTGCATCAAAAGATGGTTTCTTGGAGTTAATGAATCATTTCATGTAATTTTTTTCATACCCTGATAAATTCATAGTTGTTCATTCATGGATATGATGGATAATAATTTATGGTGTTCAGAATAACAATCTCTCTTCATTTTATCTTTGTGAAGAATTGCAAATTGGTAGTGTGAAAAAGGGTATGAAATATTCTCTATTAGAATTAAGGATTGATTTTTGCGTGTAAGGTTTATGTTTAAGAGGTATGAAAGAAATTTTTATTTCAACAAAGTCTGAAAAAATTTCGTGTTGCAATTTGTCCTCATTAATCAGAGCCATGGCCTAACCATCTTATCTTTCTCTACGCTTAATTACTATGAAAACGATAAACGACATACCTTTGCGACATATGTTCATTATCGTGCACTTCTTTCAGGTAACACAACTATTTTAACCTTGATATAACCACCAAGAACCGTTTCTTAAGAAGTGGAGGTTGTAAGAATGGAGTAAGGTCATCATACTTCCCTTTCGCTGGGAAGTGACTAGTTTTTCGTAACGAGTTCATTGGAACAGGAAGAGTAAGTCTAACTTTGGTGCGTACGTGTCGTTAGTCTTTCTACGTCCAAATCCAGTGCAAGTTGTTACGGGGAAACGCTGCAGTGGGTGAATTAAAGTGGATATTCTTTGGTCGAAATTTATTTTGTGAATCTTTCTAAAGTGATTATAGTACCCAACTACCGACAATAGTGCAGTTATAATTTGTCATGAGTTATAAATATGTGTATATAAAGTTTAATTTCGATGAGTGAAACGTGTTTTTGTCTTTCCACAAATGTGTGATTCGTATGCAATTTGGAAAGATCACTAAAGCTTCGTACGAAGTCTACAATGTTTTACTTCATATCGTTAAGAATTCCGTGCATAGAAATCCACATCAAGTTCAATGTGTTATGCAGTTATATTGTGCATGAAAAATGTAAATACCAAACAAAATATTCTTCGAATTTAGTGCATGCAATCGTTGATATAAAAAGCTTGGACGATATTTCGAATTCATACTTCGGAAAAGTTTTAAAAGATCGGTGCAATTCTATTATCAAATTTTTCTAAAGCTCGGTATGAGCATGATATAAGCTTCTTGAGTTTATAATAAATGTAACATTTACGGGAAGGTGTCGTCGAGCAACGATTATGAACTCGGAGATAATTGGGTTTTATTGTGTCGGAGATAAACAAAATTGCTCGTAATATCGTTCTACGCTTTTCGGAACAATATCACTATGGATATTAAGTAATTTACATCTGAAAGTATTTCATGGCTTTTTCCTTCAGCCACGTTAAAAATTTTCAAGATGGCTACCTCGAAAAGAACATGTGCTCGTTATATAATTAATAAAATTATTCATGAATTAAATTTACCAATGTCGAGGTTTCTTATTAATAAAATAATTTTTATTTATAGTGAGTGTGATTGCTAAAATTGAAAAAAGAGTTGCATTAATGATAATCGAATTTTTGGTCAATAGTTTATTCATTGCCATCAGCCAATCAGATTGGAGTATTCTGTTGCCGACCGGATATCCGTTCTTTCGTTGTTAGTCAGTCTTGCTTCCTGTTGGTGCGAGGTGCGTTTACGAATTTGCTGTCTAGATTCGTTATTTTTCGAGAAAATTTATTTCTTTTGAGTGCTCAATTCTTCAGATTATGTTTGATTCCATTGGATTTGTCAAGATTCTGCATAAAGAAGATTGGGATTCTGCAAAATAGGACCAATAACTTCGTAAGTAAAAGTGAATCTTTCCACAGCTTTATAGTCGTTTCCAATTCCGAGGTATGTCAATAAATGGAGAATATTCTTTCGCTTTTTATTTTCTTTCCATAATTTCAATTCCTGTACCAATCGTCGCAGATATTTTTCTCGAATTTCAGTCAGATTTGACCATTTAAGAAACGAAGCGTATTCGCCACGTGATTGGAATTTTGGGAGTAACGATAAGTTACCTAATACATTTAAACCAATCTCAGCTTAACATTAAATTATGAACCGGATTCTTTTTTGCCCATTTCATTCACTTTATTATAAAAAATTGCATTCTTTATGCTAAATAGTTAACCGATATACGTATCCTTTAATTTCCTTACATAACGAAGCATTTTATGACTAAGTAAATTATTTCCTCTTACGATAAGTAACATAAAGATTTTGTTTAGTCTGATTAAAAATAATCAAAATATTTCATTACGGAACTTAAAATATTTCATTGACCTCGATTAGGGTGAATGTGCTTCTTCAACGTTCACACGAAAGAGCATTTTGCGTTTCTGAATTATATTACAATGAAAGTTAATATTTAGTGTTTAATTTAATAAAATTAGAAATTTAAGTAACATTTTAAGTATATTTTTAATCTAGATAACAGGAAAGAGGATTTTTTGGGTAATATGTCAATGCTATATCAGTTTGGGCTTTTAATATTATATTCTCCATTATGAAATCGATAAATATATGACAATTAATCTAAACTTTAGTGTAAATTAATTAATTTTAATTCTTTCATTAAGTTGATGAAAGTCAGGACTGTAAATGAGTACCGTTATATAGTCTTAATTAAATTATTCGAGTTTTTGAAACTACTTATTAAAACAAATTTGAAAATTACCATTAACTAAGAATGCAAATATTACAGATGAAATAAATTAAAAGTTTTATCGAAGAATTTACGGAAAACAACTTCATTAAACAAGTCCTTATTTCTTAAATTGTCCACGTGTGAATATTTTTAAAAAATTATAATTATACATTATTCTTTAATAACTTGATTAGAGTTCGCATAAAATTCACCCAATATTCCTCATACAAATCTAGACTTTAACGTAATTTAAATACGATAATTAAATTTATTACAGTTAATTGAATGAATGATAGGATTATAAGCAATAATAAATAAACAATAATAAAATTTAAATAAGTTAAATAAAGGTACATGTGAATGGATTGAAATAATTATTAAAACATAATATTTAACTATATATTGTTAGGGAATGAAAAATTTTTGATTTTTGTTAGTTAATTATAGTAATAATTAATAAATAATGGCATTCAGTACACTTATTACTTTTTCTATTTTATTAACGTATGATATTTATAAAATTTTCGTTTTTTCTTTCTTCATAAAAAAAATATATTTCTCAAACCTAGTTTGAAAAAATTTATACGAAAATCATATTGAGTTTACGATAATTATTATTATTAAGTGATTATTTTGTAAAATTAAGGATAATTTAAAATTTAATAATGAAGTACACTAAATATATAGTCATCCGTTTAACAAAACAGATATTTATTGTAATGTTTATTTTTGTTTATATTGTTTTTGATCGTGATTCTTTTTAGTTGGAACACGTAAAGTATTCAGTCACAGTTTAGGCTGCGGAGCGAAACCTCGTGGAGGACCTATGAGGAAAGCAATGGGTTCCTGACCACTGAGGATACTGGAAGGAAGAGGTGGATGTAAGGGTACGTAAGGGCCAAAAGGGTGGTGGGCCATGTGGGAAATCGGGGGTCGGCACCGCGGGGGCGGATCGGGGGTCGGGACCGCGGGGGCGGATCGGGGTCGGGACCGCGTTTGGGATCCGGGGTCGGGACCGCGGGGGCGGATCGGGGCTCGGGACCGCGGGGGCGGATCGGGGGTCGGGACCGCGGGGGCGGATCGGGGCTCGGGACCGCGGGGGCGGATCGGGGCTCGGGACCGCGGGGGCGGATCGGGGCTCGGGACCGCGGGGGCGGATCGAGGGTCGGGACCGCGGGGGCGGATCGAGGGTCGGGACCGCGGGGGCGGATCGGGGCTCGGGACCGCGGGGGCGGATCGAGGGTCGGGACCGCGGGGGCGGATCGATGGTTTTGTCCTCATTATACCTAGATATTATACCAAATGTTTCCTACAAATTTCAAAAATTGTCCATGATTTACATTTATCTATAACATATTTGATCGAATCCATACAGTCATTCTTCGTAATATGCTTTCATCTCGTATACCTGATGTGAAAGTAAATACCTTACTAGGACATCTGTTTTCCTTTTCTAAATATCGTTTTGCAAGAATTTTTTTCTGAGAAGAATTACCGTGTGTATGATTTACAATCAATTCAGTCGAGTTTTTCATAGATTTAATTTCCCTCAAATGAATGTATGTGCGATCATTTCAGGATTAAAATTTTGTTCTTTCCTGGTCATCGGTCTTTTGGAGAAGTATTCTGAAAGGGATATTGTCTTTATCTGCGACTCTTGTTACCCCGAGACTCGGAATTGATGTAAAATTTAAGTAGTTTCCCTTCTTTATTTATGAAGCACCTGATGTACGTTTATATTTCAGATACCGCGGCAGAGGTGAGGAAGACGGTCTACCGAACAGAGTTGTTATCCAGTTGTTAATCTCAGGTCGACAAAGCAATTTAATGATCACATTTTAAAATGCAAGTAAGCTCAATAGTCAGTGATGAAGTTTAGATTAATTTCATTAGGCATCGGTACTAATGTAAAGTTTTTTAATCTTCAGCTTGTGAATCAGCTGAGCGCTTTAGTGACAGGAGATCCTAATCTTTATGAATGAGCTGCTGGTTCTTCTGTGAATGCTTTAGCTGCAATGCTTAAGTCAGCTTTTAATCGTGCTTAAAATCTTTTATATTAATATATAAACAGTATTAAAATAAAATTCTTCATAAGTTATATGAGTATCATATTGATACTAATACCCAAAAATTATATCGCAATCTCAATAGGTAGTTCCACATTACTCCCATAAACTTGCCACCTTCAATTCAATGCTAAATCGTCTCCCTCTCCAAAGAGAAATTTGAAGAGGAACTTAAAGTTATAAATTCAATAGCCATAGCCAACGGCTGCAGCGTTGCCCTTGTGAAGAAGCTCCTCACCAAGAGACAACGGAAACAAGCCGCAAAAGCGATCAACCCCGGCCACCTCCCCGCTGAGAAGACACTCGTTACCTGGCGACGAATGCCCTTCCTGGGGAAAGTTTCATACCAACTCAGTAACGTGTTCTCAGAATACATTTTTGTTTCGTTCGCCGAACAATCTTCATACATTGTTGGGAAACTCCGAGGACAAGAGGGCAATAAACTCAACCAGTGGGGTGTACGAGCTCTCCTGTTCTGATTGCCAAATGAAATACGTGGGAAGAAGTGGAAGAAGCCTCCGTATCAGAGCGGCAGAACACCAGAGGGATTACCGGCTCAAGAGAGGACCTTTTTCGAGCTTCGCCCTACACCTGCTGGAGAAGAACCGTAGGAGCGACTTCAAACCTCGCCGGCTACACCAGAAAGAGAACTCCCGAAGACAAGACTAACTCGAAGAAGTGGAAATTGGGGATTTTCCCCAACAAGACCTTTCAAATGAAACATTGTTCCAAAACCCTTCACCCCTTCTTTCCTTACCTTACAAAATATTCCCATGATGCACCCACGCCTCCCTTCCCCTCTACCCTCCCTCCCTCTCCAACAAACCTATATAATCCCTAGCAAAACACCATTCCTTGCCTGAAGATGCAATTTCATATTATGAAACCGGTCACAAAATACAATTTTCTGTGGAAATGTACAAAGTTGTTTTTATTACTATGGCATTCCACGAAGTCACGCCTTCTCACATTGATTTCAAGATAAAAAGAAGGTTTCAAAATTACCTTTGTCAATGAATGTAGAATAGCCCTTAATTTAAGAATGTGATATTAATAGCTCACCCTTAAGCTCAAACTCAGAATATTAGAGAATTTGAAGAAATCATATCTGTCCCCCTTATGCTCTCAATTCTTTTTCAAAGAAGTAACACAGCTTGAGGTAAACAATGCATTAACAAGTAATAAATCAAAAGCTGAAGGCGCTGATGGCATTCCAATCACTTTCACTAACAAACTAAGTCATATTCTATTACCCATAATTACCGACATTTATAATCTATCCTTCCGCACATGTAAATTTCCAAAATCATGGAAACAAGCAATAGTTAAACCAATCTTAAAAAGTTCAAACTTGAGCTCTGAGGAATATCGACCAATCAGTTTCCTATCGGTTTTATCTAAAGCACTCGAAAAATTAGCACATAGGCAAATTACTGAATACTTAAACAAAAATTCAATCCTCAACCGCTCACAATCAGGGTTCCGTAAACTACACAGCGCCGCATCGGCGCTAGTAAAGTTAACTGACGACTTTTGTAAATCGATGGATGAGAGCAAATTATCAATACTGATATTATTAGATTTTATTAAAGCATTTGATTCAGTAGATGCAGATATATTGCTTGCTAAATTACGAGGGATGTATTTCTCAGATGCTTCAACAGCATGGCTATATTCTTATCTACATAATCGGCAACAGAAAGTTATATTCGAGAATAACTCATCAGCGTGGTTAGATGTAGATCGCGGTGTTCCCCAAGGATCAACCCTCGGTCCTTTGCTATTTTCACTATATATCAATGACTGTCCGCAATTCATTAAGTATTGTAACCACCATTTATATGCTGATGACCTCGAGATTTATATTAACTCATCCATTGCCCAATTCTCCGATTGCATTCGCTACGTTAACCATGATCTAAAGCAAATAAATAACTGGAGCAAAGATAACTTTTTAAAGATCAATCCATCGAAATCTCAAGCCATTGTCATCGGGTCCCCCATTTTATTAAAACGACTGAACATTAACAACACTGTTAAGATTATCATAGATGATACGAAGATCCAACTCAGTAACCTAGTCAATAGTCTCGGCATTTGTATTAACAACAATCTAACGTGGTCCGAACAGGTTATAAAAATATTTAAAAAAGTGTATTCCTTGATTTACTGCCTTAGAAACCGCGGAAACTTCCTTACAACATCCATTAAAAAACAGTTGGTCAACTCTTTAATCATGCCCCACTTTGACTACAATGATATAGTTTACCAAGATCTAACCAAAGAACTAGCTAATAAGCATCAACTGGCACAGAATGCTTCCGTTAGATTTACCTCATAACCTCGTAGAAAATTTCATATTCTTACATTGACGTACAGCATTCTCCAAACGCAAACTCCTGAATATCTCTCTACAGAATTCATCAGCTTACTATCAGTCCACAACTGTGATACTAGAGGGAAATGTAAACTACTTATTCCGAAGCACAAATCAGAAATATATCACAAATCATTTTTGATAACCGCCATCAAATTATGGAACACAATACCACAGGATATTACATCTTCATCATCAATTCAAACATTTAAGAAAAAATGCTTTACTCTACTTCTAGAGAATCAACGACCGCATTAGTACACCTTAGCTCTAGACTCTATCTTCCTAATCTTCAAATCCAATTCATCTTTCCATTTCTTCACTCTGACTATGCTTCACCGAATTATTTTTAGGTTTTAAATCTAACATGTATTAACTCATGAACTTCATAGACAGTGATAGTGTCGAGTCGGACTAGTAAAATTACAAATAGGTCCAACTATATATGATTATTTAAAATGCTTTGTATATTCATAATCTTGTTTATTTTTTCCATTTATAACTTGCATTTTTATGTGATAACTATTTCATTCTGTATATTTTCTTCTAGGTTGTACTGATTTTTTTTTTTTTTCATTTTTTTTAAACGTTACCTATCAGTAGGATTGTACAGGTTTTTCACACCCCCCTTCTTGTGGGTGTTTTCCTGCTATGGAATTTTTTTCCCTAAGCTTCACTTAGGGTTTTTTAATTCCACAAATTTAGTTATTTAATTTGTTTAATTTAACTTTCTAACACTTAATTTATAATTAGAAAGGGTTAAATGGAAGAGGAGACTTTCTAGTCTCAATTTCGCCCTAAATAAAGACGTTATTATAATCAAGCAATTGTCTCTCTTCAACTCAATCCTTTAATTTTTCTTTTATGTATTTCTGACTATATACAAAGCCGGAACTATTCCCATAATATCAAATAGGCTACAAAAAAAGTGTCTGTGTCTCTATGATCAATAGTGATAAATGGAATAAATGCTCTTCTATACTGCAAATGAAAAATATTACAATATAAATCTGTGTTGACCATAATCCTTTCAATATAAAAAGATCTGGGGTATGCTTATTAAACCCTGTTCTAAGTGATCTATGCACATATTGCTGCTGGTGTATTGAATTAAATTCTGTTCTTTATATATTGTCTCTTCTCCATGTAAGAAGGAAATAAAAAATTTACATTTATTACATGTTTTGCCTTCTTTCATTCTTCATTTTCTTATGGTATAGTTATTTTCGAGCTCATCCTCCGAAACCATTGATGTTTTTCTAATACAGAAGAAAATACTTTGCTCCTTGTGTGTTACCCTCTATCTAAACACTTTGTAAACCATTGTTTAGAAAATATAACCTTTCAATTGTTCCATCTATTTATTTATTTAATGTTGTGATGTTTACAAGGGAAAATTTCATTTCCTTGACAAGAATTGTGTCTATCTTAACTATGCACTTGGAGACATAATGACCTTCAATCATAATATATTGGTTAGAGATATGGAGCCAATGGACCCATAGTAAAGAATGTTGAATCCTTTAATTTTTTCAAGAAGTTTATTTTATTGATATAGATGCCTGCACTGCTCTGGTGATTTCTATATGAGAAATCATAGTTTATTCTTTACTTGTTTTACTTACTCATTCATTATATTGAAACTAATTCCTGCCCTAAATACACCTAAATTCATTAGTAATGTGTGAGAGGTTTGTTCACAGTCTATTGTTTATCATTCAGTCTATTATTTATTCACATGCCTCTTCTTAAAATGATATACTTAACTTCTCCATGACAACATTAGAATGTTTATTTTTACCTGTGTCCTAAGAGAAATTTTTGCAAGGTTAGAAATATTTTTATACTGCTCACATTCATTTTTATTTAAATTTTCTCTCATACCTTCATTCCAATAAGTTATGTAAGATTTGCAGGTACGATGATTTTCAGAAAATTCTAAATTTATTTTCTATATTAAATTTGAACATTCATTAAGAATGTAGGAAAATTATATTTGATATAAGAAAGCTTAAATGATAGATAAAAATAAGGTTTCAAAATTACCTTTGTCAATGAATGTAGAATAGCCCTTAATTTTATAAATGTCAACTTAAGCATTATATAGCTTTGGCTGAAGTTGTCATCCCTTAAGTGTGTTTGAGTATCATGAAGCAAGTATTTTATTTTATCATAAAATTATGGCCTCAGTATAAAGAAGCCTGTAATATATAATATAACACTTCTTTTGCAAAAGACTAACATTGTTTTATCATAGTATTATAGCTTTCAATTATATTATATAATTATCATTGCATAAATTTTCATTGAGTAGGAATTATCAAAAACAAAAATAGTTGGACGTTCTACATTCATGTTCAATTTTAAAGTAAAAAATTCATCAGTATTTGAGAGACTACTATTATGTATAGTAAATTTTGACCTCCCAATAAATTCTGTAAATTCAAATTATCGGATATATTGAATCCAAAGGACCTGTTTATTTTTTCAATTTTCAATGAGCAACTCTAATTATTTCCCAATTATAGCCCGTTTTCGTTGGTGACGTCATTGGTTGAGGGCAAAGCTCCTGCTGAAATCTCTAGATCTCCGCAGTGACGCGAAGAGGAAAAATATCCTGCCTTGAAAGGAAGGTGGAATTCTTCATTCCAACGTAGATGCAGTTTGATCACAGAATACGATCATGATGACCAACTATCATACATGTTGATCTGACCATGTTAATCCCCCATTCATACGCTCAATAAAATATTCTTTTATCAGTAACGTATCGTAACGTCTGCTATATTTATCAAATGAGATAAAAATGTTATTTAAACCGAAAAGTATTGTAAACTTTTATAATGAGGCTATATTCTTATAGTTATTTTACTGCGAGAAGATACAAGATTTGTTCAAAAAAAGAGTCTTTTCTTAATGGTTCTAATAGAATGTCCCAAAATGATGGAATACACACAACTTTCTACAAATCTACACTCATTTGTGGAATGTTAAAGATAGTGGTGGGTGATACGTTAATAATACAGTTAAGTAGTGAATTATGTAAGTTTCCAAAATACTTTCATCCAAAGATTCTCGTATTACATTGGATAAATTATCTTAGGTAGGTAAATAAGCACTTTATTGTTGGAGGCAAGATTAGACCTATTTCACACCCTACATAGTCAATAAGAAAGAAAGTTATCTAGAGAAAAGTGTGAAATTATTGAAATTGAACTAAGTTTATTCTTTAGTAGAATGTGGTTCATGGATCAAAATATCGAGGATAAAAAAAATTTATAAAAATATATTTGTGAATTGAATTCATCAAAACGAAATAAGAGCTATATGCTGGTTATTTAGACTTATTAGAAACAAATTAAAAGTAACATCAAATATTCAAATGAGGTAAAATAGAGTGTACATCTTTAAAATTCATGTGACATTGAGGTTGCGAGCAATCAAACTATTATATTGTATTTTTAGGAAGAAGGACTTGTAATCTGTTCGGTGACACATAATCACTCTTCTCTTTCATACGTACATGTACCTGTGAATTATCGGTACACATGGCATCCCAAAATCGAAAGAGTAATAATAAGATTGAATTGATCAGCAAATTCTCAGAAAGATGGCTCACTTCTACAACTTTAACACTGTCAAAGATGCCTTGTTGATATTAAAACGATGTATCTTGATTAGTTTGTGTCATACATACTCTTCTAAAGAAGTATAAAATGCAATAATAATTTTTAGCAAGTAAACATAAATCATAAAAAATTTTTAATGGTATTATAAGTGAGTTCCGGCGATTTTGTTGGGATGTATGAACCACAGATTCTTTCTCTTTTCACACATCCTTTTACGCACCCTGTGTCTACTTAAAGTAAGTAAATGAAACGAAAATCATTTCAGAACATTGGCCGCGTATTTTTAACGACAGCTGATATATGATTAATCATCTCTCAATTATTTCTCGAGTAATTTTGTGCTCGTTTATATCATATAACAATATGTAATAAAATATTGTGCATTGAAAATTCATCATCGACTATAATATACGAATGTTGTTTTAACTATCGATGTAGTTTTTCTTAAATTTAATTTCCTTAACAGATAGTGATACCGATGCCTGTTAACTTATCCGATTGAAAACCCACGCAGACAGACTGTAGTAACGGGGTAAACCGCTATATGTTTCTTTTGAGCGTGTGACATGGATGAAAATTTCTCCGAGGTTAAGAAAAAGTGCTACTGAATAGTTGTAGGAAAGATTGTTTTACCATACATGATGATTTCATAATAGAGACTGAAATTATGATGGACTCTTATACCATGAAAGTGTATGCTTCGCGAAGTGGAAAAATTCACTAGGAATAATTAACTTTTGTTTTGCCTCACCGAATTATCCGTTCGTGTAAAAAAAACTGATTTTGAGATTATATCAATCGAATTTTAATTGTATCACAATTCCCACCAAATATTATTTTATTTTTCATGGCTCATATAATTTAAACATATTTAAAATACAAAACAATTTTTGTTCTTTCTAATGTACGATCATTGGAAGAGTTTACCAATATGTAGAATATAGTTTATTCCACAGAAATACACCCCGATGTATCAACCGTCTCATAGGTATTTTTACGGATATGTTTTCTCTTATATTTTTATATACTTCCCTCCTAAGTTGATTATTTAAACAAGAATATGGGTGTATTGCATTTAGACGCGCCTGAAAAAATGTCTAAAATCACCTTCAGTGAAGACGGCATCACTAAGCTTCTGCGCAACATTAAGTCCGATAAATCTCCTGGTCCTGAAGATATACCAGCCCGGATATTAAAAGAAGTTGCGGTAAGCGTCGCTCCTTTTCTTAAAATAGTATTTGAGAAATCTCTTCGTGAAGGTAGGGTCCCAAATGATTGGAAAATCGCGTATGTAACTCCAATATTTAAAAGCGGAGAAAAGGATGACCCATCGAATTACAGACCAATATCACTAACGTCACTAAACGGTAAGGTAATGGAGCATATAATCGTTAGTTCTTTAATGGGATCCCTTGAAACTTCTAAATTCATCTTTAGGGACCAACACGGTTTTCGTTAGACGCGATCTTGTGAGACTCAGCTTGCATTATTGGTCCACGACATTTTAACATCAGCCGAAAAGAAAAAGCAAGTGGATGCAATATTTTTAGATTTTCGAAAAGCGTTTGACAAGGTCCCTCATCAGAAGTTGCTATACAAATTAAAAGTTGCTGGAATAAATGTCGAAGTAATAAACTGGATAAAAAATTTTCTCTCCGACAGAGAACAGCGAGTAGTGATAGATGGGGTAAGCTCTAACCCCGTTAAAGTGACATCGGGAGTACCACAGGGTAGCGTAATAGGGCCCTTACTCTTTTTAGTTTACATTAACGATCTTGGTAGTCTCATTGACAGTAACGTTAGACTATTTGCAGACGATACGGTTATTTACAGAAAAATAGAGGGTAGAGAGGATAGGTAAGCTCTATCGAAAGATTTAGATATCATCGGGAAATGGTGCGATGACTGGGAATTAGAGCTCAATATTCATAAATGCTCAGTAGTTAACTTCTTTAAGAAAAAGTCCACTACCGAAGACTTTCTATATAGCATTCAAGGGAAAAATATAGCAATAGGGGAATCTGTAAAATATCTGGGAGTTACGCTGACGAATAACTTAAATTGGAGTGCCCACATCCGTAACATATGTGGTCGAGCACTAAGAAAACTCGGTTTCGTCAAAAGAATAGTCGGTAGGAGCGATGAAAAGGTTCGCGAACGATGTTACTTCACGTTAGTTAGGCCTCACCTCGAGTGCGCGTGCAGCATATGGGACCCTGCAAATAAAGACTGCATTCGGAAATTGGAAAAGGTCCAGCGTAAGGCGATACGCTTTGTAAAAAATTCATATGATAAAACAGCGAGCGTAACGCAAATGCTAAAGGACTCCGGGTGGGAATTACTAGAAGAGAGAAGGTCGAGCCAAAGAATTAAATTATCAGATAAATTCAGGGAGAGCTCCTTCATAGAAGACGTGGAAAGTATAATGCGTCCACCTTGTTATATAGGCCGATCGGATAATGCGAGAAAGATCAGAGAAATAGATGCGCGAACGGAGCGTTTTAAAAATTCATTTTTTCCGCGGACTATTCGCGAAAATAATCGCATAGTGAAATAGAGTCATGGTGCATGCACCCCCTGCCAAACGCCGAAAGGCGGCTCGCAGGGTAAATATGTAGATGTAGATGTAGATGTATATATATATATATATATATACGAGTAAAGGTGTGCTTGCTGACAGCAAGCAATCGAAAAATATATCTTTTAATAAAACTTAACATTTTCCGAAAGACTTTATTCGGATAAGGCATTCTTACTTAAGGACATTTTCGCAGCGAGCTTTGAATTGATTTCGATTTCCCATGCATTTTTTACGGCAACATTTTTCCCGCCCCGGCGTCGAACCAAGGCAATCCTACGAAAATTACTGTTATCTTCCGCTTGAATATGATTGACTATTCGCGAAAATAATCGCATAGTGAAATAGAGTCATGGTGCATGCACCCCCTGCCAAACGCCGAAAGGCGGCTCGCAGGGTAAATATGTAGATGTAGATGTATATATATATATATATATATATACGAGTAAAGGTGTGCTTGCTGACAGCAAGCAATCGAAAAATATATCTTTTAATAAAACTTAACATTTTCCGAAAGACTTTATTCGGATAAGGCATTCTTACTTAAGGACATTTTCGCAGCGAGCTTTGAATTGATTTCGATTTCCCATGCATTTTTTACGGCAACATTTTTCCCGCCCCGGCGTCGAACCAAGGCAATCCTACGAAAATTACTGTTATCTTCCGCTTGAATATGATTGACTTTATAAACACCCCGAATTGCAAAAGGAAATTCATTCAGGAAGTACCTTAAAATGAGTCCTAAATTCCCTATGTATTTCACATGGAGAATTAATTAACGCCCCCTAGCATAGAACCAACTACCTTTTACGATAATCTTAGGATAGCTTTTATATGAGAATGGTCCCCTTAATGGCTGTGTGAAATTTTCAACGCCTGCGCGGTTGGGAAGTGTCATAAAAAGCATTCGGAAATATGGCTAATGTATTTTAAACGGGAAAAATCGAGATAACGGGTCGCTCTGCAATCGAACCCGTGATACATAGGCAAATGCTGATTTTTTTCTAATTACATTTTGTATGTATCTATATTTGTAGAAGGTTTGAATGATCTTTGTACGATATTTAGGGAGCTACGATTTTTCAAAATCTGAAAATATTTCACCTCCTGGCATCGAACCCAGGACTGATTGTACGTAAAATACTACATTTTTCCGTAGACATATATATTAGCAATAGGCACATGAAACCTTATCGCTCTTACTCAATTGGAAGTATTTTAAAAATTATTTTAAAAACGGCCCCATGCATTCCTAACGGGGAAAATCGAGATTACGGGACGCTCTGGAATCGAACCCGTGACACGTAGGCCACTGTTGATTTTTTTCGAGGTATACAATATACTTACCTATAAGTGTAAAAAATTTAAATGATCTATGTATCATAGTAAGAGAGCTACGATTTTTCGAAATTTGAAAATATTTCACCTCCTGGCATCGAACCCATGACCGAGTGCGCGTAAGAATTAGCATTTTTGCGTAGATGTATATAATTGCAATAGCCATATGCAATTTCATTGTTCTAGCATAATGGAAAGTATTTTTAAAAATTATTTGAAAAATGGCCCTATGCATCCTTACGGGGGAAAGTCGATTTTTGGGGCCTCGTAGAATCGAACCCATGATAGGTAGAGTGGATTTCCGAATTTTTTCCAAGTGAGATTTAGTGGGCCATTACGTAAAAAAATCGCCGAGCCGGTGGCCCAAGCGGTTTGGGCCTGACATTAATATCCTATATATATATATATATATATGTTATATATATATATATACGAGTAAAGGTGCGCTCGCTTACAGCAAGCAATGCAATAATTTATCTTTAGTGAATTATAAATTTCTTCGAAAGATTACTTTGCTCAAACGTTGCTAAACATAAAGTAAAGGGCATTAACGCAGCTGAAAATGCACTGAATACGATTTCCGATGCATTTCTTTCGGCAGCTAAAATCCCGCCCCGGCGTCGAACCAAGGTCATCCTGCTAAAATTACTGTAATCTTTCTCTTGAGTATGGTGGACTTTATAAACACCCCGAATTGCAAAAGGAAATTCATTCAGGAAGTACCTTAAAATGAGTCCTAAATTCCCTATGTATTTCACATGGAGTATTAATTAACGCCCCCTAGCATCGAACCAACGATCTTTATGATAATCTTAGGATAGCTTTTATATGAGAACTGTCCCCTAATGGCTGTGTGAAATTTTGAACCTCTGCGCGGTTGGGAAGTGTTGTAAAAAGCATTCGGAAATATGGCCAATGTATTTTAAACGGGAAAAATCGAGATTACGGGTCGCTCTGGAATCGAACTCGTGATACATAGGCAAGTGCTGATTTTTTTCTAATTACATTCTGTATGTATCTATACTTGTAGTAGATTTGAATAATCTATGTAGGATATTAAGGGAGCTACGATTTTTCAAAATCTGAAAATATTTCACCTCCTGGCATCGAACCCAGGACCGATTGTACGTAAAATACTACATTTTTCCGTAGACATATATATTAGCAATAGCTACATGAAATCTTATTATTTTAACTTAATGGAAAGTATTTTTAAAATTATTTGAAAAACGGCCCCATGCATTCCTAACGGGGAAAATCGAGATTACGGGACGCTCTGGAATCGAACCCGTGACACGTAGGCAAATATTGATTTTTTTCAAAGTACATTAGGTACGTATCTATACGTGTAAAAAGTTTCAATGATCCATATATCATATTAAGAGAGCTACAATTTTTCGAATTTTGAAACTTTTTCACCTCCTGGCATCGAACCCATGACCAGTTACACTAAACCGATAGCATTTTTCCGTAGATATATATAGTAGCAATAGCTACATGAAATCTTATCCTTCTAGGTTAATGGAAAGTATTTTTAAAATCATTTGAAAAACGGCCCAATGCATTCTAAATGGGGAAAGTCGATTTTGGGGGCCTCCTAGAATCGAACCCATGATAGGTAGGGTTGGTTTCCCAATTTTTCCTAAGTGAGATTTAGTTGGCCATTACGGAAAAAAATCGGCGGCTCCGTGGCCAAAGCGGTTTGGGCCTGACATTAATATCCTATATATATATATCCCCTATATATATATACGAGTAAAGGTGCGCTTGCTTACAGCAAGCAAAGTAATAATATATCTTTTAATAAAGTGTAAAATTTTTCGGTATATTATTCTAAAATATCATTCTAAACGTAAAGTAAATGGGCGTTTTCGCAGCGAGCAATGCATTGATTTAAATTTCCCAAGCATTTCGTACTGCAGCAATATTACCGCCCTGGCATCGAACCAAGGACTCCAACGCAACACGCTGTCATTATTGGCTTGAGTATGATTGACTTTCAAAATATTTTGAATATCAAAAGGAAATTCATTCAGGAGGTACCTCAAAATGTCTTCTAAATTCCCTATGCATTTCAAATGGAGATATAGTTAACGCCCCCTAGCATCGAACCAACGACCATTTACGACAATCTTTGGGATGCCTTAATGCGGGAATGGTCCCTTTTTGCCTGAGTGAAATATTGAACCTCTGCGCGGTTGGGAAGTGTTATAAAAAGCTTTTGCAAATATTGCCAATGCATTCCTTATGACAAAAATCGAGATTACGGGACGCTCTGGAATCGAACCCGTGGCACATAGGCAAATGCTGATTTTTTTCCAAGTACATTTTGTAAGTATCTATAGGTGTAAAAAGTTTGAATGATCTACTTATGATATTAAGGGAGCTACGATTTTTCAAAATTTGAAACTTTTTCACCTCCTGGCATCGAACCCAAGACCGATTGTACGTAAAATACTACATTTTTCCGTAGACATATATATATATGCAATAGCTACATGAGATCTTATTCTTTTAACTTAATGGGAAATATTTTTAAAATGATTTGAAAAACGGCCCCATGCATTCTTAACGGGGAAAATAGAGATTACGGGACGCTCTGGAATCGAACCCGTGACACGTAGGCACGTATTGATTTTATTCGAGGTATATAATATACTTACCTATAAGTGTAAAAAATTTGAATGATCTATGTATCATATTAAGAGAGATACGATTTTTCAAATTTTGAGAATATTTCACCTCCTGGCATCGAACCCATGACCAGTTGAGAGTGTTATATTGCATTATGCCGGAGATATTTATATTAGTAATAGCTGCACGAAATCTTATTCTTCTAGCTTAATGGGAAGTATTTTAAAAATTATTTGAAAAACGGCCCCATGCATTCTTAACGGGGAAAATCGAGATTACGGGACGCTCTGGAATCGAACCCGTGACACATAGGCAACTGTTGATTTTTTCCAAAGTGCATTTTATACGTATCTATACGTGTAAAAAGTTTTAATAATCTATATTTTATATTTATAGAGCTACGATTTTTCAAAATCCGAAAGTATTTCACCTCCTGGCATCGAACCCATGACCGATTAGACGTAAGCAATAGCATTTTTCCGTAGATATATATAGTAGCAATAGCTACATGAAATCTTATCCTTCTAGGTTAATGGAAAGTATTTTTAAAATCATTTGAAAAACGGCCCAATGCATTCTTAATGGGGAAAATCGATTTTTGGGGCCTTCTAGAATCGAACCCATGTTATGTAGGGTCGGTTTCCCAATTTTTCCTAGGTGAGATTTAGTTGGCCATTACGGAAAAAAATCGGCGACTCTGTGGCCAAAGCGGTTTGGGCCTGACATTAATATCCTATATATATATATGTTATATATATCCCCCCGAAGCGTCTATATATATATACGAGTAAAGGTGTGCTTGCTGACAGCAAGCAATGCAATAATTTATCTTTAGTGAAAAATAAAATTTTTCGAAGATTACTCTGCTCAAACGTTGATGAACATAAAGTAAAGGGCATTAACGCAGCTGAAAATGCACTGAATTCGATTTCCGATGCAATTGTTTCGGCAGCATAATTCCCGCCCCGGCGTCGAACCAAGGTCATCCTGCTAAAATTACTGTAATCTTTCGCTTGAGTATGGTGGACTTTATAAACACCCCGAATTGCAAAAGGAAATTCATTCAGGAAGTACCTTAAAATGAGTCCTAAATTCCCTATGTATTTCACACGGAGAATTAATTAACGCCCCCTAGCATCGAACCAACGACCTTTTACGATAATCTTCGGATAGCTTGTATATGAGAACTGTCCCCTTAATGGCTGTGTGAAATTTTGAACCTCTGCGCGGTTGGGAAGTGTTATAAAAATCATTCGGAAATATGGCCAATGTATTTTAAACGGGAAAAATCCAGATTACGGGTCGCTCTGGAATCGAACCCGTGATACATAGGCAAATGCTGATTTTTTTCTAATTACATTTTGTATGTATCTATATTTGTAGAAGGTTTGAATGATCTATGTATCATATTAGGAGAGATACGATTTTTCAAAATCTGAAAATATTTCACCTCCTGGCATCGAACCCATGACCGGTTGTACGTAAACAATAGCATTTTTCCATAGATATTAATAATAGCAATAGCTGTATGAAATCTCATTTTTCTAGCGTAATGGGAAGTATCTTTAAAATCATTTGAAAAACGGCCCAATGCATTCTTAATGGGGAAAATCGATTTTTGGGGCCTCCTAGAATCGAACCCATGATAGGTAGGGTCGGTTTCCCAATTTTTCCTAGGTGAGATTTAGTTGGCCAATACGCAAAAAAATCGGCGGCTCCGTGGCCCCAGCGGTTTGGGCCTGACATTAATATCCTATATATATATATATATATATGTTATATATATCCCCCCGAAGCGTCTATATGTATAGATATATATCCCCCCGAAGCGTCTATATGTATAGATATATCCCCCCGAAGCGTCTATAAAGCGAGTAAGCGTCTATAAGCGTCTATAAGCGAGTAAAGGTGCGCTTGCTTACAGCAAGCAATGCAATAATTTATTTTTAGTAAAAAATAAAATCTTTCGAAAGATTACTCTGCTCAAACGTTGCTAAACATTAAGTGAAGGGCATTAAAGCAGCTGAAAATGCACTGAATACGATTTCCGATGCATTTCTTACAGAAGCTCCATTCCCGCCCCGGCGTCGAACCAAGGTCATCCTGCTAAAATTACTGTAATCTTTCGTTTGAGTATGGTGGACTTTATAAACACCCCGAATTGCAAAAGGAAATTCATTCAGGAAGTACCTTAAAAAGAGTCCAAAATTCCCTAAATATTTCACATGGAGAATTAATTAACGCCCCCTAGCATCGAACCAACGACCTTTTACGACTATCTTAGGATAGCTTTTATATGAGAATTGTCCCCTTAATGGCTGTGTGAAATTTTGAACCTCTGCGCGGTTGGGAAGTGTTATAAAAAGCATTCGGAAATATGTCCAATGTATTTTAAACGGCAAAAATCCAGATTACGGGTCGCTCTGGAATCGAACTCGTGACACATAGGCAAATGTTGATTTTTTTCCAATTACATTTTGTAAGTATCTTTACGTGTTGAACGTTTGAATGGTCCATGTACGATATTAAGGGAGCTACGATTTTGCAAAATCTGAAAATATTTCATCCCTGGCATCGAACCCAGGACCGATTGTCTGTAAAATACTACATTTTTCCGTAGACATATAAATTAGCAATAGCTAAATGAAATCTTATTCTTTTCACTTAATGGGAAGTATTTTAAAAATTATTTTAAAAACGGCCCCATGCATTCCTAACGGGGAAAATCGAGATTACGGGACGCTCTGGAATCGAACCCGTGACACATAGGCAACTGTTGATTTTTTTCAAAGTACATTTTATATGTATCAATTAGTTTAAAAAGTGTGAATGATCTAAGTGTCATATTAAGGAAGCTAGGATTTTTTAAAATTCGAAAATATTTCACCTCCTGGCATCGAACCCATGACCGGTTGGACGTAAGCAATAGCATTTTTATGTAGATATATATAGTTGCAATAGCTACATGAAATCTTATCCTTCTAGGTTAATGGGAATTATTTTTAAAATCATTTGAAAAACGGCCCAATGCATTCTTAATGGGGAAAATCGATTTTTGGGGCCTCCTAGAATCGAACCAATGATAGGTAGGGTCGGTTTCCCAATTTTTCCTAGGTGAGATTTAGTTGGCCATTACGGAAAAAAATCGGCGGCTCCGTGGCCAAAGCGGTTTGGGCCTGACCTTAATATCCTATATATATATATATATATATATCTGTATATATATCCCCCCGAAGCGTCTATATATAATAGATATAAATTCTAATTATATATATAATTCAATGAAAAGCGGTCCTTAAGGAAGAATTTGAGATGAAAATTATGCAAAATTATTAACCTATAAAAACATAAAAATTATAACTCCCCGGACTTTTTCCTCGTTCCTTCAGAGTAATTCCTGACTGAATCCCGGACTTCTGATTGCTCCTCCACATATATACAGGCTAAATATGAAAAATTAAAACATAACTTTGAATAAAAGGAGGAAATTTTTATGATGATAAAGTGTGTCAGAACATTTTCCGATGCCCACATACTACTGAAACTAAATTTAGAATATTAACATGTTTTGAGAATGCACTGATTACTTTGCATCCGGAAGAGAGGGAATCAGGAGCATTTGGGACCTCCAAAGTAGGATCAACTTGGACTCATACTGTGGAGTGGGAATGTTAATTACACTTTTCCAGTCCGAATAAATATACTTAAGTCGATGTCGGTTGAGGTATTTGCCTTTGAAAGACAGGGAGAAGGATTTGGGGTCAGTCAATGAAACATTTTTAAATGGGGATATCACAAGAATCTAATTCGAGAGACACATTCTTGTCATCGCAGGCAAATAGCGTACGGATATATTTCCGATGGGACTCTCCTCGGACCTTCACCCAAAGCACTTCCCTTGCGCTCATAAGACGTTGCCTTCCTTTGCGATGCTGCCGTATCCGATCGATCTTCTTCGTCCACAGATAAACACTTAACGCTACTATACGTTCACAATCTCATCATCCGTGGGGAATCGTTAAAACTTTAAAGCAGTAAGATTGATACGAAATTGCGTAATCCACTCGATTCACTAGTCACATACGTTTCTCACGAGCTACGACCGCCAAGTGAGACGGGCAGCGAGTTGACGGAGCCCTCTGTCGGATTTCGGCTTAGAAAAGTTTCCCTATGACGAACGCTGTCGATCTATAAACGATTTTCCTCTTTCGAGCTTCCAAGCTATACGTATCGAATACAACCTTTGTCGATCTTTACGTTTAAAACTCCATCAAGTTTCGTTTCTCCGAAAGGGCATAAGATATATCGATATTCATTCCGTGCTCTATTACTGATCAACGCTAATGATCGATAATTGCGAAAGGATCGAACCTGATTGGAAAAAATGCCTGCCAACAATGCAATGAATACAGCCGTCTAAGTTTCCGCGATGGATGATTGCAGAACGGCGAGGAACTAAATAATAAAATGAAAAGTGGTCCGCATTTTCAGGAGGGCATTTGAAGGATTTTATGCATAAACTAAATGCTCCGAAAGCGTGCACTTTCAGGCTAGCATTTGGAGACATATTGTGTTACAAATCCATCATGCCAGATGACGAGTTTCCTTTTAACAAATCCGTACCGATCCTCCACGGTCGATTCTGAAACGAGGTTTTTAACTTTCAAATTTTCACTGCATTTTCCCTGCGTCCTTTGATCCCAATTCGCGAAAGGGAACTCATGATCAGTCATCGAGAAATCGCGTCCGCCAGACCGAGCAAACTCCACTGAGATGATGAATCAATGCAATCGTTTAACTTTTTATTCATAGAAGGCAACATTAGTTTCTAAATATTATTCAGCGAATGAGTTGCTCATCTACTACCTCCGTACGGAACAACGATTAGCTATCGCCGACGGATATCGAGACTTTCATATAAGAGACATCAAATTATAATTGATTCTCCATACTAGATTGGCATTCCTGTGGCGCGCGTGCCACCGATGGACGAGCACACTCATTAGTCACCGAACGCCCTTACTTTTGCGCGTTAAACCATTGTCTCGAGCTCGGGCGTTTAAAGTTTGAGACCTTCATGTTCACAATGCTCTTTCGCTCGCGCGTAGTAAAAGACGAATGCAAATGCATTTCAAAAGAAGCTTTATTCACTATCTAACAAGATTACAATCAACAGCATTATATTTCCAAACTCCATGGTAGTCTAAAGCTAAGGTTCCCATTCGTAGTCCATGCTCGACGACTTATCCATCCGCATCTGGCCAATTGACCTCTCCTGTAGTTCCTCGACTGCTATCATATACTCAGCAGTTATCACATGCATCTGGAAGGAAAGGGATATTTCAACATTAAAAATGCACTGATTATTTTACTTCTGGAAGAGAGAGAATCAGGAGTATTCGGGACCTGCAAAGTAGGATCAACCTGTACTCATACTGTGGAGTGGGAATGTTAATTACACTTTACCAGTCCTATTTAATATCCTCAAGTCAATGTTGATTTTGCCTTGGAAAGACAGGGAGAAGGATCTGGGGCAGAAATGGTGAGTGCAACTTTTTTTAATGGGGATATCACAAGAATCTTGAAAGGAACTAGAAGAACATCTGCAAAGTAGAAACCCTATCCAAGGGTTTAAGGCCAATGCAATGGTCTTTACAGCAAACGAAACATGCCAGTGCCAAAGACATTTGCAGGAAAACATTGCTGAAGTCAAATCAATGCTAGAAACACCTCGCATATACGGAGCTCTTCGCTTTCTCAGCATCATGCCTCTTCCTCGCCATTTGTTGACTTGGACGTTGCACTCCACACGGTCGACTGAAAGGAGATGATCTGCCAAAGACCAGAAAAGCGATCGATGATTGGTGCAATAACTCCATCAAACCCTGGTCTCTGCTCTGAGGAGGAATGAAAGCAATTAGCAAGAGAGGAGGTTGCTTACAAGGCTTAAACAAGGATCACGCCTGTCACATTCAAAGCCTACGTTCAGCTCTAGAATGCAAGGTAGCAGAATAATGAATGATCTCTATTTCGGTGCCAACAAGGATGTTAAAGGACAAAATAAAGCCTCAATGGACTCATCCCTGCACATACAGACCGAAGAAGGTTACAAGATCCACATTAAAAGGAATCATTAAAAAAAAAGAATGGTAATTCTTATGAACGAAGGAAAAACATATCACAAGCTTCTGGAAGGAAAGGGATATGTCAACAAGTTCGGATTCCCATTCATTTGTTACGGCATTATTCCTTAGGGCTCAAAGTGGGCCTGTGGTATATTATAAAACTTGCCTAAAAAATAAAAAACGCGTTTTTTGCGGCTATTGTATGTTACATATGATACAATGATACTCATAAAAGCAGCAAAACCAAGATCGATATTTTTGAACAATTAAGTAAAGCAGCTTAATGAAGTGTCACACGGAGAATGTCCAATGCTTCTGGTATTTCATGTAATGTTGGACAGAATTAATTTCATTAAGTATAATGTTATTCTTATTATAGATTGTTATCCGTAACGAATGCGAAGTAAATATCTTTTAGAACGAAAATTACATATCCAAAGGATAAAATTTGCTTCTTAATACGTATCAAAGTATGGGATATTTATCAACAAGGAATTGGATAATTCATATCTTACTTAATGTTTCTGTTAATTATAGTTTCAATTATATAAAATCTATATTTTAATCCTCTAAAGTGCCATTAATAACTGTTTTGCTTCGCATATAATCTGATAACCGAGATCGCTAAGGAGCCGCGCGGGTTATATAAAAATCGATTTGTTTTTCAAAGGCGCAGAATATTATTTCAGGTCCTTCAGGAAGCTTGCACGAGTACAGTGGTATGAATTTCTAACTATATATAAGTACTCCCTCACATCGATGTACATCACAATTAATTTCTCGCTTTATAAAAAAATCGCCTCTAAAATAAGGCTTCACCATTTTGTCCTATAAATTAGTCAAATTTCCAGGTATGATAATTCAAATTGAGTACTATGAATCATAAAGAATAGGTTTATAAAAAAAACAATTTTGTCTTATTTTGTTCATTTTGGTTAATTTGTAATTGAAGAATTCTGCGAAAAACCGAAAACAGCCGTTTTTCTCAAAATATGGTCAACTTTCATCCATTGTAAAATGAAGAAGGGTACCTTCCAGGTCCCGAAGCCGCTGGGGCGGAGGCGATCGAACCAGTCTATATAAATAAGCCGATTTCCAGAGATAGAAAATGAATTTTTTCATTTTCTTCGGGTTTTGAAAGATTCATAGTGAAGGTAGTTTCACTTACCCTTACTGAAAAATTGCGCTGTTGTGTTTGACTTAAATGATAACTTTTCTTCTTAGCGGAGACCAAGCTGCGCAATTTCAGTAGGAAGTAACATGAAAATTTTATTTTCGAAACCAAAAAATATTCTGAAATAGGGAGGAAAACAAGTGATAATATAAACATAACAGTATACTTTTTCACATAAATTTGACCAAAGTTTAGCATCTAATTTGGGAATAGTCATCATTCTTTATATAAGAATTTCAGATATTAGCGTGATCTGACATTTAGGTAATAATAAATATCAAATTATACTTTCATAACTTCATTTTTTCTTAATTAAAAATATATTTTCCGAAAAAAATTGAGTTTAAATCCTGCAATGAACATATCAAATCCGCAATGAAGAACGCTCGTCAAAAAAACATTTAATTTCGCATACTATGTTTCTCCGTACCCATATGTGTGAAACTCCCGCGCTGTACTTCATCAAATTCAATTGTCATGCTGAAAAATATGTTTTCTCCTACAAATTTGAGGTTAAAATAATAACTTCCGCAGTTAGTATAGCAAATCTACCTAGGATTACCCCTTCGCTATGAATACTTCTTGATACGAGAGAGGAGGGAGGAAATGATAAATACTTTCCTTAGCTGAAATTCCCTAAATTTTGTTAAAATTTTGAGGGAGAAATTACGAAAAAAGCGCAATCATTTTTCGCATGATCCTATTATTAAGATAAGGCTACATCTACAAGTGGCAAACTGATGAATAATAACTCATCAGTAAGGTGTCTTTGAATTTCGAAGCTTTCAAAGAAGAGATAATTGTACCTCCACTGCACCATTTGGAAAGGACAGAGCAATACTCTCCTTACGGTGTCATCTCCACTTATCCACAGCAACTGTCCAAAAATACTCGATGCCATCCACAGTTATACTTTTGTCTAAAGTGGAATATTTAAAATGCAAGAACTTTTTCAATACATTTATAATTAAACGTAGAATCCTGTTGTTCTCAGAGCGAGCGTTGAAATCACAAACTTCAATACCTCTGTAGCAAAAATCGGCAATTCCAGATCATGCTTTGCGTTATATAGCAAAACATGAAAGCGAAATGGTAAAATTCCTTCTAAAACTCCACGAACACTAATTTTTCTTCGTAAAGCTCAACCATTTCTTACTGCCCTTTATCGAAGACGTTGGGGAGTTATATTAAAGTTACGACCCAATCCTCTCGATCTGTTTTCATGATTAGTGACCTCGAGGTTAGAAACTATTGCCGAATCTCAGAATTTCCTATCGCATGCTTCCTGAGTTGATCAACAAATTTAATCCAAGAACAAAGAAAGTAAAAGCATATAATATTCCTGGGATACCTGGATGGGCCAAAAACTCGGTTCCTACGTGTAAAATAATCTCCGATATATTTACATTAAATTTTACGTCAACATGATTAAAAGGTTGAGTTAACATAAATGACACTTTTTCTAGGATAATTAAAAATTCCTTGCGTTGCTTGAAAAACCTTTTCGATGAAAATAATGCATCAAAGTTTTGCAGTAACCAGATGCGTTGGAAATCAAAATTGAACAATATCTGCATATAACTTAGTTTTACACTATGAAAAACGCAATCCTCAATAATGCGCACACGATCAGGTATTAATGACGTAACCGAGCTATATCTCCGTCAAATGAACATATTACCTAACCTTAGTAGGTTGGGAAAATTAGGAGCCAAAGAAATTAACCGCATTCAACTGCGATGATTGTACTCTCTGATATTCTAGGTTTCATGATCATCCATAAAATACCAAAGTAACGAGCCCATTCAAACAACAAAATCCGTAACCGAGTACCCACTTTGCCCTCGTCTCTCTATTTAAATTGCGACCGCGATCCATTGCATAGAATATAAACACCCCAGAAATATTTGTTTGGCTGCACTTCGAGACCAACAAGTAACGGGTCTGCATCACGACAGACAACGTAGAATAAGATAAGGTAGCTGAAAATACTCCTAGACTAGAGACCACTCCTGCAGACTTACCCATCACCGTTACTCATAATCACCGCCGTTAGTACATTTGATTTTCTTCAACGGAGGAAGTTTTCTTAACCAGGGAGGCAATCTAGAACGACGTAAAATACGTCTCACTTTAGTCAGCCGTCTCTTTCTTTGGCGTTGAAAGTGTTCTCAATTTTCATGAGAAGTCTAACCTGGAAGCAAATTTACTTGCTTTCAGAAGAGTTAGTGGAGAGCTAATTTACTTCAAATTTTTAACCAAAAGAAGCATGATCCTGTTTGCAGATAGGTAGAATGCCACGCAGTAATTGGTTCTTCTTCGGATCCACCGAATACTTCGCAGATCGGCTGAATCGAAAGAAACATCGTGGGAGAGAAGACAGTGAGTTATCAACGGTCGTTCCAGTGAAATAGTGAGTGTGTGTGTTTACGAGAGGATGCTCTGTACGCCGATGGAGGATGACTACGGCACAAAGGTAGGAATCTACGCTTTTCAGATGAGAGGGTAGGTTTCTTTAGAAAGGGGCCCATCTGGCATTAGAGCACAGGTCTGCATTAGAACTGGCCCACCTCGTGAGCAAAATCATTTGGGTGGGAATGGGGAAATCGACGTATAGGCACTACACACACTTGCACAGACCGGCTTTTTAGCCATAAGAGAGTAATAAACTTATAATTATAGCCTGCTAAAAGTCTCTCTCTATCTTTTCCGTTGCGGTGGTTCTCATGCTATCGCCACACTATGGTTTCATAGGGCTGGTTGATTGCAACTGATGTCGCGAGCGTCTCCCGTCTAACACCTCCTATTGCCGTACTCTGGCGAACCCCTCCATTCGAAAGGGGAAACGAGCTGTGCACGGTACGTCTTTGCGTAGTTTGGAAACCCGTGCAAATATTTTCTTCTGAATTAATATTTATTCTAAATTAATATTCTCAGATTTCTTTCTTAATCATTTATATTTATTTCATTGTCTTAGCTGTTCAATTCGCTATCTTGTAATTCAGACATCCGTAAGATCTTCATATAATTGTTGAAAATATTTCCATGCTTATTCATATCTTCCTTATGACTACTTTTCCTTTTTTCGCAGGTTCCACGACTCGGCGCTTTGTTGCTACTGAACTCAGCTGGTTTATAAGCGCGAGAACACTTTCTAAACAGCTCTGGATGAAGTTCAAGGTTGAGGAAGTACTGAATGAACGGTATCTGTATATTGGCTCCAAACCTACTTCTGAATATGAAGATTAATGTATGGTGATCTCTGAGATAATAATTCAATCCTTATGTCCAATTACAGGTTATCCGTCTATTTGTATATTGCTATATTGATTCTGATTTAATAAAATAATAATATGAACTTGATATGTTGTATTCTTCACCATTCTTTACTTGGGCGTAGGAACTGTCAATTAATCCATGAAATATCGACACTTGAAACCCAACAGTTTCGCGGATATTACGTATTTGTTACGAAGTACATTTTTCATAATTATGTACACATCCTTTCTTAATCATACTTCTGCTGTGTACCATAAAAGTAAAATGAAAGTTCTTTATCGCCGTTTAATGCTCATTAATTAATTAACATTATTTTTCTTTAGCGACTTCTTCAAATATATGATTTAGCAAAAGGAACGAATATTTATAATGCTGGAATGGAATGTAGCTTTTACTGAAACAAGGAATACTGTTTCAATGTCATTCATGTGCAATTATATTATTTTTCATCCATCACATAAGATATATAAACCGAATTATTTAAATATATAAATAATATACCGTATTTTCCCATGTATAAAACACCTATTTCTTCCAAAATTTCCAAGCCCGAAAAGTATGGGGGTGGCACATGTAAAGAAGGTACACGTTTTATGCGTAAGAAATGCATAAAACAAAGTAGGAAGCAACTTTTACTTTTTTAAACAATCATAAGTCATGATATGATGTAATTACGAGACTAAATTCTTCACCCACACCTGAATTTTAGAAGACACTGTCCGTTGGCATTTAAATCAAAAACAACGAATATATTTCTTTATAGCTCTTCCACCGATAGTGTATGAGCGATTATTTTGAATCTCGAATTTTTTTTCTTTGTAAATTGTTTCACTAATAAAATATTTTTTTCAAAATTTCACTGTCAAAACACTGGAGGGTGGCTTACACAAAGGAAAATGTGCATGTCCCTATACATGGAGAAATACAGTAGTGTGAAAACATCCACCTGATTTTACAAAATTGCTTTATTTCGAATGCAATTTCAAAAGGTTTCAATAATTTTACTATAGTTAGGGAAACTTCAAACTATATAAGTATCAGTTACAAAGTTAGTCAAATCATGGATTCATATTCTCCGTAAAACCGTCCCAAAAGTCTCTCGTTACATAAGCTTACACGTAAACAATAGGTTCTATAGGACTACCAAGACTTTTTTCTTGTACGCGTTCTAGATGAAATCCTGGATACCTTATATTACATATATAAATGGGATGTAAAAGTTGATTAAAAGTAGTTATAAACAGCAAACCTAAGAATAGGAACTTTAGTTTTGATAGCATTTCCATTAAAATCATCCCCTTCTTCCGATCCGATGGAATTATCCTTCTTTTTGAATAACCAGCACACTTACGTGAGAATCGTTTTTCCCAACAGACATACGATCATATTCCCACTTTTTTACAAATATTAAAAAAAAACTCTGACTAGATGAACTTTCTCACTCACAATACATTATTGTTTTAACTTATTTCACCGCTGATTTTAGCAATATTATGCCTTTGTCTCTCATTCTCAGTGACTTTTTGAATAAAAAAATTTTTTTCGGCACATAAACATTTTATTTTTCTACATAATCACCTTTTAGCTAGATACTTTTAGTCCAGCTATTTATTTATCATATTTTACACGAATATTTGGACAAGAGAAAATTCTCCGCAAGATGGGTGCCGCAATTGCTCACACTCGACCATAAGCGCAATCGTGTGACGACTTCAAAAGAGTGTTTAGCGATGTTCAGCCGTAATCCGAACGAATTTCTGCGCCGTTTTGTTCATGGATCCATCACAACACGCCAGAGACTAAGGAACAATCTAAACAGTGGGTCGCTCGGGGTGAACGGGGACCAAAGAAGGCCAAACAGAGTCTGTCAGCCAACAAGGTCATGGCCACAGTTTTTTGGGATGCACGCGGTGTCATTCACATTGATTACCTCGAGAAAGGTAAAACGATCACCGGCGAATATTTTTCAAAGCTTTTGGACAGATTCGACATTGATTTGAAGCAAAAACGACCGCATTTGGTGAAGAAGAAAGTGCTGTTCCATCAAGACAATGCACGTGTGCACACTTGTCTAGTCACGATGGCCAAAATCCACGAATTGAGATACGAACTGCTACCCCATCCAGCATATTCTCCAGATTTAGCCCCCTGCGACTATTATCTGTTTCCAAACCTAAAGAAATGGCTGGGCGGTAAGAGGTTTGAGTCGAATGAAGAAGTCATTACCAAAACAAACGCGTATTTTGAGAGCCTTGAGAAAACCTATTATTTGGAGGGAATTAAAAAATTAGAAAAACGCTGGACTAAATGTATCGAGCTAAAAGGTGATTATTTAGAAAAATAAAATGTTTATTTGCCGAAAAATTTTTTTCATTCAAAAAGTCACTGAATTATCAAACTGCCCTCGTATTCCCACTTTTTTACAAATATTAAAAAAACTCTGACTAGATGAACTTTCTCACAACATATTATTGTTTTAACTTATTTCACCGCTGATTTTAGTAATATTATGCCTTTTTCTCTCATTCTAATAAAAACATTGCAGGTATATCGCGGTAATTACGTGGAATTTTAGGTCGCTACTCATTAGAACCACGATGCTTATTCTGAAAAGTTCGACTATGATTCATTATAGATGGAGTGCACATAAGCGAGGCATTTTCGTTTCTATTCTGGCGGGAAATGTCTCATAACTATCCCGCCTTTTTCAATCCTTTAGAATAGAGAGAACAGGTCCCACGTAATGGAGCTTGTAGTATTGTGAAACGATCTTGTGTACTTGTACTTGTGATCATTCAAATTAGTGCATCTCTTGTAATGTATATAACTGCGTGTGTGCCGTCGTGTGTTTAGTAAGTGATCGAAAAAGTGAAAACTATTCCTATAAAATTTTTGTAGGAATCTGAAACTATTCCCATGTGTTGTGCCCTTCATTCACAAAAAAGGATAATTTCTTCGATACTCGAATCCAAGAAGAAGAGATATATGGAAAGGCCATCCAAGATTTCAATGTAAGTAATCATATGAGAATTT
The DNA here is from genome assembly GCA_020796165.1 of Pantala flavescens. NCBI lineage: Eukaryota > Metazoa > Arthropoda > Insecta > Odonata > Libellulidae > Pantala > Pantala flavescens. The sequence goes on from CM036880.1 coordinate 5,075,785, forward strand.
TAATTCATCACATTCTAATTTGTTGGATGCAGTCATGCCGTTTTTATTCAACATTTTACTCTTCTTCTTTTACATCTATTTAGTTTTCCTTTATTTTAATCTTAACAAAAATAGAAAATCATTATTCATAACTCTCTATTACTATATTTTATACAGCTAAACTTTTTATAGCTGCTGTAAATTATACTGAGTGAAGACTCTCGAATTTATAATCCTTGTCACCGCAAATAAGTGATAAAACAAGTGAGAAAACAAATCGATTTCAATGTTAACACATGAGTGTGTCTATAGGAATGATCACTTGAAACTATAAAGAATTGACAATGTTTATGATGAGTATCATCTTATAATAAATAAATATATGATAAAATAAATCAAACTCTTATGAAAAACTTAGTAAAACAATCTTCTAATCTAGGACGCGTGTAAGCATACAACTAGAAAGTTAACGAATTCAACGTTCATGTAAAACGTATGAACCAAGGAACTTCTAGAACATCTTCACTGTACGTACACTCTGAATCATGATTAGACCCATATTGTACCTGATTCGTATGTACTTCGTGATCGAATTCGTTAACTATTGTAAAAAAAATGAAACCTTTCTAAATTGCATTGGAAATAAAATAACTTTGTGAAATCAGATGTATATGTTTTCATACTTTGTAGCTCCCCAGGTAGCCATTCGAGAATTGTAAAACTAATATTTTGTGATTTAGACATTAATTTGAAAGATTAATACTAATGAAGAATAATAGAAGTTTAATTTTACATTCGATTCCACCCTTATGAAAATGTACTCTTAATTAACTATATTAAGAACTATATTATTTGTATCGTAGCGATACATGGTATACGTTTAGAAAGGTACGTCGAAATAATTTACGTTCCTTATGTTTCGTAGATTCAGTGAAAACGATTATTATATCCTTTTAAGGGTAAAAAACTTTATTTATTAAAATTTATATTTTCAATTAACATTCCATCAATTTTTTAGAAACATTCAAGCGTTGGACGTCATATTTTTCATACCGACAGGGTATAAGGAATTGAATCAAGGTAGTTTAAGAAATAGTTAAAAGGATAGGAATTAATGCACAATTTTACTCCAAAGATCATAAAATTTAATTTTAAATAACTAAGAATCAATTGAGTGGCGATAAATTTAAATAAATAAAAGTTATTGCAAATGAGAAATATGAAGCAACACTAAGGTGGGCGTGGTCAATCGGAACAAGCCAATCAGAAGCGAGGATTTTGGTTCAACGGATTTGCAAATTTTCCATTGCCTGCTGAGAATTCTTCGTGGAACGTTACGCTGCCGGTCTTTTCGAGGAAACCGTTTAAATTTTAATTCGAAACTTTTTAAAGTGCGTTTATAATCGGTTTGAAATCGTTTCTGAAGATTTCCATATCAATTGTCATCGAATTAAATTAATATTCGTTACGAAAGCTGTGATGGAACTTGATCACCGAGTCAGGACGTCAACGATCAGGCATGATAGGATACAAAAGGTAGGAAACATACGATATTTTAAAACTATTATTCTTTTGTAAACTAAACTACTTTCGTCGTCGGAATATGCATTGCTCGGAATCGAGTTTTTAGTCCGAAACTATTACTAGACAAAGTTTTCCGACACGGCCGCGAGGTCAGTTGGCTTAATTTATCTCATGCGAAGACAACGAACTTTATTCAAGTATTACGAATCCATCCAATAATATTTTATTTTCAAATTAAACGTAGTTATGATATTTATATAACTGAATTACCGATCCACAGTCCACGTTCGATCGAATCACTCTTAAACCTGGTATCACTTCATGTTATCTCTTCTTAATAGTTTTAATGCAAGTTATCAGATTTTGGTACAGATATATCTCGTTTTTCATTAAATCTCTGTTCACATATTTATGAATTTTCATCTACTTCCGGTCACGCCACGTGGCCATACTTACGTGATATCGTATCACGATACCGAACCTACCGTAAGGAATCCGAATCCATCGGACATAATTTAGTCTAAAAACTGAATTCGTCTTACGCTAATGTTAATTTATGCTTTTGCGAAGCACAATTAAGGATTTCGAAGGGTTATTAGGGTAAATTATCTTTATATAACAACTTAGGATGAATACATACGTGGAAAGTAATGCGATTAAAAATCATTTCCCGATGAATCTGCTATCAACGGATTATTTTATAATAATTTAAGAATTATTGTTCTGAGTTTAATCTCGTAAAATTAACTTGTGAGTGAGACCACGTGGTCCATACCTATCTGATATCATGCGATTGTAGCTAACTAATCTGAATCCATTGAACATTATTTAATTTTAAAATTTAATACTATAAACGTTTTTGCGTATTAATCGTGCTGCGAAGCAAACTTAGGAGTGTGAAGGTTTCTCGAGGTTAATCCACTTCATATGACAGGTGAAGATAAATTTATTAGTGGAATGTTATGTGATTTTATATTATTGCCGGATGCAGCTACGATTAACGGATTATTATAATTTACTATATGAAGAACGGTTTCATCTATAGTCTTATACAATTTACGTGTTAGAGGGAAACCTCCTTACATTCGTCATCGCATTCCTAGATTATTAAGAGTTTTAGATATGGTTAGGGCCAAATATAACATTCAGCAATTACTTTCAATGAGAGTATATTAATGTTGCAATATTTATTAACTTCCTCGTTTTAATATCGTGAATTTAACGACGTATTGCTTTTAGTATAAGTGCACGATTTGGGAAAGTTCGTGATATCATTGGATGATACCTAACTTCCTTCAGTAGTCTTCATTACCTAGTATCTTGCTTTCAATTTTGGAATCTACATAAGCTGTTACCACCTTAAATAAATACTTTTTGAAATTTTACTTATTTAAATCAAAATGAGGATGATGAAATTAGACAAATGCTTTCACCTTTAAACAAGCTCTAGTAATTTCATCTAATATACGATTGAATCTGTATTTTAAAGACAGATCCTCCTAATTATTGAAATAGAGTTAAGGATGCTTAACGCATCCCGAAAACAATAATCAACTTATGACTCCTACAGAGGAATATACAAGCGGTGGTATACGGATGATTTTCTAATTATTTACCGTATAGATACAACTTCTTAAATATATATTCATTACCCGTTCGTTCCGCTATCCATATTCAGTAGGACACCGCCTGATATATCGTCGTATTCTCTGACTTTATTATTAACTGAATGCTGATATTTTGTTACGTTATTTTAGTATGATACCGACCGAAAATAATATAAGCAACTAGTTGACGTAATTCAACGAGACTAAAAAAAACTTTTGCTTTCATAAGATCGAATGATAAGCAACGATATTATATGTCCATTAAAAATTGAATAATTGCTTTCAACAATCTTCCAATATGCAGTTTGGATGTCCATATTCAGTTCAGCTACACATATATATATATAATGTTTTTATTTCGGATTTAACTTATGTGATCTTAAAAATAAAACATTTCTATGTACACTTACTGTGTACTCGACAGCTGCTCTTGATTGTTTATGTAAAATTAAGTGCGCTCAAAGAATCTCGGAAACAATCATCCTCATATTATTCATTTATTGAACTATATAAATGGAAATAATTTTGAATGATTTACCGGTATTTTTAATTTCTCAAATATAATTTGACGTCTTCCAGTATGCTATCTACATATAAGTTAGATACTAACTTTCGTTTCTATCGTATTAGAATGTATATAATGATTGTTTAGTAAAATTTGAAGGAAATATGACTTTCATAAAATTTGGACGGCAACATTTTCTAATAAATCAGAAATATTTCTGTTTTTACGTATTATAACATTGCAATCTAAGTTCATCACAGAATGAAATGATAATGAACTCAAATTTTGGAAATTTTATATTGCTATTGAAACATTTTACTTCAATATCTTGAGGAAGTAAACCATTGACTTCGGAGTTCTTTCAACATTTAGAAGTTATGGAATTGCAAACTCGGCCGAAAACCTCGCTTTACTTTAACACATTCAATTCTAGATTTAGGACAGATAGACATTCCTTGCTTTTGGAAGGCAGTTGAAGAATCACAAAAGGCAACAAGCGAGCACTTTGAAACATTTTATCTATAAATAAGCTATGAAAGGCAAATGTATATTAAACATTTAGAATTGCATCGAAATAACTGTATGAAAAGGTTGAGATACAGCTTATGCCACGTATTTTTAAATTAGATTAAATATTCAAAAATATCAAATTTTAATTTAAAACGAGTATTTATTATTCAATAGTTTATAGAAAATAAGCATCCGAATCCGGGGTATACAAAAAAGCACTTTGATAGACATATGCTATGAATTATATTGTAATGCTCTTCATCAATAAATAGTGCATTCTTTTGTGTTTACTGTGAGCTAATCTTTTTCTAAACTATGTCTTCTAGGATCTTGCATTGATACATAAAATATCTAATTGCGTCTATCTCCGTGAAAGTTGCGTTTAGATTTTTTAGAGTAGAAGAGTATTTAATGCAGTTAACTTCGAATTTCCCAACTATCGAAATTCTTTCTTTTCATTGTTTCTATTTCATATAGTACCATCTTCTAGATTACCTTTTCAGCAATTTTAAGATTCCTGTGCATTCCGCTACGAACAAAACGAGGATTTTACTCACGGTACGTAAATTATAAAATTAGTTTGAAATATACATACCGGACTTTACAAAAATAGAATAAAATTTGTGGGATATATTTGTCGGTAGCTAACGGATCATTAATTGAATCATTATGGCTTTAATCATAGTTAAATTTATCTATTTTATTTCCCCATTGGTTTCTTAAATTATGTATTTTTAAAATGAATTGTCCGCCGGTTTCGAAACTCACAGACAAAAAAGCTGTTGTAGAAACATGTTAAGTCCAAATTATATTTATAGTTTCTCTTTTACTTATATAATTTTTTTGTTTTTGGGACTTTACATTACTGCTTGACAATTAACAGTAAATAATGAGTTAATGCCTCTTAATACTACTTCTTATACTGTGAATCTTATGCATCTAAGATATAATGAGGAGATATGAATATTTAAGATTTTGAAATATTAAATTTTGAATAAAATATCTAACAATTATCCAAGATATAGTTTTATTTAACAATTTCTCTTTATAGAATAAATAAATTGCATTAGAACTACTAATATCATAAAATTATAATGTTTCAACATTAACAATGCTATTATTAGTGATATTGTAGGACATTAAGTACCGATGACCTGATGTAGGAACTTGCATTAGTGTTTAATAATTTACTGTAATTAACCCAATTTTAATAAAATGACATGGAAATAAGCGAAGATATATCTAAGCATTCACTAGGAAAGGTTAGTAGATTGCTATTTATAAATTCATATCGTAAACCTTCAGCGGATTAATAGCAGAATTCTTTCAGAAAGAATTTTGTAAGGAAATCGATTATGGAGAATTTATAGTTTCACTACTTTCAGTGCTACTTTTAGCATTAGCTACTTTTTAATAATATTGAAAATTCTGTTATAAATTCCTTTCGTATTCGAATTTATTCTAAAATTGCCCATCTAATAAAAACAATGTATAAGAAATATTTCATTTCATTCACTCCCACTTTTAAATCAAATTTCAAATATTATAATTTATTTGTTTTTAAAACCAATAGTATATATTTGTACATAGGAAACTGCAGTTGTATTTATAATAAAATGTTCAAAACTACTTTTAGGAAAAATGTTGATATAATTATGCATATTTTATGTGCAAATGATTGTACTAATATTTCTTGGAAGTTGCAAGCTTCCATTCAACTTTCTTTCTATTCCTTTAAAATGTACTGTGCGGTAAAGGATTTTGTTTCCATACTATTTTTAGCAGTGGATTTTTCTTATGAATTAATTTCTCAGCCTTTTGCACGTTTTTTACCTTCGTTCCTTGAATTTTTTCAATGCTATTTTCAAGCTTCGTAAGTGAATCATTTTCCCGGAATACTTTCGTTTGATTCTGGTTGCTGTTTACTCCTTCTTTGGAATGTTTTTCAAATTCATAAATGGAAATTCCTTTGTTTGGCCTTGCATTGGCAATCCTTTTGTGTCCTTTTCGATGTTGTCCGCTGTTGTAATACTTGTGTTACTGATTTTATCCCTTATAATATCAATTGGTATTTTTATTCTAGAGCTGAGCGTTCGTGAGTTAGACGGAACTACAAATCTTTGATTGATCAATCTTTGAATTGATGAATTTTCAATCGATTATTATGTCCTTAAAACTTTAAATTTCATGATAAAAAAACAGCATGCGAATCAACTGCACACTCATCCAAAGAGGACGACCTTACCAAGATGTAAATAACATAATATTACGTACTTACATAGAGTTATATTCACACACAATTTATACAGTGGTACCTCGAGTTACGAGCAGCCTGACGTAGGAGTTCTTTGAGATACGAGCTGGAGCTCGGGCCATAATTCGTTCGAGATACGAGCCCAAATTCGTGTTTCCGGAGCGTCCAGCTAGTTGATGCGCCGGGTCGAGCATCATCCGAGAAAATCTCTGTCACTCGCACATGTTACCCGCTTGAATCGAAGTGTATCTTGTGCGCTATAATCATTTTTGCGTGATTACTGAACTTTTTTATAGTACAGAGAGTGCAGCCAAGAAGGCAGAAACAAGTGATAATTAAATATACGTTAACGTTAAGGTTAGTTTAAGTTTAATCTTAAGAGCATTGTTTTAAGTATTTTCTTTTATTCGAAATTAATGAAGTGTAGTTTAAGTTTCTAAAAGAGCGCCGTTTACGTATGTGTTTAGAGTGCCTACACTCCTTCCCTCCTCGCCGTTCACCTTCGTTAGCCGAACTTGTCCGTCACCACAGCAAGACTATTATTCTAAATAACTCTTTTATTTTTGTGTTTCATAATTTCGTTGTGTGTTTGTTAATTATACATGTTTATTTGTTAATTAAAAATATATCTTTTTTCATAATTTATAATGTTTTGGGGATTTTTCACAGGTCCGGAACAGATTAATGGCATTTTAATGGGGAAAAAGGCTTCGAGATTTGACATACGAGCAAGGTTACGGAACTAAGGTAAGGAACTAAACTCGTATCTATTGTTACCACTGTATTTATATCAACTAAGTGAGCTACTCTATCAACTATCACCAATCGGATTATTAGATATTTGAGTGTAGCCTTACGAAGATAGAAGTAGTGAGACTATAAGAAGAAAGAATTAATTATTTTTAGTACATTTACATGATTTTTTATCATTTATGATAAACGGATGTCAAATTATGTCAAATTTGTTCATACTCTCTAATTTTAGGCATATGTATCCAATACGCGGAGATTGTGAACTATCTGGTATCCTAGAAGCAGTTCAACAAAATGGAGAATTACGTCCTTGGGGTATGAAATCTTTGAGTGTAGCCACCCCTAAAAAAAAAGATAAAATGAAAATGACGGAAGCAAGGAGCTTTATTATTTATGAGTATAGTTAAATTATTTTACAGTTACTAATGAGTATTTATATCCTTAGTATTTGATTTGGTAATATTTCCTTAATTATATATGGATATTCTTTCTTCTAGGCTCTATGAAGGAGATACTGCACACTACTTCTTCTGATTCCTTAGCAGCTCTGCTTCCAATTGAAGAATTATGTCCCTTGCATGGAGTCTTCTGTTGCAAGATTGATGTAATCAGAATACAGTAGAACACAGGAATAAATTTCCAAAGATCTATCGAATTACTTTATATGTAATGTTGAATAAATAATATTTTTGCATAATTTTGTCATAGTTATACTTATTATAACATAGATACTTATGTTTTTTTAGCCTCTTCTAAGGACGCCTAGCATGATGTTTCTTCTGGTCTCTACGTAGGAATTCAGTGACATTCTATTAATTGGGTCATTTGGGATAGCAAAGCTGTAATCGGAGCCTCCAGTTGTATGAAACTTGAGGAGAGAGAGAGAAATAATAACATTGATAAGTACTATTCTATGACTTTAGAGGACAAGATGATGGGGTCAATTTTCAAAGATTTGTGAAAGAAATACTTTCCCAGCACATTGAACGATAAAATTTTATATGGCTAACGTTTCTATATATACATACGTAAAATACTATCGTTTATCTACAAATAGTCAATGCAAGGTGGTGATTTTTTTTCAAATTAAAGAAAATCTTTATAGCTTCATGTGATAGATATATCAGTGAACCTTGGCAGATTTATGAACACTATATAGCCAAATAAGGGAAAAATCAAAATTTTTCTACATGGATTCGATTCCAGACAGCCCCGTAATCTCGATTTTTACCATCGGAATACATTGGCTAGATTTTTAAAAATGTTTTTGGGAACTTTCCGATTGTATAGAAGATTTACATTTCATACATATATTGACATGCAGTATTTTCATATTTAGCTGACGCAATTATGCTGTAAATGTTGGTTGGCTCAATTGGCGTTTACTATATCTACAAAAGGAAATCCTTTTCATGCACTTCCCGAATGTATTTTGCTGTGAAAATTGGAGAAATCATTAAGACGCGAAGGAGAAAAGTATTTTTCGCAGCGTGTACTTAGTTCGTCGCCTGGGAAGAATGCTGCCATAAGAGGTATGATAAAAAATACCACTTCTCTGGACGAAACTGGTGACTTAATCCAAATATATTAGCTAATAAATGCTACAGAAACTACATTCGTCCAGAAAAAAGGTAATTTTTTCAATACCTGTCATGGAGAGAATCGCCGCTTCATCGAATGTATGCTGCCATAAGAAATCCAGGGAAATCGAACTCAATTTAAGGTAGACTTCGATAATATCCATTAGTTTAATTTTAGTGAATTTTGAGCAATATAAACATTCGGAAGGATTCTAATTATTTGAAATTATACATATTAACCGAGCAGTGAGATTGGAAGTATAATGCAGGAAAATTTTATAAACTACTACTTGTTGATTAAATATTTTATTATAAGGTAATTAATTTTTCTATTTCCCTAATAATAATTTTATTAACTCTTTCCAGTTTACGGGAATTATTAAAAAGATATTGAGTAAACTTCTCAAAGAATGAAAGACAGGATAACTGATTAATAGGAAAACCAATGATAGAATGGTTGTGGGTCAGCTATCCATGGAAAGATATACACTTTGAAAATAAGCAAGATTGATAAAGAGATTGAATATATTTATAATTTGGCGATTTTTATCCTTCTCCTCCAAAATTAAAACAACCAGGAAGGCTGATAATAAAATAAGTAACACCGGGATATTTCATATGTTCAGGTTCAACTTTTCTTGGAAAGAGAAGGAGTGAGGTGGGTGGGGTACCGTAGGAAAATTTTTTGAATAATCTGTTACTGTCCGTTACTTAAAAATATAAAGAAATATTATTATTTTAAATTTTCTTCAAATATTTAAAGAAAGCCAACCTAGCTTCCAGGTATTACTAAAAATGTCATGGACTTACTTCTACAAATATGAACACTAGAATGACCGTCTAACATCATAAATAGATGAGAATAATACTTTTAAGGCGGAAACCTGTTTTACCCGGTAAAAAAAAAACAATTTTCTTCACTTTTCAATAAAGTAAAATATTTTAAGAATATAATCCCGATGTTTCAGATCGTTATGCGAAATGTTAAGAAATCTGCATCCCATTTCTTAAGCCGATGCAGCTGAGTGTAGACGACATTCCTCGCCAAGCTATCTCGGAGGGTACTTGAGGTTTTATGGCTTATACTACTCGTATCCTTAATCTTTTTCAGAAACTCTTAAAAACAACTCTATCCTTAAGAGCAGATGATGGCGAAACACTTTCTGACTACTTATTGAGGAATATTTATCGGAAAGATTCCATGTTGGCCAAAGGCGAAAGAAAACTGAAACTCGAATGTATGGTTGGAATGGTTGGATGCCTACACATTTGTACGCATTTAAAGAATATATGATATTCCGTGGATGCAATAATGAAGGAATTGGAGATATAAATCATGCGGGGATGAAATTTCCTTGCCAACAACTATGACCGCGAGAGGTCCGCAGCCGCAGCAGTGTACAGGAGGAACGAAAATTTCACAAAAGGTAATGTATTCAGATTAACGACTTGCAGTAGTAGGAAAAAGTTTCCTATACAAGCCATGCATAGCAGAGTCAATCAAACTCTTTTTTGTAGTAAAGTAGAGAGAATCCTGAGGGATCTACCAACAAGCGATAAAGGTATCATTTTCAAGAGAGGAGGGAGGAAGGTAGATATACTAATAGATGTATTACGACTTCAATTAAGCTTAAATTTAAATAAGAATTTATTTTCCACTACTACAGGAGTTTTGAGCTAGATATAAAATATCATTAAAATGAATTCTGTTTCCTTTTTTCTAATAGATTTTGGAGATATATGGGGATTTTTTTTCTAGTTTAAAATTGAGGAACTCATGGATGAGGAAAGCATGGATGGACTTAAAAGCATCAAGAAAAGGATATTACCATTAAATTTTATTTCCTTAGGATATTGTCAATCAAATAAGGAGTTCTAATCCAGTTTGATGGACGTTTGATCAGCTGATTGGCGAGAAATAGTGGTGTGAGGCCAGAAAAAGTGAGTTGAAAAACTGTCAATGATATTAAGCTAATGCTTAAAATTTTGTGATGGCTATTTTTTCAATTAATTTATTCAAAAAATAATTATATGCTTTGTTTTTCAGTTCCATCCTCGATTCCTTGGAGGTGGATGGGTGGACACTCGACCATATGTTTGTTTTGAAGAATAGGATATCCTAAGTGATCCTCCAGGGAAAGATAAAGGTATCATTGTCAAGGAAGGAGGGAATAAGGTAGGTATTCTAATGGTTATAGTACGATTTCAAATAAGCTAAAAATATTTAATAAAAATTTATCTCCCACTACTGCAGGAGTATTTATTCTAGATATTAAATATTATTAAAACAAAATCTGTTTATTCTTTCCAATTGGATATTAGGGCTTTGGGGGATATATTTTCTTGACAGAATATGAGGAACAGGAAAGGAAAGGTTCTCTACCTATGGATGCAGGACTGGTGAGAAAACAAATATGATTCACATTACATACATAATTTTATAGCATTTAATATTATTATGATATTATCTATAATTATAAATGTATCCTCTCACTGGCCTTTATAATTGCAGACTCATTTGTGGCAAAGAAGTTTTTAATGGCCTACAAGGTGGTCAGGGAATGCATGCAACTGGAATTAGAACCTCATTCAAGAGATCTGTACTTGAGCGGTGTGGTAAACGGAAGACGATTATGTAGATATTATTTTATAACTTTCTGAAATACCTTAAGAATTGAATGTGGGACATTGTATGCAATAGATCTATTGTACTTTATATTGCTGCCCGCATGTTTAATACTTTTAATTTAAGATAACTTTAGTGAGATACATATAAAATCTTCAAAGACTAAGCAGGTAGTGGGATGAATGACTGCTGTTTCTGCTGCAGAATAAAAGTAAGTTCTCTTTCCATTTATGGACTTTAAATCATAAGGAAAAGGATATTGATTGTAAATTTTATTCCCTTAGGATTCAACCAATAAAATGAAGAGTTCCAATGCAGATTGATGGAAGTTTGATGAGCTAATTGGTGACAAAGAGCGGTGTGAGGCCAGAGAAAGTGAAATGAAATATTGGTATTTATCAAGAGCTGATGTTTTAAATTTTGTGATGGCTATTTTTTCAATTTATTAGTCTAAAAAATATTTGTACGCAATTTTTTTATTCAGATCAATCCTAGATTGCATGGAGGTGGATGTTGGACACTCAACCCTATGTTTGGATTTAAGAATAGGATATCCTAAAGGATCCTCTAGGAGGAGATAGAGGTATCAATACAAAAAAGAAAGGAAGAAGATAGATTTGCTAATTGATATACTTCGAGGTCAAAAACGATTAAAATATTTAAATTAGAATTCATCTCCAACTACTGAGGGAGTATATATGCTAGATATTGAGTATTATTAAAATGAATTCTGTTTTTTATTTCCTGCCAGGGTTTGGTGCTTTTGGGGATTTATTTTCTTGTTAAGATATGAGGAACTGGAAAGGAAAGGTTCTCTACGTACGGATGCATGGTTGGTGAGCAAACAAATAGGATTCTTATCAAATGAATTATTTTACATTAACTTATAATGTTTAATTTGATTTTATTTGAGATTATAAATGCATATCCTCACTGGTATCTATAAATGCAGACCCATTTGATGCAAGGAGGAATTCTAAGTTCTACAAGGTGGTCAGGGAAAGAGAGCAACTGGAATTTGAACTTCAATCAGGTGATATATACATGAAGGATGTGTTCTCTGTTAGGTGAAGATTTAAAAATTGTTTATAATTTTCTTTAAAGATTAAGAAAAGAATGTGAAATATTGAATGCAATGGAAATATTGTACTCTATGTCATTGCTGGCATTTTTTATATTTTTAAATTTAAGAATACCATGGTTAGATGCCTATCACTGCTTCTGGGCCTGAGCAAGTAGTTGGCTGAGTGGCATTTATTCCTGCAGGAGAACAATGGTAGGTTGTCTGTCAGAAAATAGACTTAAAATCAGAATGAAAAGATAATGATCTTAAAATTTTCTCCTTAGGATGCTGTCAATAAAATGAGAAGTTCCAATGCAGTTTGATGAGCTGATTGGTGACAAAGAGCAGTCTGAGGCATGAGAATGTGAGATGAAATATTGGCATTTATCAAGAGCTGATGTTTTTCATTTTGTGATGGCTATTTTTTCAATTTCTTTGTCTAAATAATATTTATATGCTATTTTTTTATTGTGTACAATCCTAGATTGCATGGATCTGGATGGGTGGACACTCGAGTCTATGTGTGGATTTATGAATGGGATATCCTAGGGGATTCTGCAGGAGGAGATAAAGGTATTATTTCCAAAAAATAGGTAAGAAAATAGATATGCTAGTTGATATATTTTGAGATCAAAAAGGATTCAAATATTTAAATTAGAATTCAACTCCAACTACTGAGGTAGTATATATGCTAGATATTGAGTATTATTAAAATGAATTCTGTTTCTTATTTCCTGCCAGGGTTTGGTGCTTTTGGGGATTTATTTTCTTGTTAAGATATGAGGAACTGGAAAGGAAAGGTTCTCTAGGTACGGATGCAGGGTTGGTGAGCAAACAAATAGGATTCATATCATATGATTTATTTTACATTAACTAATGATGTTTCATTTGATTTTATTTGAGATTATAAATGCATATCCTCACTGGTATCTATAATTGCAGACTCATTTGATGCAAGGAGGAATTCTAAGTTCTACAAGGTGGTCCCGGAAAGAAAGAAACAGGAATTTGAACTTCAATCAGGTGATATATACTTGAAGGATGTGTTCTCTGTTAGGTGAAGATTTAGAAATAGTTTATAATTTTCTGTAAAGATTAAGAAAAGAATGTAAAATATTGAATGCAATAGATATATTATCTACTCTATGTCTTTGCTGGCATTTTTAATATTTTTAAATTTAAGAATACCATGGTTAGATGCCAATCACTGCTTCTGGGCCTGAGCAAGTAGTTGGCTGAGTGGCATATATTCCTGCAGCAGAACGATGGTAGGTTGTCTGTCAGTAAGGACTTAAAATCAGAATGAAAAGATAATGATCTTAAAATTTTACTACTTAGGATGCTGTCAATAAAATGAGAAGTTCCAATGCAGTTTGATGAGCTGATTGGTGACAAAGAGCAGTCTGAGGCAAGAGAATGTGAGATGAAATATTGGCATTTATCAAGAGCTGATGTTTTTCATTTTGTAATGGCTATTTTTTCAATTTATTTGTCTAAATAATATTTATATGCTATTTTTTTATTATGTTCAATCCTAGATTGCATGGATCTGGATGGGTGGACACTCAAGCCTATGTGTGGATTAAAGAATGGGATAACCTGAGGGATTCTCCAGGAGAAGATAAAGGTATAATTTCCAAAAAATAGGTAAGAAAATAGATATGCTAATTGATATATTTCGTGATCAAAAAGGATTCAAATATTTAAATAAAAATTCATCTCCCACTACTGAGGAAGTATATATGCAATATATAATTAAAATGAATTCTGTTTCTTATTTCCTGCCAGGGTTTGGTGCTTTTGGGGATTTATTTTCTTGTTAAAATATGAGGAACTGGAAAGGAAAGGTTCTCTAGGTACGGATGCAGGGTTGGTGAGCAAACAAATAGGATTCATATCATATGATTTATTTTACATTAACTAATGATGTTTCATTTGATTTTATTTGAGATTATAAATGCATATCCTAACTGGTATCTATAATTGCAGACTCATTTGATGCAAGGAGGAATTCTAAGTTCTACAAGGTGGTCAGGGAAAGAAAGCAACAGGAATTTGAACTTCAATCAGGTGATATATACTCGAGGATGTGGTCTCAGTGAGGGAAACATTTAGAAATAGTTTATAATTTTCTGTAAAGATTAAGAAAAGAATGTGATATATTGTATGCAATAGATATATTGTACTCTATGTCTTTGCTGGCATTTTTAATATTTTTAAATTTAAGAATACCATGGTTAGATAACTATAACTACTTCTGGGCCTGAGCAAGTAGTCTGCTGAGTGGCATTCATTCCTGCAGCAGAACGATGGTAGGTTGTCTGTCAGAAAATAGACTTAAAATCAGAATGAAAAGATAATGATCTTAAAATTTTACTACTTAGGATGCTGTCAATAAAATGAGAAGTTCCAATGCAGTTTGATGAGTTGATTTGTGACAAAGAGTGGTACGAGGCCAGAGAAAGTGATATGAAATATTGGGATTTATCATGAGCTGATGTTTTTAATTTTGTGATGGCTATTTTCTCATTTTATTTGTCTAAAAAATATTTATATACAATTTTTTTAATTCAGATCAATCCTAGTTTGCATGGAGATGGATTTTGGACACTCAACCCTATGTTTGGATTGAAGAATAGGATATCCAAAGGGATTCTCCAGGAGAAGATAAAGGTATAATTTCCAAAAAGGAGGTAAGAAAATAGATATGCTAATTGATATATTTCTCGATCAAAAAGGATTCAAATATTTAAATAAGAATTCATCTCCCACTACTGAGGAATTATATATGCAATATATAATTAAAATGAATTCTGTTTCTTATTTCCTGCCAGGGTTTGGTGCTTTTGGGGATTTATTTTCTTGTTAAGATATGAGGAACTGGAAAGGAAAGGTTCTCTACGTACGGATGCAGGGTTGGTGAGCAAACAAATAGGATTATTATCAAATGAATTATTTTACATTAACTTATAATGTTTAATTTGATTTTATTTGAGATTATAAATGCACATCCTCACTGGTATCTATGATTGCAGACTCATTTGATGCAATGAGGAATTCTAAGTTCTACAAGGTGGTCTGGGAATGAAAGCAACTGGAATTTGAACTTCAATTAGGTGATATATACTCGAGGATGTGGTCCCTGTGAGGGAAACATTTAGAAATAGTTTATAATTTTCTGTAAAGATTAAGAAAAGAATGTGAAATATAGAATGCAATAGATATATTATCTACTCTATGTCTTTGCTGGCATTTTTTATATTTTTAAATTTAAGATAACCATGGTTAGATGCCTATCACTCCTTCTGGGCCAGAGCAAGTAGTCTGCTGAGTGGCATATATTCCTGCAGCAGAACGATGGTAGGTTGTCTGTCAGTAAATAGACTTAAAATCATAATGAAAAGATAATGATCTTAAAATTTTCTCCTTTGGATGCTGTCAATTCAATGAGAAGTTCCAATGCAGTTTGATGAGCTGATTGGTGACAAAGAGCAGTCTGAGGCCAGAGAAAGTGACATGAAATATTGGCATTTATCAAGAGCTGATGTTTTTCGTTTTATGATAGCTATTTTTTCAATTTATTTGTCTAAATAATATTTATATGCTATTTTTTTATTATGTTCAATCCTAGATTGCATGGATCTGGATGGGTGGACACTCAAGCCTATGTGTGTATTTATTAATTCGATATCCTAAGGGATTCTCCAGGAGGAGATAAAGGTATAATTTCCAAAAAATAGGTAAGAAAATAGATATGCTAATTGATATATTTCGTGATCAAAAAGGATTCAAATATTTAAATAAGAATTCATCTCCCACTACTGAGGAAGTTTATATGCAATATATAATTAAAATGAATTCTGTTTCTTATTTCCTGCCAGGGTTTGGTGCTTTTGGGGATTTATTTTCTTGTTAAGATATGAGGAACTGGAAAAGAAAGGTTCTCTACGTACGGATGCAGGGTTGGTGAGCAAACAAATAGGATTCATATCATATGATTTATTTTATATTAACTTATAATGTTTAATTTGATTTTCTTTGAGATTATAAATGCATATCCTAACTGGTATCTATAATTGCAGACTCATTTGATGCAAGGAGGAATTCTAAGTTCTACAAGGTGGTCAGGGAAAGAAAGCAACAGGAATTTGAACTTCAATCAGGTGATATATACTCGAGGATGTGGTCTCTGTGAGGGGAAGATTTAGAAATAGTTTATAATTTTCTGTAAAGATTAAGAAAAGAATGTGAAATATTGAATGCAATAGATATATTATCTACTTTATGTCTTTGCTGGCAATTTTATATTTTTAAATTTATGATAACCATGGTAAAATGCCTATCACTGTTTCTAGGCCTTAGCAAGCAGTTGGCTGAATGGCATATATTCCTGCAGCAGAACGATGGTAGGTTATCTGTCAGAAAATAGACTTAAAATCAGAATGAAAAGATAATGATCTTAAAATTTTACTACTTAGGATGCTGTCAATAAAATGAGAAGTTCCAATGCAGTTTGATGAGTTGATTTGGGACAAAGAGTGGTCCGAGGCCAGAGAAAGTGATATGAAATATTGGGATTTATCATGAGCTGATGTTTTTAATTTTGTGATGGCTATTTTCCCATTTTATTTGTCTAAAAATATTTATATGCTATTTTTTTATTCAGATCAATCCTAGATTGCATGGAGGTGGATGTTGGAGACTCAAGCCTATGTGTGGATTTATGAATTGGATATCCTAAGGGATTCTCCAGGAGGAGATAAAGGTATAATTTCCAAAAAATAGGTAAGAAAATAGATATGCTAATTGATATATTTCGTGATCAAAAAGGATTCCAATATTTAAATAAAAATTCATCTCCCACTACTGAGGAATTATATATGCAATATATAATTAAAATGAATTCGGTTTCTTATTTCCTGGCAGGGTTTGGTGCATTTGGGGATTTATTTTCTTGTTAAGATATGAGGAACTGGAAGGGAAAGGTTCTCTACGTACGGATGCAGGGTTGGTGAGCAAACAAATAGAATTCATATCAAATGAATTATTTTACATTAACTTATAATGTTTAATTTGATTTTATTTGAGATTATAAATGCATATCCTCACTGGTATCTATAATTGCAGACTCATTTGATGCAAGGAGGAATTCTAAGTTCTACAAGGTGGTAAGGGAATGAAAGCAACTGGAATTTGAACTTCAATCAGGTGATATATACTCGAGGATGTGGTCTCTGTGAGGGGAAGATTTAGAAATAGTTTATAATTTTCTGTAAAGATTAAGAAAAGAATGTGAAATAATGAATGCAATAGATATATTATCTACTTTATGTCTTTGCTGGCAATTTTATATTTTTAAATTTATGATAACCATGGTAAAATGCCTATCACTGTTTCTAGGCCTTAGCAAGCAGTTGGCTGAATGGCATATATTCCTGCAGCAGAACGATGGTAGGTTATCTGTCAGTAAATAGACTTAAAATCAAAATGAAAAGATAATGATCTTAAAATTTTCTCCTTAGGATACTGTCAATAAAATGAGAAGTTCCAATGCAGTTTGATGAGCTGATTGGTGACAAAGAGCAGTCTGAGGCAAGAGAATGTGAGATGAAATATTAGGATTTATCATGAGCTGATGTTTTTAATTTTGTGATGGCTATTTTCTCATTTTATTTGTCTAAAAAATATTTATATACAATTTTTTTAATTCATATCAATCCTAGTTTGCATGGAGATGGATTTTGGACACTCAACCCTATGTTTGGATTGAAGAATAGGATATCCAAAGGGATTCTCCAGGAGAAGATAAAGGTATAATTTCCAAAAAGGAGGTAAGAAAATAGATATGCTAATTGATATATTTCTCGATCAAAAAGGATTCAAATATTTAAATAAGAATTCATCTCCCACTACTGAGGAAGTTTATATGCTATCTATAATTTAAATAATTCTGTTACTTATTTCCTGCCAGGGTTTGGTGCTTTTGGGGATTTATTTTCTTGTTAAGATATGAGGAACTGGAAAGGAAAGGTTCTCTACGTACGGATGCAGGGTTTGTGAGCAAACAAATAGGATTCTTATCAAATGAATTATTTTACATTAACTTATAATGTTTAATTTGATTTTATTTGAGATTATAAATGCACATCCTCACTGGTATCTATGATTGCAGACTCATTTGATGCAATGAGGAATTCTAAGTTCTACAAGGTGGTCTGGGAATGAAAGCAACTGGAATTTGAACTTCAATTAGGTGATATATACTCGAGGATGTGGTCTCTGTGAGGGAAACATTTAGAAATAGTTTATAATTTTCTGTAAAGATTAAGAAAAGAATGTGAAATATTGAATGCAATAGATATATTATCTACTCTATGTCTTTGCTGGCATTTTTAATATTTTTAAATTTAAGAATACCATGGTTAGATAACTATAACTGCTTCTGGGCCTGAGCAAGTAGTCTGCTGAGTGGCATTTATTCCTGCAGCAGAACGATGGTAGGTTTTCTGTCAGAAAATAGACTTAAAATCAGAATGAAAAGATAATGATCTTAAAATTTTACTACTTAGGATGCTGTCAATAAAATGAGAAGTTCCAATGCAGTTTGATGAGTTGATTTGTGACAAAGAGTGGTCCGAGGCCAGAGAAAGTGATATGAAATATTGGGATTTATCATGAGCTGATGTTTTTAATTTTGTGATGGCTATTTTCCCATTTTATTTGTCTAAAAATATTAATATGCTATTTTTTTATTCAGATCAATCCTAGATTGCATGGAGGTGGATGTTGGACACTCAAGCCTATGTGTGGATTTATGAATTGGATATCCTAAGGGATTCTCCAGGAGGAGATAAAGGTATAATTTCCAAAAAGGAGGTAAGAAAATAGATATGCTAATTGATATATTTCGTGATCAAAAAGGATTCAATAATTTTAATAAAAATTAATCTCCCACTACTGAGGAAGTAT
This sequence comes from Pantala flavescens, assembly GCA_020796165.1. Lineage (NCBI taxonomy): Eukaryota > Metazoa > Arthropoda > Insecta > Odonata > Libellulidae > Pantala > Pantala flavescens. The sequence goes on from CM036880.1 coordinate 5,095,155, forward strand.
ATATGCAATATATAATTAAAATGAATTCTGTTTCTTATTTCCTGCCAGGGTTTGGTGCTTTTGGGGATTTATTTTCTTGTTAAGATATGAGGAACTGGAAAAGAAAGGTTCTCTACGTACGGATGCAGGGTTGGTGAGCAAACAAATAGGATTCATATCATATGATTTATTTTATATTAACTTATAATGTTTAATTTGATTTTCTTTGAGATTATAAATGCATATCCTAACTGGTATCTATAATTGCAGACTCATTTGATGCAAGGAGGAATTCTAAATTCTACAAGGTGGTCAGGGAAAGAAAGCAACAGGAATTTGAACTTCAATCAGGTGATATATACTTGAGGATGTGGTCTCTGTGAGGGGAAGATTTAGAAATAGTTTATAATTTTCTGTAAAGATTAAGAAAAGAATGTGAAATATTGAATGCAATAGATATATTATCTACTTTATGTCTTTGCTGGCAATTTTATATTTTTAAATTTATGATAACCATGGTAAAATGCCTATCACTGTTTCTAGGCCTTAGCAAGCAGTTGGCTGAATGGCATATATTCCTGCAGCAGAACGATGGTAGGTTGTCTGTCAGTAAATAGACTTAAAATCAAAATGAAAAGATAATGATCTTAAAATTTTCTCCTTAGGATACTGTCAATAAAATGAGAAGTTCCAATGCAGTTTGATGAGCTGATTGGTGACAAAGAGCAGTCTGAGGCAAGAGAATGTGAGATGAAATATTAGGATTTATAATGAGCTGATGTTTTTAATTTTGTGATGGCTATTTTCCCATTTTATTTGTCTAAAAATATTTATATGCTATTTTTTTATTCAGATCAATCCTAGATTGCATGGAGGTGGATGTTGGACACTCAACCCTTTGTTTGGATTGAAGAATAGGATATCCTAAGGGATTCTCCAGGAGAAGATAAAGGTATAATTTCCAAAAAATAGGTAAGAAAATAGATATGCTAATTGATATATGTGGTGATCAAAAAGGATTCAAATATTTAAATAAAAATTCATCTCCCACTACTGAGGAAGTATATATGCAATATATAATTAAAATGATTCTGTTTCTTATTTCCTGCCAGGGTTTGGTGCTTTTGGGGATTTATTTTCTTGTTAAGATATGAGGAACTGGAAAAGAAAGGTTCTCTACGTACGGATGAAGGGTTTTTGAGCTAACAAATAGGATTCATATCATATGATTTATTTTATATTAACTTATAATGTTTAATTTGATTTTCTTTGAGATTATAAATGCATATCCTAACTGGTATCTATAATTGCAGACTCATTTGATGCAAGGAGGAATTCTAAGTTCTACAAGGTGGTCTGGGAATGAAAGCAACTGGAATTTGAACTTCAATTAGGTGATATATACTCGAGGATGTGGTCTCTGTGAGGGAAACATTTAGAAATAGTTTATAATTTTCTGTAAAGATTAAGAAAAGAATGTGAAATATTGAATGCAATAGATATATTATCTACTCTATGTCTTTGCTGGCATTTTTAATATTTTTAAATTTAAGAATACCATGGTTAGATAACTATAACTGCTTCTGGGCCTGAGCAAGTAGTCTGCTGAGTGGCATTTATTCCTGCAGCAGAACGATGGTAGGTTTTCTGTTAGAAAATAGACTTAAAATCAGAATGAAAAGATAATGATCTTAAAATTTTACTACTTAGGATGCTGTCAATAAAATGAGAAGTTCCAATGCAGTTTGATGAGTTGATTTGTGACAAAGAGTGGTCCGAGGCCAGAGAAAGTGATATGAAATATTGGGATTTATCATGAGCTGATGTTTTTAATTTTGTGATGGCTATTTTCCCATTTTATTTGTCTAAAAATATTAATATGCTATTTTTTTATTCAGATCAATCCTAGATTGCATGGAGGTGGATGTTGGACACTCAAGCCTATGTGTGGATTTATGAATTGGATATCCTAAGGGATTCTCCAGGAGGAGATAAAGGTATAATTTCCAAAAAGGAGGTAAGAAAATAGATATGCTAATTGATATATTTCGTGATCAAAAAGGATTCAATAATTTTAATAAAAATTAATCTCCCACTACTGAGGAAGTATATATGCAATATATAATTAAAATGAATTCTGTTTCTTATTTCCTGCCAGGGTTTGGTGCTTTTGGGGATTTATTTTCTTGTTAAGATATGAGGAACTGGAAAAGAAAGGTTCTCTACGTACGGATGCAGGGTTGGTGAGCAAACAAATAGGATTCATATCATATGATTTATTTTATATTAACTTATAATGTTTAATTTGATTTTCTTTGAGATTATAAATGCATATCCTAACTGGTATCTATAATTGCAGACTCATTTGATGCAAGGAGGAATTCTAAATTCTACAAGGTGGTCAGGGAAAGAAAGCAACAGGAATTTGAACTTCAATCAGGTGATATATACTTGAGGATGTGGTCTCTGTGAGGGGAAGATTTAGAAATAGTTTATAATTTTCTGTAAAGATTAAGAAAAGAATGTGAAATATTGAATGCAATAGATATATTATCTACTTTATGTCTTTGCTGGCAATTTTATATTTTTAAATTTATGATAACCATGGTAAAATGCCTATCACTGTTTCTAGGCCTTAGCAAGCAGTTGGCTGAATGGCATATATTCCTGCAGCAGAACGATGGTAGGTTGTCTGTCAGTAAATAGACTTAAAATCAAAATGAAAAGATAATGATCTTAAAATTTTCTCCTTAGGATACTGTCAATAAAATGAGAAGTTCCAATGCAGTTTGATGAGCTGATTGGTGACAAAGAGCAGTCTGAGGCAAGAGAATGTGAGATGAAATATTAGGATTTATAATGAGCTGATGTTTTTAATTTTGTGATGGCTATTTTCCCATTTTATTTGTCTAAAAATATTTATATGCTATTTTTTTATTCAGATCAATCCTAGATTGCATGGAGGTGGATGTTGGACACTCAACCCTTTGTTTGGATTGAAGAATAGGATATCCTAAGGGATTCTCCAGGAGAAGATAAAGGTATAATTTCCAAAAAATAGGTAAGAAAATAGATATGCTAATTGATATATGTGGTGATCAAAAAGGATTCAAATATTTAAATAAAAATTCATCTCCCACTACTGAGGAAGTATATATGCAATATATAATTAAAATGATTCTGTTTCTTATTTCCTGCCAGGGTTTGGTGCTTTTGGGGATTTATTTTCTTGTTAAGATATGAGGAACTGGAAAAGAAAGGTTCTCTACGTACGGATGAAGGGTTTTTGAGCTAACAAATAGGATTCATATCATATGATTTATTTTATATTAACTTATAATGTTTAATTTGATTTTCTTTGAGATTATAAATGCATATCCTAACTGGTATCTATAATTGCAGACTCATTTGATGCAAGGAGGAATTCTAAGTTCTACAAGGTGGTCAGGGAATGAAAGCAACTGGAATTTGAACTTCAATCAGGTGATATATACTTGAAGGATGTGTTCTCTGTTAGGTGAAGATTTAGAAATAGTTTATAATTTTCTGTTAAGATTAAGAAAAGAATGTGATATATTGTATGCAATAGATATATTGTACTCTATGTCTTTGCTGGCATTTTTAATATTTTTAAATTTAAGAATACCATGGTTAGATGACTATCACTGCTTCTGGGCCTGAGCAAGTAGTTGGCTGAGTGGCATATATTCCTGCAGCAGAAAGATGGTAGGTTGTCTGTCAGGAAGGACTTATAATCTTAATGAAAAGATAATGATCTTAAAATTTTCTCCTTAGGATGCTGTTAATAAAATGAGAAGTTCCAATGCATTTTGATGAGCTGATTGGTGACAAAGAGCAGTCTGAGGCAAGAGAATGTGAGATGAAATATTGGCATTTATCAAGAGCTGATGTTTTTCATTTTGTGATGGCTATTTTTTCAATTTATTTGTGTAAATAATATTTATATGCTATTTTTTTATTATGTTTAATCCTAGATTGCATGGATCTGGATGGGTTGACACTCAAGCCTATGTGTGGATTTATGAATTGGATATCCTAAGGGATTCTCCAGGAGGAGATAAAGGTATTATTTCCAAAAAATAGGTAAGAAAATAGATATGCTAGTTGATATATTTTGAGATCAAAAAGGATACAAATATTTAAATTAGAATTCAACTCCAACTACTGAGGTAGTATATATGCTAGATATTGAGTATTATTAAAATGAATTCCGTTTTTTTTTCCTGCCAGACCTTGGTGCTTTCGGAGATTTATTTTCTTGTTAAGATATGAGGAACTGGAAAGGAAGGTTCTCTATGTACGGATGCAGGGTTGGTGAGCAAACAAATAGGATTCTTATCAAATGAATTATTTTACATTAACTTATAATGTTTAATTTGATTTTATTTGAGATAATAAATGCATATCCTCACTGTTTTCTATAATTGCAGACTCATTTGATGCAATGAGGAATTCTAAGTTCTACAAGGTGGTCAGGGAATAAAAGCAACTGGAATTTGAACTTCAATCAGGTGATATATACTCGAGGATGTGGTCTCTGTGAGGGGAAGATTTAGAAATAGTTTATAATTTTCTGTAAAGATTAAGAAAAGAATGTGAAATATTGAATGCAATAGATATATTATCTACTCTATGTCTTTGCTAGCATTTTTAATATTTTTAAATTTAAGAATACCATGGTGAGATGCCTATCACTCCTTCTGGGCCTGAGCAAGTAGTCTGCTGAGTGGCATATATTCCTGCAGCAGAACGATGGTATGTTGTCTGTCAGTAAATACACTTAAAATCATAATGAAAAGATATTGATCGTAAAATTTTTTCCTTAGGATGCTGTTAATTAAATGAGAAGTTCCAATGCAGTTTGATGAGCTGATTGGTGACAAAGAGCAGTCAGAGGCCAGAGAAAGTGAGATGCAATATTGGCATTTATCAAAAGCTGATGTTTTTCGTTTTGTGATGGCTATTTTTCAATTAATTTGTCTAAATAATATTTATATCCTATTTTTTTATTATGTTCAATCCTAGATTGCATGGATCTGGATGGGTGGACACTCAAGCCTATGTGTGGATTTATGAATTGGATATCCTAAGGGATTCTCCAGGAGAAGATAAAGGTATCATTTCCAAAAAATAGGTAAGAAAATACATATGCTAATTGATATATTTCGTGATCAAAAAGGATTCCAATATTTAAATAAAAATTATAATCTCCCACTACTGAGGAATTATATATGCAATATATAATTAAAATGAATTCTGTTTCTTATTTCCTGCCAGGGTTTGGTGCATTTGGGGATTTATTTTCTTGTTAAGATATGAGGACAGGAAAGGAAAGGTTCTCTAGGTACGGATGCAGGGTTGGTGAGCAAACAAATAGGATTCATATCATACGATTTATTTTTCATTAACTAATGATGTCTCATTTGATTTTATTTGAGATTATAAATGCATATCCTCACTGGTATCTATAATTGCAGACTCATTTGATGCAAGGAGGAATTCTAAGTTCTACAAGGTGGTAAGGGAATGAAAGCAACTGGAATTTGAACTTCAATCAGGTGATATATACTCGAGGATGTGGTCTCTGTGAGGGGAAGATTTAGAAATAGTTTATAATTTTCTGTAAAGATTAAGAAAAGAATGTGAAATATTGAATGCAATAGATATATTATCTACTTTATGTCTTTGCTGGCAATTTTATATTTTTAAATTTATGATAACCATGGTAAAATGCCTATCACTGTTTCTAGGCCTTAGCAAGCAGTTGGCTGAATGGCATATATTCCTGCAGCAGAACGATGGTAGGTTGTCTGTCAGTAAATAGACTTAAAATCAAAATGAAAAGATAATGATCTTAAAATTTTCTCCTTAGGATGCTGTCAATAAAATGAGAAGTTCCAATGCAGTTTGATGAGCTGATTGGTGACAAAGAGCAGTCTGAGGCAAGAGAATGTGAGATGAAATATTGGCATTTATCAAGAGCTGATGTTTTTCATTTTGTGATGGCTATTTTTTCAATTTATTTGTGTAAATAATATTTATATGCTATTTTTTTATTATGTTTAATCCTAGATTGCATGGATCTGGATGGGTTGACACTCAAGCCTATGTGTGGATTGAAGAATAGGATATCCAAAGGGATTCTCCAGGAGAAGATAAAGGTATTATTTCCAAAAAGGAGGTAAGAAAATAGATATGCTAATTGATATATTTCTCGATCAAAAAGGATTCAAATATTTAAATAAGAATTCATCTCCCACTACTGAGGAAGTTTATATGCAATATATAATTAAAATGAATTCTGTTTCTTATTTCCTGCCAGGGTTTGGTGCTTTTGGGGATTTATTTTCTTGTTAAGATATGAGGAACTGGAAAAGAAAGGTTCTCTACGTACGGATGCAGGGTTGGTGAGCAAACAAATAGGATTCATATCATATGATTTATTTTATATTAACTTATAATGTTTAATTTGAATTTCTTTGAGATTATAAATGCATATCCTAACTGGTATCTATAATTGCAGACTCATTTGATGCAAGGAGGAATTCTAAGTTCTACAAGGTGGCCAGGGAAAGAAAGCAACAGGTATTTGAACTTCAATCAGGTGATATATACTTGAGGATGTGGTATCTGTTAGGTGAAGATTTAGAAATAGTTTATAATTTTCTGTAAAGATTAAGAAAAGAATGTGAAATATTGAATGCAATAGATATATTATCTACTCTATGTCTTTGCTGGCATTTTTAATATTTTTAAATTTAAGAATACCATGGTTAGATAACTATAACTGCTTCTGGGCCTGAGCAAGTAGTCTGCTGAGTGGCATTTATTCCTGCAGCAGAACGATGGTAGGTTGTCTGTCAGTAAATAGACTTAAAATCAAAATGAAAAGATAATGATCTTAAAATTTTCTCCTTAGGATGCTGTCAATAAAATGAGAAGTTCCAATGCAGTTTGATGAGTTGATTTGGGACAAAGAGTGGTCCGAGGCCAGAGAAAGTGATATGAAATATTGGGATTTATCATGAGCTGATGTTTTTAATTTTGTGATGGCTATTTTCCCATTTTATTTGTCTAAAAATATTTATATGCTATTTTTTTATTCAGATCAATCCTAGATTGCATGGAGGTGGATGTTGGACACTCAACCCTTTGTTTGGATTGAAGAATAGGATATCCTAAGGGATTCTCCAGGAGAAGATAAAGGTATAATTTCCAAAAAATAGGTAAGAAAATAGATATGCTAATTGATATATTTCGTGATCAAAAAGGATTCAAATATTTTAATAAAAATTAATCTCCCACTACTGAGGAAGTATATATGCAATATATAATTAAAATGAATTCTGTTTCTTATTTCCTGCCAGGGTTTGGTGCTTTTGGGGATTTATTTTCTTGTTAAGATATGAGGAACTGGAAAAGAAAGGTTCTCTACGTACGGATGCAGGGTTGGTGAGCAAACAAATAGGATTCATATCATATGATTTATTTTATATTAACTTATAATGTTTAATTTGATTTTCTTTGAGATTATAAATGCATATCCTAACTGGTATCTATAATTGCAGACTCATTTGATGCAAGGAGGAATTCTAAATTCTACAAGGTGGTCAGGGAAAGAAAGCAACAGGAATTTGAACTTCAATCAGGTGATATATACTTGAGGATGTGGTCTCTGTGAGGGGAAGATTTAGAAATAGTTTATAATTTTCTGTAAAGATTAAGAAAAGAATGTGAAATATTGAATGCAATAGATATATTATCTACTTTATGTCTTTGCTGGCAATTTTATATTTTTAAATTTATGATAACCATGATAAATTGCCTATCACTGTTTCTAGGCCTTAGCAAGCAGTTGGCTGAATGGCATATATTCCTGCAGCAGAACGATGGTAGGTTGTCTGTCAGTAAATACACTTATAATCATAATGAAAAGATATTGATCGCAAAATTTTTTCCTTAGGATGCTGTCAATTAAATGAGAAGTTCCAATGCAGTTTGATGAGCTGATTAGTGACAAAGAGCAGTCAGAGGCCAGAGAAAGTGAGATGAAATATTGGCATTTATCAAAAGCTGATGTTTTTCGTTTTGTGATGGCTATTTTTTCAATTTATTTGTCTAAATAATATTTATATGCTATTTTTTTATTATTTTCAATCCTAGATTGCATGGATCTGGATGGGTGGACACTCAAGCCTATGTGTGGATTTATGAATTGGATATCCTAAGGGATTCTCCAGGAGAAGATAAAGGTATAATTTCCAAAAAATAGGTAAGAAAATAGATATGCTAATTGATATATTTCGTGATCAAAAAGGATTCCAATATTTAAATAAAAATTCATCTCCCACTACTGAGGAAGTATATATGCAATATATAATTAAAATGAATTCTGTTTCTTATTTCCTGCCAGGGTTTGGTTCTTTTGGGGATTTATTTTCTTGTTAAGATATGAGGAACTGGAAAGGAAAGGTTCTCTACGTACGGATGCAGGGTTGGTGAGCAAACAAATAGGATTCATATCAAATGAATTATTTTACATTAACTTATAATGTTTAATTGGATTTTATTTGAGATTATAAATGCATATCCTCACTGGTATCTATAATTGCAGACTCATTTGATGCAAGGAGGAATTCTAAGTTCTACAAGGTGGTAAGGGAATGAAAGCAACTGGAATTTGAACTTCAATCAGGTGATATATATTCGAGGATGTGGTCTCTGTGAGGGGAAGATTTAGAAATAGTTTATAATTTTCTGTAAAGATTAAGAAAAGAATGTGAAATATTGAATGCAATAGATATATTATCTACTCTATGTCTTTGCTGGCATTTTTAATATTTTTAAATCTAAGAATACCATGGTTAGATAACTATAACTGCTTCTGGAACTGAGCAAGTAGTCTGCTGAGTGGCATTTATTCCTGCAGGAGAACGATGGTAGGTTGTCTGTCAGAAAATAGACTTAAAATCAGAATGAAAAGATAATGATCTTAAAATTTTACTACTTAGGATGCTGTCAATAAAATGAGAAGTTCCAATGCAGTTTGATGAGTTGATTGGTGACAAAGAGTGGTCTGAGGCCAGAGAAAGTGAGATAAAATATTGGCATTCATCAAGAGCTGATGTTTTTCATTTTGTGATGGCTATTTTCTCATTTTATTTGTCTAAAAAATATTTATATATTATTTTTTTATTCAGATCAATTCTAGTTTGCATGGAGGTGGATTTTGGACACTCAACCCTATGTTTGGATTGAAGAATAGGATATCCAAAGGGATTCTCCAGGATAAGATAAAGGTATAATTTCCAAAAAAGGTGGTGAGAAAATAGATATGCTAGTTGATATATTTTGAGATCAAAAAGGATTCAAATATTTAAATTAGAATTCATCTCCAACTACTGAGGGAGTATATATGATAGATATTGAGTATTATTAAAATGAATTCGGTTTCTTATTTCCTGCCAGGGTTTGGTGCTTTTGGGGATTTATTTTCTTGTTAAGATATGAGGAACTGGAAAGGAAAGGTTCTCTACGTACGGATGCAGGGTTGGTGAGTACACAAATAGGATTCATATCATATGATTTATTTTACATTAACTAATGATGTTTCATTTGATTTTATTTGAGATTATAAATGCATATCCTAACTGGTATCTATAATTGCAGACTCATTTGATGCAAGGAGGAATTCTAAGTTCTACAAGGTGGTCAGGGAAAGAAAGTAACTGGAATTAGAACTTCAATCAGGTGATATATACTTGAAGGATGTGGTCTCTGTGTGAGGTGATGATTTAGAAATAGTTTATAGTTTTCTAGAAATATTAAGAAAAGAATGTGAAATATTGAATGCAATATATATATTATCTAATCTATGTCTTTGCTGGCATTTTTTATATTTTTAAATTTATGATAACCATGGTAAAATGCCTGTCACTGTTTCTAGGCCTTAGCAAGCAGTTGGCTGAATGGCAGGTGTTCTTGCAGCAGAATGTAGGTAGGTTGTCTGTAAGTAAATAGACTTAGAATCATAATGAAAAGATAATGATCTTAAAATTTTACTTCTTAGGATGCTGTCAATAAAATGAGAAGTTCCAATGCAGTTTGATTAGTTGATTGGTGACAAAGAGCTGTCTGAGGCAAGAGAATGTGAGATGAAATATTGGGATTTATCATGAGCTGATGTTTTTAATTTTGTGATGGCTATTTTCCCATTTTATTTGTCTAAAAATATTTATATGCTATTTTTTTATTCAGATCAATCCTAGATTGCATGGAGGTGGATGTTGGACACTCAACGCTATGTGTGGATTAAAGAATGGGATAACCTGAGGGATTCTCCAGGAGAAGATAAAGGTATAATTTCCAAAAAATAGGTAAGAAAATAGATATGCTAATTGATATATTTTGAGATCAAAAAGGATTCAAATATTTAAATACGAATTCATCTCCCACTACTGAGGAAGTTTATATGCAATATATAATTAAAATGAATTCTGTTTCTTAGTTCCTGCCAGGGTTTGGTGCTTTCGGAGATTTATTTTCTTGTTAAGATATGAGGAACTGGAAAGGAAGGTTCTCTACGTACGGATGCAGGGTTGGTGAGCAAACAAATAGGATTCTTATCAAATGAATTATTTTACATTAACTTATAATGTTTAATTTGATTTTATTTGAGATAATAAATGCATATCCTCACTGTTTTCTATAATTGCAGACTCATTTGATGCAATGAGGAATTCTAAGTTCTATAAGGTGGTCAGGGAATGAAAGCAACTGGAATTTGAACTTCAATCAGGTGATATATACTCGAGGATGTGGTCTCTGTGAGGGGAAGATTTAGAAATAGTTTATAATTTTCTGTAAAGATTAAGAAAAGAATGTGAAATATTGAATGCAATAGATATATTATCTACTCTATGTCTTTGCTAGCATTTTTAATATTTTTAAATTTAAGAATACCATGGTGAGATGCCTATCACTCCTTCTGGGCCTGAGCAAGTAGTCTGCTGAGTGGCATATATTCCTGCAGCAGAACGATGGTATGTTGTCTGTCAGTAAATACACTTAAAATCATAATGAAAAGATATTGATCGTAAAATTTTTTCCTTAGGATGCTGTCAATTAAATGAGAAGTTCCAATGCAGTTTGATGAGCTGATTGGTGACAAAGAGCAGTCAGAGGCCAGAGAAAGTGAGATGCAATATTGGCATTTATCAAAAGCTGATGTTTTTCGTTTTGTGATGGCTATTTTTCAATTAATTTGTCTAAATAATATTTATATCCTATTTTTTTATTATGTTCAATCCTAGATTGCATGGATCTGAATGGGTGGACACTCAAGCCTATGTGTGGATTTATGAATTGGATATCCTAAGGGATTCTCCAGGAGAAGATAAAGGTATCATTTCCAAAAAATAGGTAAGAAAATACATATGCTAATTGATATATTTCGTGATCAAAAAGGATTCCAATATTTAAATAAAAATTAATCTCCCACTACTGAGGAATTATATATGCAATATATAATTAAAATGAATTCTGTTTCTTATTTCCTGCCAGGGTTTGGTGCTTTTGGGGATTTATTTTCTTGTTAAGATATGAGGAACTGGAAAGGAAAGGTTCTCTACGTACGGATGCAGGGTTGGTGAGCAAACAAATAGAATTCATATCAAATGAATTATTTTACATTAACTTATAATGTTTAATTTGATTTTATTTGAGATTATAAATGCATATCCTCACTGGTATCTATAATTGCAGACTCATTTGATGCAAGGAGGAATTCTAAGTTCTACAAGGTGGTAAGGGAATGAAAGCAACTGGAATTTGAACTTCAATCAGGTGATATATACTCGAGGATGTGGTCTCTGTGAGGGGAAGATTTAGAAATAGTTTATAATTTTCTGTAAAGATTAAGAAAAGAATGTGAAATATTGAATGCAATAGATATATTATCTACTCTATGTCTTTGCTGGCATTTTTTATATTTTTAAATTTATGATAACCATGGTAAAATGCCTGTCACTGTTTCTAGGCCTTAGCAAGCAGTTGGCTGAATGGCATATATTCCTGCAGCAGAACGATGGTAGGTTGTCTGTCAGTAAATAGACTTAAAATCAAAATGAAAAGATAATGATCTTAAAATTTTCTCCTTAGGATGCTGTCAATAAAATGAGAAGTTCCAATGCAGTTTGATGAGCTGATTGGTGACAAAGAGCAGTCTGAGGTAAGAGAATGTGAGATGAAATATTGGCATTTATCAAGAGCTGATGTTTTTCATTTTGTGATGGCTATTTTTTCAATTTATTTGTGTAAATAATATTTATATGCTATTTTTTTATTATGTTTAATCCTAGATTGCATGGATCTGGATGGGTTGACACTCAAGCCTATGTGTGGATTGAAGAATAGGATATCCAAAGGGATTCTCCAGGAGAAGATAAAGGTATTATTTCCAAAAAGGAGGTAAGAAAATAGATATGCTAATTGATATATTTCTCGATCAAAAAGGATTCAAATATTTAAATAAGAATTCATCTCCCACTACTGAGGAAGTTTATATGCAATATATAATTAAAATGAATTCTGTTTCTTATTTCCTGCCAGGGTTTGGTGCTTTTGGGGATTTATTTTCTTGTTAAGATATGAGGAACTGGAAAAGAAAGGTTCTCTACGTACGGATGCAGGGTTGGTGAGCAAACAAATAGGATTCATATCATATGATTTATTTTATATTAACTTATAATGTTTAATTTGAATTTCTTTGAGATTATAAATGCATATCCTAACTGGTATCTATAATTGCAGACTCATTTGATGCAAGGAGGAATTCTAAGTTCTACAAGGTGGCCAGGGAAAGAAAGCAACAGGAATTTGAACTTCAATCAGGTGATATATACTTGAGGATGTGGTATCTGTTAGGTGAAGATTTAGAAATAGTTTATAATTTTCTGTAAAGATTAAGAAAAGAATGTGAAATATTGAATGCAATAGATATATTATCTACTCTATGTCTTTGCTGGCATTTTTAATATTTTTAAATTTAAGAATACCATGGTTAGATAACTATAACTGCTTCTGGGCCTGAGCAAGTAGTCTGCTGAGTGGCATTTATTCCTGCAGGAGAACGATGGTAGGTTGTCTGTCAGTAAATAGACTTAAAATCAAAATGAAAAGATAATGATCTTAAAATTTTCTCCTTAGGATGCTGTCAATAAAATGAGAAGTTCCAATGCAGTTTGATGAGTTGATTTGTGACAAAGAGTGGTCCGAGGCCAGAGAAAGTGATATGAAATATTGGTATTTATCATGAGCTGATGTTTTTATTTTGTGATGGCTATTTTCCCATTTTATTTGTCTAAAAATATTTATATGCTATTTTTTTATTCAGATCAATCCTAGATTGCATGGAGGTGGATGTTGGACACTCAACCCTTTGTTTGGATTGAAGAATAGGATATCCTAAGGGATTCTCCAGGAGAAGATAAAGGTATAATTTCCAAAAAATAGGTAAGAAAATAGATATGCTAATTGATATATTTCGTGATCAAAAAGGATTCAAATATTTTAATAAAAATTAATCTCCCACTACTGAGGAAGTATATATGCAATATATAATTAAAATGAATTCTGTTTCTTATTTCCTGCCAGGGTTTGGTGCTTTTGGGGATTTATTTTCTTGTTAAGATATGAGGAACTGGAAAAGAAAGGTTCTCTACGTACGGATGCAGGGTTGGTGAGCAAACAAATAGGATTCATATCATATGATTTATTTTATATTAACTTATAATGTTTAATTTGATTTTCTTTGAGATTATAAATGCATATCCTAACTGGTATCTATAATTGCAGACTCATTTGATGCAAGGAGGAATTCTAAGTTCTACAAGGTGGTCAGGGAAAGAAAGCAACAGGAATTTGAACTTCAATCAGGTGATATATACTTGAGGATGTGGTCTCTGTTAGGTGAAGATTTAGAAATAGTTTATAATTTTCTGTTATGATTAAGAAAAGAATGTGAAATATTGTATGCAATAGATATATTGTACTCTATGTCTTTGCTGGCATTTTTAATATTTTTAAATTTAAGAATACCATGGTGAGATGCCTATCACTGCTTCTGGGCCTGAGCAAGTAGTCTGCTTTGTGGCATATATTCCTGCAGCAGAACGATGGTAGGTTGTCTGTCAGTAAATACACTTATAATCATAATGAAAAGATATTGATCGCAAAATTTTTTCCTTAGGATGCTGTCAATTAAATGAGAAGTTCCAATGCAGTTTGATGAGCTGATTAGTGACAAAGAGCAGTCAGAGGCCAGAGAAAGTGAGATGAAATATTGGCATTTATCAAAAGCTGATGTTTTTCGTTTTGTGATGGCTATTTTTTCAATTTATTTGTCTAAATAATATTTATATGCTATTTTTTTATTATTTTCAATCCTAGATTGCATGGATCTGGATGGGTGGACACTCAAGCCTATGTGTGGATTTATGAATTGGATATCCTAAGGGATTCTCCAGGAGAAGATAAAGGTATAATTTCCAAAAAATAGGTAAGAAAATAGATATGCTAATTGATATATTTCGTGATCAAAAAGGATTCCAATATTTAAATAAAAATTCATCTCCCACTACTGAGGAAGTATATATGCAATATATAATTAAAATGAATTCTGTTTCTTATTTCCTGCCAGGGTTTGGTTCTTTTGGGGATTTATTTTCTTGTTAAGATATGAGGAACTGGAAAGGAAAGGTTCTCTACGTACGGATGCACGGTTGGTGAGCAAACAAATGGGATTCATATCAAATGAATTATTTTACATTAACTTATAATGTTTAATTTGATTTTATTTGAGATTATAAATGCATATCCTCACTGGTATCTATGATTGCAGACTCATTTGATGCAATGAGGAATTCTAAGTTCTACAAGGTGGTCTGGGAATGAAAGCAACTGGAATTTGAACTTCAATTAGGTGATATATACTCGAGGATGTGGTCCCTGTGAGGGAAACATTTAGAAATAGTTTATAATTTTCTGTAAAGATTAAGAAAAGAATGTGAAATATTGAATGCAATAGATATATTATCTACTCTATGTCTTTGCTAGCATTTTTAATATTTTTAAATTTAAGAATACCATGGTGAGATGCCTATCACTCCTTCTGGGCCTGAGCAAGTAGTCTGCTGAGTGGCATATATTCCTGCAGCAGAACGATGGTATGTTGTCTGTCAGTAAATACACTTAAAATCATAATGAAAAGATATTGATCGTAAAATTTTTTCCTTAGGATGCTGTCAATTAAATGAGAAGTTCCAATGCAGTTTGATGAGCTGATTGGTGACAAAGAGCAGTCAGAGGCCAGAGAAAGTGAGATGCAATATTGGCATTTATCAAAAGCTGATGTTTTTCGTTTTGTGATGGCTATTTTTCAATTAATTTGTCTAAATAATATTTATATCCTATTTTTTTATTATGTTCAATCCTAGATTGCATGGATCTGGATGGGTGGACACTCAAGCCTATGTGTGGATTTATGAATTGGATATCCTAAGGGATTCTCCAGGAGAAGATAAAGGTATCATTTCCAAAAAATAGGTAAGAAAATACATATGCTAATTGATATATTTCGTGATCAAAAAGGATTCCAATATTTAAATAAAAATTAATCTCCCACTACTGAGGAATTATATATGCAATATATAATTAAAATGAATTCTGTTTCTTATTTCCTGCCAGGGTTTGGTGCTTTTGGGGATTTATTTTCTTGTTAAGATATGAGGAACTGGAAAGGTAAGGTTCTCTACGTACGGATGCAGGGTTGGTGAGCAAACAAATAGAATTCATATCAAATGAATTATTTTACATTAACTTATAATGTTTAATTTGATTTTATTTGAGATTATAAATGCATATCCTCACTGGTATCTATAATTGCAGACTCATTTGATGCAAGGAGGAATTCTAAGTTCTACAAGGTGGTAAGGGAATGAAAGCAACTGGAATTTGAACTTCAATCAGGTGATATATACTCGAGGATGTGGTCTCTGTGAGGGGAAGATTTAGAAATAGTTTATAATTTTCTGTAAAGATTAAGAAAAGAATGTGAAATATTGAATGCAATAGATATATTATCTACTCTATGTCTTTGCTGGCATTTTTTATATTTTTAAATTTATGATAACCATGGTAAAATGCCTGTCACTGTTTCTAGGCCTTAGCAAGCAGTTGGCTGAATGGCATATATTCCTGCAGCAGAACGATGGTAGGTTGTCTGTCAGTAAATAGACTTAAAATCAAAATGAAAAGATAATGATCTTAAAATTTTCTCCTTAGGATGCTGTCAATAAAATGAGAAGTTCCAATGCAGTTTGATGAGCTGATTGGTGACAAAGAGCAGTCTGAGGTAAGAGAATGTGAGATGAAATATTGGCATTTATCAAGAGCTGATGTTTTTCATTTTGTGATGGCTATTTTTTCAATTTATTTGTGTAAATAATATTTATATGCTATTTTTTTATTATGTTTAATCCTAGATTGCATGGATCTGGATGGGTTGACACTCAAGCCTATGTGTGGATTGAAGAATAGGATATCCAAAGGGATTCTCCAGGAGAAGATAAAGGTATTATTTCCAAAAAGGAGGTAAGAAAATAGATATGCTAATTGATATATTTCTCGATCAAAAAGGATTCAAATATTTAAATAAGAATTCATCTCCCACTACTGAGGAAGTTTATATGCAATATATAATTAAAATGAATTCTGTTTCTTATTTCCTGCCAGGGTTTGGTGCTTTTGGGGATTTATTTTCTTGTTAAGATATGAGTAACTGGAAAAGAAAGGTTCTCTACGTACGGATGCAGGGTTGGTGAGCAAACAAATAGGATTCATATCATATGATTTATTTTATATTAACTTATAATGTTTAATTTGAATTTCTTTGTGATTATAAATGCATATCCTAACTGGTATCTATAATTGCAGACTCATTTGATGCAAGGAGGAATTCTAAGTTCTACAAGGTGGCCAGGGAAAGAAAGCAACAGGAATTTGAACTTCAATCAGGTGATATATACTTGAGGATGTGGTATCTGTTAGGTGAAGATTTAGAAATAGTTTATAATTTTCTGTAAAGATTAAGAAAAGAATGTGAAATATTGAATGCAATAGATATATTATCTACTCTATGTCTTTGCTGGCATTTTTAATATTTTTAAATTTAAGAATACCATGGTTAGATAACTATAACTGCTTCTGGGCCTGAGCAAGTAGTCTGCTTTGTGGCATATATTCCTGCAGCAGAACGATGGTAGGTTGTCTGTCAGTAAATACACTTATAATCATAATGAAAAGATATTGATCGCAAAATTTTTTCCTTAGGATGCTGTCAATTAAATGAGAAGTTCCAATGCAGTTTGATGAGCTGATTAGTGACAAAGAGCAGTCAGAGGCCAGAGAAAGTGAGATGAAATATTGGCATTTATCAAAAGCTGATGTTTTTCGTTTTGTGATGGCTATTTTTTCAATTTATTTGTCTAAATAATATTTATATGCTATTTTTTTATTATTTTCAATCCTAGATTGCATGGATCTGGATGGGTGGACACTCAAGCCTATGTGTGGATTTATGAATTGGATATCCTAAGGGATTCTCCAGGAGAAGATAAAGGTATAATTTCCAAAAAGGAGGTAAGAAAATAGATATGCTAATTGATATATTTCGTGATCAAAAAGGATTCCAATATTTAAATAAAAATTCATCTCCCACTACTGAGGAAGTATATATGCAATATATAATTAAAATGAATTCTGTTTCTTATTTCCTGCCAGGGTTTGGTTCTTTTGGGGATTTATTTTCTTGTTAAGATATGAGGAACTGGAAAGGAAAGGTTCTCTACGTACGGATGCAGGGTTGGTGAGCAAACAAATGGGATTCATATCAAATGAATTATTTTACATTAACTTATAATGTTTAATTTGATTTTATTTGAGATTATAAATGCATATCCTCACTGGTATCTATAATTGCAGACTCATTTGATGCAAGGAGGAATTCTAAGTTCTACAAGGTGGTCAGGGAATGAAAGCAACTGGAATTTGAACTTCAATTAGGTGATATATACTCGAGGATGTGGTCTCTGTGAGGGAAACATTTAGAAATAGTTTATAATTTTCTGTAAAGATTAAGAAAAGAATGTGAAATATTGAATGCAATAGATATATTATCTACTCTATGTCTTTGCTGGCATTTTTTATATTTTAAAATTTCTGATAACCATGGTAAAATGCCTGTCACTGTTTCTAGGCCTTAGCAAGCAGTTGGCTGAGTGGCAGGTGTTCATGCAGCAGAATGTAGGTAGGTTGTCTGTAAGTAAATAGACTTAGAATCATAATGAAAAGATAATGATCTTAAAATTTTACTTCTTAGGATGCTGTCAATAAAATGAGAAGTTCCAATGCAGTTTGATTAGTTGATTGGTGACAAAGAGCAGTCTGAGGCAAGAGAATGTGAGATGAAATATTGGGATTTATCATGAGCTGATGTTTTTAATTTTGTGATGGCTATTTTCCCATTTTATTTGTCTAAAAATATTTATATGCTATCTTTTTATTCAGATCAATCCTAGATTGCATGGAGGTGGATGTTGGACACTCAACCCTTTGTTTGGATTGAAGAATAGGATATCCTAAGGGATTCTCCAGGAGAAGATAAAGGTATAATTTCCAAAAAGGAGGTAAGGAAATAGATATGCTAATTGATATATTTTGAGATCAAAAAGGATTCAAATATTTAAATACGAATTCATCTCCCACTACTGAGGAAGTTTATATGCAATATATAATAAAAATGAATTCTGTTTCTTAGTTCCTGCCAGGGTTTGGTGCTTTTGGGGATTTATTTTCTTGTTAAGATATGAGGAACTGGAAAAGAAAGGTTCTCTACCTACGGATGCAGGGTTGGTAAGCAAACAAATAGGATTCATATCATATGATTTATTTAACATTAACTTATAATGTTTAATTTGATTTTATTTGAGATTATAAATGCATATCCTCACTGTTTTCTATAATTGCAGACTCATTTGATGCAAGGAGGAATTCTAAGTTCTACATGGTGGTCAGGGAATGAAAGCAACTGGAATTTGAACTTCAATCAGGTGATATGTACTCGAGGATGTGGTCTCTGTGAGGGGAAGATTTAGAAATAGTTTATAATTTTCTGTAAAGATTAAGAAAAGAATGTGAAATATTGAATGCAATAGATATATTATCTACTCTATGTCTTTGTTGGCATTTTAATATTTTTAAATTTAAGAATACCATGGTTAGATGCCTATCACTGCTTCTAGGCCTAAGCAAGTAGTTGGCTGAGTGGCATATATTCCTGCAGCAGAACGATGGTAGGTTGTCTGTCAGTAAATAGACTTAAAATCAAAATGAAAAGATAATGATCTTAAAATTTTCTCCTTAGGATGCTGTCAATAAAATGAGAAGTTCCAATGCAGTTTGATGAGCTGATTGGTGACAAAGAGCAATCTGAGGCAAGAGAATGTGAGATGAAATATTGGAATTTATCAAGAGCTGATTTTTTCCGTTTTGTGATTGCTATTTTTTCAATTTATTTGTCTAAAAAAATTTATATGCTATTTCTTTATTATGTTCAATCCTAGAATGCATGGATCTGGATGGGTGGACACTCAAGCCTATGTGTGGATTTATGAATGGGATAACCTAATGGATCTTCAAGGAGGAGATAGAGGTATCATCTCCAAAAAGAAGGGAATAAGATAGATATCCTAATTGATATATTTTGAGATTAAAAACAATTAAAATATTTAAATAAGAATTCATCTCCCACTACTGAGGGAGTATATATGCTATCTATAATTAAAATAATTCTGTTTCATATTTCCTGCCAGACTTTGTGCTTTCGGGGATTTATTTTCTTGTTAAGATTTTAGGAACTTGAAAGGAAAGGTTCTCTACGTACGGATGCAGGGTTGATGAGCAAACAAATGGGATTCATTTCATATGAAATATTATACATTAATTTATAATGTTTAATTTGATTTTATTTGAGATTATAAATGCATATCCTCACTGGTATCTATAATTGCAGACTCATTTGATACAAGAAGGAATTCTAAGTTCTACAAGGTGGTCAGGGAAAGAAAGCAACTGGAATTCGAACTTCAATCAGGTGATATATACTTGAAGGATGTGGTCTCTGTGTGAGGTGATGATTTAGAAATAGTTTATAGTTTTCTGGAAATATTAAGAAAAGAATGTGAAATATTGAATGCAATAGATATATTATCTACTCTATGTCTTTGCTGGCATTTTTTATATTTTTAAATTTCTGATAACCATGGTAAAATGCCTGTCACTGTTTCTAGGCCTTAGCAAGCAGTTGGCTGAGTGGCAGGTGTTCTTGCAGCAGAATGTAGGTAGGTTGTCTGTAAGTAAATAGACTTAGAATCATAATGAAAAGATAATGATCTTAAAATTTTACTTCTTAGGATGCTGTCAATAAAATGAGAAGTTCCAATGCAGTTTGATGAGCTGATTGGTGACAAAGAGCAGTCTGAGGCCAGAGAATGTGAGATGAAATATTGGCATTTATCATGAGCTGATGTTTTTAATTTTGTGATGGCTATTTTCCCATTTTATTTGTCTAAAAATATTTATATGCTATTTTTTTATTCAGATCAATCCTAGATTGCATGGAGGTGGATGTTGGACACTCAACCCTTTGTTTGGATTGAAGAATAGGATATCCTAAGGGATTCTCCAGGAGAAGATAAAGGTATAATTTCCAAAAAGGAGGTAAGAAAATAGATATGCTAATTGATATATTACTCGATCAAAAAGGATTCAAATATTTAAATAAGAATTCATCTCCCACTACTGAGGAAGTTTATATGCTATCTATAATTAAAATAATTCTGTTACTTATTTCCTGCCAGGGTTTGGTGCCTTTGGGGATTTATTTTCTTGTTAAGATATGAGGAACTGGAAAGAAAAGGTTCTCTACATACGGATGCAGGGTTGGTGAGCAAACAAATAGGATTCATATCATATGATTTATTTAACATTAACTTATAATGTTTAATTTGATTTTATTTGAGATTATAAATGCATATCCTCACTGTTTTCTATAATTGCAGACTCATTTGATGCAAGGAGGAATTCTAAGTTCTACAAGGTGGTCAGGGAATGAAAGCAACTGGAATTTGAACTTCAATCAGGTGATATATACTTGAAGGATGTGGTCTCTGTGTGAGGTGATGATTTAGAAATAGTTTATAATTTTCTGTAAAGATCAAGAAAAGAATGTGAAATATTGAATGCAATAGATATATTATCTACTCTATGTCTTTGTTGGCATTTTAATATTTTTAAATTTAAGAATACCATGGTTAGATGCCTATCACTGCTTCTAGGCCTGAGCAAGTAGTTGGCTGAGTGGCATATATTCCTGCAGCAGAACGATGGTAGGTTGTCTGTCAGTAAATAGACTTAAAATCAAAATGAAAAGATAATGATCTTAAAATTTTCTCCTTAGGATGCTGTCAATAAAATGAGAAGTTCCAATGCAGTTTGATGAGCTGATTGGTGACAAAGAGCAATCTGAGGCAAGAGAATGTGAGATGAAATATTGGAATTTATCAAGAGCTGATTTTTTCATTTTGTGATTGCTATTTTTTCAATTTATTTGTCTAAAAAAATTTATATGCTATTTCTTTATTATGTTCAATCCTAGAATGCATGGATCTGGATGGGTGGACACTCAAGCCTATGTGTGGATTTATGAATGGGATAACCTAATGGATCTTCAAGGAGGAGATAGAGGTATCATCTCCAAAAAGAAGGGAATAAGATAGATATCCTAATTGATATATTTTGAGATTAAAAACAATTAAAATATTTAAATAAGAATTCATCTCCCACTACTGAGGGAGTATATATGCTATCTATAATTAAAATAATTCTGTTTCATATTTCCTGCCAGACTTTGTGCTTTCGGGGATTTATTTTCTTGTTAAGATTTTAGGAACTTGAAAGGAAAGGTTCTCTACGTACGGATGCAGGGTTGGTGAGCAAACAAATGGGATTCATTTCATATGAAATATTATACATTAATTTATAATGTTTAATTTGATTTTATTTGAGATTATAAATGCATATCCTCACTGGTATCTATAATTGCAGACTCATTTGATACAAGAAGGAATTCTAAGTTCTACAAGGTGGTCAGGGAAAGAAAGCAACTGGAATTCGAACTTCAATCAGGTGATATATACTTCAAGGATGTGGTCTCTGTGTGAGGTGATGATTTAGAAATAGTTTATAGTTTTCTGGAAATATTAAGAAAAGAATGTGAAATATTGAATGCAATAGATATATTATCTACTCTATGTCTTTGCTGGCATTTTTTATATTTTAAAATTTCTGATAACCATGGTAAAATGCCTGTCACTGTTTCTAGGCCTTAGCAAGCAGTTGGCTGAGTGGCAGGTGTTCATGCAGCAGAATGTAGGTAGGTTGTCTGTAAGTAAATAGACTTAGAATCATAATGAAAAGATAATGATCTTAAAATTTTACTTCTTAGGATGCTGTCAATAAAATGAGAAGTTCCAATGCAGTTTGATTAGTTGATTGGTGACAAAGAGCAGTCTGAGGCAAGAGAATGTGAGATGAAATATTGGGATTTATCATGAGCTGATGTTTTTAATTTTGTGATGGCTATTTTCCCATTTTATTTGTCTAAAAATATTTATATGGTATTTTTTTATTCAGATCAATCCTAGATTGCATGGAGGTGGATGTTGGACACTCAACCCTTTGTTTGGATTGAAGAATAGGATATCCTAAGGGATTCTCCAGGAGAAGATAAAGGTATAATTTCCAAAAAGGAGGTAAGGAAATAGATATGCTAATTGATATATTTTGAGATCAAAAAGGATTCAAATATTTAAATACGAATTCATCTCCCACTACTGAGGAAGTTTATATGCAATATATAATAAAAATGAATTCTGTTTCTTAGTTCCTGCCAGGGTTTGGTGCTTTTGGGGATTTATTTTCTTGTTAAGATATGAGGAACTGGAAAAGAAAGGTTCTCTACCTACGGATGCAGGGTTGGTAAGCAAACAAATAGGATTCATATCATATGATTTATTTAACATTAACTTATAATGTTTAATTTGATTTTATTTGAGATTATAAATGCATATCCTCACTGTTTTCTATAATTGCAGACTCATTTGATGCAAGGAGGAATTCTAAGTTCTACATGGTGGTCAGGGAATGAAAGCAACTGGAATTTGAACTTCAATCAGGTGATATATACTCGAGGATGTGGACTCTGTGAGGGGAAGATTTAGAAATAGTTTATAATTTTCTGTAAAGATTAAGAAAAGAATGTGAAATATTGAATACAATAGATATATTATCTACTCTATGTCTTTGTTGGCATTTTAATATTTTTAAATTTAAGAATACCATGGTTAGATGCCTATCACTGCTTCTAGGCCTGAGCAAGTAGTTGGCTGAGTGGCATATATTCCTGCAGCAGAACGATGGTAGGTTGTCTGTCAGTAAATAGACTTAAAATCAAAATGAAAAGATAATGATCTTAAAATTTTCTCCTTAGGATGCTGTCAATAAAATGAGAAGTTCCAATGCAGTTTGATGAGCTGATTGGTGACAAAGAGCAATCTGAGGCAAGAGAATGTGAGATGAAATATTGGAATTTATCAAGAGCTGATTTTTTCATTTTGTGATTGCTATTTTTTCAATTTATTTGTCTAAAAAAATTTATATGCTATTTCTTTATTATGTTCAATCCTAGAATGCATGGATCTGGATGGGTGGACACTCAAGCCTATGTGTGGATTTATGAATGGGATAACCTAATGGATCTTCAAGGAGGAGATAGAGGTATCATCTCCAAAAAGAAGGGAATAAGATAGATATCCTAATTGATATATTTTGAGATTAAAAACAATTAAAATATTTAAATAAGAATTCATCTCCCACTACTGAGGGAGTATATATGCTATCTATAATTAAAATAATTCTGTTTCATATTTCCTGCCAGACTTTGTGCTTTCGGGGATTTATTTTCTTGTTAAGATTTTAGGAACTTGAAAGGAAAGGTTCTCTACGTACGGATGCAGGGTTGATGAGCAAACAAATGGGATTCATTTCATATGAAATATTATACATTAATTTATAATGTTTAATTTGATTTTATTTGAGATTATAAATGCATATCCTCACTGGTATCTATAATTGCAGACTCATTTGATACAAGAAGGAATTCTAAGTTCTACAAGGTGGTCAGGGAAAGAAAGCAACTGGAATTCGAACTTCAATCAGGTGATATATACTTGAAGGATGTGGTCTCTGTGTGAGGTGATGATTTAGAAATAGTTTATAGTTTTCTGGAAATATTAAGAAAAGAATGTGAAATATTGAATGCAATAGATATATTATCTACTCTATGTCTTTGCTGGCATTTTTTATATTTTTAAATTTCTGATAACCATGGTAAAATGCCTGTCACTGTTTCTAGGCCTTAGCAAGCAGTTGGCTGAGTGGCAGGTGTTCTTGCAGCAGAATGTAGGTAGGTTGTCTGTAAGTAAATAGACTTAGAATCATAATGAAAAGATAATGATCTTAAAATTTTACTTCTTAGGATGCTGTCAATAAAATGAGAAGTTCCAATGCAGTTTGATGAGCTGATTGGTGACAAAGAGCAGTCTGAGGCCAGAGAATGTGAGATGAAATATTGGCATTTATCATGAGCTGATGTTTTTATTTTGTGATGGCTATTTTCCCATTTTATTTGTCTAAAAATATTTATATGCTATTTTTTTATTCAGATCAATCCTAGATTGCATGGAGGTGGATGTTGGACACTCAACCCTTTGTTTGGATTGAAGAATAGGATATCCTAAGGGATTCTCCAGGAGAAGATAAAGGTATAATTTCCAAAAAGGAGGTAAGAAAATAGATATGCTAATTGATATATTTCTCGATCAAAAAGGATTCAAATATTTAAATAAGAATTCATCTCCCACTACTGAGGAAGTTTATATGCTATCTATAATTAAAATAATTCTGTTACTTATTTCCTGCCAGGGTTTGGTGCCTTTGGGGATTTATTTTCTTGTTAAGATATGAGGAACTGGAAAGAAAAGGTTCTCTACATACGGATGCAGGGTTGGTGAGCAAACAAATAGGATTCATATCATATGATTTATTTAACATTAACTTATAATGTTTAATTTGATTTTATTTGAGATTATAAATGCATATCCTCACTGTTTTCTATAATTGCAGACTCATTTGATGCAAGGAGGAATTCTAAGTTCTACAAGGTGGTCAGGGAATGAAAGCAACTGGAATTTGAACTTCAATCAGGTGATATATACTTGAAGGATGTGGTCTCTGTGTGAGGTGATGATTTAGAAATAGTTTATAATTTTCTGTAAAGATCAAGAAAAGAATGTGAAATATTGAATGCAATAGATATATTATCTACTCTATGTCTTTGTTGGCATTTTAATATTTTTAAATTTAAGAATACCATGGTTAGATGCCTATCACTGCTTCTAGGCCTGAGCAAGTAGTTGGCTGAGTGGCATATATTCCTGCAGCAGAACGATGGTAGGTTGTCTGTCAGTAAATAGACTTAAAATCAAAATGAAAAGATAATGATCTTAAAATTTTCTCCTTAGGATGCTGTCAATAAAATGAGAAGTTCCAATGCAGTTTGATGAGCTGATTGGTGACAAAGAGCAATCTGAGGCAAGAGAATGTGAGATGAAATATTGGAATTTATCAAGAGCTGATTTTTTCATTTTGTGATTGCTATTTTTTCAATTTATTTGTCTAAAAAAATTTATATGCTATTTCTTTATTATGTTCAATCCTAGAATGCATGGATCTGGATGGGTGGACACTCAAGCCTATGTGTGGATTTATGAATGGGATAACCTAATGGATCTTCAAGGAGGAGATAGAGGTATCATCTCCAAAAAGAAGGGAATAAGATAGATATCCTAATTGATATATTTTGAGATTAAAAACAATTAAAATATTTAAATAAGAATTCATCTCCCACTACTGAGGGAGTATATATGCTATCTATAATTAAAATAATTCTGTTTCATATTTCCTGCCAGACTTTGTGCTTTCGGGGATTTATTTTCTTGTTAAGATTTTAGGAACTTGAAAGGAAAGGTTCTCTACGTACGGATGCAGGGTTGATGAGCAAACAAATGGGATTCATTTCATATGAAATATTATACATTAATTTATAATGTTTAATTTGATTTTATTTGAGATTATAAATGCATATCCTCACTGGTATCTATAATTGCAGACTCATTTGATACAAGAAGGAATTCTAAGTTCTACAAGGTGGTCAGGGAAAGAAAGCAACTGGAATTCGAACTTCAATCAGGTGATATATACTTGAAGGATGTGGTCTCTGTGTGAGGTGATGATTTAGAAATAGTTTATAGTTTTCTGGAAATATTAAGAAAAGAATGTGAAATATTGAATGCAATAGATATATTATCTACTCTATGTCTTTGCTGGCATTTTTTATATTTTTAAATTTCTGATAACCATGGTAAAATGCCTGTCACTGTTTCTAGGCCTTAGCAAGCAGTTGGCTGAGTGGCAGGTGTTCTTGCAGCAGAATGTAGGTAGGTTGTCTGTAAGTAAATAGACTTAGAATCATAATGAAAAGATAATGATCTTAAAATTTTACTTCTTAGGATGCTGTCAATAAAATGAGAAGTTCCAATGCAGTTTGATGAGCTGATTGGTGACAAAGAGCAGTCTGAGGCCAGAGAATGTGAGATGAAATATTGGCATTTATCATGAGCTGATGTTTTTAATTTTGTGATGGCTATTTTCCCATTTTATTTGTCTAAAAATATTTATATGCTATTTTTTTATTCAGATCAATCCTAGATTGCATGGAGGTGGATGTTGGACACTCAACCCTTTGTTTGGATTGAAGAATAGGATATCCTAAGGGATTCTCCAGGAGAAGATAAAGGTATAATTTCCAAAAAGGAGGTAAGAAAATAGATATGCTAATTGATATATTTCTCGATCAAAAAGGATTCAAATATTTAAATAAGAATTCATCTCCCACTACTGAGGAAGTTTATATGCTATCTATAATTAAAATAATTCTGTTACTTATTTCCTGCCAGGGTTTGGTGCCTTTGGGGATTTATTTTCTTGTTAAGATATGAGGAACTGGAAAGAAAAGGTTCTCTACATACGGATGCAGGGTTGGTGAGCAAACAAATAGGATTCATATCATATGATTTATTTAACATTAACTTATAATGTTTAATTTGATTTTATTTGAGATTATAAATGCATATCCTCACTGTTTTCTATAATTGCAGACTCATTTGATGCAAGGAGGAATTCTAAGTTCTACAAGGTGGTCAGGGAATGAAAGCAACTGGAATTTGAACTTCAATCAGGTGATATATACTTGAAGGATGTGGTCTCTGTGTGAGGTGATGATTTAGAAATAGTTTATAATTTTCTGTAAAGATCAAGAAAAGAATGTGAAATATTGAATGCAATAGATATATTATCTACTCTATGTCTTTGTTGGCATTTTAATATTTTTAAATTTAAGAATACCATGGTTAGATGCCTATCACTGCTTCTAGGCCTGAGCAAGTAGTTGGCTGAGTGGCATATATTCCTGCAGCAGAACGATGGTAGGTTGTCTGTCAGTAAATAGACTTAAAATCAAAATGAAAAGATAATGATCTTAAAATTTTCTCCTTAGGATGCTGTCAATAAAATGAGAAGTTCCAATGCAGTTTGATGAGCTGATTGGTGACAAAGAGCAATCTGAGGCAAGAGAATGTGAGATGAAATATTGGAATTTATCAAGAGCTGATTTTTTCATTTTGTGATTGCTATTTTTTCAATTTATTTGTCTAAAAAAATTTATATGCTATTTCTTTATTATGTTCAATCCTAGAATGCATGGATCTGGATGGGTGGACACTCAAGCCTATGTGTGGATTTATGAATGGGATAACCTAATGGATCTTCAAGGAGGAGATAGAGGTATCATCTCCAAAAAGAAGGGAATAAGATAGATATCCTAATTGATATATTTTGAGATTAAAAACAATTAAAATATTTAAATAAGAATTCATCTCCCACTACTGAGGGAGTATATATGCTATCTATAATTAAAATAATTCTGTTTCATATTTCCTGCCAGACTTTGTGCTTTCGGGGATTTATTTTCTTGTTAAGATTTTAGGAACTTGAAAGGAAAGGTTCTCTACGTACGGATGCAGGGTTGATGAGCAAACAAATAGGATTCATTTCATATGAAATATTATACATTAATTTATAATGTTTAATTTGATTTTATTTGAGATTATAAATGCATATCCTCACTGGTATCTATAATTGCAGACTCATTTGATACAAGAAGGAATTCTAAGTTCTACAAGGTGGTCAGGGAAAGAAAGCAACTGGAATTCGAACTTCAATCAGGTGATATATACTTGAAGGATGTGGTCTCTGTGTGAGGTGATGATTTAGAAATAGTTTATAGTTTTCTGGAAATATTAAGAAAAGAATGTGAAATATTGAATGCAATAGATATATTATCTACTCTATGTCTTTGCTGGCATTTTTTATATTTTTAAATTTCTGATAACCATGGTAAAATGCCTGTCACTGTTTCTAGGCCTTAGCAAGCAGTTGGCTGAGTGGCAGGTGTTCTTGCAGCAGAATGTAGGTAGGTTGTCTGTAAGTAAATAGACTTAGAATCATAATGAAAAGATAATGATCTTAAAATTTTCTCCTTAGGATGCTGTCAATAAAATGAGAAGTCCCAATGCAGTTTGATGAGCTGATTGGTGACAAAGAGCAGTCTGAGGCCAGAGAATGTGAGATGAAATATTGGCATTTATCATGAGCTGATGTTTTTAATTTTGTGATGGCTATTTTCCCATTTTATTTGTCTAAAAATATTTATATGCTATTTTTTTATTCAGATCAATCCTAGATTGCATGGAGGTGGATGTTGGACACTCAACCCTTTGTTTGGATTGAAGAATAGGATATCCTAAGGGATTCTCCAGGAGAAGATAAAGGTATAATCTCCAAAAAGGAGGTAAGGAAATAGATATGCTAATTGATATATTTTGAGATCAAAAAGGATTCAAATATTTAAATACGAATTCATCTCCCACTACTGAGGAAGTTTATATGCAATATATAATTAAAATGAATTCTGTTTCTTAGTTCCTGCCAGGGTTTGGTGCTTTTGGGGATTTATTTTCTTGTTAAGATATGAGGAACTGGAAAAGAAAGGTTCTCTACCTACGGATGCAGGGTTGGTAAGCAAACAAATAGGTTCATATCATATGATTTATTTAACATTAACTTATAATGTTTAATTTGATTTTATTTGAGATTATAAATGCATATCCTCACTGTTTTCTATAATTGCAGACTCATTTGATGCAAGGAGGAATTCTAAGTTCTACATGGTGGTCAGGGAATGAAAGCAACTGGAATTTGAACTTCAATCAGGTGATATATACTCGAGGATGTGGTCTCTGTGAGGGGAAGATTTAGAAATAGTTTATAATTTTCTGTAAAGATTAAGAAAAGAATGTGAAATATTGAATGCAATAGATATATTATCTACTCTATGTCTTTGTTGGCATTTTAATATTTTTAAATTTAAGAATACCATGGTTAGATGCCTATCACTGCTTCTAGGCCTGAGCAAGTAGTTGGCTGAGTGGCATATATTCCTGCAGCAGAACGATGGTAGGTTGTCTGTCAGTAAATAGACTTAAAATCAAAATGAAAAGATAATGATCTTAAAATTTTCTCCTTAGGATGCTGTCAATAAAATGAGAAGTTCCAATGCAGTTTGATGAGCTGATTGGTGACAAAGAGCAATCTGAGGCAAGAGAAGGTGAGATGAAATATTGGAATTTATCAAGAGCTGATTTTTTCATTTTGTGATTGCTATTTTTTCAATTTATTTGTCTAAAAAAATTTATATGCTATTTCTTTATTATGTTCAATCCTAGAATGCATGGATCTGGATGGGTGGACACTCAAGCCTATGTGTGGATTTATGAATGGGATAACCTAATGGATCTTCAAGGAGGAGATAGAGGTATCATCTCCAAAAAGAAGGGAATAAGATAGATATCCTAATTGATATATTTTGAGATTAAAAACAATTAAAATATTTAAATAAGAATTCATCTCCCACTACTGAGGGAGTATATATGCTATCTATAATTAAATAATTCTGTTTCATATTTCCTGCCAGACTTTGTGCTTTCGGGGATTTATTTTCTTGTTAAGATTTTAGGAACTTGAAAGGAAAGGTTCTCTACGTACGGATGCAGGGTTGATGAGCAAACAAATAGGATTCATTTCATATGAAATATTATACATTAATTTATAATGTTTAATTTGATTTTATTTGAGATTATAAATGCATATCCTCACTGGTATCTATAATTGCAGACTCATTTGATACAAGAAGGAATTCTAAGTTCTACAAGGTGGTCAGGGAAAGAAAGCAACTGGAATTCGAACTTCAATCAGGTGATATATACTTGAAGGATGTGGTCTCTGTGTGAGGTGATGATTTAGAAATAGTTTATAGTTTTCTGGAAATATTAAGAAAAGAATGTGAAATATTGAATGCAATAGATATATTATCTACTCTATGTCTTTGCTGGCATTTTTTATATTTTTAAATTTCTGATAACCATGGTAAAATGCCTGTCACTGTTTCTAGGCCTTAGCAAGCAGTTGGCTGAGTGGCAGGTGTTCTTGCAGCAGAATGTAGGTAGGTTGTCTGTAAGTAAATAGACTTAGAATCATAATGAAAAGATAATGATCTTAAAATTTTACTTCTTAGGATGCTGTCAATAAAATGAGAAGTTCCAATGCAGTTTGATGAGCTTATTGGTGACAAAGAGCAGTCTGATGCCAGAGAATGTGAGATGAAATATTGGAATTTATCATGAGCTGATGTTTTTAATTTTGTGATGGCTATTTTCCCATTTTATTTGTCTAAAAAAATTTATATGCTATTTTTTTATTATGTTCAATCCTAGATTGCATGGAGGTGGATGTTGGACACTCAACCCTTTGTTTGGATTGAAGAATAGGATATCCTAAGGGATTCTCCAGGAGAAGATAAAGGTATAATCTCCAAAAAGGAGGTAAGGAAATAGATATGCTAATTGATATATTTTGAGATCAAAAAAGATTCAAATATTTAAATACGAATTCATCTCCCACTACTGAGGAAGTTTATATGCAATATATAATTAAAATGAATTCTGTTTCTTAGTTCCTGCCAGGGTTTGGTGCTTTTGGGGATTTATTTTCTTGTTAAGATATGAGGAACTGGAAAAGAAAGGTTCTCTACCTACGGATGCAGGGTTGGTAAGCAAACAAATAGGATTCATATCATATGATTTATTTAACATTAACTTATAATGTTTAATTTGATTTTATTTGAGATTATAAATGCATATCCTCACTGTTTTCTATAATTGCAGACTCATTTGATGCAAGGAGGAATTCTAAGTTCTACATGGTGGTCAGGGAATGAAAGCAACTGGAATTTGAACTTCAATCAGGTGATATATACTCGAGGATGTGGTCTCTGTGAGGGGAAGATTTAGAAATAGTTTATAATTTTCTGTAAAGATTAAGAAAAGAATGTGAAATATTGAATGCAATAGATATATTATCTACTCTATGTCTTTGTTGGCATTTTAATATTTTTAAATTTAAGAATACCATGGTTAGATGCCTATCACTGCTTCTAGGCCTGAGCAAGTAGTTGGCTGAGTGGCATATATTCCTGCAGCAGAACGATGGTAGGTTGTCTGTCAGTAAATAGACTTAAAATCAAAATGAAAAGATAATGATCTTAAAATTTTCTCCTTAGGATGCTGTCAATAAAATGAGAAGTTCCAATGCAGTTTGATGAGCTGATTGGTGACAAAGAGCAATCTGAGGCAAGAGAATGTGAGATGAAATATTGGAATTTATCAAGAGCTGATTTTTTCATTTTGTGATTGCTATTTTTTCAATTTATTTGTCTAAAAAAATTTATATGCTATTTCTTTATTATGTTCAATCCTAGAATGCATGGATCTGGATGGGTGGACACTCAAGCCTATGTGTGGATTTATGAATGGGATAACCTAATGGATCTTCAAGGAGGAGATAGAGGTATCATCTCCAAAAAGAAGGGAATAAGATAGATATCCTAATTGATATATTTTGAGATTAAAAACAATTAAAATATTTAAATAAGAATTCATCTCCCACTACTGAGGGAGTATATATGCTATCTATAATTAAATAATTCTGTTTCATATTTCCTGCCAGACTTTGTGCTTTCGGGGATTTATTTTCTTGTTAAGATTTTAGGAACTTGAAAGGAAAGGTTCTCTACGTACGGATGCAGGGTTGATGAGCAAACAAATAGGATTCATTTCATATGAAATATTATACATTAATTTATAATGTTTAATTTGATTTTATTTGAGATTATAAATGCATATCCTCACTGGTATCTATAATTGCAGACTCATTTGATACAAGAAGGAATTCTAAGTTCTACAAGGTGGTCAGGGAAAGAAAGCAACTGGAATTCGAACTTCAATCAGGTGATATATACTTGAAGGATGTGGTCTCTGTGTGAGGTGATGATTTAGAAATAGTTTATAGTTTTCTGGAAATATTAAAAAAAGAATGTGAAATATTGAATGCAATAGATATATTATCTACTCTATGTCTTTGCTGGCATTTTTTATATTTTTAAATTTATGATAACCATGGTAAAATGCCTGTCACTGTTTCTAGGCCTTAGCAAGCAGTTGGCTGAGTGGCAGGTGTTCTTGCAGCAGAATGTAGGTAGGTTGTCTGTAAGTAAATAGACTTAGAATCATAATGAAAAGATAATGATCTTAAAATTTTACTTCTTAGGATGCTGTCAATAAAATGAGAAGTTCCAATGCAGTTTGATTAGTTATTTGGTGACAAAGAGCAGTCTGAGGCAAGAGAATGTGAGATGAAATATTGGGATTTATCAAAAGCTGATTTTTTAATTTTGTGATGGCTATTTTCCCATTTTATTTGTCTAAAAATATTTATATGCTTTTTTTTTCATTCAGATCAATCCTAGATTGCATGGAGGTGGATGTTGGACACTCAACCCTTTGTTTGGATTGAAGAATAGGATATCCTAAGGGATTCTCCAGGAGAAGATAAAGGTATAATTTCCAAAAAGGAGGTAAGGAAATAGATATGCTAATTGATATATTTTGAGATCAAAAAGGATTCAAATATTTAAATACGAATTCATCTCCCACTACTGAGGAAGTTTATATGCAATATATAATTAAAATGAATTCTGTTTCTTAGTTCCTGCCAGGGTTTGGTGCTTTTGGGGATTTATTTTCTTGTTAAGATATGAGGAACTGGAAAAGAAAGGTTCTCTACCTACGGATGCAGGGTTGGTAAGCAAACAAATAGGTTCATATCATATGATTTATTTAACATTAACTTATAATGTTTAATTTGATTTTATTTGAGATTATAAATGCATATCCTCACTGTTTTCTATAATTGCAGACTCATTTGATGCAAGGAGGAATTCTAAGTTCTACATGGTGGTCAGGGAATGAAAGCAACTGGAATTTGAACTTCAATCAGGTGATATATACTCGAGGATGTGGTCTCTGTGAGGGGAAGATTTAGAAATAGTTTATAATTTTCTGTAAAGATTAAGAAAAGAATGTGAAATATTGAATGCAATAGATATATTATCTACTTTATGTCTTTGCTGGCAATTTTATATTTTTAAATTTATGATAACCATGGTAAAATGCCTATCACTGTTTCTAGGCCTTAGCAAGCAGTTGGCTGAATGGCATATATTCCTGCAGCAGAACGATGGTAGGTTGTCTGTCAGTAAATAGACTTAAAATCAAAAAGAAAAGATAATGATCTTAAAATTTTCTCCTTAGGATGCTGTCAATAAAATGAGAAGTTCCAATGCAGTTTGATGAGCTGATTGGTGACAAAGAGCAGTCTGAGGCAAGAGAATGTGAGATGAAATATTGGAATTTATCAAGAGCTGATTTTTTCATTTTGTGATTGCTATTTTTTCAATTTATTTGTCTAAAAAAATTTATATGCTATTTCTTTATTATGTTCAATCCTAGAATGCATGGATCTGGATGGGTGGACACTCAAGCCTATGTGTGGATTTATGAATGGGATAACCTAATGGATCTTCAAGGAGGAGATAGAGGTATCATCTCCAAAAAGGAGGTAAGAAAATAGATATGCTAATTGATATATTTCTCGATCAAAAAGGATTCAAATATTTAAATAAGAATTCATCTCCCACTGCTGAGGGAGTATCTATGCTAGATATTGAGTATTATTAAAATGAATTCTATTTTTTTTTCCTGCTAGAATTTGGTGCTTTCGGGGAGTTATTTTCTTGTTAAGATATGAGGAACTGGAAAGGAAAGGTTCTGTACGTACGAATGCAGGGTTGGTCAGAAAACAAATAGGATTCATATCAAATGAATTATTTTACATTAACTTATAATGTTTAATTTAATTTAATTGAGATTATAAATGCATATCCTCACTGTTTTCTATAATTGCAGACTCATTTGATGCAAGGAGGAATTCTAAGTTCTACAAGGTTTTGACGGAAAGAAAGGAATTGGAATTCGAACTTCAATCAGGAGATATTTATTTGATGAGTGTGGTCTCCATGAGGTGATGATTTAGAAATAGTTTATAATTTTCTGTAAAGATAAAGAAAAGAATGTGAAATATTGTATGCAATAGATATATTGTACTCTATGTCTTTGCTGGCATTTTTAATATTTTTAAATTTAAGAATACCATGGTTAGATGCCAATCACTGCTTCTGGGCCTGAACAAGTAGTTGGCTGAGTGGCATATATTCCTGCAGCAGAACGATGGTAAGTTGTATGTCAGTAAGGACTTAAAATCTTAATGAAATGATAATGTTCTTAAAATATTCTCCTTAGGATGCTCTCAATAAAATGAGAAGTTCCAATGCAGTTTGATGAGCTGATTGGTGACAAAGAGCAGTCTGAGGCAAGAGAATGTGAGATGAAATATTAGGATTTATCATGAGCTGCTGTTTTTAATTTTGTGATGGCTATTTTCTCATTTTATTTGTCTAAAAAATATTTATATACAATTTTTTTAATTCAGATCAATCCTAGTTTGCATGGAGGTGGATTTTGGACACTCAACCCTTTGTTTGGATTGAAGAATAGGATATCCAAAGGGATTCTCCAGGAGAAGATAAAGGTATAATTTCCAAAAAGGAGGTAAGAAAATAGATATGCTAATTGATATATTTCTCGATCAAAAAGGATTCAAATATTTAAATAAGAATTCATCTCCCACTACTGAGGAAGTTTATATGCTATCTATAATTAAAATAATTCTGTTACTTATTTCCTGCCAGGGTTTGGTGCCTTTGGGGATTTATTTTCTTGTTAAGATATGAGGAACTGGAAAGAAAAGGTTCTCTACATACGGATGCAGGGTTGGTGAGCAAACAAATAGGATTCATATAAAATGAATTATTTTACATTAACTTATAATGTTTAATTTAATTTAATTGAGATTATAAATGCATATCCTCACTGGTATCTATAATTGCAGACTCATTTGATGCAAGGAGGAATTCTAAGTTCTACAAGGTTTTGACGGAAAGAAAGGAATTGGAATTCGAACTTCAATCAGGAGATATTTATTTGATGAGTGTGGTCTCCATGAGGTGATGATTTAGAAATAGTTTATAATTTTCTGTAAAGATAAAGAAAAGAATGTGAAATATTGTATGCAATAGATATATTGTACTCTATGTCTTTGCTGGCATTTTTAATATTTTTAAATTTAAGAATACCATGGTTAGATTCCAATCACTGCTTCTTGGCCTGAACAAATAGTTGGCTGAGTGGCATATATTCCTGCAGCAGAACGATGGTAAGTTGTCTGTCAGTAAGGACTTAAAATCTTAATGAAAAGATAATGTTCTTAAAATATTCTCCTTAGGATGCTGTCAATAAAATGAGAAGTTCCAATGCAGTTTGATGAGCTGATTGGTGACAAAGAGCAGTCTGAGGCAAGAGAATGTGAGATGAAATATTAGGATTTATCATGAGCTGCTGTTTTTAATTTTGTGATGGCTATTTTCTCATTTTATTTGTCTAAAAATATTTATATGCTATTTTTGTATTCAGATCAAT
This sequence comes from Pantala flavescens, assembly GCA_020796165.1. Classification (NCBI taxonomy): domain Eukaryota; kingdom Metazoa; phylum Arthropoda; class Insecta; order Odonata; family Libellulidae; genus Pantala; species Pantala flavescens. Next base: position 5,131,556 of record CM036880.1, read on the forward strand.
CCTAGATTGCATGGAGGTGGATGTTGGACACTCAACCCTTTGTTTGGATTGAAGAATAGGATATCCTAAGGGATTCTCCAGGAGGAGATAAAGGTATTATTTCAAAAAATAGTTAAGAAAATAGATATCCTAATTGATATATTTCGAGATCAAAAACGATTAAAATATTTAAATAAGAATTCATCTCCCACTACTGAGGAAGTATATATGCTAGATATTGAGTATTATTAAAATGAATTCTGTTTCTTTTTTCCTGCCAGGGTTTGGTGCTTTTGGGGATTTATTTTCTTGTTAAGATGAGAGGAACTGGAAAAGAAAGGTTCTCTACGTACGGATGCAGGGTTGGTGAGTATATGAATAGGATTCATATCATATGATTTATTTTACATTAACTAATGATGTTTCATTTGATTATATGAGAGAATGTGTGATGAAATATTGGCATTTATCAAGAGGTGATGTTTTTCATTTTGTGATCGCCATTTTTTCAATTTATTTGTCTAAATAATATTAATATATTTTTTTTTATTATTATGTTCAATCCTAGAATGCATGGATCTGGATGGGTAGACACTCAAGATTATGTGTGGATTTATGAATGGGATATCCTAAGGGATTCTCCAGGAGGAGATAAAGGTATAATTTCCAAAAAAGGAGGTAAGAAAATAGATATGCTAGTTGATATCTTTTGAGATCAAAAAGGATTCAAATATTTAAAATAGAATTCATCTCCAACTACTGAGGGAGTATATATGCTTCACATTGAGTAGTATTAAAATGAATTCTGTTTCTTATTTCCTGCCAGGGTTTGGTGCTTTTGGGGATTTATTTTCTTGTTAAGATATGAGGAACTGGAAAAGAAAGGTTCTCTACCTACGGATGCAGGGTTGGTAAGCAAACAAATAGGATTCATATCATATGATTTATTTAACATTAACTTATAATGTTTAATTTGATTTTCTTTGAGATTATAAATGCATATCCTAACTGGTATCTATAATTGCTGACTCATTTGATGCAAGGAGGAATTCTATGTTCTACAAGGTGGTCAGGGAATGAAAGCAACTGGAATTTGAACTTCAATCAGGTGATATATACTCGAGGATGTGGTCTCTGTGAGGGGAAGATTTAGAAATAGTTTATAATTTTCTATAAAGATTAAGAAAAGAATGTGAAATATTGTATGCAATAGATATATTGTACTCTATGTCTTTGCTGGCATTTTTAATATTTTTAAATTTAAGAATACCATGGTTAGATGCCTATCACTGCTTCTGGGCCTCAGCAAGTAGTTGGCTGAATGGCAGATGTTCCAGCAGCAGAACGAAGGTTGGTTCCCTGTCAGTAATTACACTTAAAATCATAATGAAAAGATATTGATCGTAAAATTTTCTCCTTAGGATGCTGTCAATTTAATGAGAAGTTCCAATGCAGTTTGATGAGCTGATTGGTGACAAAGAGCAGTCTGAGGCCAGTGAAAGTGAGATGAAATATTGGCATTTATCAAGAGCTGATGTTTTTCATTTTGTGATGGCTCTTTTCTCAATATATTTGTCTAAAAAATATTTATATGCTATTTTTTTATTATGTTCAATCCTAGATTGCATGGATCTGGATGGGTGGACACTCAACGCTATGTGTGGATTTATGAATGGGATAACCTAAGGGATTCTCCAGGAGGAGATAAAGGTATTATTTCCAAAAAATAGGTAAGAAAATAGATATGCTAATTGATATATTTCGAGATCAAAAACGATTAAAATATTTAAATAAGAATTCATCTCCCACTGCTGAGGGAGTATATATGCTAGATATTGAGTATTATTAAAATGAATTCTATTTTTTTTTCCTGCCAGAATTTATACCATGGTTAGATGCCTATCACTGCTTCTGGGCTTGAGCAAGTAGTTGGCTGAGTGGCATATATTCCTGCAGCAGAAAGATGGTAGGTTCTCTGCCAGTTTATAGACTTAAAATCATAATGAAGAGTATATTGATTGTAAAATATTCTCCTTAGGATGCTGTCAATTAAATGAGAAGTTCCAATGCAGTTTGATGAGCTGATTGGTGACAAAGAGCAGTCTGAGGCCAGAGAAACTGAGATGAAATATTGGCATTTATCAAGAGCTGATGTTTTTCATTTTGTGATGGCTATTTTTTCAATTTATTTGTCTAAATATATTTATATGCTATTTTTTTATTATGTTCAATCCTAGATTGCATGGATCTGGATGGGTGGACACTCGAGCCTATGTGTGGATTTATGAATGGGATAACCTAATGGATCTTCAAGGAGGAGATAGAGGTATCATTTCAAAAAGAAGGGAATAAAATAGATATCCTAATTGATATATTTTGAGATTAAAACAATTAAAATATTTAAATAAGAATTCATCTCCCACTCCTGATGGAGTATATATGCTATCTATAATTAAAATAATTCTGTTTCATATTTCCTGCCAGACTTTGTGCTTTCGGGGATTTATTTTCTTGTTAAGGTATGAGGAACTGGAAAGGAAAGGTTCTCTACATACGGATGGAGGGTTGGTCAGCAAACAGATAGGATTCATATCAAATGAATTATTATACATTAATTTATAATGTTTAATTTGATTTTATTAGAGATTATAAATGCATATCCTCAATGGTATCTATAATTGCAGACTCATTTGATGCAAGGAGGAATTCTAAGTTCTACAAGGTGGTCAGGGAAAGAAAGCAACTGGAATTCTAACTTCAATCAGGTGATATATACTTGAAGGATGTGTTCTCTGTTAATTGAAGATTTAGAAATAGTTTATAATTTTCTGCAATGATTAAGAAAAGAATGTGAAATATTGTATGCAATAGATGTATTGTACTCTATGTCTTTGCTGGCATTTTTAATATTTTTAAATTTAAGAATACCATGGTTAGATGCCTATCACTGCTTCTGGGCCTCAGCAAGTAGTTGGCTGAATGGCAGGTGTTCCTGCAGCAGAATGTAGGTAGGTTGTCTGTAAGTAAATAGACTTAAAATCATAATGAAAAGATATTGATCGTAAAATTTTCTCCTTAGGATGCTGTCAATTTAATGAGAAGTTCCAATGCAGTTTGATGAGCTGATTTGTGACAAAGAGCAGTCTGAGGCAGGAGAATGTGAGATGAAATTTTGGCATTTATCAAGAGCTGATGTTTTTCATTTTGTGATGGCTATTTTTTCAATTTATTTGTCTAAAAATATTTATATGCTATTTTTTTATTATGTTCAATCCTAGATTGCATGGATCTGGATGGGTGGACACTCAAGCCTATGTGTGGATTTATGAATGGGATAACCTAAGGGATTCTCCAGGAGGAGATAAAGGTATAATTTCCAAAAAATAGGTAAGAAAATAGATATGCTAATTGATATATTTCGAGATCAAAAACGATTAAAATATTTAAATTAGAATTCATCTCCCACTCCTGATGGAGTATATATGCTATCTATAATTAAAATAATTCTGTTTCGTATTTCCTGCCAGACTTTGTGCTTTCGGGGATTTATTTTCTTGTTAAGGTATGAGGAACTGGAAAGGAAAGGTTCTCTACATACGGATGGAGGTTTGGTCAGCAAACAGATAGGATTCATATCAAATGAATTATTATACATTAATTTATAATGTTTAATTTGATTTTATTAGAGATTATAAATGCATATCCTCACTGGTATCTATAATTGCAGACTCATTTGATGCAAGGAGGAATTCTAAGTTCTACAAGGTGGTCAGGGAAAGAAAGCAACTGGAATTCGAACTTCAATCAGGTGATATATACTTGAAGGATGTGGTCTCTGTGTGAGGTGATGATTTTGAAATAGTTTATAGTTTTCTGGAAAGATTAAGCAAAGAATGTGAAATATTGTATGCAATGGATATATTGTACTCTATGTCATTGCTGGCATTTTTAATATTTTTAAATTTAAGAATACCATGATTAGATGCCTATCACTGCTTCTGGGCCTCAGCAAGTAGTTGGCTGAGTGGCATATATTCCTGCAGCAGAACGATGGTAGGTTGTCTGTTAGTAAATAGACTTAAAATCATAATGAAAAGATATTGATCGTAAAATTTTCTCCTTAGGATGCTGTCAATTTAATGAGAAGTTCCAATGCAGTTTGATGAGCTGATTTGTGACAAAGAGCAGTCTGAGGCAGGAGAATGTGAGATGAAATTTTGGCATTTATCAAGAGCTGATGTTTTTCATTTTGTGATGGCTATTTTTTCAATTTATTTGTCTAAAAAATATTTATATGCTATTTTTTTATTATGTACAATCCTAGATTGCATGGATCTAGATGGGTGGACACTCAAGCCTATGTGTGGATTTATGAATGGGATAACCTAATGGATCTTCAAGGAGGAGATAGAGGTATCATCTCCAAAAAGAAGGGAATAAGATAGATATCCTAATTGATATATTTTGAGATTAAAAACAATTAAAATATTTAAATAAGAATTCATCTCCCACTACTGAGGGAGTATATATGCTATATGTAATTAAAATTAATTGTTTCATTTTTCCTGCCAGACTTTGGTGCTTTCGGGGATTTATATTCTTGTTAAGATATGAGGAACTGGAAAGGAAAGGTTCTCTACGTACGGATGGAGGGTTGGTTAGCAAACAGATAGGATTCATATCAAATGAATTATTTTACATTAACTTATAATGTTTAATTTGATTTTCTTTGAGATTATAAATGCATATCCTCAATGGTATCTATAATTGCAGACTCATTTGATGCAAGGAGGAATTCTATGTTCTACAAGGTGGTCAGGGAAAGAAAGCAACTGGAATTCGAATTTCAATCAGGTGATATATACTTGAAGGATGTCGTCTCTGTGTGAGGTGATGATTTAGAAATAGTTTATAGTTTTCTAGAAAGATTAAGAAAAGAATGTGAAATATTGTATGCAATGGATATATTGTACTCTATGTCATTGCTGGCATTTTTAATATTTTTAAATTTAAGAATACCATGGTTAGATGCCTATCACTGCTTCTGGGCCTCAGCAAGTAGTTGGCTGAGTGGCATATATTCCTGCGGCAGAAAGATGGTAGGTTCTCTGCCAGTTTATAAACTTAAAATCATAATGAAAAGATATTGATCGTAAAATATTCTCCTTAGGATGCTGTCAATTAAATGAGAAGTTCCAATGCAGTTTGATGAGCTGATTGGTGACAAAGAGCAGTCTGAGGCCAGAGAAAGTGAGATGAAATATTGGCATTTATCAAGAGTTGATGTTTTTCATTTTGTGATGGCTATTTTTTCAATTTATTTGTCTAAAAAATATTTATATGCTATTTTTTTATGAAGTTCAATCCTAGATTGCATGGATGTGGATGGGTGGACACTCAACGCTATGTGTGGATTAAAGAATGGGATAACCTGAGGGATTCTCCAGGAGGGATAAAGGTATCATTTCCAAAAAGGAGGTAAGAAAATAGATATGCTAATTGATATATTTCGTGATCAAAGGATTAAAATATTTAAATAAGAATACATCTCCCAATACTGAGGGATTAGATATGCTAGATATTGAGTATAATTAAAATGAATTCGGTTTTTTTTTTCATGCCAGACTATGGTGCTTTAGGAATTTATTTTCTTGTTAAGGTATGAGGAACTGGAAAGGAAAGTTTCTCTACGTACGGATGGAGGGTTGGTCAGCAAACAGATAGGATTCATAGCATATGAATTATTTTACATTAACTTATAATGTTTAATTTGATTTTCTTTGAGATCATAAATGCATATCCTCACTGGTATCTATAATTGCAGACTCATTTGATGCAAGGAGGAATTCTAAGTTCTACAAGGTGGTCAGGGAAAGAAAGCAACTGGAATTCAAACTTCAATCGGGTGATATATACTTGAAGGATGTGGTCTCTGTGTGAGGTGATGATTTAGAAATAGTTTATAGTGTTCTGGAAATATTAAGAAAAGAATGTGAAATATTGTATGCAATAGATATATTGTACTCTATGTTTTTGCTGGCATTTTTAATATTTTTATATTTAAGATAACCATGGTTAGATGCCTATCACTGCTTCTGGGCCTGAGCAAGTAGTTGGCTGAGTGGTATATATTCCTGCAGCAGAAAGATGGTAGGTTCTCCGCCAGTTTATAGACTTTAAATCATAATGAAGAGTATATTGATTGTAAAATATTCTCCTTAGGATTCTGTCAATAAAATCAGAAGTTACATTTGCAGTTTGATGAGATGATTGGTGGCAAAGAGCAGTGGCCAGAGAATGTGAGATGAAATATTCGCATTTATAATGAGCTGATGTTTATCATTTTGTGATGGCTATTTTTTCAATTTATTTGTGTAAAAATATTTATATGCTATTTGTTTATTCAGTTCAATCCTAAATTGCATGGAGGTGGATGGGTGGACAATCAACCCTATGCTTGGATTGAAGAATAGGATACCCTAATGGATCTTCAAGGAGGAGATAAAAGTATTATTTCCAAAAAATAGGTAAGAAAATAGATATCCTAATTGATATATTTCGAGATCAAAAAAGATTAAAATATTTCAATTAGAATTCATCTCCCAATGCTGAGGGAGTATATATGCTAGATATTGAGTATTATTAAAATGAATTCTATTTTTTTTTTCCTGCCAGAATTTGGTGCTTTCGAGGATTTATTTTCATGTTAAGGTATGAGAAACTGGAAAGGAAAGGTTCTCTACGTACGGATGGAGGGTTGGTCAGCAAACAGATAGGATTCATAGCATATGAATTATTTTACATTAACTTATAATGTTTAATTTGATTTTCTTTGAGATCATAAATGCATATCCTCATTGGTCTCTATAATTGCAGACTCATTTGATGAAGGAGGAATTCTAAGTTCTTCAAGGTGGTCAGGGAAAGAAAGCAACTGGAATTTGAACTTCAATCAGGTGATATATACTTGAAGGATGTGGTCTCTGTGTGAGGTGATGATTTAGAAATAGTTTATAGTTTTCTGGAAATATTAAGAAAAGAATGTGAAATATTGTATGCAATGGATATATTGTACTCTATGTCATTGCTGGCATTTTTAATATTTTTTATTTAAGAAAACCATGGTAAAAACCTATCATCGCTTCTGGGCCTCAGCAAGTAGTTGGCTGTATGGCAGATGTTCCAGCAGCAGAATGAAGGTAGGTTCTCTGCCAGTTTATAGACTTTAAATCATAATGAAGAGTATATTGATTGTAAAATATTCTCCTTAGGATGCTGTCAATTAAATGAGAAGTTCCAATGCAGTTTGATGAGCTGATTGGTGACAAAGAGCAGTCTGAGGCAAGAGAATGTGAGATGAAATTTTGGCATATATCAAGAGCTGATGTTTTTCATTTTGTGATGGCTATTTTATCAATTTATTTGTCTAAAAAATATTTATATGCTATTTTTTTATTATGTTCAATCCTAGATTGCATGGATCTGGATGGGTGGACACTCAAGCCTATGTGTGGATTTATGAATGGGATAACCTAAGGGATTCTCCAGGAGGAGATAAAGGTATTATTTCCATAAAATAGGAAAGAAAATAGTTATGCTAATTGATATATTTCGAGATCAAAAACGATTAAAATATTTAAATTAGAATTCATCTACCACTGCTGAGGGAGTATATATGCTAGATATTGAGTATTATTAAAATGAATTCTATTTTTTTTCCTGCCAGAATTTGGTGCTTTCGGGGATTTATTTTCTTGTTAAGGTATGAGGAACTGGAAAGGAAAGGTTCTCTATGTACGGATGGAGGGTTGGTTAGCAAACAGATAGGATTCATATCAAATGAATTATTTTACATTAACTTATAATGTTTAATTTGATTTTCTTTGAGATTATAAATGCATATCCTCAATGGTATCTATAATTGCAGACTCATTTGATGCAAGGAGGAATTCTATGTTCTACAAGGTGGTCAGGGAAAGAAAGCAACTGGAATTCGAATTTCAATCAGGTGATATATACTTGAAGGATGTCGTCTCTGTGTGAGGTGATGATTTAGAAATAGTTTATAGTTTTCTAGAAAGATTAAAAAAGAATGTGAAATATTGTATGCAATGGATATATTGTACTCTATGTCATTGCTGGCATTTTTAATATTTTTAAATTTAAGAATACCATGGTTAGATGCCTATCACTGCTTCTGGGCCTCAGCAAGTAGTTGGCTGAGTGGCATATATTCCTGCAGCAGAACGATGGTAGGTTGTCTGTCAGTATTAAACTTAAAATCATAATGAAAAGATATTGATCGTAAAATATTCTCCTTAGGATGATGTCAATAAGATGAGAAGTTCCAATGCAGTTTGATGTGCTGATTGGTGACAAAGAGCAGTCTGAGGCCAGAGAAAGTGAGATGAAATATCGGCATTTATCAAGAGCTGATATTTTTCATTTTGTGATGGCTATTTTTTCAATTTATTTGTCTAAAAAATATTTATATGCTATTTTTTTATTATGTACAATCCTAGATTGCATGGATCTGGATGGGTGGACACTCAAGCCTATGTGTGGATTTATGAATGGGATAACCTAATGGATCTTCAAGGAGGAGATAGAGGTATCATCTCCAAAAAGAAGGGAATAAGATAGATATCCTAATTGATATATTTTGAGATTAAAAACAATTAAAATATTTAAATTAGAATTCATCTCCCACTACTGAGGGAGTATATATGCTATATGTAATTAAAATAAATTGTTTCATTTTTCCTGCCAGACTTTGGTGCTTTCGGGGATTTATATTCTTGTTAAGATATGAGGAACTGGAAAGGAAAGGTTCTCTACGTACGGATGGAGGGTTGGTTAGCAAACAGATAGGATTCATATCAAATGAATTATTTTACATTAACTTATAATGTTTAATTTGATTTTCTTTGAGATCATAAATGCATATCCTCATTGGTCTCTATAATTGCAGACTCATTTGATGCAAGGAGGAATTCTAAGTTCTACACGGTGGTCAGGGAAAGAAAGCAACTGGAATTCGAACTTCAATCAGGTGATATATACTTGAAGGATGTGGTCTCTGTGTGAGGTGATGATTTAGAAATAGTTTATAGTTTTCTGGAAATATTAAGAAAAGAATGTGAAATATTGTATGCAATAGATGTATTGTACTCTATGTCTTTGCTGGCATTTTTAATATTTTTAAATTTAAGAATACCATGGTTAGATGCCTATCACTGCTTCTGGGCCTCAGCAAGTAGTTGGCTGAATGGCAGGTGTTCCTGCAGCAGAATGTAGGTAGGTTGTCTGTAAGTAAATAGACTTAAAATCATAATGAAAAGATATTGATCGTAAAATTTTCTCCTTAGGATGCTGTCAATTTAATGAGAAGTTCCAATGCAGTTTGATGAGCTGATTTGTGACAAAGAGCAGTCTGAGGCAGGAGAATGTGAGATGAAATATTGGCATTTATCAAGAGCTGATGTTTTTCATTTTGTGATGGCTATTTTTTCAATTTATTTGTCTAAAAAATATTTATATGCTATTTTTTTATTATGTACAATCCTAGATTGCATGGATGTGGATGGGTGGACACTCAAGCCTATGTGTGGATTTATGAATGGGATAACCTAAGGGATTCTCCAGGAGGGATAAAGGTATCATTTCCAAAAAGGAGGTAAGAAAATAGATATGCTAATTGATATATTTCGTGATCAAAGGATTAAAATATTTAAATAAGAATACATCTCCCAATACTGAGGGATTAGATATACTAGATATTGAGTATAATTAAAATGAATTCGGTTTTTTTTTTCATGCCAGACTATGGTGCTTTAGGAATTTATTTTCTTGTTAAGGTATGAGGAACTGGAAAGGAAAGTTTCTCTACGTACGGATGGAGGGTTGGTCAGCAAACAGATAGGATTCATAGCATATGAATTATTTTACATTAACTTATAATGTTTAATTTGATTTTCTTTGAGATCATAAATGCATATCCTCACTGGTATCTATAATTGCAGACTCATTTGATGCAAGGAGGAATTCTAAGTTCTACAAGGTGGTCAGGGAAAGAAAGCAACTGGAATTCAAACTTCAATCGGGTGATATATACTTGAAGGATGTGGTCTCTGTGTGAGGTGATGATTTAGAAATAGTTTATAGTGTTCTGGAAATATTAAGAAAAGAATGTGAAATATTGTATGCAATAGATATATTGTACTCTATGTTTTTGCTGGCATTTTTAATATTTTTATATTTAAGATAACCATGGTTAGATGCCTATCACTGCTTCTGGGCCTGAGCAAGTAGTTGGCTGAGTGGTATATATTCCTGCAGCAGAAAGATGGTAGGTTCTCCGCCAGTTTATAGACTTTAAATCATAATGAAGAGTATATTGATTGTAAAATATTCTCCTTAGGATTCTGTCAATAAAATCAGAAGTTACATTTGCAGTTTGATGAGATGATTGGTGACAAAGAGCAGTGGCCAGAGAATGTGAGATGAAATATTCGCATTTATAATGAGCTGATGTTTATCATTTTGTGATGGCTATTTTTTCAATTTATTTGTGTAAAAATATTTATATGCTATTTGTTTATTCAGTTCAATCCTAAATTGCATGGAGGTGGATGGGTGGACAATCAACCCTATGCTTGGATTGAAGAATAGGATACCCTAATGGATCTTCAAGGAGGAGATAAAAGTATTATTTCCAAAAAATAGGTAAGAAAATAGATATCCTAATTGATATATTTCGAGATCAAAAAAGATTAAAATATTTCAATTAGAATTCATCTCCCAATGCTGAGGGAGTATATATGCTAGATATTGAGTATTATTAAAATGAATTCTATTTTTTTTTTTCCTGCCAGAATTTGGTGCTTTCGAGGATTTATTTTCATGTTAAGGTATGAGAAACTGGAAAGGAAAGGTTCTCTACGTACGGATGGAGGGTTGGTCAGCAAACAGATAGGATTCATAGCATATGAATTATTTTACATTAACTTATAATGTTTAATTTGATTTTCTTTGAGATCATAAATGCATATCCTCATTGGTCTCTATAATTGCAGACTCATTTGATGAAGGAGGAATTCTAAGTTCTTCAAGGTGGTCAGGGAAAGAAAGCAACTGGAATTTGAACTTCAATCAGGTGATATATACTTGAAGGATGTGGTCTCTGTGTGAGGTGATGATTTAGAAATAGTTTATAGTTTTCTGGAAATATTAAGAAAAGAATGTGAAATATTGTATGCAATGGATATATTGTACTCTATGTCATTGCTGGCATTTTTAATATTTTTTATTTAAGAAAACCATGGTAAAAACCTATCATCGCTTCTGGGCCTCAGCAAGTAGTTGGCTGAATGGCAGATGTTCCAGCAGCAGAATGAAGGTAGGTTCTCTGCCAGTTTATAGACTTTAAATCATAATGAAGAGTATATTGATTGTAAAATATTCTCCTTAGGATGCTGTCAATTAAATGAGAAGTTCCAATGCAGTTTGATGAGCTGATTGGTGACAAAGAGCAGTCTGAGGCAAGAGAATGTGAGATGAAATTTTGGCATATATCAAGAGCTGATGTTTTTCATTTTGTGATGGCTATTTTATCAATTTATTTGTCTAAAAAATATTTATATGCTATTTTTTTATTATGTTCAATCCTAGATTGCATGGATCTGGATGGGTGGACACTCAAGCCTATGTGTGGATTTATGAATGGGATAACCTAAGGGATTCTCCAGGAGGAGATAAAGGTATTATTTCTAAAAAATAGGTAAGAAAATAGATATGCTAATTGATATATTTTGAGATCAAAAAAGATTAAAATATTTAAATTAGAATTCATCTCCCACTGCTGAGGGAGTATATATGCTAGATATTGAGTATTATTAAAATGAATTCTATTTTTTTTCCTGCCAGAATTTGGTGCTTTCGGGGATTTATTTTCTTGTTAAGGTATGAGGAACTGGAAAGGAAAGTTTCTCTACGTACGGATGGAGTGTTGGTCAGCAAACAGACAGGATTCATAGCATATGAATTATTTTACATTAACTTATAATGTTTAATTTGATTTTATTTGAGATTATAAATGCATATCCTCACTGGTATCTATAATTGCAGACTCATTCGATGCAAGGAGGAATTCTAAGTTCTACACGGTGGTCAGGGAAAGAAAGCAACTGGAATTCGAACTTCAATCAGGTGATATATACTTGAAGGATGTGGTCTCTGTGTGAGGTGATGATTTAGAAATAGTTTATAGTTTTCTGGAAAGATTAAGAAAAGAATGTGATATATTGTATGCAATGGATATATTGTACTCCATGTCATTGCTGGCATTTTTAATATTTTTAAATTTAAGAATACCATGGTTAGATGCCTATCACTGCTTCTGGGCCTCAGCAAGTAGTTGGCTGAGTGGCATATATTCCTACAGCAGAACGATGGTAGGTTGTATGTCAGTAATTACACTTAAAATCATAATGAAAAGATATTGATAGCAAAATTTTCTCCTTAGGATGCTGTCAATAAGATGAGAAGTTCCAATGCAGTTTGATGTGCTGATTGGTGACAAAGAGCAGTCTGAGGCCAGAGAAAGTGAGATGAAATATCGGCATTTATCAAGAGCTGATATTTTTCATTTTGTGATGGCTATTTTTTCAATTTATTTGTCTAAAAAATATTTATATGCTATTTTTTTATTATGTACAATCCTAGATTGCATGGATCTGGATGGGTGGACACTCAAGCCTATGTGTGGATTTATGAATGGGATAACCTAATGGATCTTCAAGGAGGAGATAGAGGTATCATCTCCAAAAAGAAGGGAATAAGATAGATATCCTAATTGATATATTTTGAGATTAAAAACAATTAAAATATTTAAATTAGAATTCATCTCCCACTACTGAGGGAGTATATATGCTATATGTAATTAAAATAAATTGTTTCATTTTTCCTGCCAGACTTTGGTGCTTTCGGGGATTTATATTCTTGTTAAGATATGAGGAACTGGAAAGGAAAGGTTCTCTACGTACGGATGGAGGGTTGGTTAGCAAACAGATAGGATTCATATCAAATGAATTATTTTACATTAACTTATAATGTTTAATTTGATTTTCTTTGAGATCATAAATGCATATCCTCATTGGTCTCTATAATTGCAGACTCATTTGATGCAAGGAGGAATTCTAAGTTCTACACGGTGGTCAGGGAAAGAAAGCAACTGGAATTCGAACTTCAATCAGGTGATATATACTTGAAGGATGTGGTCTCTGTGTGAGGTGATGATTTAGAAATAGTTTATAGTTTTCTGGAAATATTAAGAAAAGAATGTGAAATATTGTATGCAATAGATGTATTGTACTCTATGTCTTTGCTGGCATTTTTAATATTTTTAAATTTAAGAATACCATGGTTAGATGCCTATCACTGCTTCTGGGCCTCAGCAAGTAGTTGGCTGAATGGCAGGTGTTCCTGCAGCAGAATGTAGGTAGGTTGTCTGTAAGTAAATAGACTTAAAATCATAATGAAAAGATATTGATCGTAAAATTTTCTCCTTAGGATGCTGTCAATTTAATGAGAAGTTCCAATGCAGTTTGATGAGCTGATTTGTGACAAAGAGCAGTCTGAGGCAGGAGAATGTGAGATGAAATATTGGCATTTATCAAGAGCTGATGTTTTTCATTTTGTGATGGCTATTTTTTCAATTTATTTGTCTAAAAAATATTTATATGCTATTTTTTTATTATGTACAATCCTAGATTGCATGGATGTGGATGGGTGGACACTCAACGCTATGTGTGGATTAAAGAATGGGATAACCTGAGGGATTCTCCAGGAGGGATAAAGGTATCATTTCCAAAAAGGAGGTAAGAAAATAGATATGCTAATTGATATATTTCGTGATCAAAGGATTAAAATATTTAAATAAGAATACATCTCCCAATACTGAGGGATTAGATATGCTAGATATTGAGTATAATTAAAATGAATTCGGTTTTTTTTTTCATGCCAGACTATGGTGCTTTAGGAATTTATTTTCTTGTTAAGGTATGAGGAACTGGAAAGGAAAGTTTCTCTACGTACGGATGGAGGGTTGGTCAGCAAACAGATAGGATTCATAGCATATGAATTATTTTACATTAACTTATAATGTTTAATTTGATTTTCTTTGAGATCATAAATGCATATCCTCACTGGTATCTATAATTGCAGACTCATTTGATGCAAGGAGGAATTCTAAGTTCTACAAGGTGGTCAGGGAAAGAAAGCAACTGGAATTCAAACTTCAATCGGGTGATATATACTTGAAGGATGTGGTCTCTGTGTGAGGTGATGATTTAGAAATAGTTTATAGTGTTCTGGAAATATTAAGAAAAGAATGTGAAATATTGTATGCAATAGATATATTGTACTCTATGTTTTTGCTGGCATTTTTAATATTTTTATATTTAAGATAACCATGGTTAGATGCCTATCACTGCTTCTGGGCCTGAGCAAGTAGTTGGCTGAGTGGTATATATTCCTGCAGCAGAAAGATGGTAGGTTCTCCGCCAGTTTATAGACTTTAAATCATAATGAAGAGTATATTGATTGTAAAATATTCTCCTTAGGATTCTGTCAATAAAATCAGAAGTTACATTTGCAGTTTGATGAGATGATTGGTGACAAAGAGCAGTGGCCAGAGAATGTGAGATGAAATATTCGCATTTATAATGAGCTGATGTTTATCATTTTGTGATGGCTATTTTTTCAATTTATTTGTGTAAAAATATTTATATGCTATTTGTTTATTCAGTTCAATCCTAAATTGCATGGAGGTGGATGGGTGGACAATCAACCCTATGCTTGGATTGAAGAATAGGATACCCTAATGGATCTTCAAGGAGGAGATAAAAGTATTATTTCCAAAAAATAGGTAAGAAAATAGATATCCTAATTGATATATTTCGAGATCAAAAAAGATTAAAATATTTCAATTAGAATTCATCTCCCAATGCTGAGGGAGTATATATGCTAGATATTGAGTATTATTAAAATGAATTCTATTTTTTTTTTTCCTGCCAGAATTTGGTGCTTTCGAGGATTTATTTTCATGTTAAGGTATGAGAAACTGGAAAGGAAAGGTTCTCTACGTACGGATGGAGGGTTGGTCAGCAAACAGATAGGATTCATAGCATATGAATTATTTTACATTAACTTATAATGTTTAATTTGATTTTCTTTGAGATCATAAATGCATATCCTCATTGGTCTCTATAATTGCAGACTCATTTGATGAAGGAGGAATTCTAAATTCTTCAAGGTGGTCAGGGAAAGAAAGCAACTGGAATTTGAACTTCAATCAGGTGATATATACTTGAAGGATGTGGTCTCTGTGTGAGGTGATGATTTAGAAATAGTTTATAGTTTTCTGGAAATATTAAGAAAAGAATGTGAAATATTGTATGCAATGGATATATTGTACTCTATGTCATTGCTGGCATTTTTAATATTTTTTATTTAAGAAAACCATGGTAAAAACCTATCATCGCTTCTGGGCCTCAGCAAGTAGTTGGCTGAATGGCAGATGTTCCAGCAGCAGAATGAAGGTAGGTTCTCTGCCAGTTTATAGACTTTAAATCATAATGAAGAGTATATTGATTGTAAAATATTCTCCTTAGGATGCTGTCAATTAAATGAGAAGTTCCAATGCAGTTTGATGAGCTGATTGGTGACAAAGAGCAGTCTGAGGTAGAGAATGTGAGATGAAATTTTGGCATATATCAAGAGCTGATGTTTTTCATTTTGTGATGGCTATTTTATCAATTTATTTGTCTAAAAAATATTTATATGCTATTTTTTTATTATGTTCAATCCTAGATTGCATGGATCTGGATGGGTGGACACTCAAGCCTATGTGTGGATTTATGAATGGGATAACCTAAGGGATTCTCCAGGAGGAGATAAAGGTATTATTTCTAAAAAATATGTAAGAAAATAGATATGCTAATTGATATATTTTGAGATCAAAAAAGATTAAAATATTTAAATTAGAATTCATCTCCCACTACTGAGGGAGTATATATGCTATATGTAATTAAAATTAATTGTTTCATTTTTCCTGCCAGACTTTGGTGCTTTCGGGGATTTATATTCTTGTTAAGATATGAGGAACTGGAAAGGAAAGGTTCTCTACGTACGGATGGAGGGTTGGTCAGCAAACAGATAGGATTCATATCAAATGAATTATTTTACATTATTTTATAAAGTTTGATTTTATTTTCTTTGAGATTATAAATGCATATCCTCACTGGTATCTATAATTGCAGACTCATTTGATGCAAGGAGGAATTCTAAGTTCTACACGGTGGTCAGGGAAAGAAAGCAACTGGAATTCGAACTTCAATCAGGTGATATATACTTGAAGGATGTGGTCTCTGTGTGAGGTGATGATTTAGAAATACTTTATAGTTTTCTGGAAAGATTAAGAAAAGAATGTGATATATTGTATGCAATGGATATATTGTACTCCATGTCATTGCTGGCATTTTTAATATTTTTAAATTTAAGAATACCATGGTTAGATGCCTATCACTGCTTCTGGGCCTCAGCAAGTAGTTGGCTGAGTGGCATATATTCCTGCAGCAGAACGATGGTAGGTTGTATGTCAGTAATTACACTTAAAATCATAATGAAAAGATATTGATTGCAAAATTTTCTCCTTAGGATGCTGTCAATTTAATGAGAAGTTCCAATGCAGTTTGACGCGCAGATTGGTGACAAAGAGCAGTCTGAGGCCAGAGAAAGTGAGATGAAATATTGGCATTTATCAAGAGCTGATGTTTTTCATTTTGTGATGGCTATTTTTTCAATTTATTTGTCTAAAAAATATTTATATGCTATTTTTTTATTGTGTTTAATCCTAGATTCCATGGATCTGGATGGGTGGACACTCAAGCCTATGTGTGGATTTATGAATGGGATAACCTAATGGATCTTCAAGGAGGAGATAGAAGTATCATCTCCAAAAAGAAGGGAATAAGATAGATATGCTAATTGATATATTTCGAGATCAAAAACGATGAAAATATTTAAATTAGAATTCATCTCCCACTACTGAGGGAGTATATATGCTATATGTAATTAAAATTAATTGTTTCATTTTTCCTGCCAGACTTTGGTGCTTTCGGGGATTTATATTCTTGTTAAGATATGAGGAACTGGAAAGGAAAGGTTCTCTACGTACGGATGGAGGGTTGGTCAGCAAACAGATAGGATTCATATCAAATGAATTATTTTACATTATTTTATAAAGTTTGATTTTATTTTCTTTGAGATTATAAATGCATATCCTCACTGGTATCTATAATTGCAGACTCATTTGATGCAAGGAGGAATTCTAAGTTCTACAAGGTGGTCAGGGAAAGAAAGCAACTGGAATTCGAACTTCAAACAGGTGATATATACTTGAAGGATGTGGTCTCTGTGTGAGGTGATGATTTAGAAATAGTTTATAGTTTTCTGGAAAGATTAAGCAAAGAATGTGAATAATTGAATGCAATAGATATATTGTACTCTATGTCATTGCTGGCATTTTTAATATTTTTAAATTTAAGAATACCATGGTTAGATGCCTATCACTGCTTCTGGGCCTCAGCAAGTAGTTGGCTGAGTGGCATATATTCCTGCAGCAGAAAGATGGTAGGTTCTCCGCCAGTTTATAGACTTAAAATCATAATGAAGAGTATATTGATTGTAAAATATTCTCCTTAGGATGCTGTCAATTAAATGAGAAGTTCCAATGCAGTTTGACGAGCTGATTGGTGACAAAGAGCAGTCTGAGGCCAGAGAAAGTGAGATGAAATATTGGCATTTATCAAGAGTTGATGTTTTTCATTTTGTGATGGCTATTTTTTCAATTTATTTGTCTAAAAAATATATATATGCTATTTTTTTATGAAGTTCAATCCTAGATTGCATGGATCTGGATGGGTGGACACTCAACGCTATGTGTGGATTAAAGAATGGGATAACCTGAGGGATTCTCCAGGAGGGATAAAGGTATCATTTCCAAAAAGGAGGTAAGAAAATAGATATGCTAATTGATATATTTCGTGATCAAAGGATTAAAATATTTAAATAAGAATACATCTCCCACTGCTGAGGGAGTATATATGCTAGATATTGAGTATTATTAAAATGAATTCTATTTTTTTTCCTGCCAGAATTTGGTGCTTTCGGGGATTTATTTTCTTGTTAAGGTATGAGGAACTGGAAAGGAAAGGTTCTCTATGTACGGATGGAGGGTTGGTTAGCAAACAGATAGGATTCATAGCATATGAATTATTTTACATTAACTTATAATGTTTAATTTGATTTTCTTTGAGATCATAAATGCATATCCTCACTGGTATCTATAATTGCAGACTCATTCGATGCAAGGAGGAATTCTAAGTTCTACAAGGTGGTCAGGGAAAGAAAGCAACTGGAATTCGAACTTCAATCAGGTGATATATACTTGAAGGATGTCGTCTCTGTGTGAGGTGATGATTTAGAAATAGTTTATAGTTTTCTAGAAAGATTAAGAAAAGAATGTGAAATATTGTATGCAATGGATATATTGTACTCTATGTCATTGCTGGCATTTTTAATATTTTTAAATTTAAGAATACCATGGTTAGATGCCTATCACTGCTTCTGGGCCTCAGCAAGTAGTTGGCTGAGTGGCATATATTCCTGCAGCAGAACGATGGTAGGTTGTCTGTCAGTATTTACACTTAAAATCATAATGAAAAGATATTGATCGTAAAATATTCTCCTTAGGATGCTGTCAATAAGATGAGAAGTTCCAATGCACTTTGATGTGCTGATTGGTGAATAAGAGCAGTCTGAGGGCAGAGAAAGTGAGATGAAATATCGGCATTTATCAAGAGCTGATGTTTTTCATTTTGTGATGGCTATTTTTTCAATTTATTTGTCTAAAAAATATTTATATGCTATTTTTTTATTATGTACAATCCTAGATTGCATGGATGTGGATGGGTGGACACTCAAGCCTATGTGTGGATTTATGAATGGGATAACCTGAGGGATTCTCCAGGAGGGATAAAGGTATCATTTCCAAAAAGGAGGTAAGAAAATAGATATGCTAATTGATATATTTCGTGATCAAAGGATTAAAATATTTAAATAAGAATACATCTCCCAATACTGAGGGATAAGATATGCTAGATATTGAGTATAATTAAAATGAATTCGGTTTTTTTTTTCATGCCAGACTATGGTGCTTTAGGAATTTATTTTCTTGTTAAGGTATGAGGAACTGGAAAGGAAAGTTTCTCTACGTACGGATGGAGTGTTGGTCAGCAAACAGATAGGATTCATAGCATATGAATTATTTTACATTAACTTATAATGTTTAATTTGATTTTCTTTGAGATCATAAATGCATATCCTCACTGGTATCTATAATTGCAGACTCATTCGATGCAAGGAGGAATTCTAAGTTCTAAAAGGTGGTCAGGGAAAGAAAGCAACTGGAATTCAAATTTCAATCGGGTGATATATACTTGAAGGATGTGGTCTCTGTGTGAGGTGATGATTTAGAAATACTTTATAGTGTTCTGGAAATATTAAGAAAAGAATGTGAAATATTGTATGCAATAGATATATTGTACTCTATGTTTTTGCTGGCATTTTTAATATTTTTATATTTAAGATAACCATGGTTAGATGCCTATCACTGCTTCTGGGCCTGAGCAAGTAGTTGGCTGAGTGGTATATATTCCTGCAGCAGAAAGATGGTAGGTTCTCCACCAGTTTATAGACTTTAAATCATAATGAAGAGTATATTGATTGTAAAATATTCTCCTTAGGATTCTGTCAATAAAATCAGAAGTTACATTTGCAGTTTGATGAGATGATTGGTGACAAAGAGCAGTGGCCAGAGAATGTGAGATGAAATATTCGCATTTATAATGAGCTGATGTTTATCATTTTGTGATGGCTATTTTTTCAATTTATTTGTGTAAAAATATTTTTATGCTATTTGTTTATTCAGTTCAATCCTAAATTGCATGGAGGTGGATGGGTGGACAATCAACCCTATGTGTGGATTTATGAATGGGATAACCTAAGGGATTCTCCAGGAGGAGATAAAGGTATTATTTCCAAAAAATAGGTAAGAAAATAGATATCCTAATTGATATATTTCGAGATCAAAAACGATTAAAATATTTCAATTAGAATTCATCTCCCAATGCTGAGGGAGTATATATGCTAGATATTGAGTATTATTAAAATGAATTCTATTTTTTTTTTTCCTGCCAGAATTTGGTGCTTTCGAGGATTTATTTTCATGTTAAGGTATGAGAAACTGGAAAGGAAAGGTTCTCTACGTACGGATGGAGGGTGGGTCAGCAAACAGATAGGATTCATAGCATATGAATTATTTTACATTAACTTATAATGTTTAATTTGATTTTCTTTGAGATCATAAATGCATATCCTCATTGGTCTCTATAATTGCAGACTCATTTGATGAAGGAGGAATTCTAAGTTCTACAAGGTGGTCAGGGAAAGAAAGCAACTGGAATTCGAACTTCAATCAGGTGATATATACTTGAAGGATGTGGTCTCTGTGTGAGGCGATGATTTAGAAATAGTTTATAGTTTTCTGGAAATATTAAGAAAAGAATGTGAAATATTGTATGCAATGGATATATTGTACTCTATGTCATTGCTGGCATTTTTAATATTTTTTATTTAAGAAAACCATGGTAAAATGCCTATCATCGCTTCTGGGACTGTGCAAGTAGTTGGCTGAATGGCAGATGTTCCAGCAGCAGAATGAAGGTAGGTTCTCTGCCAGTTTATAGACTTTAAATCATAATGAAGAGTATATTGATTGTAAAATATTCTCCTTAGGATGCTGTCAATTAAATGAGAAGTTCCAATGCAGTTTGATGAGCTGATTGGTGACAAAGAGCAGTCTGAGGCAAGAGAATGTGAGATGAAATTTTGGCATATATCAAGAGCTGATGTTTTTCATTTTGTGATGGCTATTTTATCAATTTATTTGTCTAAAAAATATTTATATGCTATTTTTTTATTATGTTCAATCCTAGATTGCATAGATCTGGATGGGTGGACACTCAAGCCTATGTGTGGATTTATGAATGGGATAACCTAAGGGATTCTCCAGGAGGAGATAAAGGTATTATTTCCAAAAAATAGGTAAGAAAATAGATATGCTAATTGATATATATTGAGATCAAAAAAGATTACAATATTTAAATTAGAATTCATCTCCCACTGCTGAGGGAGTATATATGCTAGATATTGAGTATTATTAAAATGAATTCTATTTTTTTTCCTGCCAGAATTTGGTGCTTTCGGGGATTTATTTTCTTGTTAAGGTATGAGGAACTGGAAAGGAAAGGTTCTCTATGTACGGATGGAGGGTTGGTTAGCAAACAGATAGGATTCATATCAAATGAATTATTTTACATTAACTTATAATGTTTAATTTGATTTTATTTGAGATTATAAATGCATATCCTCACTGGTATCTATAATTGCAGACTCATTCGATGCAAGGAGGAATTCTAAGTTCTACACGGTGGTCAGGGAAAGAAAGCAACTGGAATTCGAACTTCAATCAGGTGATATATACTTGAAGGATGTGGTCTCTGTGTGAGGTGATGATTTAGAAATAGTTTATAGTTTTCTGGAAAGATTAAGAAAAGAATGTGATATATTGTATGCAATGGATATATTGTACTCTATGTCATTGCTGGCATTTTTAATATTTTTAAATTTAAGAATACCATGGTTAGATGCCTATCACTGCTTCTGGGCCTCAGCAAGTAGTTGGCTGAGTGGCATATATTCCTACAGCAGAACGATGGTAGGTTGTATGTCAGTAATTACACTTAAAATCATAATGAAAAGATATTGATCGCAAAATTTTCTCCTTAGGATGCTGTCAATTTAATGAGAAGTTCCAATGCAGTTTGACGCGCAGATTGGTGACAAAGAGCAGTCTGAGGCCAGAGAAAGTGAGATGAAATATCGGCATTTATCAAGAGCTGATGTTTTTCATTTTGTGATGGCTATTTTTTCAATTTATTTGTCTAAAAAATATTTATATGCTATTTTTTTATGAAGTTCAATCCTAGATTGCATGGATGTGGATGGGTGGACACTCAACGCTATGTGTGGATTAAAGAATGGGATAACCTGAGGGATTCTCCAGGAGGGATAAAGGTATCATTTCCAAAAAGGAGGTAAGAAAATAGATATGCTAATTGATATATTTCGTGATCAAAGGATTAAAATATTTAAATAAGAATACATCTCCCAATACTGAGGGATTAGATATACTAGATATTGAGTATAATTAAAATGAATTCGGTTTTTTTTTTCATGCCAGACTATGGTGCTTTAGGAATTTATTTTCTTGTTAAGGTATGAGGAACTGGAAAGGAAAGTTTCTCTACGTACGGATGGAGGGTTGGTCAGCAAACAGATAGGATTCATAGCATATGAATTATTTTACATTAACTTATAATGTTTAATTTGATTTTCTTTGAGATCATAAATGCATATCCTCACTGGTATCTATAATTGCAGACTCATTCGATGCAAGGAGGAATTCTAAGTTCTACAAGGTGGTCAGGGAAAGAAAGCAACTGGAATTCAAACTTCAATCGGGTGATATATACTTGAAGGATGTGGTCTCTGTGTGAGGTGATGATTTAGAAATAGTTTATAGTGTTCTGGAAATATTAAGAAAAGAATGTGAAATATTGTATGCAATAGATATATTGTACTCTATGTTTTTGCTGGCATTTTTAATATTTTTATATTTAAGATAACCATGGTTAGATGCCTATCACTGCTTCTGGGCCTGAGCAAGTAGTTGGCTGAGTGGTATATATTCCTGCAGCAGAAAGATGGTAGGTTCTCCGCCAGTTTATAGACTTTAAATCATAATGAAGAGTATATTGATTGTAAAATATTCTCCTTAGGATTCTGTCAATAAAATCAGAAGTTACATTTGCAGTTTGATGAGATGATTGGTGACAAAGAGCAGTGGCCAGAGAATGTGAGATGAAATATTCGCATTTATAATGAGCTGATGTTTATCATTTTGTGATGGCTATTTTTTCAATTTATTTGTGTAAAAATATTTATATGCTATTTGTTTATTCAGTTCAATCCTAAATTGCATGGAGGTGGATGGGTGGACAATCAACCCTATGCTTGGATTGAAGAATAGGATACCCTAATGGATCTTCAAGGAGGAGATAAAGGTATTATTTCCAAAAAATAGGTAAGAAAATAGATATCCTAATTGATATATTTCGAGATCAAAAAAGATTAAAATATTTCAATTAGTCTTCATCTCCCAATGCTGAGGGAGTATATATGCTAGATATTGAGTATTATTTAAATGAATTCTATTTTTTTTTTTCCTGCCAGAATTTGGTGCTTTCGAGGATTTATTTTCATGTTAAGGTATGAGGAACTGGAAAGGAAAGGTTCTCTACGTACGGATGGAGGGTTGGTCAGCAAACAGATAGGATTCATATCAAATGAATTATTTTACATTATTTTATAAAGTTTGATTTTATTTTCTTTGAGATTATAAATGCATATCCTCACTGGTATCTATAATTGCAGACTCATTTGATGCAAGGAGGAATTCTAAGTTCTACAAGGTGGTCAGGGAAAGAAAGCAACTGGAATTCGAACTTCAATCAGGTGATATATACTTGAAGGATGTGGTCTCTGTGTGAGGTGATGATTTAGAAATAGTTTATAGTTTTCTGGAAAGATTAAGCAAAGAATGTGAAATATTGTATGCAATGGATATATTGTACTCTATGTCATTGCTGGCATTTTTAATATTTTTTATTTAAGAAAACCATGGTAAAATGCCTATCATCGCTTCTGGGACTGTGCAAGTAGTTGGCTGAATGGCAGATGTTCCAGCAGCAGAATGAAGGTAGGTTCTCCGCCAGTTTATAGACTTTAAATCATAATGAAGAGTATATTGATTGTAAAATATTCTCCTTAGGATGCTGTCAATTAAATGAGAAGTTCCAATGCAGTTTGATGAGCTGATTGGTGACAAAGAGCAGTCTGAGGCAAGAGAATGTGAGATGAAATTTTGGCATATATCAAGAGCTGATGTTTTTCATTTTGTGATGGCTATTTTATCAATTTATTTGTCTAAAAAATATATATATGCTATTTTTTTATGAAGTTCAATCCTAGATTGCATGGATCTGGATGGGTGGACACTCAAGCCTATGTGTGGATTTATGAATGGGATAACCTAATGGATCTTCAAGGAGGAGATAGAAGTATCATCTCCAAAAAGAAGGGAATAAGATAGATATCCTAATTTATATATTTTGAGATTAAAAACAATTAAAATATTTAAATAAGAATTCATCTCCCACTACGGAGGGAGTATATATGCTATATGTAATTAAAATAAATTGTTTCATTTTTCCTGCCAGACTTTGGTGCTTTCAGGGATTTATATTCTTGTTAAGGTATGAGGAACTGGAAAGGAAAGTTTCTCTACGTACGGATGGAGTGTTGGTCAGCAAACAGATAGGATTCATAGCATATGAATTATTTTACATTAACTTATAATGTTTAATTTGATTTTCTTTGAGATCATAAATGCATATCCTCACTGGTATCTATAATTGCAGACTCATTCGATGCAAGGAGGAATTCTAAGTTCTACAAGGTGGTCAGGGAAAGAAAGCAACTGGAATTCGAACTTCAATCAGGTGATATATACTTGAAGGATGTCGTCTCTGTGTGAGGTGATGATTTAGAAATAGTTTATAGTTTTCTAGAAAGATTAAGAAAAGAATGTGAATTATTGTATGCAATGGATATATTGTACTCTATGTCATTGCTGGCATTTTTAATATTTTTAAATTTAAGAATACCATGGTTAGATGCCTATCACTGCTTCTGGGCCTCAGCAAGTAGTTGGCTGAGTGGCATATATTCCTGCAGCAGAACGATGGTAGGTTGTCTGTCAGTATTTACACTTAAAATCATAATGAAAAGATATTGATCGTAAAATATTCTCCTTAGGATGCTGTCAATAAGATGAGAAGTTCCAATGCAGTTTGATGTGCTGATTGGTGACAAAGAGCAGTCTGAGGGCAGAGAAAGTGAGATGAAATATCGGCATTTATCAAGAGCTGATGTTTTTCATTTTGTGATGGCTATTTTTTCAATTTATTTGTCTAAAAAATATTTATATGCTATTTTTTTATTATGTACAATCCTAGATTGCATGGATCTGGATGGGTGGACACTCAAGCCTATGTGTGGATTTATGAATGGGATAACCTAAGGGATTCTCCAGGAGGAGATAAAGGTATTATTTCCAAAAAATAGGTAAGAAAATAGATATGCTAATTGATATATTTTGAGATCAAAAAAGATTAAAATATTTAAATTAGAATTCATCTCCAACTGCTGAGGGAGTATATATGCTAGATATTGAGTATTATTAAAATGAATTCTATTTTCTTTCCTGCCAGAATTTGGTGCTTTCGGGGATTTATTTTCTTGTTAAGGTATGAGGAACTGGAAAGGAAAGGTTCTCTATGTACGGATGGAGGGTTGGTTAGCAAACAGATAGGATTCATATCAAATGAATTATTTTACATTAACTTATAATGTTTAATTTGATTTTATTTGAGATTATAAATGCATATCCTCACTGGTATCTATAATTGCAGACTCATTCGATGCAAGGAGGAATTCTAAGTTCTACACGGTGGTCAGGGAAAGAAAGCAACTGGAATTCGAACTTCAATCAGGTGATATATACTTGAAGGATGTGGTCTCTGTGTGAGGTGATGATTTAGAAATAGTTTATAGTTTTCTGGAAAGATTAAGAAAAGAATGTGATATATTGTATGCAATGGATATATTGTACTCCATGTCATTGCTGGCATTTTTAATATTTTTAAATTTAAGAATACCATGGTTAGATGCCTATCACTGCTTCTGGGCCTCAGCAAGTAGTTGGCTGAGTGGCATATATTCCTACAGCAGAACGATGGTAGGTTGTATGTCAGTAATTACACTTAAAATCATAATGAAAAGATATTGATCGCAAAATTTTCTCCTTAGGATGCTGTCAATTTAATGAGAAGTTCCAATGCAGTTTGACGCGCAGATTGGTGACAAAGAGCAGTCTGAGGCCAGAGAAAGTGAGATGAAATATCGGCATTTATCAAGAGCTGATGTTTTTCATTTTGTGATGGCTATTTTTTCAATTTATTTGTCTAAAAAATATTTATATGCTATTTTTTTATTGTGTTTAATCCTAGATTCCATGGATCTGGATGGGTGGACACTCAAGACTATGTGTGGATTTATGAATGGGATAACCTAACGGATTCTCCAGGAGGAGATAAAGGTATTATTTCCAAAAAGAAGGGAATAAGATAGATATGCTAATTGATATATTTCGAGATCAAAAACGATGAAAATATTTAAATTAGAATTCATCTCCCACTACTGAGGGAGTATATATGCTATATGTAATTAAAATTAATTGTTTCATTTTTCCTGCCAGACTTTGGTGCTTTCGGGGATTTATATTCTTGTTAAGATATGAGGAACTGGAAAGGAAAGGTTCTCTACGTACGGATGGAGGGTTGGTCAGCAAACAGATAGGATTCATATCAAATGAATTATTTTACATTATTTTATAAAGTTTGATTTTATTTTCTTTGAGATTATAAATGCATATCCTCACTGGTATCTATAATTGCAGACTCATTTGATGCAAGGAGGAATTCTAAGTTCTACAAGGTGGTCAGGGAAAGAAAGCAACTGGAATTCGAACTTCAATCAGGTGATATATACTTGAAGGATGTGGTCTCTGTGTGAGGTGATGATTTAGAAATAGTTTATAGTTTTCTGGAAAGATTAAGCAAAGAATGTGAAATATTGTATGCAATGGATATATTGTACTCTATGTCATTGCTGGCATTTTTAATATTTTTTATTTAAGAAAACCATGGTAAAATGCCTATCATCGCTTCTGGGACTGTGCAAGTAGTTGGCTGAATGGCAGATGTTCCAGCAGCAGAATGAAGGTAGGTTCTCTGCCAGTTTATAGACTTTAAATCATAATGAAGAGTATATTGATTGTAAAATATTCTCCTTAGGATGCTGTCAATTTAATGAGAAGTTCCAATGCAGTTTGATGAGCTGATTTGTGACAAAGAGCAGTCTGAGGCAAGAGAATGTGAGATGAAATTTTGGCATTTATCAAGAGCTGATGTTTTTCATTTTGTGATGGCTATTTTTTCAATTTATTTGTCTAAAAAATATTTATATGCTATTTTTTTATTATGTACAATCCTAGATTGCATGGATCTGGATGGGTGGACACTCAAGCCTATGTGTGGATTTATGAATGGGATAACCTAATGGATCTTCAAGGAGGAGATAGAGGTATCATCTCCAAAAAGAAGGGAATAAGATAGATATCCTAATTGATATATTTTGAGATTAAAAACAATTAAAATATTTAAATTAGAATTCATCTCCCACTACTGAGGGAGTATATATGCTATATGTAATTAAAATAAATTGTTTCATTTTTCCTGCCAGACTTTGGTGCTTTCGGGGATTTATATTCTTGTTAAGATATGAGGAACTGGAAAGGAAAGGTTCTGTACGTACGGATGCAGGGTTGGTGAGCAAACAAATAGGATTCATAGCATATGAATTATTTTACATTAACTTATAATGTTTAATTTGATTTTCTTTGAGATCATAAATGCATATCCTCATTGTCTCTATAATTGCAGACTCATTTGATGCAAGGAGGAATTCTAAGTTCTACAAGGTGGTCAGGGAAAGAAAGCAACTGGATTTCGAACTTCAATCAGGTGATATATACTTGAAGGATGTGGTCTCTGTGTGAGGTGATGATTTAGAAATAGTTTATAGTTTTCTAGAAAGATTAAGAAAAGAATGTGAAATATTGTATGCAATGGATATATTGAACTCTATGTCATTGCTGGCATTTTTAATATTTTTAAATTTAAGAATACCATGGTTAGATGCCTATCACTGCTTCTGGGCCTCAGCAAGTAGTTGGCTGAGTGGCATATATTCCTGCAGCAGAACGATGGTAGGTTGTCTGTCAGTATTTACACTTAAAATCATAATGAAAAGATATTGATCGTAAAATATTCTCCTTAGGATGCTGTCAATAAGATGAGAAGTTCCAATGCAGTTTGATGTGCTGATTGGTGACAAAGAGCAGTCTGAGGGCAGAGAAAGTGAGATGAAATATCGGCATTTATCAAGAGCTGATGTTTTTCATTTTGTGATGGCTATTTTTTCAATTTATTTGTCTAAAAAATATTTATATGCTATTTTTTTATTATGTACAATCCTAGATTGCATGGATCTGGATGGGTGGACACTCAAGCCTATGTGTGGATTTATGAATGGGATAACCTAAGGGATTCTCCAGGAGGAGATAAAGGTATTATTTCCAAAAAATAGGTAAGAAAATAGATATGCTAATTGATATATTCTGAGATCAAAAAAGATTAAAATATTTAAATTAGAATTCATCTCCAACTGCTGAGGGAGTATATATGCTAGATATTGAGTATTATTAAAATGAATTCTATTTTCTTTCCTGCCAGAATTTGGTGCTTTCGGGGATTTATTTTCTTGTTAAGGTATGAGGAACTGGAAAGGAAAGGTTCTCTATGTACGGATGGAGGGTTGGTAAGCAAACAGATAGGATTCATATCAAATGAATTATTTTACATTAACTTATAATGTTTAATTTGATTTTATTTGAGATTATAAATGCATATCCTCACTGGTATCTATAATTGCAGACTCATTCGATGCAAGGAGGAATTCTAAGTTCTACACGGTGGTCAGGGAAAGAAAGCAACTGGAATTCGAACTTCAATCAGGTGATATATACTTGAAGGATGTGGTCTCTGTGTGAGGTGATGATTTAGAAATAGTTTATAGTTTTCTGGAAAGATTAAGAAAAGAATGTGATATATTGTATGCAATGGATATATTGTACTCCATGTCATTGCTGGCATTTTTAATATTTTTAAATTTAAGAATACCATGGTTAGATGCCTATCACTGCTTCTGGGCCTCAGCAAGTAGTTGGCTGAGTGGCATATATTCCTACAGCAGAACGATGGTAGGTTGTATGTCAGTTATTACACTTAAAATCATAATGAAAAGATATTGATCGCAAAATTTTCTCCTTAGGATGCTGTCAATTTAATGAGAAGTTCCAATGCAGTTTGACGCGCAGATTGGTGACAAAGAGCAGTCTGAGGCCAGAGAAAGTGAGATGAAATATCGGCATTTATCAAGAGCTGATGTTTTTCATTTTGTGATGGCTATTTTTTCAATTTATTTGTCTAAAAAATATTTATATGCTATTTTTTTATTGTGTTTAATCCTAGATTCCATGGATCTGGATGGGTGGACACTCAAGACTATGTGTGGATTTATGAATGGGATAACCTAACGGATTCTCCAGGAGGAGATAAAGGTATTATTTCCAAAAAGAAGGGAATAAGATAGATATGCTAATTGATATATTTCGAGATCAAAAACGATGAAAATATTTAAATTAGAATTCATCTCCCACTACTGAGGGAGTATATATGCTATATGTAATTAAAATTAATTGTTTCATTTTTCCTGCCAGACTTTGGTGCTTTCGGGGATTTATATTCTTGTTAAGATATGAGGAACTGGAAAGGAAAGGTTCTCTACGTACGGATGGAGGGTTGGTTAGCAAACAGATAGGATTCATATCAAATGAATTATTTTACATTATTTTATAAAGTTTGATTTTATTTTCTTTGAGATTATAAATGCATATCCTCACTGGTATCTATAATTGCAGACTCATTTGATGCAAGGAGGAATTCTAAGTTCTACAAGGTGGTCAGGGAAAGAAAGCAACTGGAATTCGAACTTCAAACAGGTGATATATACTTGAAGGATGTGGTCTCTGTGTGAGGTGATGATTTAGAAATAGTTTATAGTTTTCTGGAAAGATTAAGCAAAGAATGTGAAATATTGTATGCAATGGATATATTGTACTCTATGTCATTGCTGGCATTTTTAATATTTTTTATTTAAGAAAACCATGGTAAAATGCCTATCATCGCTTCTGGGACTGTGCAAGTAGTTGGCTGAATGGCAGATGTTCCAGCAGCAGAATGAAGGTAGGTTCTCTGCCAGTTTATAGACTTTAAATCATAATGAAGAGTATATTGATTGTAAAGTATTCTCCTTAGGATGCTGTCAATTAAATGAGAAGTTCCAATGCAGTTTGATGAGCTGATTGGTGACAAAGAGCAGTCTGAGGCAAGAGAATGTGAGATGAAATTTTGGCATATATCAAGAGCTGATGTTTTTCATTTTGTGATGGCTATTTTATCAATTTATTTGTCTAAAAAATATTTATATGCTATTTTTTTATTATGTTCAATCCTAGATTGCATGGATCTGGATGGGTGGACACTCAAGCCTATGTGTGGATTTATGAATGGGATAACCTAATGGATCTTCAAGGAGGAGATAGAAGTATCATCTCCAAAAAGAAGGGAATAAGATAGATATCCTAATTGATATATTTTGAGATTAAAAACAATTAAAATATTTAAATAAGAATTCATCTCCCACTACGGAGGGAGTATATATGCTATATGTAATTAAAATAAATTGTTTCATTTTTCCTGCCAGACTTTGGTGCTTTCAGGGATTTATATTCTTGTTAAGATATGAGGAACTGGAAAGGAAAGGTTCTCTACGTTCGGATGAAGGGTTGGTTAGCAAACAGATAGGATTCATATCAAATGAATTATTTTACATTAACTTATAATGTTTAATTTGATTTTCTTTGAGATTATAAATGCATATCCTCAATGGTATCTATAATTGCAGACTCATTTGATGCAAGGAGGAATTCTAAGTTCTACACGGTGGTCAGGGAAAGAAAGCAACTGGAATTCGAACTTCAATCAGGTGATATATACTTGAAGGATGTGGTCTCTATGTGAGGTGATGATTTAGAAATAGTTTATAGTTTTCTGGAAAGATTAAGAAAAGAATGTGAAATATTGTATGCAATGGATATATTGTACTCCATGTCATTGCTGGCATTTTTAATATTTTTAAATTTAAGAATACCATGGTTAGATGCCTATCACTGCTTCTGGGCCTCAGCAAGTAGTTGGCTGAGTGGCATATATTCCTGCAGCAGAACGATGGTAGGTTGTCTGTCAGTATTAAACTTAAAATCATAATGAAAAGATATTGATCGTAAAATATTCTCCTTAGGATGCTGTCAATTTAATGAGAAGTTCCAATGCAGTTTGACGCGCAGATTGGTGACAAAGAGCAGTCTGAGGCCAGAGAAAGTGAGATGAAATATCGGCATTTATCAAGAGCTGATGTTTTTCATTTTGTGATGGCTATTTTTTCAATTTATTTGTCTAAAAAATATTTATATGCTATTTTTTTATTGTGTTTAATCCTAGATTCCATGGATCTGGATGGGTGGACACTCAAGACTATGTGTGGATTTATGAATGGGATAACCTAACGGATTCTCCAGGAGGAGATAAAGGTATTATTTCCAAAAAGAAGGGAATAAGATAGATATGCTAATTGATATATTTCGAGATCAAAAACGATGAAAATATTTAAATTAGAATTCATCTCCCACTACTGAGGGAGTATATATGCTATATGTAATTAAAATTAATTGTTTCATTTTTCCTGCCAGACTTTGGTGCTTTCGGGGATTTATATTCTTGTTAAGATATGAGGAACTGGAAAGGAAAGGTTCTCTACGTACGGATGGAGGGTTGGTTAGCAAACAGATAGGATTCATATCAAATG
The DNA here is from genome assembly GCA_020796165.1 of Pantala flavescens. NCBI lineage: Eukaryota > Metazoa > Arthropoda > Insecta > Odonata > Libellulidae > Pantala > Pantala flavescens. The sequence goes on from CM036880.1 coordinate 5,163,506, forward strand.
AATTATTTTACATTATTTTATAAAGTTTGATTTTATTTTCTTTGAGATTATAAATGCATATCCTCACTGGTATCTATAATTGCAGACTCATTTGATGCAAGGAGGAATTCTAAGTTCTACAAGGTGGTCAGGGAAAGAAAGCAACTGGAATTCGAACTTCAAACAGGTGATATATACTTGAAGGATGTGGTCTCTGTGTGAGGTGATGATTTAGAAATAGTTTATAGTTTTCTGGAAAGATTAAGCAAAGAATGTGAAATATTGTATGCAATGGATATATTGTACTCTATGTCATTGCTGGCATTTTTAATATTTTTTATTTAAGAAAACCATGGTAAAATGCCTATCATCGCTTCTGGGACTGTGCAAGTAGTTGGCTGAATGGCAGATGTTCCAGCAGCAGAATGAAGGTAGGTTCTCTGCCAGTTTATAGACTTTAAATCATAATGAAGAGTATATTGATTGTAAAATATTCTCCTTAGGATGCTGTCAATTAAATGAGAAGTTCCAATGCAGTTTGATGAGCTGATTGGTGACAAAGAGCAGTCTGAGGCAAGAGAATGTGAGATGAAATTTTGGCATATATCAAGAGCTGATGTTTTTCATTTTGTGATGGCTATTTTATCAATTTATTTGTCTAAAAAATATTTATATGCTATTTTTTTATTATGTTCAATCCTAGATTGCATGGATCTGGATGGGTGGACACTCAAGCCTATGTGTGGATTTATGAATGGGATAACCTAATGGATCTTCAAGGAGGAGATAGAGGTATCATCTCCAAAAAGAAGGGAATAAGATAGATATCCTAATTGATATATTTTGAGATTAAAAACAATTAAAATATTTAAATAAGAATTCATCTCCCACTACGGAGGGAGTATATATGCTATATGTAATTAAAATAAATTGTTTCATTTTTCCTGCCAGACTTTGGTGCTTTCAGGGATTTATATTCTTGTTAAGATATGAGGAACTGGAAAGGAAAGGTTCTCTACGTACGGATGGAGGGTTGGTTAGCAAACAGATAGGATTCATATCAAATGAATTATTTTACATTAACTTATAATGTTTAATTTGATTTTCTTTGAGATTATAAATGCATATCCTCAATGGTATCTATAATTGCAGACTCATTTGATGCAAGGAGGAATTCTAAGTTCTTCAAGGTGGTCAGGGAAAGAAAGCAACTGGAATTTGAACTTCAATCAGGTGATATATACTTGAAGGATATGGTCTTTGTGTGAGGTGATGATTTAGAAATAGTTTATAGTTTTCTGGAAATATTAAGAAAAGAATGTGAATAATTGTATGCAATAGATATATTGTACTCTATGTCATTGCTGGCATTTTTAATATTTTTAAATTTAAGAATACCATGGTTAGATGCCTATCACTGCTTCTGGGCCTCAGCAAGTAGTTGGCTGAGTGGCATATATTCCTGCAGCAGAACGATGGTAGGTTGTCTGTCAGTAAATAGACTTAAAATCATAATGAAAAGATATTGATCGTAAAATTTTCTCCTTAGGATGCTGTCAATTTAATGAGAAGTTCCAATGCAGTTTGATGAGCTGATTTGTGACAAAGAGCAGTCTGAGGCAAGAGAATGTGAGATGAAATTTTGGCATTTATCAAGAGCTGATGTTTTTCATTTTGTGATGGCTATTTTTTCAATTTATTTGTCTAAAAAATATTTATATGCTATTTTTTTATTATGTACAATCCTAGATTGCATGGATCTGGATGGGTGGACACTCAAGCCTATGTGTGGATTTATGAATGGGATAACCTAATGGATCTTCAAGGAGGAGATAGAGGTATCATCTCCAAAAAGAAGGGAATAAGATAGATATCCTAATTGATATATTTTGAGATTAAAAACAATTAAAATATTTAAATTAGAATTCATCTCCCACTACTGAGGGAGTATATATGCTATATGTAATTAAAATAAATTGTTTCATTTTTCCTGCCAGACTTTGGTGCTTTCGGGGATTTATATTCTTGTTAAGATATGAGGAACTGGAAAGGAAAGGTTCTGTACGTACGGATGCAGGGTTGGTGAGCAAACAAATAGGATTCATAGCATATGAATTATTTTACATTAACTTATAATGTTTAATTTGATTTTCTTTGAGATCATAAATGCATATCCTCATTGGTCTCTATAATTGCAGACTCATTTGATGCAAGGAGGAATTCTAAGTTCTACAAGGTGGTCAGGGAAAGAAAGCAACTGGATTTCGAACTTCAATCAGGTGATATATACTTGAAGGATGTGGTCTCTGTGTGAGGTGATGATTTAGAATTTAGTTTATAGTTTTCTGGAAAGATTAAGCAAAGAATGTGAAATATTGTATGCAATGGATATATTGTACTCTATGTCATTGCTGGCATTTTTAATATTTTTTATTTAAGAAAACCATGGTAAAATGCCTATCATCGCTTCTGGGACTGTGCAAGTAGTTGGCTGAATGGCAGATGTTCCAGCAGCAGAATGAAGGTAGGTTCTCTGCCAGTTTATAGACTTTAAATCATAATGAAGAGTATATTGATTGTAAAATATTCTCCTTAGGATGCTGTCAATTAAATGAGAAGTTCCAATGCAGTTTGATGAGCTGATTGGTGACAAAGAGCAGTCTGAGGCAAGAGAAAGTGAGATGAAATATCGGCATATATCAAGAGCTGATGTTTTTCATTTTGTGATGGCTATTTTATCAATTTATTTGTCTAAAAAATATATATATGCTATTTTTTTATTATGTTCAATCCTAGATTGCATGGATCTGGATGGGTGGACACTCAAGCCTATGTGTGGATTTATGAATGGGATAACCTAATGGATCTTCAAGGAGGAGATAGAAGTATCATCTCCAAAAAGAAGGGAATAAGATAGATATCCTAATTTATATATTTTGAGATTAAAAACAATTAAAATATTTAAATAAGAATTCATCTCCCACTACGGAGGGAGTATATATGCTATATGTAATTAAAATAAATTGTTTCATTTTTCCTGCCAGACTTTGGTGCTTTCAGGGATTTATATTCTTGTTAAGATATGAGGAACTGGAAAGGAAAGGTTCTCTACGTACGGATGGAGGGTTGGTTAGCAAACAGATAGGATTCATTTCAAATGAATTATTTTACATTAACTTATAAAGTTTGATTTTATTTTCTTTGAGATTATAAATGCATATCCTCACTGGTATCTATAATTGCAGACTCATTTGATGCAAGGAGGAATTCTAAGTTCTACACGGTGGTCAGGGAAAGAAAGCAACTGGAATTCGAACTTCAATCAGGTGATATATACTTGAAGGATGTGGTCTCTATGTGAGGTCATGATTTAGAAATAGTTTATAGTTTTCTGGAAAGATTAAGAAAAGAATGTGAAATATTGTATGCAATGGATATATTGTACTCCATGTCATTGCTGGCATTTTTAATATTTTTAAATTTAAGAATACCATGGTTAGATGCCTATCACTGCTTCTGGGCCTCAGCAAGTAGTTGGCTGAGTGGCATATATTCCTGCAGCAGAACGATGGTAGGTTGTCTGTCAGTATTAAACTTAAAATCATAATGAAAAGATATTGATCGTAAAATATTCTCCTTAGGATGCTGTCAATAAGATGAGAAGTTCCAATGCAGTTTGATGTGCTGATTGGTGACAAAGAGCAGTCTGAGGCCAGAGAAAGTGAGATGAAATATTGGCATTTATCAAGAGCTGATGTTTTTATTTTGTGATGGCTATTTTTTCAATTTATTTGTCTAAAAAATATTTATATGCTATTTTTTTATTATGTACAATCCTAGATTGCATGGATCTGGATGGGTGGACACTCAAGCCTATGTGTGGATTTATGAATGGGATAACCTAATGGATCTTCAAGGAGGAGATAGAGGTATCATCTCCAAAAAGAAGGGAATAAGATAGATGTCCTAATTGATATATTTTGAGATTAAAAACAATTAAAATATTTAAATAAGAATTCATCTCCCACTACTGAGGGAGTATATATGCTATATGTAATTAAAATAAATTGTTTCATTTTTCCTGCCAGACTTTGGTGCTTTCAGGAATTTATTTTCTTGTTAAGGTATGAGGAACTGGAAAGGAAAGGTTCTCTACGTACGGATGCAGGGTTGGTGAGCAAACAAATAGGATTCATAGCATATGAATTATTTTACATTAACTTATAATGTTTAATTTGATTTTCTTTGAGATCATAAATGCATATCCTCATTGGTCTCTATAATTGCAGACTCATTTGATGCAAGGAGGAATTCTAAGTTCTACAAGGTGGTCAGGGAAAGAAAGCAACTGGATTTCGAACTTCAATCAGGTGATATATACTTGAAGGATGTGGTCTTTGTGTGAGGTGATGATTTAGAAATAGTTTATAGTTTTCTGGAAATATTAAGAAAAGAATGTGAATAATTGTATGCAATAGATATATTGTACTCTATGTCATTGCTGGCATTTTTAATATTTTTAAATTTAAGAATACCATGGTTAGATGCCTATCACTGCTTCTGGGCCTCAGCAAGTAGTTAGTTGAGTGGCATATATTCCAGCAGCAGAACGATGGTAGGTTGTCTGTCAGTAAATAGACTTAAAATCATAATGAGAAGATATTGATCGTAAAATTTTCTCCTTAGGAAGCTGTCAATTTAATGAGAAGTTCCAATGCAGTTTGATGAGCTGATTTGTGACAAAGAGCAGTCTGAGGCAAGAGAATGTGAGATGAAATATTGGCATTTATCAAGAGCTGATGTTTTTCATTTTGTGATGGCTATTTTTTCAATTTATTTGTCTAAAAAATATTTATATGCTATTTTTTTATTATGTACAATCCTAGATTGCATGGATCTGGATGGGTGGACACTCAAGCCTATGTATGGATTTATGAATGGGATAACCTAATGGATCTTCAAGGAGGAGATAGAGGTATCATCTCCAAAAAGAAGGGAATAAGATAGATATCCTAATTGATATATTTTGAGATTAAAAACAATTAAAATATTTAAATTAGAATTCATCTCCCACTACTGAGGGAGTATATATGCTATATGTAATTAAAATAAATTGTTTCATTTTTCCTGCCAGACTTTGGTGCTTTCGGGGATTTATATTCTTGTTAAGATATGAGGAACTGGAAAGGAAAGGTTCTCTACGTACGGATGGAGGGTTGGTTAGCAAACAGATAGGATTCATATCAAATGAATTATTTTACATTAACTTATAATGTTTAATTTGATTTTCTTTGAGATTATAAATGCATATCCTCAATGGTATCTATAATTGCAGACTCATTTGATGCAAGGAGGAATTCTAAGTTCTACACGGTGGTCAGGGAAAGAAAGCAACTGGAATTCGAACTTCAATCAGGTGATATATACTTGAAGGATGTGGTCTCTATGTGAGGTCATGATTTAGAAATAGTTTATAGTTTTCTGGAAAGATTAAGAAAAGAATGTGAAATATTGTATGCAATGGATATATTGTACTCCATGTCATTGCTGGCATTTTTAATATTTTTAAATTTAAGAATACCATGGTTAGATGCCTATCACTGCTTGTGGGCCTCAGCAAGTAGTTGGCTGAGTGGCATATATTCCTGCAGCAGAACGATGGTAGGTTGTCTGTCAGTATTAAACTTAAAATCATAATGAAAAGATATTGATCGTAAAATATTCTCCTTAGGATGCTGTCAATAAGATGAGAAGTTCCAATGCAGTTTGATGTGCTGATTGGTGACAAAGAGCAGTCTGAGGCCAGAGAAAGTGAGATGAAATATTGGCATTTATCAAGAGCTGATGTTTTTATTTTGTGATGGCTATTTTTTCAATTTATTTGTCTAAAAAATATTTATATGCTATTTTTTTATTATGTACAATCCTAGATTGCATGGATCTGGATGGGTGGACACTCAAGCCTATGTGTGGATTTATGAATGGGATAACCTAATGGATCTTCAAGGAGGAGATAGAGGTATCATCTCCAAAAAGAAGGGAATAAGATAGATGTCCTAATTGATATATTTTGAGATTAAAAACAATTAAAATATTTAAATAAGAATTCATCTCCCACTACTGAGGGAGTATATATGCTATATGTAATTAAAATAAATTGTTTCATTTTTCCTGCCAGACTTTGGTGCTTTCAGGAATTTATTTTCTTGTTAAGGTATGAGGAACTGGAAAGGAAAGGTTCTCTACGTACGGATGGAGGGTTGGTTAGCAAACAGATAGGATTCATATCAAATGAATTATTTTACATTAACTTATAATGTTTAATTTGATTTTCTTTGAGATTATAAATGCATATCCTCAATGGTATCTATAATTGCAGACTCATTTGATGCAAGGAGGAATTCTAAGTTCTACACGGTGGTCAGGGAAAGAAAGCAACTGGAATTCGAACTTCAATCAGGTGATATATACTTGAAGGATGTGGTCTCTATGTGAGGTCATGATTTAGAAATAGTTTATAGTTTTCTGGAAAGATTAAGAAAAGAATGTGAAATATTGTATGCAATGGATATATTGTACTCCATGTCATTGCTGGCATTTTTAATATTTTTAAATTTAAGAATACCATGGTTAGATGCCTATCACTGCTTGTGGGCCTCAGCAAGTAGTTGGCTGAGTGGCATATATTCCTGCAGCAGAACGATGGTAGGTTGTCTGTCAGTATTAAACTTAAAATCATAATGAAAAGATATTGATCGTAAAATATTCTCCTTAGGATGCTGTCAATAAGATGAGAAGTTCCAATGCAGTTTGATGTGCTGATTGGTGACAAAGAGCAGTCTGAGGCCAGAGAAAGTGAGATGAAATATTGGCATTTATCAAGAGCTGATGTTTTTATTTTGTGATGGCTATTTTTTCAATTTATTTGTCTAAAAAATATTTATATGCTATTTTTTTATTATGTACAATCCTAGATTGCATGGATCTGGATGGGTGGACACTCAAGCCTATGTGTGGATTTATGAATGGGATAACCTAATGGATCTTCAAGGAGGAGATAGAGGTATCATCTCCAAAAAGAAGGGAATAAGATAGATGTCCTAATTGATATATTTTGAGACTAAAAACAATTAAAATATTTAAATAAGAATTCATCTCCCACTACTGAGGGAGTATATATGCTATATGTAATTAAAATAAATTGTTTCATTTTTCCTGCCAGACTTTGGTGCTTTCAGGAATTTATTTTCTTGTTAAGGTATGAGGAACTGGAAAGGAAAGGTTCTCTACGTACGGATGCAGGGTTGGTGAGCAAACAAATAGGATTCATAGCATATGAATTATTTTACATTAACTTATAATGTTTAATTTGATTTTCTTTGAGATCATAAATGCATATCCTCATTGGTCTCTATAATTGCAGACTCATTTGATGCAAGGAGGAATTCTAAGTTCTACAAGGTGGTCAGGGAAAGAAAGCAACTGGATTTCGAACTTCAATCAGGTGATATATACTTGAAGGATGTGGTCTTTGTGTGAGGTGATGATTTAGAAATAGTTTATAGTTTTCTGGAAATATTAAGAAAAGAATGTGAATAATTGTATGCAATAGATAGATTGTACTCTATGTCATTGCTGGCATTTTTAATATTTTTAAATTTAAGAATACCATGGTTAGATGCCTATCACTGCTTCTGGGCCTCAGCAAGTAGTTGGCTGAGTGGCATATATTCCTGCAGCAGAACGATGGTAGGTTGTCTGTCAGTAAATAGACTTAAAATCATAATGAAAAGATATTGATCGTAAAATTTTCTCCTTAGGATGCTGTCAATTTAATGAGAAGTTCCAATGCAGTTTGATGAGCTGATTTGTGACAAAGAGCAGTCTGAGGCAAGAGAATGTGAGATGAAATTTTGGCATTTATCAAGAGCTGATGTTTTTCATTTTGTGATGGCTATTTTTTCAATTTATTTGTCTAAAAAATATTTATATGCTATTTTTTTATTATGTACAATCCTAGATTGCATGGATCTGGATGGGTGGACACTCAAGCCTATGTGTGGATTTATGAATGGGATAACCTAATGGATCTTCAAGGAGGAGATAGAGGTATCATCTCCAAAAAGGAGGTAAGAAAATAGATATGCTAATTGATATATTTCGTGATCAAAGGATTAAAATATTTAAATAAGAATACATCTCCCAATACTGAGGGATTAGATATACTAGATATTGAGTATAATTAAAATGAATTCGGTTTTTTTTTTCATGCCAGACTATGGTGCTTTAGGAATTTATTTTCTTGTTAAGGTATGAGGAACTGGAAAGGAAAGTTTCTCTACGTACGGATGGAGGGTTGGTCAGCAAACAGATAGGATTCATAGCATATGAATTATTTTACATTAACTTATAATGTTTAATTTGATTTTCTTTGAGATCATAAATGCATATCCTCACTGGTATCTATAATTGCCGACTCATTTGATGCAAGGAGGAATTCTAAGTTCTACAAGGTTGTCAGGGAAAGAAAGCAACTGGAATTCAAACTTCAATCGGGTGATATATACTTGAAGGATGTGGTCTCTGTGTGAGGTGATGATTTAGAAATAGTTTATAGTGTTCTGGAAATATTAAGAAAAGAATGTGAAATATTGTATGCAATAGATATATTGTACTCTATGTTTTTGCTGGCATTTTTAATATTTTTATATTTAAGATAACCATGGTTAGATGCCTATCACTGCTTCTGGGCCTGAGCAAGTAGTTGGCTGAGTGGTATATATTCCTGCAGCAGAAAGATGGTAGGTTCTCCGCCAGTTTATAGACTTTAAATCATAATGAAGAGTATATTGATTGTAAAATATTCTCCTTAGGATTCTGTCAATAAAATCAGAAGTTACATTTGCAGTTTGATGAGATGATTGGTGACAAAGAGCAGTGGCCAGAGAATGTGAGATGAAATATTCGCATTTATAATGAGCTGATGTTTATCATTTTGTGATGGCTATTTTTTCAATTTATTTGTGTAAAAATATTTATATGCTATTTGTTTATTCAGTTCAATCCTAAATTGCATGGAGGTGGATGGGTGGACAATCAACCCTATGCTTGGATTGAAGAATAGGATACCCTAATGGATCTTCAAGGAGGAGATAAAGGTATTATTTCCAAAAAATAGGTAAGAAAATAGATATCCTAATTGATATATTTCGAGATCAAAAAAGATTAAAATATTTCAATTAGAATTCATCTCCCAATGCTGAGGGAGTATATATGCTAGATATTGAGTATTATTTAAATGAATTCTATTTTTTTTTCCTGCCAGAATTTGGTGCTTTCGAGGATTTATTTTCATGTTAAGGTATGAGAAACTGGAAAGGAAAGGTTCTCTACGTACGGATGGAGGGTTGGTCAGCAAACAGATAGGATTCATAGCATATGAATTATTTTACATTAACTTATAATGTTTAATTTGATTTTCTTTGAGATCATAAATGCATATCCTCATTGGTCTCTATAATTGCAGACTCATTTGATGAAGGAGGAATTCTAAGTTCTACAAGGTGGTCAGGGAAAGAAAGCAACTGGAATTTGAACTTCAATCAGGTGATATATACTTGAAGGATGTGGTCTCTGTGTGAGGTGATGATTTAGAAATAGTTTATAGTTTTCTGGAAATATTAAGAAAAGAATGTGAAATATTGTATGCAATGGATATATTGTACTCTATGACATTGCTGGCATTTTTAATATTTTTTATTTAAGAAAACCATGGTAAAATGCCTATCATCGCTTCTGGGACTGTGCAAGTAGTTGGCTGAATGGCAGATGTTCCAGCAGCAGAATGAAGGTAGGTTCTCTGCCAGTTTATAGACTTTAAATCATAATGAAGAGTATATTGATTGTAAAATATTCTCCTTAGGATGCTGTCAATTAAATGAGAAGTTCCAATGCAGTTTGATGAGCTGATTGGTGACAAAGAGCAGTCTGAGGCAAGAGAATGTGAGATGAAATTTTCGCATATATCAAGAGCTGATGTTTTTCATTTTGTGATGGCTATTTTATCAATTTATTTGTCTAAAAAATATTTATATGCTATTTTTTTATTATGTTCAATCCTAGATTGCATGGATCTGGATGGGTGGACACTCAAGCCTATGTGTGGATTTATGAATGGGATAACCTAAGGGATTCTCCAGGAGGAGATAAAGGTATTATTTCCATAAAATAGGAAAGAAAATAGATATGCTAATTGATATATTTCGAGATCAAAAACGATTAAAATATTTAAATTAGAATTCATCTACCACTGCTGAGGGAGTATATATGCTAGATATTGAGTATTATTAAAATGAATTCTATTTTTTTTCCTGCCAGAATTTGGTGCTTTCGGGGATTTATTTTCTTGTTAAGGTATGAGGAACTGGAAAGGAAAGGTTCTCTATGTACGGATGGAGGGTTGGTTAGCAAACAGATAGGATTCATATCAAATGAATTATTTTACATTAACTTATAATGTTTAATTTGATTTTATTTGAGATTATAAATGCATATCCTCACTGGTATCTATAATTGCAGACTCATTTGATGCAAGGAGGAATTCTAAGTTCTACACGGTGGTCAGGGAAAGAAAGCAACTGGAATTCAAACTTCAATCAGGTGATATATACTTGAAGGATGTGGTCTCTGTGTGAGGTGATGATTTAGAAATACTTTATAGTTTTCTGGAAAGATTAAGAAAAGAATGTGAAATATTGTATGCAATGGATATATTGTACTCCATGTCATTGCTGGCATTTTTAATATTTTTAAATTTAAGAATACCATGGTTAGATGCCTATCACTGCTTCTGGGCCTCAGCAAGTAGTTGGCTGAGTGGCATATATTCCTGCAGCAGAACGATGGTAGGTTGTCTGTCAGTATTAAACTTAAAATCATAATGAAAAGATATTGATCGTAAAATATTCTCCTTAGGATGCTGTCAATAAGATGAGAAGTTCCAATGCAGTTTGATGTGCTGATTGGTGACAAAGAGCAGTCTGAGGCCAGAGAAAGTGAGATGAAATATCGGCATTTATCAAGAGCTGATGTTTTTCATTTTGTGATGGCTATTTTTTCAATTTATTTGTCTAAAAAATATTTATATGCTATTTTTTTATTGTGTTTAATCCTAGATTCCATGGATCTGGATGGGTGGACACTCAAGCCTATGTGTGGATTTATGAATGGGATAACCTAAGGGATTCTCCAGGAGGAGATAAAGGTATTATTTCCAAAAAGAAGGGAATAAGATAGATATGCTAATTGATATATTTCGAGATCAAAAACGATGAAAATATTTAAATTAGAATTCATCTCCCACTACTGAGGGAGTATATATGCTATATGTAATTAAAATTAATTGTTTCATTTTTCCTGCCAGACTTTGGTGCTTTCGGGGATTTATATTCTTGTTAAGATATGAGGAACTGGAAAGGAAAGGTTCTCTACATACGGATGGAGGGTTGGTCAGCAAACAGATAGGATTCATATCAAATGAATTATTTTACATTATTTTATAAAGTTTGATTTTATTTTCTTTGAGATTATAAATGCATATCCTCACTGGTATCTATAATTGCAGACTCATTTGATGCAAGGAGGAATTCTAAGTTCTACAAGGTGGTCAGGGAAAGAAAGCAACTGGAATTCGAACTTCAATCAGGTGATATATACTTGAAGGATGTGGTCTCTGTGTGAGGTGATGATTTAGAAATAGTTTATAGTTTTCTGGAAAGATTAAGCAAAGAATGTGAAATATTGTATGCAATGGATATATTGTACTCCATGTCATTGCTGGCATTTTTAATATTTTTTATTTAAGAAAACCATGGTAAAATGCCTATCATCGCTTCTGGGACTGTGCAAGTAGTTGGCTGAATGGCAGATGTTCCAGCAGCAGAAAGAAGGTAGGTTCTCTGCCAGTTTATAGACTTTAAATCATAATGAAGAGTATATTGATTGTAAAATATTCTCCTTAGGATGCTGTCAATTAAATGAGAAGTTCCAATGCAGTTTGATGAGCTGATTGGTGACAAAGAGCAGTCTGAGGCAAGAGAATGTGAGATGAAATTTTGGCATATATCAAGAGCTGATGTTTTTCATTTTGTGATGGCTATTTTATCAATTTATTTGTCTAAAAAATATTTATATGCTATTTTTTTATTATGTTCAATCCTAGATTGCATGGATCTGGATGGGTGGACACTCAAGCCTATGTGTGGATTTATGAATGGGATAACCTAATGGATCTTCAAGGAGGAGATAGAAGTATCATCTCCAAAAAGAAGGGAATAAGATAGATATCCTAATTGATATATTTTGAGATTAAAAACAATTAAAATATTTAAATAAGAATTCATCTCCCACTACGGAGGGAGTATATATGCTATATGTAATTAAAATAAATTGTTTCATTTTTCCTGCCAGACTTTGGTGCTTTCAGGGATTTATATTCTTGTTAAGATATGAGGAACTGGAAAGGAAAGGTTCTCTACGTATGGATGGAGGGTTGGTTAGCAAACAGATAGGATTCATATCAAATGAATTATTTTACATTAACTTATAATGTTTAATTTGATTTTCTTTGAGATCATAAATGCATATCCTCATTGGTCTCTATAATTGCAGACTCATTTGATGCAAGGAGGAATTCTAAGTTCTACACGGTGGTCAGGGAAAGAAAGCAACTGGAATTCGAACTTCAATCAGGTGATATATACTTGAAGGATGTGGTCTCGGTGTGAGGTGATGATTTAGAAATAGTTTATAGTTTTCTGGAAAGATTAAGAAAAGAATGTGAAATATTGTATGCAATGGATATATTGTACTCCATGTCATTGCTGGCATTTTTAATATTTTTAAATTTAATAATACCATGGTTAGATGCCTATCACTGCTTCTGGGTCTCAGCAAGTAGTTGGCTGAGTGGCATATATTCCTGCAGCAGAAAGATGGTAGGTTGTCTGTCAGTAAATAGACTTAAAATCATAATGAAAAGATATTGATCGTAAAATTTTCTCCTTAGGATGCTGTCAATTTAATGAGAAGTTCCAATGCAGTTTGATGAGCTGATTTGTGACAAAGAGAAGTCTGAGGCAAGAGAATGTGAGATGAAATTTTGGCATTTATCAAGAGCTGATGTTTTTCATTTTGTGATGGCTATTTTTTCAATTTATTTGTCTAAAAAATATTTATATGCTATTTTTTTATTATGTACAATCCTAGATTGCATGGATCTGGATGGGTGGACACTCAAGCCTATGTGTGGATTTATGAATGGGATAACCTAATGGATCTTCAAGGAGGAGATAGAGGTATCATCTCCAAAAAGATGGAATAAGATAGATATCCTAATTGATATATTTTGAGATCAAAAACGATTAAAATATTTAAATTAGAATTCATCTCCCACTACTGAGGGAGTATATATGCTATATGTAATTAAAATAAATTGTTTCATTTTTCCTGCCAGACTTTGGTGCTTTAGGAATTTATTTTCTTGTTGAGGTATGAGGAACTGGAAAGGAAAGGTTCTCTAAGTACGGATGCAGGGTTGGTGAGCAAACAAATAGGATTCATAGCATATGAATTATTTTACATTAACTTATAATGTTTAATTTGATTTTCTTTGAGATCATAAATGCATATCCTCACTGGTATCTATAATTGCAGACTCATTTGATGCAAGGAGGAATTCTAAGTTCTACAAGGTGGTCAGGGAAAGAAAGCAACAGGAATTTGAACTTCAATCAGGTGATATATACTTGAAGGATGTGTTCTCTGTTAATTGAAGATTTAGAAATAGTTTATAGTTTTCTGTAAAGATTAAGAAAAGAATGTGAAATATTGTATGCAATAGATGTATTGTACTCTATGTCTTTGCTGGCATTTTTAATACTTTTAAATTTAAGAATACCATGGTTAGATGCCTATCACTGCTTCTTGGCCTGAGCAAGTAGTTGGCTGAGTGGTATATATTCCTGCAGCAGAAAGATGGTAGGTTCTCCGCCAGTTTATAGACTTAAAATCATAATGAAGAGTATATTGATTGTAAAATATTCTCCTTAGGATGCTGTCAATTAAATGAGAAGTTCCAATGCAGTTTGATGAGCTGATTGGTGACAAAGAGCAGTCTGAGGCCAGAGAAAGTGAGATGAAATATTGGCATTTATCAAGAGTTGATGTTTTTCATTTTGTGATGGCTATTTTTTCAATTTATTTGTCTAAATATATTTATATGCTTTTTTTTTATTATGTTCAATCCTAGATTGCATGGATCTGGATGGGTGGACACTCAAGCCTATGTGTGGATTTATGAATGGGATAACCTAAGGGATTCACCAGGAGGAGATAAAGGTATTATTTCCAAAAAATAGGTAAGAAAATAGATATGCTAATTGATATATTTCGTGATCAAAGGATTAAAATATTTAAATAAGAATACATATCCCAATACTGAGGGATTAGATATGCTAGATATTGAGTATAATTAAAATGAATTCGGTTTTCTTTTTCAAGCCAGACTATGGTGCTTTAGTAATTTATTTTCTTGTTAAGGTATGAGGAACTGGAAAGGAAAGGTTCTCTAAGTACGGATGCAGGGTTGGTGAGCAAACAAATAGGATTCATAGCATATGAATTATTTTACATTCACTTATAATGTTTAATTTGATTTTCTTTGAGATCATAAATGCATATCCTCACTGGTATCTATAATTGCAGACTCATTTGATGCAAGGAGGAATTCTAAGTTCTACAAGGTGGTAAGGGAAAGAAAGCAACTGGAATTCAAACTTCAATCAGGTGATATATACTTGAAGGATGTGGTCTCTGTGTGAGGCTATGATTTAGAAATATTTTATAGTGTTCTGGAAATATTAAGAAAAGAATGTGAATAATTGTATGCAATAGATATATTGTACTCTATGTTTTTGCTGGCATTTTTAATATTTTTATATTTAAGATAACCATGGTTAAATTCCTATCACTGCTTCTGGGCCTGAGCAAGTAGTTAGCTGAGTGGCATATATTCCTGCAGCAGAACGAAGGTTGGTTCTCTGTCAGTAATTACACTTAAAATAATAATGAAAAAGATATTGATAATAAAATTTTCTCCTTAGGATTCTGTCAATAAAATCAGAAGTTCCATTTGCAGTTTGATGAGATGATTGGTGACAAAGAGCAGTGGCCAGAGAATGTGAGATGAAATATTCGCATTTATAATGAGCTGATGTTTATCATTTTGTGATGGCTATTTTTTCAATTTATTTGTGTAAAAATATTTAGATGCTATTTGTTTATTCAGTTCAATCTTAAAGTGCATGGAGGTGGATGGGTGGACAATCAACCCTATGCTTGGATTGAAGAATAGGATACCCTAATGGATCTTCAAGGAGGAGATAAAGGTATTATTTCCAAAAAATATGTAAGAAAATAGATATCCTAATTGATATATTTCGAGATCAAAAACGATTAAAATATTTCAATTAGAATTCATCTCCCAATGCTGAGGGAGTATATATGCTAGATATTGAGTATTATTAAAATGAATTCTATTTTTTTTTTCCTGCCAGAATTTGGTGCTTTCGAGGATTTATTTTCATGTTAAGGTATGAGAAACTGGAAAGGAAAGGTTCTCTACGTACGGATGGAGGGTTGGTCAGCAAACAGATAGGATTCATAGCATATGAATTATTTTACATTAACTTATAATGTTTAATTTGATTTTCTTTGAGATCATAAATGCATATCCTCATTGGTCTCTATAATTGCAGACTCATTTGATGAAGGAGGAATTCTAAGTTCTTCAAGGTGGTCAGGGAAAGAAAGCAACTGGAATTTGAACTTCAATCAGGTGATATATACTTGAAGGATTTGGTCTTTGTGTGAGGTGATGATTTAGAAATAGTTTATAGTTTTCTGGAAATATTAAGAAAAGAATGTGAATAATTGTATGCAATGGATATATTGTACTCTATGTCTTTGCTGGCATTTTTAATATTTTTTATTTAAGAAAACCATGGTAAAATGCCTATCATCGCTTCTGGGACTGTGCAAGTAGTTGGCTGAATGGCAGATGTTCCAGCAGTAGAATGAAGGTAGGTTCTCTGCCAGTTTATAGACTTTAAATCATAATGAAGAGTATATTGATTGTAAAATATTCTCCTTAGGATGCTGTCAATTAAATGAGAAGTTCCAATGCAGTTTGATGAGCTGATTGGTGACAAAGAGCAGTCTGAGGCCAGAGAAAGTGAGATGAAATATTGGCATTTATCAAGAGTTGATGTTTTTCATTTTGTGATGGCTATTTTTTCAATTTATTTGTCTAAATATATTTATATGCTATTTTTTTATTATGTTCAATCCTAGATTGCATGGATCTGGATGGGTGGACACTCAAGCCTATGTGTGGATTTATGAATGGGATAACCTGAGGGATTCTCCAGGAGGGATAAAGGTATCATTTCCAAAAAGGAGGTAAGAAAATAGATATGCTAATTGATATATTTCGTGATCAAAGGATTAAAATATTTAAATAAGAATACATCTCCCAATACTGAGGGATTAGATATACTAGATATTGAGTATAATTAAAATGAATTCGGTTTTTTTTTTCATGCCAGACTATGGTGCTTTAGGAATTTATTTTCTTGTTAAGGTATGAGGAACTGGAAAGGAAAGTTTCTCTACGTACGGATGGA
Source organism: Pantala flavescens (assembly GCA_020796165.1). Lineage (NCBI taxonomy): Eukaryota > Metazoa > Arthropoda > Insecta > Odonata > Libellulidae > Pantala > Pantala flavescens. The sequence goes on from CM036880.1 coordinate 5,180,227, forward strand.
GGGTTGGTCAGCAAACAAATAGGATTCATAGCATATGAATTATTTTACATTAACTTATAATGTTTAATTTGATTTTCTTTGAGATCATAAATGCATATCCTCATTGGTCTCTATAATTGCAGACTCATTTGATGAAGGAGGAATTCTAAGTTCTTCAAGGTGGTCAGGGAAAGAAAGCAACTGGAATTTGAACTTCAATCAGGTGATATATACTTGAAGGATATGGTCTTTGTGTGAGGTGATGATTTAGAAATAGTTTATAGTTTTCTGGAAATATTAAGAAAAGAATGTGAATAATTGTATGCAATAGATATATTGTACTCTATGTCATTGCTGGCATTTTTAATATTTTTAAATTTAATAATACCATGGTTAGATGCCTATCACTGCTTCTGGGTCTCAGCAAGTAGTTGGCTGAGTGGCATATATTCCTGCAGCAGAAAGATGGTAGGTTGTCTGTCAGTAAATAGACTTAAAATCATAATGAAAAGATATTGATCGTAAAATTTTCTCCTTAGGATGCTGTCAATTTAATGAGAAGTTCCAATGCAGTTTGATGAGCTGATTTGTGACAAAGAGAAGTCTGAGGCAAGAGAATGTGAGATGAAATTTTGGCATTTATCAAGAGCTGATGTTTTTCATTTTGTGATGGCTATTTTTTCAATTTATTTGTCTAAAAAATATTTATATGCTATTTTTTTATTATGTACAATCCTAGATTGCATGGATCTGGATGGGTGGACACTCAAGCCTATGTGTGGATTTATGAATGGGATAACCTAATGGATCTTCAAGGAGGAGATAGAGGTATCATCTCCAAAAAGATGGAATAAGATAGATATCCTAATTGATATATTTTGAGATCAAAAACGATTAAAATATTTAAATTAGAATTCATCTCCCACTACTGAGGGAGTATATATGCTATATGTAATTAAAATAAATTGTTTCATTTTTCCTGCCAGACTTTGGTGCTTTAGGAATTTATTTTCTTGTTAAGGTATGAGGAACTGGAAAGGAAAGGTTCTCTAAGTACGGATGCAGGGTTGGTGAGCAAACAAATAGGATTCATAGCATATGAATTATTTTACATTAACTTATAATGTTTAATTTGATTTTCTTTGAGATCATAAATGCATATCCTCACTGTTATCTATAATTGCAGACTCATTTGATGCAAGGAGGAATTCTAAGTTCTACAAGGTGGTAAGGGAAAGAAAGCAACTGGAATTCAAACTTCAATCAGGTGATATATACTTGAAGGATGTGTTCTCTGTCAATTGAAGATTTAGAAATAGTTTATAGTTTTCTGTAAAGATTAAGAAAAGAATGTGAAATATTGTATGCAATAGATGTATTGTACTCTATGTCTTTGCTGGCATTTTTAATACTTTTAAATTTAAGAATACCATGGTTAGATGCCTATCACTGCTTCTGGGCCTGAGCAAGTAGTTGGCTGAGTGGTATATATTCCTGCAGCAGAAAGATGGTAGGTTCTCCGCCAGTTTATAGACTTAAAATCATAATGAAGAGTATATTGATTGTAAAATATTCTCCTTAGGATGCTGTCAATTAAATGAGAAGTTCCAATGCAGTTTGATGAGCTGATTGGTGACAAAGAGCAGTCTGAGGCCAGAGAAAGTGAGATGAAATATTGGCATTTATCAAGAGTTGATGTTTTTCATTTTGTGATGGCTATTTTTTCAATTTATTTGTCTAAATATATTTATATGCTTTTTTTTTATTATGTTCAATCCTAGATTGCATGGATCTGGATGGGTGGACACTCAAGCCTATGTGTGGATTTATGAATGGGATAACCTAAGGGATTCACCAGGAGGAGATAAAGGTATTATTTCCAAAAAATAGGTAAGAAAATAGATATGCTAATTGATATATTTCGTGATCAAAGGATTAAAATATTTAAATAAGAATACATATCCCAATACTGAGGGATTAAATATGCTAGATATTGAGTATAATTAAAATGAATTCGGTTTTCTTTTTCAAGCCAGACTATGGTGCTTTAGTAATTTATTTTCTTGTTAAGGTATGAGGAACTGGAAAGGAAAGGTTCTCTAAGTACGGATGCAGGGTTGGTGAGCAAACAAATAGGATTCATAGCATATGAATTATTTTACATTCACTTATAATGTTTAATTTGATTTTCTTTGAGATCATAAATGCATATCCTCACTGGTATCTATAATTGCAGACTCATTTGATGCAAGGAGGAATTCTAAGTTCTACAAGGTGGTAAGGGAAAGAAAGCAACTGGAATTCAAACTTCAATCAGGTGATATATACTTGAAGGATGTGGTCTCTGTGTGAGGCTATGATTTAGAAATATTTTATAGTGTTCTGGAAATATTAAGAAAAGAATGTGAATAATTGTATGCAATAGATATATTGTACTCTATGTTTTTGCTGGCATTTTTAATATTTTTATATTTAAGATAACCATGGTTAAATTCCTATCACTGCTTCTGGGCCTGAGCAAGTAGTTAGCTGAGTGGCATATATTCCTGCAGCAGAACGAAGGTTGGTTCTCTGTCAGTAATTACACTTAAAATAATAATGAAAAAGATATTGATAATAAAATTTTCTCCTTAGGATTCTGTCAATAAAATCAGAAGTTCCATTTGCAGTTTGATGAGATGATTGGTGACAAAGAGCAGTGGCCAGAGAATGTGAGATCAAATATTCGCATTTATAATGAGCTGATGTTTATCATTTTGTGATGGCTATTTTTTCAATTTATTTGTGTAAAAATATTTAGATGCTATTTGTTTATTCAGTTCAATCTTAAAGTGCATGGAGGTGGATGGGTGGACAATCAACCCTATGCTTGGATTGAAGAATAGGATACCCTAATGGATCTTCAAGGAGGAGATAAAGGTATTATTTCCAAAAAATATGTAAGAAAATAGATATCCTAATTGATATATTTGGAGATCAAAAACGATTAAAATATTTCAATTAGAATTCATCTCCCAATGCTGAGGGAGTATATATGCTAGATATTGAGTATTATTAAAATGAATTCTATTTTTTTTTTCCTGCAAGAATTTGGTGCTTTCGAGGATTTATTTTCATGTTAAGGTATGAGAAACTGGAAAGGAAAGGTTCTCTACGTACGGATGGAGGGTTGGTCAGCAAACAGATAGGATTCATAGCATATGAATTATTTTACATTAACTTATAATGTTTAATTTGATTTTCTTTGAGATCATAAATGCATATCCTCATTGGTCTCTATAATTGCAGACTCATTTGATGAAGGAGGAATTCTAAGTTCTACAAGGTGGTCAGGGAAAGAAAGCAACTGGAATTTGAACTTCAATCAGGTGATATATACTTGAAGGATGTGGTCTCTGTGTGAGGTGATGATTTAGAAATAGTTTATAGTTTTCTGGAAATATTAAGAAAAGAATGTGAAATATTGTATGCAATGGATATATTGTACTCTATGTCTTTGCTGGCATTTTTAATATTTTTTATTTAAGAAAACCATGGTAAAATGCCTATCATCGCTTCTGGGACTGTGCAAGTAGTTGGCTGAATGGCAGATGTTCCAGCAGTAGAATGAAGGTAGGTTCTCTGCCAGTTTATAGACTTTAAATCATAATGAAGAGTATATTGATTGTAAAATATTCTCCTTAGGATGCTGTCAATTAAATGAGAAGTTCCAATGCAGTTTGATGAGCTGATTGGTGACAAAGAGCAGTCTGAGGCCAGAGAAAGTGAGATGAAATATTGGCATTTATCAAGAGTTGATGTTTTTCAATTTTGTGATGGCTATTTTTTCAATTTATTTGTCTAAATATATTTATATGCTTTTTTTTATTATGTTCAATCCTAGATTGCATGGATCTGGATGGGTGGACACTCAAGCCTATGTGTGGATTTATGAATGGGATAACCTAAGGGATTCACCAGGAGGAGATAAAGGTATTATTTCCAAAAAATAGGTAAGAAAATAGATATGCTAATTGATATATTTCGTGATCAAAGGATTAAAATATTTAAATAAGAATACATCTCCCAATACTGAGGGATTAGATATGCTAGATATTAAGTATAATTAAAATGAATTCGGTTTTCTTTTTCAAGCCAGACTATGGTGCTTTAGTAATTTATTTTCTTGTTAAGGTATGAGGAACTGGAAAGGAAAGGTTCTCTAAGTACGGATGCAGGGTTGGTGAGCAAACAAATAGGATTCATAGCATATGAATTATTTTACATTCACTTATAATGTTTAATTTGATTTTCTTTGAGATCATAAATGCATATCCTCACTGGTATCTATAATTGCAGACTCATTTGATGCAAGGAGGAATTCTAAGTTCTACAAGGTGGTAAGGGAAAGAAAGCAACTGGAATTCAAACTTCAATCAGGTGATATATACTTGAAGGATGTGGTCTCTGTGTGAGACTATGATTTAGAAATATTTTATAGTGTTCTGGAAATATTAAGAAAAGAATGTGAATAATTGTATGCAATAGATATATTGTACTCTATGTTTTTGCTGGCATTTTTAATATTTTTATATTTAAGATAACCATGGTTAAATTCCTATCACTGCTTCTGGGCCTGAGCAAGTAGTTAGCTGAGTGGCATATATTCCTGCAGCAGAACGAAGGTTGGTTCTCTGTCAGTAATTACACTTAAAATAATAATGAAAAAGATATTGATAATAAAATTCTCTCCTTAGGATTCTGTCAATAAAATCAGAAGTTCCATTTGCAGTTTGATGAGATGATTGGTGACAAAGAGCAGTGGCCAGAGAATGTGAGATGAAATATTCGCATTTATAATGAGCTGATGTTTATCATTTTGTGATGGCTATTTTTTCAATTTATTTGTGTAAAAATATTTAGATGCTATTTGTTTATTCAGTTCAATCTTAAAGTGCATGGAGGTGGATGGGTGGACAATCAACCCTATGCTTGGATTGAAGAATAGGATACCCTAATGGATCTTCAAGGAGGAGATAAAGGTATTATTTCCAAAAAATAGGTAAGAAAATAGATATCCTAATTGATATATTTCGAGATCAAAAAAGATTAAAATATTTCAATTAGAATTCATCTCCCAATGCTGAGGGAGTATATATGCTAGATATTGAGTATTATTAAAATGAATTCTATTTTTTTTTTCCTGCCAGAATTTGGTGCTTTCGAGGATTTATTTTCATGTTAAGGTATGAGAAACTGGAAAGGAAAGGTTCTCTACGTACGGATGGAGGGTTGGTCAGCAAACAGATAGGATTCATAGCATATGAATTATTTTACATTAACTTATAATGTTTAATTTGATTTTCTTTGAGATCATAAATGCATATCCTCATTGGTCTCAATAATTGCAGACTCATTTGATGAAGGAGGAATTCTAAGTTCTACAAGGTGGTCAGGGAAAGAAAGCAACTGGAATTTGAACTTCAATCAGGTGATATATACTTGAAGGATGTGGTCTCTGTGTGAGGTGATGATTTAGAAATAGTTTATAGTTTTCTGGAAATATTAAGAAAAGAATGTGAAATATTGTATGCAATGGATATATTGTACTCTATGTCATTGCTGGCATTTTTAATATTTTTTATTTAAGAAAACCATGGTAAAATGCCTATCATCGCTTCTGGGACTGTGCAAGTAGTTGGCTGAATGGCAGGTGTTCCAGCAGCAGAATGAAGGTAGGTTCTCTGCCAGTTTATAGACTTTAAATCATAATGAAGAGTATATTGATTGTAAAATATTCTTCTTAGGATGCTGTCAATTAAATGAGAAGTTCCAATGCAGTTTGATGAGCTGATTGGTGACAAAGAGCAGTCTGAGGCAAGAGAATGTGAGATGAAATTTTGGCATATATCAAGAGCTGATGTTTTTCATTTTGTGATGGCTATTTTATCAATTTATTTGTCTAAAAAATATTTATATGCTATTTTTTTATTATGTTCAATCCTAGATTGCATGGATCTGGATGGGTGGACACTCAAGCCTATGTGTGGATTTATGAATGGGATAACCTAAGGGATTCTCCAGGAGGAGATAAAGGTATTATTTCCATAAAATAGGAAAGAAAATAGATATGCTAATTGATATATTTCGAGATCAAAAAAGATTAAAATATTTAAATTAGAATTCATCTACCACTGCTGAGGGAGTATATATGCTAGATATTGAATATTATGAAAATGAATTCTATTTTTTTTCCTGCCAGAATTTGGTGCTTTCGGGGATTTATTTTCTTGTTAAGGTATGAGGAACTGGAAAGGAAAGGTTCTCTATGTACGGATGGAGGGTTGGTTAGCAAACAGATAGGATTCATATCAAATGAATTATTTTACATTAACTTATAATGTTTAATTTGATTTTATTTGAGATTATAAATGCATATCCTCACTGGTATCTATAATTGCAGACTCATTTGATGCAAGGAGGAATTCTAAGTTCTACACGGTGGTCAGGGAAAGAAAGCAACTGGAATTCGAACCTCAATCAGGTGATATATACTTGAAGGATGTGGTCTCTGTGTGAGGTGATGATTTAGAAATAGTTTATAGTTTTCTGGAAAGATTAAGAAAAGAATGTGAAATATTGTATGCAATGGATATATTGTACTCCATGTCATTGCTGGCATTTTTAATATTTTTAAATTTAAGAAAATCATGGTTAGATGCCTATCACCGCTTCTGGGCCTCAGCAAGTAGTTGGCTGAGTGGCATATATTCCTGCAGCAGAACGATGGTAGGTTGTATGTCAGTAATTACACTTAAAATCATAATGAAAAGATATTGATCGCAAAATTTTCTCCTTAGGATGCTGTCAATTTAATGAGAAGTTCCAATGCAGTTTGATGAGCTGATTGGTGACAAAGAGCAGTCTGAGGCCAGAGAAAGTGAGATGAAATATCGGCATTTATCAAGAGCTGATGTTTTTCATTTTGTGATGGCTATTTTTTCAATTTATTTGTCTAAAAAATATTTATATGCTATTTTTTTATTGTGTTTAATCCTAGATTCCATGGATCTGGATGGGTGGACACTCAAGCCTATGTGTGGATTTATGAATGGGATAACCTAATGGATCTTCAAGGAGGAGATAGAGGTATCATCTCCAAAAAGAAGGGAATAAGATAGATATGCTAATTGATATATTTCGAGATCAAAAACCATGAAAATATTTAAATTAGAATTCATCTCCCACTACTGAGGGAGTATATATGCTATATGTAATTAAAATTAATTGTTTCATTTTTCCTGCCAGACTTTGGTGCTTTCGGGGATTTATATTCTTGTTAAGATATGAGGAACTGGAAAGGAAAGGTTCTCTACGTACGGATGGAGGGTTGTTCAGCAAACAGATAGGATTCATATCAAATGAATTATTTTACATTATTTTATAAAGTTTGATTTTATTTTCTTTGAGATTATAAATGCATATCCTCAATGGTATCTATAATTGCAGACTCATTTGATGCAAGGAGGAATTCTAAGTTCTACAAGGTGGTCAGGGAAAGAAAGCAACTGGAATTCGAACTTCAATCAGGTGATATATACTTGAAGGATGTGGTCTATGTGTGAGGTGATGATTTAGAAATAGTTTATAGTTTTCTGGAAAGATTAAGCAAAGAATGTGAAATATTGTATGCAATGGATATATTGTACTCTATGTCATTGCTGGCATTTTTAATATTTTATATTTAAGAAAACCATGGTAAAATGCCTATCATCGCTTCTGGGACTGTGCAAGTAGTTGGCTGAATGGCAGATGTTCCAGCAGCAGAATGAAGGTAGGTTCTCTGCCAGTTTATAGACTTTAAATCATAATGAAGAGTATATTGATTGTAAAATATTCTCCTTAGGATGCTGTCAATTAAATGAGAAGTTCCAATGCAGTTTGATGAGCTGATTGGTGACAAAGAGCAGTCTGAGGCAAGAGAATGTGAGATGAAATTTTGGCATATATCAAGAGCTGATGTTTTTCATTTTGTGATGGCTATTTTATCAATTTATTTGTCTAAAAAATATTTATATGCTATTTTTTTATTATGTTCAATCCTAGATTGCATGGATCTGGATGGGTGGACACTCAAGCCTATGTGTGGATTTATGAATGGGATAACCTAATGGATCTTCAAGGAGGAGATAGAGGTATCATCTCCAAAAAGAAGGGAATAAGATAGATATCCTAATTGATATATTTTGAGATTAAAAACAATTAAAATATTTAAATAAGAATTCATCTCCCACTACTGAGGGAGTATATATGCTATATGTAATTAAAATAAATTGTTTCATTTTTCCTGCCAGACTTTGGTGCTTTCAGGGATTTATATTCTTGTTAAGATATGAGGAACTGGAAAGGAAAGGTTCTCTACGTACGGATGGAGGGTTGGTTAGCAAACAGATAGGATTCATATCAAATGAATTATTTTACATTAACTTATAATGTTTAATTTGATTTTCTTTGAGATTATAAATGCATATCCTCAATGGTATCTATAATTGCAGACTCATTTGATGCAAGGAGGAATTCTAAGTTCTACAAGGTGGTCAGGGAAAGAAAGCAACTGGAATTCTAACTTCAATCAGGTGATATATACTTGAAGGATGTGGTCTCTGTGTGAGGTGATGATTTAGAAATAGTTTATAGTTTTCTAGAAAGATTAAGAAAAGAATGTGAAATATTGTATGCAATAGATATATTGTACTCTATGTCATTGCTGGCATTTTTAATATTTTTAAATTTAAGAATACCATGGTTAGATGCCTATCACTGCTTCTGGGCCTCAGCAAGTAGTTGGCTGAGTGGCATATATTCCTGCAGCAGAACGATGGTAGGTTGTCTGTCAGTAAATAGACTTAAAATCATAATGAAAAGATATTGATCGTAAAATTTTCTCCTTAGGATGCTGTCAATTTAATGAGAAGTTCCAATGCAGTTTGATGAGCTGATTTGTGACAAAGAGCAGTCTGAGGCAAGAGAATGTGAGATGAAATTTTGGCATTCATCAAGAGCTGATGTTTTTCATTTTGTGATGGCTATTTTTTCAATTTATTTGTCTAAAAAATATTTATATGCTATTTTTTTATTATGTACAATCCTAGATTGCATGGATCTGGATGGGTGGACACTCAAGCCTATGTGTGGATTTATGAATGGGATAACCTAATGGATCTTCAAGGAGGAGATAGAGGTATCATCTCCAAAAAGAAGGGAATAAGATAGATATCCTAATTGATATATTTTGAGATTAAAAACAATTAAAATATTTAAATAAGAATTCATCTCCCACTACTGAGGGAGTATATATGCTATATGTAATTAAAATAAATTGTTTCATTTTTCCTGCCAGACTTTGGTGCTTTCAGGAATTTATTTTCTTGTTAAGGTATGAGAACTGGAAAGGAAAGGTTCTCTAAGTCCGGATGCAGGGTTGGTGAGCAAACAAATAGGATTCATAGCATATGAATTATTTTACATTAACTTATAATGTTTAATTTGATTTTCTTTGAGATCATAAATGCATATCCTCACTGGTATCTATAATTGCAGATTCATTTGATGCAAGGAGGAATTCTAAGTTCTACAAGGTGGTCAGGGAAAGAAAGCAACTGGAATTCAAACTTCAATCGGGTGATATATACTTGAAGGATGTGGTCTCTGTGTGAGGTGATGATTTAGAAATAGTTTATAGTGTTCTGGAAATATTAAGAAAAGAATGTGAATAATTGTATGCAATAGATATATTGTACTCTATGTTTTTGCTGGCATTTTTAATATTTTTATATTTAAGATAACCATGGTTAAATGCCTATCACTGCTTCTGGGCCTGAGCAAGTAGTTAGCTGAGTGGCATATATTCCTGCAGCAGAACGAAGGTTGGTTCTCTGTCAGTAATTACACTTAAAATAATAATGAAAAAGATATTGATAATAAAATTTTCTCCTTAGGATTCTGTCAATAAAATCAGAAGTTCCATTTGCAGTTTGATGAGATGATTGGTGACAAAGAGCAGTGGCCAGAGAATGTGAGATGAAATGTTCGCATTTATAATGAGCTGATGTTTATCATTTTGTGATGGCTATTTTTTCAATTTATTTGTGTAAAAATATTTATAAGCTATTTGTTTATTCAGTTCAATCCTAAATTGCATGGAGGTGGATGGGTGGACAATCAACCCTATGTTTGGATTGAAGAATAGGATACCCTAATGGATCTTCAAGGAGGAGATAAAGGTATTATTTCCAAAAAATAGGTAAGAAAATATATATCCTAATTGATATATTTCGAGATCAAAAACGATTAAAATATTTAAATTAGAATTCATCTCCCACTGCTGAGGGAGTATATATGCTAGATATAGAGTATTATTAAAATGAATTCTATTTTTTTTTTCTGCCAGAATTTGGTGCTTTCGGGGAGTTATTTTCTTGTTAAGATATGAGGAACTGGAAAGGAAAGGTTCTCTACGTACGAATGCAGGGTTGGTCAGCAAACAAATAGGATTCATATCAAATGAATTATTTTACATTAACTTATAATGTTTAATTTGATTTTATTTGAGATTTTAAATGCATATCCTCACTGGTATCTATAATTGCAGACTCATTTGATGCAAGGAGGAATTCTTAGTTCTACAAGGTGGTCAGGGAAAGAAAGCAACAGGAATTTGAACTTCAATCAGGTGATATATACTTGAAGGATGTGTTCTCTGTTAATTGAAGATTTAGAAATAGTTTATAGTTTTCTGTAAAGATTAAGAAAAGAATGTGAAATATTGTATGCAATAGATGTATTGTACTCTATGTCTTTGCTGGCATTTTTAATACTTTTAAATTTAAGAGTACCATGGTTAGATGCCTATCACTGCTTCTGGGCCTGAGCAAGTAGTTGGCTGAGTGGCAGATGTTCCAGCAGTAGAATGAAGGTAGGTTCTCTGCCAGTTTATAGACTTTAAATCATAATGAAGAGTATATTGATTGTAAAATATTCTCCTTAGGATGCTGTCAATTAAATGAGAAGTTCCAATGCAGTTTGATGAGCTGATTGGTGACAAAGAGCAGTCTGAGGCCAGAGAAAGTGAGATGAAATATTGGCATTTATCAAGAGTTGATGTTTTTCATTTTGTGATGGCTATTTTTTCAATTTATTTGTCTAAATATATTTATATGCTTTTTTTTTATTATGTTCAATCCTAGATTGCATGGATCTGGATGGGTGGACACTCAAGCCTATGTGTGGATTTATGAATGGGATAACCTAAGGGATTCACCAGGAGGAGATAAAGGTATTATTTCCAAAAAATAGGTAAGAAAATAGATATGCTAATTGATATATTTCGTGATCAAAGGATTAAAATATTTAAATAAGAATACATATCCCAATACTGAGGGATTAGATATGCTAGATATTGAGTATAATTAAAATAAATTCGGTTTTCTTTTTCAAGCCAGACTATGGTGCTTTAGTAATTTATTTTCTTGTTAAGGTATGAGGAACTGGAAAGGAAAGGTTCTCTAAGTACGGATGCAGGGTTGGTGAGCAAACAAATAGGATTCATAGCATATGAATTATTTTACATTCACTTATAATGTTTAATTTGATTTTCTTTGAGATCATAAATGCATATCCTCACTGGTATCTATAATTGCAGACTCATTTGATGCAAGGAGGAATTCTAAGTTCTACAAGGTGGTAAGGGAAAGAAAGCAACTGGAATTCAAACTTCAATCAGGTGATATATACTTGAAGGATGTGGTCTCTGTGTGAGGCTATGATTTAGAAATATTTTATAGTGTTCTGGAAATATTAAGAAAAGAATGTGAATAATTGTATGCAATAGATATATTGTACTCTATGTTTTTGCTGGCATTTTTAATATTTTTATATTTAAGATAACCATGGTTAAATTCCTATCACTGCTTCTGGGCCTGAGCAAGTACTTAGCTGAGTGGCATATATTCCTGCAGCAGAACGAAGGTTGGTTCTCTGTCAGTAATTACACTTAAAATAATAATGAAAAAGATATTGATAATAAAATTTTCTCCTTAGGATTCTGTCAATAAAATCAGAAGTTCCATTTGCAGTTTGATGAGATGATTGGTGACAAAGAGCAGTGGCCAGAGAATGTGAGATGAAATGTTCGCATTTATAATGAGCTGATGTTTATCATTTTGTGATGGCTATTTTTTCAATTTATTTGTGTAAAAATATTTAGATGCTATTTGTTTATTCAGTTCAATCTTAAAGTGCATGGAGGTGGATGGGTGGACAATCAACCCTATGCTTGGATTGAAGAATAGGATACCCTAATGGATCTTCAAGGAGGAGATAAAGGTATTATTTCCAAAAAATATGTAAGAAAATAGATATCCTAATTGATATATTTCGAGATCAAAAACAATTAAAATATTTCAATTAGAATTCATCTCCCAATGCTGAGGGAGTATATATGCTAGATATTGAGTATTATTAAAATGAATTCTATTTTTTTTTTCCTGCCAGAATTTGGTGCTTTCGAGGATTTATTTTCATGTTAAGGTATGAGAAACTGGAAAGGAAAGGTTCTCTACGTACGGATGGAGGGTTGGTTAGCAAACAGATAGGATTCATATCAAATGAATTATTTTACATTAACTTATAATGTTTAATTTGATTTTCTTTGAGATTATAAATGCATATCCTCAATGGTATCTATAATTGCAGACTCATTTGATGCAAGGAGGAATTCTAAGTTCTACAAGGTGGTCAGGGAAAGAAAGCAACTGGAATTCTAACTTCAATCAGGTGATATATACTTGAAGGATGTGGTCTCTGTGTGAGGTGATGATTTAGAAATAGTTTATAGTTTTCTAGAAAGATTAAGAAAAGAATGTGAAATATTGTATGCAATAGATATATTGTACTCTATGTCATTGCTGGCATTTTTAATATTTTTAAATTTAAGAATACCATGGTTAGATGCCTATCACTGCTTCTGGGCCTCAGCAAGTAGTTGGCTGAGTGGCATATATTCCTGCAGCAGAACGATGGTAGGTTGTCTGTCAGTAAATAGACTTAAAATCATAATGAAAAGATATTGATCGTAAAATTTTCTCCTTAGGATGCTGTCAATTTAATGAGAAGTTCCAATGCAGTTTGATGAGCTGATTTGTGACAAAGAGCAGTCTGAGGCAAGAGAATGTGAGATGAAATTTTGGCATTTATCAAGAGCTGATGTTTTTCATTTTGTGATGGCTATTTTTTCAATTTATTTGTCTAAAAAATATTTATATGCTATTTTTTTATTATGTACAATCCTAGATTGCATGGATCTGGATGGGTGGACACTCAAGCCTATGTGTGGATTTATGAATGGGATAACCTAATGGATCTTCAAGGAGGAGATAGAGGTATCATCTCCAAAAAGAAGGGAATAAGATAGATATCCTAATTGATATATTTTGAGATTAAAAACAATTAAAATATTTAAATAAGAATTCATCTCCCACTACTGAGGGAGTATATATGCTATATGTAATTAAAATAAATTGTTTCATTTTTCCTGCCAGACTTTGGTGCTTTCAGGAATTTATTTTCTTGTTAAGGTATGAGAACTGGAAAGGAAAGGTTCTCTAAGTCCGGATGCAGGGTTGGTGAGCAAACAAATAGGATTCATAGCATATGAATTATTTTACATTAACTTATAATGTTTAATTTGATTTTCTTTGAGATCATAAATGCATATCCTCACTGGTATCTATAATTGCAGACTCATTTGATGCAAGGAGGAATTCTAAGTTCTACAAGGTGGTCAGGGAAAGAAAGCAACTGGAATTCAAACTTCAATCGGGTGATATATACTTGAAGGATGTGGTCTCTGTGTGAGGTGATGATTTAGAAATAGTTTATAGTGTTCTGGAAATATTAAGAAAAGAATGTGAATAATTGTATGCAATAGATATATTGTACTCTATGTTTTTGCTGGCATTTTTAATATTTTTATATTTAAGATAACCATGGTTAAATGCCTATCACTGCTTCTGGGCCTGAGCAAGTAGTTAGCTGAGTGGCATATATTCCTGCAGCAGAACGAAGGTTGGTTCTCTGTCAGTAATTACACTTAAAATAATAATGAAAAAGATATTGATAATAAAATTTTCTCCTTAGGATTCTGTCAATAAAATCAGAAGTTCCATTTGCAGTTTGATGAGATGATTGGTGACAAAGAGCAGTGGCCAGAGAATGTGAGATGAAATATTGGCATTTATAATGAGCTGATGTTTATCATTTTGTGATGGCTATTTTTTCAATTTATTTGTGTAAAAATATTTATAAGCTATTTGTTTATTCAGTTCAATCCTAAATTGCATGGAGGTGGATGGGTGGACAATCAACCCTATGTTTGGATTGAAGAATAGGATACCCTAATGGATCTTCAAGGAGGAGATAAAGGTATTATTTCCAAAAAATAGGTAAGAAAATATATATCCTAATTGATATATTTCGAGATCAAAAACGATTAAAATATTTAAATTAGAATTCATCTCCCACTGCTGAGGGAGTATATATGCTAGATATAGAGTATTATTAAAATGAATTCTATTTTTTTTTTTCTGCCAGAATTTGGTGCTTTCGGGGAGTTATTTTCTTGTTAAGATATGAGGAACTGGAAAGGAAAGGTTCTCTACGTACGAATGCAGGGTTGGTCAGCAAACAAATAGGATTCATATCAAATGAATTATTTTACATTAACTTATAATGTTTAATTTGATTTTATTTGAGATTTTAAATGCATATCCTCACTGGTATCTATAATTGCAGACTCATTTGATGCAAGGAGGAATTCTTAGTTCTACAAGGTGGTCAGGGAAAGAAAGCAACAGGAATTTGAACTTCAATCAGGTGATATATACTTGAAGGATGTGTTCTCTGTTAATTGAAGATTTAGAAATAGTTTATAGTTTTCTGTAAAGATTAAGAAAAGAATGTGAAATATTGTATGCAATAGATGTATTGTACTCTATGTCTTTGCTGGCATTTTTAATACTTTTAAATTTAAGAGTACCATGGTTAGATGCCTATCACTGCTTCTGGGCCTGAGCAAGTAGTTGGCTGAGTGGCAGATGTTCCAGCAGTAGAATGAAGGTAGGTTCTCTGCCAGTTTATAGACTTTAAATCATAATGAAGAGTATATTGATTGTAAAATATTCTCCTTAGGATGCTGTCAATTAAATGAGAAGTTCCAATGCAGTTTGATGAGCTGATTGGTGACAAAGAGCAGTCTGAGGCCAGAGAAAGTGAGATGAAATATTGGCATTTATCAAGAGTTGATGTTTTTCATTTTGTGATGGCTATTTTTTCAATTTATTTGTCTAAATATATTTATATGCTTTTTTTTTATTATGTTCAATCCTAGATTGCATGGATCTGGATGGGTGGACACTCAAGCCTATGTGTGGATTTATGAATGGGATAACCTAAGGGATTCACCAGGAGGAGATAAAGGTATTATTTCCAAAAAATAGGTAAGAAAATAGATATGCTAATTGATATATTTCGTGATCAAAGGATTAAAATATTTAAATAAGAATACATATCCCAATACTGAGGGATTAGATATGCTAGATATTGAGTATAATTAAAATAAATTCGGTTTTCTTTTTCAAGCCAGACTATGGTGCTTTAGTAATTTATTTTCTTGTTAAGGTATGAGGAACTGGAAAGGAAAGGTTCTCTAAGTACGGATGCAGGGTTGGTGAGCAAACAAATAGGATTCATAGCATATGAATTATTTTACATTCACTTATAATGTTTAATTTGATTTTCTTTGAGATCATAAATGCATATCCTCACTGGTATCTATAATTGCAGACTCATTTGATGCAAGGAGGAATTCTAAGTTCTACAAGGTGGTAAGGGAAAGAAAGCAACTGGAATTCAAACTTCAATCAGGTGATATATACTTGAAGGATGTGGTCTCTGTGTGAGGCTATGATTTAGAAATATTTTATAGTGTTCTGGAAATATTAAGAAAAGAATGTTAATAATTGTATGCAATAGATATATTGTACTCTATGTTTTTGCTGGCATTTTTAATATTTTTATATTTAAGATAACCATGGTTAAATTCCTATCACTGCTTCTGGGCCTGAGCAAGTACTTAGCTGAGTGGCATATATTCCTGCAGCAGAACGAAGGTTGGTTCTCTGTCAGTAATTACACTTAAAATAATAATGAAAAAGATATTGATAATAAAATTTTCTCCTTAGGATTCTGTCAATAAAATCAGAAGTTCCATTTGCAGTTTGATGAGATGATTGGTGACAAAGAGCAGTGGCCAGAGAATGTGAGATGAAATGTTCGCATTTATAATGAGCTGATGTTTATCATTTTGTGATGGCTATTTTTTCAATTTATTTGTGTAAAAATATTTAGATGCTATTTGTTTATTCAGTTCAATCTTAAAGTGCATGGAGGTGGATGGGTGGACAATCAACCCTATGCTTGGATTGAAGAATAGGATACCCTAATGGATCTTCAAGGAGGAGATAAAGGTATTATTTCCAAAAAATATGTAAGAAAATAGATATCCTAATTGATATATTTCGAGATCAAAAACAATTAAAATATTTCAATTAGAATTCATCTCCCAATGCTGAGGGAGTATATATGCTAGATATTGAGTATTATTAAAATGAATTCTATTTTTTTTTTCCTGCCAGAATTTGGTGCTTTCGAGGATTTATTTTCATGTTAAGGTATGAGAAACTGGAAAGGAAAGGTTCTCTACGTACGGATGGAGGGTTGGTTAGCAAACAGATAGGATTCATATCAAATGAATTATTTTACATTAACTTATAATGTTTAATTTGATTTTCTTTGAGATTATAAATGCATATCCTCAATGGTATCTATAATTGCAGACTCATTTGATGCAAGGAGGAATTCTAAGTTCTACAAGGTGGTCAGGGAAAGAAAGCAACTGGAATTCTAACTTCAATCAGGTGATATATACTTGAAGGATGTGGTCTCTGTGTGAGGTGATGATTTAGAAATAGTTTATAGTTTTCTAGAAAGATTAAGAAAAGAATGTGAAATATTGTATGCAATAGATATATTGTACTCTATGTCATTGCTGGCATTTTTAATATTTTTAAATTTAAGAATACCATGGTTAGATGCCTATCACTGCTTCTGGGCCTCAGCAAGTAGTTGGCTGAGTGGCATATATTCCTGCAGCAGAACGATGGTAGGTTGTCTGTCAGTAAATAGACTTAAAATCATAATGAAAAGATATTGATCGTAAAATTTTCTCCTTAGGATGCTGTCAATTTAATGAGAAGTTCCAATGCAGTTTGATGAGCTGATTTGTGACAAAGAGCAGTCTGAGGCAAGAGAATGTGAGATGAAATTTTGGCATTTATCAAGAGCTGATGTTTTTCATTTTGTGATGGCTATTTTTTCAATTTATTTGTCTAAAAAATATTTATATGCTATTTTTTTATTATGTACAATCCTAGATTGCATGGATCTGGATGGGTGGACACTCAAGCCTATGTGTGGATTTATGAATGGGATAACCTAATGGATCTTCAAGGAGGAGATAGAGGTATCATCTCCAAAAAGAAGGGAATAAGATAGATATCCTAATTGATATATTTTGAGATTAAAAACAATTAAAATATTTAAATAAGAATTCATCTCCCACTACTGAGGGAGTATATATGCTATATGTAATTAAAATAAATTGTTTCATTTTTCCTGCCAGACTTTGGTGCTTTCAGGAATTTATTTTCTTGTTAAGGTATGAGAACTGGAAAGGAAAGGTTCTCTAAGTCCGGATGCAGGGTTGGTGAGCAAACAAATAGGATTCATAGCATATGAATTATTTTACATTAACTTATAATGTTTAATTTGATTTTCTTTGAGATCATAAATGCATATCCTCACTGGTATCTATAATTGCAGACTCATTTGATGCAAGGAGGAATTCTAAGTTCTACAAGGTGGTCAGGGAAAGAAAGCAACTGGAATTCAAACTTCAATCGGGTGATATATACTTGAAGGATGTGGTCTCTGTGTGAGGTGATGATTTAGAAATAGTTTATAGTGTTCTGGAAATATTAAGAAAAGAATGTGAATAATTGTATGCAATAGATATATTGTACTCTATGTTTTTGCTGGCATTTTTAATATTTTTATATTTAAGATAACCATGGTTAAATGCCTATCACTGCTTCTGGGCCTGAGCAAGTAGTTAGCTGAGTGGCATATATTCCTGCAGCAGAACGAAGGTTGGTTCTCTGTCAGTAATTACACTTAAAATAATAATGAAAAAGATATTGATAATAAAATTTTCTCCTTAGGATTCTGTCAATAAAATCAGAAGTTCCATTTGCAGTTTGATGAGATGATTGGTGACAAAGAGCAGTGGCCAGAGAATGTGAGATGAAATATTGGCATTTATAATGAGCTGATGTTTATCATTTTGTGATGGCTATTTTTTCAATTTATTTGTGTAAAAATATTTATAAGCTATTTGTTTATTCAGTTCAATCCTAAATTGCATGGAGGTGGATGGGTGGACAATCAACCCTATGTTTGGATTGAAGAATAGGATACCCTAATGGATCTTCAAGGAGGAGATAAAGGTATTATTTCCAAAAAATAGGTAAGAAAATATATATCCTAATTGATATATTTCGAGATCAAAAACGATTAAAATATTTAAATTAGAATTCATCTCCCACTGCTGAGGGAGTATATATGCTAGATATAGAGTATTATTAAAATGAATTCTATTTTTTTTTTCTGCCAGAATTTGGTGCTTTCGGGGAGTTATTTTCTTGTTAAGATATGAGGAACTGGAAAGGAAAGGTTCTCTACGTACGAATGCAGGGTTGGTCAGCAAACAAATAGGATTCATATCAAATGAATTATTTTACATTAACTTATAATGTTTAATTTGATTTTATTTGAGATTTTAAATGCATATCCTCACTGGTATCTATAATTGCAGACTCATTTGATGCAAGGAGGAATTCTTAGTTCTACAAGGTGGTCAGGGAAAGAAAGCAACAGGAATTTGAACTTCAATCAGGTGATATATACTTGAAGGATGTGTTCTCTGTTAATTGAAGATTTAGAAATAGTTTATAGTTTTCTGTAAAGATTAAGAAAAGAATGTGAAATATTGTATGCAATAGATGTATTGTACTCTATGTCTTTGCTGGCATTTTTAATACTTTTAAATTTAAGAGTACCATGGTTAGATGCCTATCACTGCTTCTGGGCCTGAGCAAGTAGTTGGCTGAGTGGCAGATGTTCCAGCAGTAGAATGAAGGTAGGTTCTCTGCCAGTTTATAGACTTTAAATCATAATGAAGAGTATATTGATTGTAAAATATTCTCCTTAGGATGCTGTCAATTAAATGAGAAGTTCCAATGCAGTTTGATGAGCTGATTGGTGACAAAGAGCAGTCTGAGGCCAGAGAAAGTGAGATGAAATATTGGCATTTATCAAGAGTTGATGTTTTTCATTTTGTGATGGCTATTTTTTCAATTTATTTGTCTAAATATATTTATATGCTTTTTTTTTATTATGTTCAATCCTAGATTGCATGGATCTGGATGGGTGGACACTCAAGCCTATGTGTGGATTTATGAATGGGATAACCTAAGGGATTCACCAGGAGGAGATAAAGGTATTATTTCCAAAAAATAGGTAAGAAAATAGATATGCTAATTGATATATTTCGTGATCAAAGGATTAAAATATTTAAATAAGAATACATATCCCAATACTGAGGGATTAGATATGCTAGATATTGAGTATAATTAAAATAAATTCGGTTTTCTTTTTCAAGCCAGACTATGGTGCTTTAGTAATTTATTTTCTTGTTAAGGTATGAGGAACTGGAAAGGAAAGGTTCTCTAAGTACGGATGCAGGGTTGGTGAGCAAACAAATAGGATTCATAGCATATGAATTATTTTACATTCACTTATAATGTTTAATTTGATTTTCTTTGAGATCATAAATGCATATCCTCACTGGTATCTATAATTGCAGACTCATTTGATGCAAGGAGGAATTCTAAGTTCTACAAGGTGGTAAGGGAAAGAAAGCAACTGGAATTCAAACTTCAATCAGGTGATATATACTTGAAGGATGTGGTCTCTGTGTGAGGCTATGATTTAGAAATATTTTATAGTGTTCTGGAAATATTAAGAAAAGAATGTGAATAATTGTATGCAATAGATATATTGTACTCTATGTTTTTGCTGGCATTTTTAATATTTTTATATTTAAGATAACCATGGTTAAATTCCTATCACTGCTTCTGGGCCTGAGCAAGTACTTAGCTGAGTGGCATATATTCCTGCAGCAGAACGAAGGTTGGTTCTCTGTCAGTAATTACACTTAAAATAATAATGAAAAAGATATTGATAATAAAATTTTCTCCTTAGGATTCTGTCAATAAAATCAGAAGTTCCATTTGCAGTTTGATGAGATGATTGGTGACAAAGAGCAGTGGCCAGAGAATGTGAGATGAAATGTTCGCATTTATAATGAGCTGATGTTTATCATTTTGTGATGGCTATTTTTTCAATTTATTTGTGTAAAAATATTTAGATGCTATTTGTTTATTCAGTTCAATCTTAAAGTGCATGGAGGTGGATGGGTGGACAATCAACCCTATGCTTGGATTGAAGAATAGGATACCCTAATGGATCTTCAAGGAGGAGATAAAGGTATTATTTCCAAAAAATATGTAAGAAAATAGATATCCTAATTGATATATTTCGAGATCAAAAACAATTAAAATATTTCAATTAGAATTCATCTCCCAATGCTGAGGGAGTATATATGCTAGATATTGAGTATTATTAAAATGAATTCTATTTTTTTTTTCCTGCCAGAATTTGGTGCTTTCGAGGATTTATTTTCATGTTAAGGTATGAGAAACTGGAAAGGAAAGGTTCTCTACGTACGGATGGAGGGTTGGTTAGCAAACAGATAGGATTCATATCAAATGAATTATTTTACATTAACTTATAATGTTTAATTTGATTTTCTTTGAGATTATAAATGCATATCCTCAATGGTATCTATAATTGCAGACTCATTTGATGCAAGGAGGAATTCTAAGTTCTACAAGGTGGTCAGGGAAAGAAAGCAACTGGAATTCTAACTTCAATCAGGTGATATATACTTGAAGGATGTGGTCTCTGTGTGAGGTGATGATTTAGAAATAGTTTATAGTTTTCTAGAAAGATTAAGAAAAGAATGTGAAATATTGTATGCAATAGATATATTGTACTCTATGTCATTGCTGGCA
This sequence comes from Pantala flavescens, assembly GCA_020796165.1. NCBI lineage: Eukaryota > Metazoa > Arthropoda > Insecta > Odonata > Libellulidae > Pantala > Pantala flavescens. The sequence goes on from CM036880.1 coordinate 5,201,553, forward strand.
TTTTTAATATTTTTAAATTTAAGAATACCATGGTTAGATGCCTATCACTGCTTCTGGGCCTCAGCAAGTAGTTGGCTGAGTGGCATATATTCCTGCAGCAGAACGATGGTAGGTTGTCTGTCAGTAAATAGACTTAAAATCATAATGAAAAGATATTGATCGTAAAATTTTCTCCTTAGGATGCTGTCAATTTAATGAGAAGTTCCAATGCAGTTTGATGAGCTGATTTGTGACAAAGAGCAGTCTGAGGCAAGAGAATGTGAGATGAAATTTTGGCATTTATCAAGAGCTGATGTTTTTCATTTTGTGATGGCTATTTTTTCAATTTATTTGTCTAAAAAATATTTATATGCTATTTTTTTATTATGTACAATCCTAGATTGCATGGATCTGGATGGGTGGACACTCAAGCCTATGTGTGGATTTATGAATGGGATAACCTAATGGATCTTCAAGGAGGAGATAGAGGTATCATCTCCAAAAAGAAGGGAATAAGATAGATATCCTAATTGATATATTTTGAGATTAAAAACAATTAAAATATTTAAATAAGAATTCATCTCCCACTACTGAGGGAGTATATATGCTATATGTAATTAAAATAAATTGTTTCATTTTTCCTGCCAGACTTTGGTGCTTTCAGGAATTTATTTTCTTGTTAAGGTATGAGAACTGGAAAGGAAAGGTTCTCTAAGTCCGGATGCAGGGTTGGTGAGCAAACAAATAGGATTCATAGCATATGAATTATTTTACATTAACTTATAATGTTTAATTTGATTTTCTTTGAGATCATAAATGCATATCCTCACTGGTATCTATAATTGCAGACTCATTTGATGCAAGGAGGAATTCTAAGTTCTACAAGGTGGTCAGGGAAAGAAAGCAACTGGAATTCAAACTTCAATCGGGTGATATATACTTGAAGGATGTGGTCTCTGTGTGAGGTGATGATTTAGAAATAGTTTATAGTGTTCTGGAAATATTAAGAAAAGAATGTGAATAATTGTATGCAATAGATATATTGTACTCTATGTTTTTGCTGGCATTTTTAATATTTTTATATTTAAGATAACCATGGTTAAATGCCTATCACTGCTTCTGGGCCTGAGCAAGTAGTTAGCTGAGTGGCATATATTCCTGCAGCAGAACGAAGGTTGGTTCTCTGTCAGTAATTACACTTAAAATAATAATGAAAAAGATATTGATAATAAAATTTTCTCCTTAGGATTCTGTCAATAAAATCAGAAGTTCCATTTGCAGTTTGATGAGATGATTGGTGACAAAGAGCAGTGGCCAGAGAATGTGAGATGAAATATTGGCATTTATAATGAGCTGATGTTTATCATTTTGTGATGGCTATTTTTTCAATTTATTTGTGTAAAAATATTTATAAGCTATTTGTTTATTCAGTTCAATCCTAAATTGCATGGAGGTGGATGGGTGGACAATCAACCCTATGTTTGGATTGAAGAATAGGATACCCTAATGGATCTTCAAGGAGGAGATAAAGGTATTATTTCCAAAAAATAGGTAAGAAAATATATATCCTAATTGATATATTTCGAGATCAAAAACGATTAAAATATTTAAATTAGAATTCATCTCCCACTGCTGAGGGAGTATATATGCTAGATATAGAGTATTATTAAAATGAATTCTATTTTTTTTTTTCTGCCAGAATTTGGTGCTTTCGGGGAGTTATTTTCTTGTTAAGATATGAGGAACTGGAAAGGAAAGGTTCTCTACGTACGAATGCAGGGTTGGTCAGCAAACAAATAGGATTCATATCAAATGAATTATTTTACATTAACTTATAATGTTTAATTTGATTTTATTTGAGATTTTAAATGCATATCCTCACTGGTATCTATAATTGCAGACTCATTTGATGCAAGGAGGAATTCTTAGTTCTACAAGGTGGTCAGGGAAAGAAAGCAACAGGAATTTGAACTTCAATCAGGTGATATATACTTGAAGGATGTGTTCTCTGTTAATTGAAGATTTAGAAATAGTTTATAGTTTTCTGTAAAGATTAAGAAAAGAATGTGAAATATTGTATGCAATAGATGTATTGTACTCTATGTCTTTGCTGGCATTTTTAATACTTTTAAATTTAAGAGTACCATGGTTAGATGCCTATCACTGCTTCTGGGCCTGAGCAAGTAGTTGGCTGAGTGGCAGATGTTCCAGCAGTAGAATGAAGGTAGGTTCTCTGCCAGTTTATAGACTTTAAATCATAATGAAGAGTATATTGATTGTAAAATATTCTCCTTAGGATGCTGTCAATTAAATGAGAAGTTCCAATGCAGTTTGATGAGCTGATTGGTGACAAAGAGCAGTCTGAGGCCAGAGAAAGTGAGATGAAATATTGGCATTTATCAAGAGTTGATGTTTTTCATTTTGTGATGGCTATTTTTTCAATTTATTTGTCTAAATATATTTATATGCTTTTTTTTTATTATGTTCAATCCTAGATTGCATGGATCTGGATGGGTGGACACTCAAGCCTATGTGTGGATTTATGAATGGGATAACCTAAGGGATTCACCAGGAGGAGATAAAGGTATTATTTCCAAAAAATAGGTAAGAAAATAGATATGCTAATTGATATATTTCGTGATCAAAGGATTAAAATATTTAAATAAGAATACATATCCCAATACTGAGGGATTAGATATGCTAGATATTGAGTATAATTAAAATAAATTCGGTTTTCTTTTTCAAGCCAGACTATGGTGCTTTAGTAATTTATTTTCTTGTTAAGGTATGAGGAACTGGAAAGGAAAGGTTCTCTAAGTACGGATGCAGGGTTGGTGAGCAAACAAATAGGATTCATAGCATATGAATTATTTTACATTCACTTATAATGTTTAATTTGATTTTCTTTGAGATCATAAATGCATATCCTCACTGGTATCTATAATTGCAGACTCATTTGATGCAAGGAGGAATTCTAAGTTCTACAAGGTGGTAAGGGAAAGAAAGCAACTGGAATTCAAACTTCAATCAGGTGATATATACTTGAAGGATGTGGTCTCTGTGTGAGGCTATGATTTAGAAATATTTTATAGTGTTCTGGAAATATTAAGAAAAGAATGTTAATAATTGTATGCAATAGATATATTGTACTCTATGTTTTTGCTGGCATTTTTAATATTTTTATATTTAAGATAACCATGGTTAAATTCCTATCACTGCTTCTGGGCCTGAGCAAGTACTTAGCTGAGTGGCATATATTCCTGCAGCAGAACGAAGGTTGGTTCTCTGTCAGTAATTACACTTAAAATAATAATGAAAAAGATATTGATAATAAAATTTTCTCCTTAGGATTCTGTCAATAAAATCAGAAGTTCCATTTGCAGTTTGATGAGATGATTGGTGACAAAGAGCAGTGGCCAGAGAATGTGAGATGAAATGTTCGCATTTATAATGAGCTGATGTTTATCATTTTGTGATGGCTATTTTTTCAATTTATTTGTGTAAAAATATTTAGATGCTATTTGTTTATTCAGTTCAATCTTAAAGTGCATGGAGGTGGATGGGTGGACAATCAACCCTATGCTTGGATTGAAGAATAGGATACCCTAATGGATCTTCAAGGAGGAGATAAAGGTATTATTTCCAAAAAATATGTAAGAAAATAGATATCCTAATTGATATATTTCGAGATCAAAAACAATTAAAATATTTCAATTAGAATTCATCTCCCAATGCTGAGGGAGTATATATGCTAGATATTGAGTATTATTAAAATGAATTCTATTTTTTTTTTCCTGCCAGAATTTGGTGCTTTCGAGGATTTATTTTCATGTTAAGGTATGAGAAACTGGAAAGGAAAGGTTCTCTACGTACGGATGGAGGGTTGGTTAGCAAACAGATAGGATTCATATCAAATGAATTATTTTACATTAACTTATAATGTTTAATTTGATTTTCTTTGAGATTATAAATGCATATCCTCAATGGTATCTATAATTGCAGACTCATTTGATGCAAGGAGGAATTCTAAGTTCTACAAGGTGGTCAGGGAAAGAAAGCAACTGGAATTCTAACTTCAATCAGGTGATATATACTTGAAGGATGTGGTCTCTGTGTGAGGTGATGATTTAGAAATAGTTTATAGTTTTCTAGAAAGATTAAGAAAAGAATGTGAAATATTGTATGCAATAGATATATTGTACTCTATGTCATTGCTGGCATTTTTAATATTTTTAAATTTAAGAATACCATGGTTAGATGCCTATCACTGCTTCTGGGCCTCAGCAAGTAGTTGGCTGAGTGGCATATATTCCTGCAGCAGAACGATGGTAGGTTGTCTGTCAGTAAATAGACTTAAAATCATAATGAAAAGATATTGATCGTAAAATTTTCTCCTTAGGATGCTGTCAATTTAATGAGAAGTTCCAATGCAGTTTGATGAGCTGATTTGTGACAAAGAGCAGTCTGAGGCAAGAGAATGTGAGATGAAATTTTGGCATTTATCAAGAGCTGATGTTTTTCATTTTGTGATGGCTATTTTTTCAATTTATTTGTCTAAAAAATATTTATATGCTATTTTTTTATTATGTACAATCCTAGATTGCATGGATCTGGATGGGTGGACACTCAAGCCTATGTGTGGATTTATGAATGGGATAACCTAATGGATCTTCAAGGAGGAGATAGAGGTATCATCTCCAAAAAGAAGGGAATAAGATAGATATCCTAATTGATATATTTTGAGATTAAAAACAATTAAAATATTTAAATAAGAATTCATCTCCCACTACTGAGGGAGTATATATGCTATATGTAATTAAAATAAATTGTTTCATTTTTCCTGCCAGACTTTGGTGCTTTCAGGAATTTATTTTCTTGTTAAGGTATGAGAACTGGAAAGGAAAGGTTCTCTAAGTCCGGATGCAGGGTTGGTGAGCAAACAAATAGGATTCATAGCATATGAATTATTTTACATTAACTTATAATGTTTAATTTGATTTTCTTTGAGATCATAAATGCATATCCTCACTGGTATCTATAATTGCAGACTCATTTGATGCAAGGAGGAATTCTAAGTTCTACAAGGTGGTCAGGGAAAGAAAGCAACTGGAATTCAAACTTCAATCGGGTGATATATACTTGAAGGATGTGGTCTCTGTGTGAGGTGATGATTTAGAAATAGTTTATAGTGTTCTGGAAATATTAAGAAAAGAATGTGAATAATTGTATGCAATAGATATATTGTACTCTATGTTTTTGCTGGCATTTTTAATATTTTTATATTTAAGATAACCATGGTTAAATGCCTATCACTGCTTCTGGGCCTGAGCAAGTAGTTAGCTGAGTGGCATATATTCCTGCAGCAGAACGAAGGTTGGTTCTCTGTCAGTAATTACACTTAAAATAATAATGAAAAAGATATTGATAATAAAATTTTCTCCTTAGGATTCTGTCAATAAAATCAGAAGTTCCATTTGCAGTTTGATGAGATGATTGGTGACAAAGAGCAGTGGCCAGAGAATGTGAGATGAAATATTGGCATTTATAATGAGCTGATGTTTATCATTTTGTGATGGCTATTTTTTCAATTTATTTGTGTAAAAATATTTATAAGCTATTTGTTTATTCAGTTCAATCCTAAATTGCATGGAGGTGGATGGGTGGACAATCAACCCTATGTTTGGATTGAAGAATAGGATACCCTAATGGATCTTCAAGGAGGAGATAAAGGTATTATTTCCAAAAAATAGGTAAGAAAATATATATCCTAATTGATATATTTCGAGATCAAAAACGATTAAAATATTTAAATTAGAATTCATCTCCCACTGCTGAGGGAGTATATATGCTAGATATAGAGTATTATTAAAATGAATTCTATTTTTTTTTTCTGCCAGAATTTGGTGCTTTCGGGGAGTTATTTTCTTGTTAAGATATGAGGAACTGGAAAGGAAAGGTTCTCTACGTACGAATGCAGGGTTGGTCAGCAAACAAATAGGATTCATATCAAATGAATTATTTTACATTAACTTATAATGTTTAATTTGATTTTATTTGAGATTTTAAATGCATATCCTCACTGGTATCTATAATTGCAGACTCATTTGATGCAAGGAGGAATTCTTAGTTCTACAAGGTGGTCAGGGAAAGAAAGCAACAGGAATTTGAACTTCAATCAGGTGATATATACTTGAAGGATGTGTTCTCTGTTAATTGAAGATTTAGAAATAGTTTATAGTTTTCTGTAAAGATTAAGAAAAGAATGTGAAATATTGTATGCAATAGATGTATTGTACTCTATGTCTTTGCTGGCATTTTTAATACTTTTAAATTTAAGAGTACCATGGTTAGATGCCTATCACTGCTTCTGGGCCTGAGCAAGTAGTTGGCTGAGTGGCAGATGTTCCAGCAGTAGAATGAAGGTAGGTTCTCTGCCAGTTTATAGACTTTAAATCATAATGAAGAGTATATTGATTGTAAAATATTCTCCTTAGGATGCTGTCAATTAAATGAGAAGTTCCAATGCAGTTTGATGAGCTGATTGGTGACAAAGAGCAGTCTGAGGCCAGAGAAAGTGAGATGAAATATTGGCATTTATCAAGAGTTGATGTTTTTCATTTTGTGATGGCTATTTTTTCAATTTATTTGTCTAAATATATTTATATGCTTTTTTTTTATTATGTTCAATCCTAGATTGCATGGATCTGGATGGGTGGACACTCAAGCCTATGTGTGGATTTATGAATGGGATAACCTAAGGGATTCACCAGGAGGAGATAAAGGTATTATTTCCAAAAAATAGGTAAGAAAATAGATATGCTAATTGATATATTTCGTGATCAAAGGATTAAAATATTTAAATAAGAATACATATCCCAATACTGAGGGATTAGATATGCTAGATATTGAGTATAATTAAAATAAATTCGGTTTTCTTTTTCAAGCCAGACTATGGTGCTTTAGTAATTTATTTTCTTGTTAAGGTATGAGGAACTGGAAAGGAAAGGTTCTCTAAGTACGGATGCAGGGTTGGTGAGCAAACAAATAGGATTCATAGCATATGAATTATTTTACATTCACTTATAATGTTTAATTTGATTTTCTTTGAGATCATAAATGCATATCCTCACTGGTATCTATAATTGCAGACTCATTTGATGCAAGGAGGAATTCTAAGTTCTACAAGGTGGTAAGGGAAAGAAAGCAACTGGAATTCAAACTTCAATCAGGTGATATATACTTGAAGGATGTGGTCTCTGTGTGAGGCTATGATTTAGAAATATTTTATAGTGTTCTGGAAATATTAAGAAAAGAATGTGAATAATTGTATGCAATAGATATATTGTACTCTATGTTTTTGCTGGCATTTTTAATATTTTTATATTTAAGATAACCATGGTTAAATTCCTATCACTGCTTCTGGGCCTGAGCAAGTACTTAGCTGAGTGGCATATATTCCTGCAGCAGAACGAAGGTTGGTTCTCTGTCAGTAATTACACTTAAAATAATAATGAAAAAGATATTGATAATAAAATTTTCTCCTTAGGATTCTGTCAATAAAATCAGAAGTTCCATTTGCAGTTTGATGAGATGATTGGTGACAAAGAGCAGTGGCCAGAGAATGTGAGATGAAATGTTCGCATTTATAATGAGCTGATGTTTATCATTTTGTGATGGCTATTTTTTCAATTTATTTGTGTAAAAATATTTAGATGCTATTTGTTTATTCAGTTCAATCTTAAAGTGCATGGAGGTGGATGGGTGGACAATCAACCCTATGCTTGGATTGAAGAATAGGATACCCTAATGGATCTTCAAGGAGGAGATAAAGGTATTATTTCCAAAAAATATGTAAGAAAATAGATATCCTAATTGATATATTTCGAGATCAAAAACAATTAAAATATTTCAATTAGAATTCATCTCCCAATGCTGAGGGAGTATATATGCTAGATATTGAGTATTATTAAAATGAATTCTATTTTTTTTTTCCTGCCAGAATTTGGTGCTTTCGAGGATTTATTTTCATGTTAAGGTATGAGAAACTGGAAAGGAAAGGTTCTCTACGTACGGATGGAGGGTTGGTTAGCAAACAGATAGGATTCATATCAAATGAATTATTTTACATTAACTTATAATGTTTAATTTGATTTTCTTTGAGATTATAAATGCATATCCTCAATGGTATCTATAATTGCAGACTCATTTGATGCAAGGAGGAATTCTAAGTTCTACAAGGTGGTCAGGGAAAGAAAGCAACTGGAATTCTAACTTCAATCAGGTGATATATACTTGAAGGATGTGGTCTCTGTGTGAGGTGATGATTTAGAAATAGTTTATAGTTTTCTAGAAAGATTAAGAAAAGAATGTGAAATATTGTATGCAATAGATATATTGTACTCTATGTCATTGCTGGCATTTTTAATATTTTTAAATTTAAGAATACCATGGTTAGATGCCTATCACTGCTTCTGGGCCTCAGCAAGTAGTTGGCTGAGTGGCATATATTCCTGCAGCAGAACGATGGTAGGTTGTCTGTCAGTAAATAGACTTAAAATCATAATGAAAAGATATTGATCGTAAAATTTTCTCCTTAGGATGCTGTCAATTTAATGAGAAGTTCCAATGCAGTTTGATGAGCTGATTTGTGACAAAGAGCAGTCTGAGGCAAGAGAATGTGAGATGAAATTTTGGCATTTATCAAGAGCTGATGTTTTTCATTTTGTGATGGCTATTTTTTCAATTTATTTGTCTAAAAAATATTTATATGCTATTTTTTTATTATGTACAATCCTAGATTGCATGGATCTGGATGGGTGGACACTCAAGCCTATGTGTGGATTTATGAATGGGATAACCTAATGGATCTTCAAGGAGGAGATAGAGGTATCATCTCCAAAAAGAAGGGAATAAGATAGATATCCTAATTGATATATTTTGAGATTAAAAACAATTAAAATATTTAAATAAGAATTCATCTCCCACTACTGAGGGAGTATATATGCTATATGTAATTAAAATAAATTGTTTCATTTTTCCTGCCAGACTTTGGTGCTTTCAGGAATTTATTTTCTTGTTAAGGTATGAGAACTGGAAAGGAAAGGTTCTCTAAGTCCGGATGCAGGGTTGGTGAGCAAACAAATAGGATTCATAGCATATGAATTATTTTACATTAACTTATAATGTTTAATTTGATTTTCTTTGAGATCATAAATGCATATCCTCACTGGTATCTATAATTGCAGACTCATTTGATGCAAGGAGGAATTCTAAGTTCTACAAGGTGGTCAGGGAAAGAAAGCAACTGGAATTCAAACTTCAATCGGGTGATATATACTTGAAGGATGTGGTCTCTGTGTGAGGTGATGATTTAGAAATAGTTTATAGTGTTCTGGAAATATTAAGAAAAGAATGTGAATAATTGTATGCAATAGATATATTGTACTCTATGTTTTTGCTGGCATTTTTAATATTTTTATATTTAAGATAACCATGGTTAAATGCCTATCACTGCTTCTGGGCCTGAGCAAGTAGTTAGCTGAGTGGCATATATTCCTGCAGCAGAACGAAGGTTGGTTCTCTGTCAGTAATTACACTTAAAATAATAATGAAAAAGATATTGATAATAAAATTTTCTCCTTAGGATTCTGTCAATAAAATCAGAAGTTCCATTTGCAGTTTGATGAGATGATTGGTGACAAAGAGCAGTGGCCAGAGAATGTGAGATGAAATATTGGCATTTATAATGAGCTGATGTTTATCATTTTGTGATGGCTATTTTTTCAATTTATTTGTGTAAAAATATTTATAAGCTATTTGTTTATTCAGTTCAATCCTAAATTGCATGGAGGTGGATGGGTGGACAATCAACCCTATGTTTGGATTCAAGAATAGGATACCCTAATGGATCTTCAAGGAGGAGATAAAGGTATTATTTCCAAAAAATAGGTAAGAAAATATATATCCTAATTGATATATTTCGAGATCAAAAACGATTAAAATATTTAAATTAGAATTCATCTCCCACTGCTGAGGGAGTATATATGCTAGATATAGAGTATTATTAAAATGAATTCTATTTTTTTTTTCTGCCAGAATTTGGTGCTTTCGGGGAGTTATTTTCTTGTTAAGATATGAGGAACTGGAAAGGAAAGGTTCTCTACGTACGAATGCAGGGTTGGTCAGCAAACAAATAGGATTCATATCAAATGAATTATTTTACATTAACTTATAATGTTTAATTTGATTTTATTTGAGATTTTAAATGCATATCCTCACTGGTATCTATAATTGCAGACTCATTTGATGCAAGGAGGAATTCTTAGTTCTACAAGGTGGTCAGGGAAAGAAAGCAACAGGAATTTGAACTTCAATCAGGTGATATATACTTGAAGGATGTGTTCTCTGTTAATTGAAGATTTAGAAATAGTTTATAGTTTTCTGTAAAGATTAAGAAAAGAATGTGAAATATTGTATGCAATAGATGTATTGTACTCTATGTCTTTGCTGGCATTTTTAATACTTTTAAATTTAAGAGTACCATGGTTAGATGCCTATCACTGCTTCTGGGCCTGAGCAAGTAGTTGGCTGAGTGGCAGATGTTCCAGCAGTAGAATGAAGGTAGGTTCTCTGCCAGTTTATAGACTTTAAATCATAATGAAGAGTATATTGATTGTAAAATATTCTCCTTAGGATGCTGTCAATTAAATGAGAAGTTCCAATGCAGTTTGATGAGCTGATTGGTGACAAAGAGCAGTCTGAGGCCAGAGAAAGTGAGATGAAATATTGGCATTTATCAAGAGTTGATGTTTTTCATTTTGTGATGGCTATTTTTTCAATTTATTTGTCTAAATATATTTATATGCTTTTTTTTTATTATGTTCAATCCTAGATTGCATGGATCTGGATGGGTGGACACTCAAGCCTATGTGTGGATTTATGAATGGGATAACCTAAGGGATTCACCAGGAGGAGATAAAGGTATTATTTCCAAAAAATAGGTAAGAAAATAGATATGCTAATTGATATATTTCGTGATCAAAGGATTAAAATATTTAAATAAGAATACATATCCCAATACTGAGGGATTAGATATGCTAGATATTGAGTATAATTAAAATAAATTCGGTTTTCTTTTTCAAGCCAGACTATGGTGCTTTAGTAATTTATTTTCTTGTTAAGGTATGAGGAACTGGAAAGGAAAGGTTCTCTAAGTACGGATGCAGGGTTGGTGAGCAAACAAATAGGATTCATAGCATATGAATTATTTTACATTCACTTATAATGTTTAATTTGATTTTCTTTGAGATCATAAATGCATATCCTCACTGGTATCTATAATTGCAGACTCATTTGATGCAAGGAGGAATTCTAAGTTCTACAAGGTGGTAAGGGAAAGAAAGCAACTGGAATTCAAACTTCAATCAGGTGATATATACTTGAAGGATGTGGTCTCTGTGTGAGGCTATGATTTAGAAATATTTTATAGTGTTCTGGAAATATTAAGAAAAGAATGTGAATAATTGTATGCAATAGATATATTGTACTCTATGTTTTTGCTGGCATTTTTAATATTTTTATATTTAAGATAACCATGGTTAAATTCCTATCACTGCTTCTGGGCCTGAGCAAGTACTTAGCTGAGTGGCATATATTCCTGCAGCAGAACGAAGGTTGGTTCTCTGTCAGTAATTACACTTAAAATAATAATGAAAAAGATATTGATAATAAAATTTTCTCCTTAGGATTCTGTCAATAAAATCAGAAGTTCCATTTGCAGTTTGATGAGATGATTGGTGACAAAGAGCAGTGGCCAGAGAATGTGAGATGAAATGTTCGCATTTATAATGAGCTGATGTTTATCATTTTGTGATGGCTATTTTTTCAATTTATTTGTGTAAAAATATTTAGATGCTATTTGTTTATTCAGTTCAATCTTAAAGTGCATGGAGGTGGATGGGTGGACAATCAACCCTATGCTTGGATTGAAGAATAGGATACCCTAATGGATCTTCAAGGAGGAGATAAAGGTATTATTTCCAAAAAATATGTAAGAAAATAGATATCCTAATTGATATATTTCGAGATCAAAAACAATTAAAATATTTCAATTAGAATTCATCTCCCAATGCTGAGGGAGTATATATGCTAGATATTGAGTATTATTAAAATGAATTCTATTTTTTTTTTCCTGCCAGAATTTGGTGCTTTCGAGGATTTATTTTCATGTTAAGGTATGAGAAACTGGAAAGGAAAGGTTCTCTACGTACGGATGGAGGGTTGGTCAGCAAACAGATAGGATTCATAGCATATGAATTATTTTACATTAACTTATAATGTTTAATTTGATTTTCTTTGAGATCATAAATGCATATCCTCATTGGTCTCTATAATTGCAGACTCATTTGATGTAGGAGGAATTCTAAGTTCTACAAGGTGGTCAGGGAAAGAAAGCAACTGGAATTTGAACTTCAATCAGGTGATATATACTTGAAGGATGTGGTCTCTGTGTGAGGTGATGATTTAGAAATAGTTTATAGTTTTCTGGAAATATTAAGAAAAGAATGTGAAATATTGTATGCAATGGATATATTGTACTCTATGTCTTTGCTGGCATTTTTAATATTTTTTATTTAAGAAAACCATGGTAAAATGCCTATCATCGCTTCTGGGACTGTGCAAGTAGTTGGCTGAGTGGCAGATGTTCCAGCAGTAGAATGAAGGTAGGTTCTCTGCCAGTTTATAGACTTTAAATCATAATGAAGAGTATATTGATTGTAAAATATTCTCCTTAGGATGCTGTCAATTAAATGAGAAGTTCCAATGCAGTTTGATGAGCTGATTGGTGACAAAGAGCAGTCTGAGGCCAGAGAAAGTGAGATGAAATATTGGCATTTATCAAGAGTTGATGTTTTTCATTTTGTGATGGCTATTTTTTCAATTTATTTGTCTAAATATATTTATATGCTTTTTTTTTATTATGTTCAATCCTAGATTGCATGGATCTGGATGGGTGGACACTCAAGCCTATGTGTGGATTTATGAATGGGATAACCTAAGGGATTCACCAGGAGGAGATAAAGGTATTATTTCCAAAAAATAGGTAAGAAAATAGATATGCTAATTGATATATTTCGTGATCAAAGGATTAAAATATTTAAATAAGAATACATATCCCAATACTGAGGGATTAGATATGCTAGATATTGAGTATAATTAAAATGAATTCGGTTTTCTTTTTCAAGCCAGACTATGGTGCTTTAGTAATTTATTTTCTTGTTAAGGTATGAGGAACTGGAAAGGAAAGGTTCTCTAAGTACGGATGCAGGGTTGGTGAGCAAACAAATAGGATTCATAGCATATGAATTATTTTACATTCACTTATAATGTTTAATTTGATTTTCTTTGAGATCATAAATGCATATCCTCACTGGTATCTATAATTGCAGACTCATTTGATGCAAGGAGGAATTCTAAGTTCTACAAGGTGGTAAGGGAAAGAAAGCAACTGGAATTCAAACTTCAATCAGGTGATATATACTTGAAGGATGTGGTCTCTGTGTGAGGCTATGATTTAGAAATATTTTATAGTGTTCTGGAAATATTAAGAAAAGAATGTGAATAATTGTATGCAATAGATATATTGTACTCTATGTTTTTGCTGGCATTTTTAATATTTTTATATTTAAGATAACCATGGTTAAATTCCTATCACTGCTTCTGGGCCTGAGCAAGTAGTTAGCTGAGTGGCATATATTCTTGCAGCAGAACGAAGGTTGGTTCTCTGTCAGTAATTACACTTAAAATAATAATGAAAAAGATATTGATAATAAAATTTTCTCCTTAGGATTCTGTCAATAAAATCAGAAGTTCCATTTGCAGTTTGATGAGATGATTGGTGACAAAGAGCAGTGGCCAGAGAATGTGAGATGAAATGTTCGCATTTATAATGAGCTGATGTTTATCATTTTGTGATGGCTATTTTTTCAATTTATTTGTGTAAAAATATTTAGATGCTATTTGTTTATTCAGTTCAATCTTAAAGTGCATGGAGGTGGATGGGTGGACAATCAACCCTATGCTTGGATTGAAGAATAGGATACCCTAATGGATCTTCAAGGAGGAGATAAAGGTATTATTTCCAAAAAATATGTAAGAAAATAGATATCCTAATTGATATATTTCGAGATCAAAAACGATTAAAATATTTCAATTAGAATTCATCTCCCAATGCTGAGGGAGTATATATGCTAGATATTGAGTATTATTAAAATGAATTCTATTTTTTTTTTTCCTGCCAGAATTTGGTGCTTTCGAGGATTTATTTTCATGTTAAGGTATGAGAAACTGGAAAGGAAAGGTTCTCTACGTACGGATGGAGGGTTGGTCAGCAAACAGATAGGATTCATAGCATATGAATTATTTTACATTAACTTATAATGTTTAATTTGATTTTCTTTGAGATCATAAATGCATATCCTCATTGGTCTCTATAATTGCAGACTCATTTGATGAAGGAGGAATTCTAAGTTCTACAAGGTGGTAAGGGAAAGAAAGCAACTGGAATTCAAACTTCAATCAGGTGATATATACTTGAAGGATGTGGTCTCTGTGTGAGGTGATGATTTAGAAATAGTTTATAGTTTTCTAGAAAGATTAAGAAAAGAATGTGAAATATTGTATGCAATGGATATATTGTACTCTATGTCATTGCTGGCATTTTTAATATTTTTAAATTTAAGAATACCATGGTTAGATGCCTATCACTGCTTCTGGGCCTCAGCAAGTAGTTGGCTGAGTGGCATATATTCCTGCAGCAGAACGATGGTAGGTTGTCTGTCAGTATTAAACTTAAAATCATAATGAAAAGATATTGATCGTAAAATATTCTCCTTAGGATGCTGTCAATAAGATGAGAAGTTCCAATGCAGTTTGATGTGCTGATTGGTGACAAAGAGCAGTCTGAGGCCAGAGAAAGTGAGATGAAATATTGGTATTTATCAAGAGCTGATGTTTTTCATTTTGTGATGGCTATTTTTTCAATTTATTTGTCTAAAAAATATTTATATGCTATTTTTTTATTATGTTCAATCCTAGATTGCATGGATCTGGATGGGTGGACACTCAAGCCTATGTGTGGATTTATGAATGGGATAACCTAATGGATCTTCAAGGAGGAGATAGAGGTATCATCTCCAAAAAGAAGGGAATAAGATAGATATCCTAATTGATATATTTTGAGATTAAAAACCATTAAAATATTTAAATAAGAATTCATCTCCCACTACTGAGGGAGTATATATGCTATATGTAATTAAAATAAATTGTTTCATTTTTCCTGCCAGACTTTGGTGCTTTCAGGGATTTATATTCTTGTTAAGATATGAGGAACTGGAAAGGAAAGGTTCTCTACGTACGGATGGAGGGTTGGTTAGCAAACAGATAGGATTCATATCAAATGAATTATTTTACATTAACTTATAATGTTTAATTTGATTTTCTTTGAGATTATAAATGCATATCCTCAATGGTATCTATAATTGCAGACTCATTTGATGCAAGGAGGAATTCTAAGTTCTACAAGGTGGTCAGGGAAAGAAAGCAACTGGAATTCGAACTTCAATCAGGTGATATATACTTGAAGGATATGGTCTTTGTGTGAGGTGATGATTTAGAAATAGTTTATAGTTTTCTGGAAATATTAAGAAAAGAATGTGAATAATTGTATGCAATAGATATATTGTACTCTGTGTCATTGCTGGCATTTTTAATATTTTTAAATTTAAGAATACCATGGTTAGATGCCTATCACTGCTTCTGGGCCTCAGCAAGTAGTTGGCTGAGTGGCATATATTCCTGCAGCAGAACGATGGTAGGTTGTCTGTCAGTAAATAGACTTAAAATCATAATGAAAAGATATTGATCGTAAAATTTTCTCCTTAGGATGCTGTCAATTTAATGAGAAGTTCCAATGCAGTTTGATGAGCTAATTTGTGACAAAGAGCAGTCTGAGGCAAGAGAATGTGAGATGAAATTTTGGCATTTATCAAGAGCTGATGTTTTTCATTTTGTGATGGCTATTTTTTCAATTTATTTGTCTAAAAAATATTTATATGCTATTTTTTTATTATGTACAATCCTAGATTGCATGGATCTGGATGGGTGGACACTCAAGCCTATGTGTGGATTTATGAATGGGATAACCTAATGGATCTTCAAGGAGGAGATAGAGGTATCATCTCCAAAAAGAAGGGAATAAGATAGATATCCTAATTGATATATTTTGAGATTAAAAAAAATTAAAATATTTAAATAAGAATTCACCTCCCACTACTGAGGGAGTATATATGCTATATGTAATTAAAATAAATTGTTTCATTTTTCCTGCCAGACTTTGGTGCTTTCAGGGATTTATATTCTTGTTAAGATATGAGGAACTGGAAAGGAAAGGTTCTCTACGTACGGATGGAGGGTTGGTTAGCAAACAGATAGGATTCATATCAAATGAATTATTTTACATTAACTTATAATGTTTAATTTGATTTTCTTTGAGATTATAAATGCATATCCTCAATGGTATCTATAATTGCAGACTCATTTGATGCAAGGAGGAATTCTAAGTTCTACAAGGTGGTCAGGGAAAGAAAGCAACTGGAATTCGAACTTCAATCAGGTGATATATACTTGAAGGATGTGGTCTCTGTGTGAGGTGATGATTTAGAAATAGTTTATAGTTTTCTAGAAAGATTAAGAAAAGAATGTGAAATATTGTATGCAATGGATATATTGTACTCTATGTCATTGCTGGCATTTTTAATATTTTTAAATTTAAGAATACCATGGTTAGATGCCTATCACTGCTTCTGGGCCTCAGCAAGTAGTTGGCTGAGTGGCATATATTCCTGCAGCAGAACGATGGTAGGTTGTCTGTCAGTATTAAACTTAAAATCATAATGAAAAGATATTGATCGTAAAATATTCTCCTTAGGATGCTGTCAATAAGATGAGAAGTTCCAATGCAGTTTGATGTGCTGATTGGTGACAAAGAGCAGTCTGAGGCCAGAGAAAGTGAGATGAAATATTGGCATTTATCAAGAGCTGATGTTTTTCATTTTGTGATGGCTATTTTTTCAATTTATTTGTCTAAAAAATATTTATATGCTATTTTTTTATTATGTTCAATCCTAGATTGCATGGATCTGGATGGGTGGACACTCAAGCCTATGTGTGGATTTATGAATGGGATAACCTAATGGATCTTCAAGGAGGAGATAGAGGTATCATCTCCAAAAAGAAGGGAATAAGATAGATATCCTAATTGATATATTTTGAGATTAAAAACCATTAAAATATTTAAATAAGAATTCATCTCCCACTACTGAGGGAGTATATATGCTATATGTAATTAAAATAAATTGTTTCATTTTTCCTGCCAGACTTTGGTGCTTTCAGGGATTTATATTCTTGTTAAGATATGAGGAACTGGAAAGGAAAGGTTCTCTACGTACGGATGGAGGGTTGGTTAGCAAACAGATAGGATTCATATCAAATGAATTATTTTACATTAACTTATAATGTTTAATTTGATTTTCTTTGAGATTATAAATGCATATCCTCAATGGTATCTATAATTGCAGACTCATTTGATGCAAGGAGGAATTCTAAGTTCTACAAGGTGGTCAGGGAAAGAAAGCAACTGGAATTCGAACTTCAATCAGGTGATATATACTTGAAGGATATGGTCTTTGTGTGAGGTGATGATTTAGAAATAGTTTATAGTTTTCTGGAAATATTAAGAAAAGAATGTGAATAATTGTATGCAATAGATATATTGTACTCTGTGTCATTGCTGGCATTTTTAATATTTTTAAATTTAAGAATACCATGGTTAGATGCCTATCACTGCTTCTGGGCCTCAGCAAGTAGTTGGCTGAGTGGCATATATTCCTGCAGCAGAACGATGGTAGGTTGTCTGTCAGTAAATAGACTTAAAATCATAATGAAAAGATATTGATCGTAAAATTTTCTCCTTAGGATGCTGTCAATTTAATGAGAAGTTCCAATGCAGTTTGATGAGCTAATTTGTGACAAAGAGCAGTCTGAGGCAAGAGAATGTGAGATGAAATTTTGGCATTTATCAAGAGCTGATGTTTTTCATTTTGTGATGGCTATTTTTTCAATTTATTTGTCTAAAAAATATTTATATGCTATTTTTTTATTATGTACAATCCTAGATTGCATGGATCTGGATGGGTGGACACTCAAGCCTATGTGTGGATTTATGAATGGGATAACCTAATGGATCTTCAAGGAGGAGATAGAGGTATCATCTCCAAAAAGAAGGGAATAAGATAGATATCCTAATTGATATATTTTGAGATTAAAAAAAATTAAAATATTTAAATAAGAATTCACCTCCCACTACTGAGGGAGTATATATGCTATATGTAATTAAAATAAATTGTTTCATTTTTCCTGCCAGACTTTGGTGCTTTCAGGGATTTATATTCTTGTTAAGATATGAGGAACTGGAAAGGAAAGGTTCTCTACGTACGGATGGAGGGTTGGTTAGCAAACAGATAGGATTCATATCAAATGAATTATTTTACATTAACTTATAATGTTTAATTTGATTTTCTTTGAGATTATAAATGCATATCCTCAATGGTATCTATAATTGCAGACTCATTTGATGCAAGGAGGAATTCTAAGTTCTACAAGGTGGTCAGGGAAAGAAAGCAACTGGAATTCGAACTTCAATCAGGTGATATATACTTGAAGGATGTGGTCTCTGTGTGAGGTGATGATTTAGAAATAGTTTATAGTTTTCTAGAAAGATTAAGAAAAGAATGTGAAATATTGTATGCAATGGATATATTGTACTCTATGTCATTGCTGGCATTTTTAATATTTTTAAATTTAAGAATACCATGGTTAGATGCCTATCACTGCTTCTGGGCCTCAGCAAGTAGTTGGCTGAGTGGCATATATTCCTGCAGCAGAACGATGGTAGGTTGTCTGTCAGTATTAAACTTAAAATCATAATGAAAAGATATTGATCGTAAAATATTCTCCTTAGGATGCTGTCAATAAGATGAGAAGTTCCAATGCAGTTTGATGTGCTGATTGGTGACAAAGAGCAGTCTGAGGCCAGAGAAAGTGAGATGAAATATTGGCATTTATCAAGAGCTGATGTTTTTCATTTTGTGATGGCTATTTTTTCAATTTATTTGTCTAAAAAATATTTATATGCTATTTTTTTATTATGTTCAATCCTAGATTGCATGGATCTGGATGGGTGGACACTCAAGCCTATGTGTGGATTTATGAATGGGATAACCTAATGGATCTTCAAGGAGGAGATAGAGGTATCATCTCCAAAAAGAAGGGAATAAGATAGATATCCTAATTGATATATTTTGAGATTAAAAACCATTAAAATATTTAAATAAGAATTCATCTCCCACTACTGAGGGAGTATATATGCTATATGTAATTAAAATAAATTGTTTCATTTTTCCTGCCAGACTTTGGTGCTTTCAGGGATTTATATTCTTGTTAAGATATGAGGAACTGGAAAGGAAAGGTTCTCTACGTACGGATGGAGGGTTGGTTAGCAAACAGATAGGATTCATATCAAATGAATTATTTTACATTAACTTATAATGTTTAATTTGATTTTCTTTGAGATTATAAATGCATATCCTCAATGGTATCTATAATTGCAGACTCATTTGATGCAAGGAGGAATTCTAAGTTCTACAAGGTGGTCAGGGAAAGAAAGCAACTGGAATTCGAACTTCAATCAGGTGATATATACTTGAAGGATGTGGTCTCTGTGTGAGGTGATGATTTAGAAATAGTTTATAGTTTTCTAGAAAGATTAAGAAAAGAATGTGAAATATTGTATGCAATGGATATATTGTACTCTATGTCATTGCTGGCATTTTTAATATTTTTAAATTTAAGAATACCATGGTTAGATGCCTATCACTGCTTCTGGGCCTCAGCAAGTAGTTGGCTGAGTGGCATATATTCCTGCAGCAGAACGATGGTAGGTTGTCTGTCAGTATTTACACTTAAAATCATAATGAAAAGATATTGATCGTAAAATATTCTCCTTAGGATGCTGTCAATAAGATGAGAAGTTCCAATGCAGTTTGATGTGCTGATTGGTGACAAAGAGCAGTCTGAGGCCAGAGAAAGTAAGATGAAATATTGGCATTTATCAAGAGCTGATGTTTTTCATTTTGTGATGGCTATTTTTTCAATTTATTTGTCTAAAAAATATTTATATGCTATTTTTTTATTATGTACAATCCTAGATTGCATGGATCTGGATGGGTGGACACTCAAGCCTATGTGTGGATTTATGAATGGGATAACCTAATGGATCTTCAAGGAGGAGATAGAGGTATCATCTCCAAAAAGAAGGGAATAAGATAGATATCCTAATTGATATATTTTGAGATTAAAAACAATTAAAATATTTAAATAAGAATTCATCTCCCACTACTGAGGGAGTATATATGCTATATGTAATTGAAATAAATTGTTTCATTTTTCCTGCCAGACTTTGGTGCTTTCAGGGATTTATATTCTTGTTAAGGTATGAGGAACTGGAAAGGAAAGGTTCTCTATGTACGGATGGAGGGTTGGTTAGCAAACAGATAGGATTCATATCAAATGAATTATTTTACATTAACTTATAATGTTTAATTTGATTTTCTTTGAGATTATAAATGCATATCCTCAATGGTATCTATAATTGCAGACTCATTTGATGCAAGGAGGAATTCTAAGTTCTACAAGGTGGTCAGGGAAAGAAAGCAACAGGAATTTGAACTTCAATCAGGTGATATATACTTGAAGGATGTGGTCTCTGTGTGAGGTGATGATTTAGAAATAGTTTATAGTTTTCTGGAAATATTAAGAAAAGAATGTGAAATATTGTATGCAATGGATATATTGTACTCTATGTCATTGCTGGCATATTTAATATTTTTTATTTAAGAAAACCATGGTAAAATGCCTATCATCGCTTCTGGGACTGTGCAAGTAGTTGGCTGAATGGCAGATGTTCCAGCAGCAGAATGAAGGTAGGTTCTCTGCCAGTTTATAGACATTAAATCATAATGAAGAGTATATTGATTGTAAAATATTCTCCTTAGGATGCTGTCAATTAAATGAGAAGTTCCAATGCAGTTTGATAAGCTGATTGGTGACAAAGAGCAGTCTGAGGCCAGAGAAAGTGAGATGAAATATTGGCATTTATCAAGAGTTGATGTTTTTCATTTTGTGATGGCTATTTTTTCAATTTATTTGTCTAAATATATTTATATGCTATTTTTTTATTATGTTCAATCCTAGATTGCATGGATGTGGATGGGTGGAAACTCAAGCCTATGTGTGGATTTATGAATGGGATAACCTGAGGGATTCTCCAGGAGGGATAAAGGTATCATTTCCAAAAAGGAGGTAAGAAAATAGATATGCTAATTGATATATTTCGCGATCAAAGGATTAAAATATTTAAATGAGAATACATCTCCCAATACTGAGGGATTAGATATGCTAGATATTAAGTATAATTAAAACGAATTCGGTTTTTTTTTTCATGCCAGACTATGGTGCTTTGGGAATGTATTTTCTTGTTAAGGTATGAGGAACTGGAAAGGAAAGGTTCTCTAAGTACGGATGCAGGGTTGGTGAGCAAACAAATAGGATTCATAGCATATGAATTATTTTACATTCACTTATAATGTTTAATTTGATTTTCTTTGAGATCATAAATGCATATCCTCACTGGTATCTATAATTGCAGACTCATTTGATGCAAGGAGGAATTCTAAGTTCTACAAGGTGGTAAGGGAAAGAAAGCAACTGGAATTCAAACTTCAATCAGGTGATATATACTTGAAGGATGTGGTCTTTGTGTGAGGTGATGATATAGAAATAGTTTATAGGTTTCTGGAAATATTAAGAAAAGAATGTGAATAATTGTATGCAATAGATATATTGTACTCTATGTTTTTGCTGGCATTTTTAATATTTTTATATTTAAGATAACCATGGTTAAATGCCTATCACTGCTTCTGGGCCTGAGCAAGTAGTTAGCTGAGTGGCATATATTCCTGCAGCAGAACGAAGGTTGGTTCTCTGTCAGTAATTACACTTAAAATAATAATGAAAAAGATATTGATAATAAAATTTTCTCCTTAGGATTCTGTCAATAAAATCAGAAGTTCCATTTGCAGTTTGATGAGATGATTGGTGACAAAGAGCAGTGGCCAGAGAATGTGAGATGAAATATTCGCATTTATAATGAGCTGATGTTTATCATTTTGTGATGGCTATTTTTTCAATTTATTTGTGTAAAAATATTTATATGCTATTTGTTTATTCAGTTCAATCTTAAATTGCATGGAGGTGGATGGGTGGACAATCAACCCTATGCTTGGATTGAAGAATAGGATACCCTAATGGATCTTCAAGGAGGAGATAGAGGTATCATTTCCAAAAAGGAGGGAATAAGATAGATATGCTAATTGATATATTTCGAGATCAAAAACGATAAAAATATTTAAATAAGAATTCATCTCCCAATACTGAGGGATTAGATATGCTAGATATTGAGTATAATTAAAATGAATTCGGTTTTTTTTTTCCTGCCAGACTTTGGTGCTTTCAGGGATTTATATTCTTGATAAGATATGAGGAACTGGAAAGGAAAGGTTCTCTACGTACGGATGGAGGGTTGGTCAGGAAACAGATAGGATTCATAGCATATGAATTATTTTACATTAACTTATAATGTTTAATTTGATTTTCTTTGAGATCATAAATGCATATCCTCACTGGTATCTATAATTGCAGACTCATTTGATGCAAGGAGGAATTCTAAGTTCTACAAGGTGGTCAGGAAAAGAAAGCAACTGGATTTCGAACTTCAATCAGGTGATATATACTTGAAGGATGTGGTCTCTGTGTGAGGTGATGATTTAGAAATAGTTTATAGTTTTCTGGAAAGATTAAGAAAAGAATGTGAAATATTGTATGCAATGGATATATTGTACTCTATGTCATTGCTGGCATTTTTAATATTTTTTATTTAAGAAAACCATGGTAAAATGCCTATCATCGCTTCTGGGACTGTGCAAGTAGTTGGCTGAGTGGCATATATTCCTGCAGCAGAACGAAGGTTGGTTCTCTGTCAGTAATTACACTTAAAATAATAATGAAAAAGATATTGATAATAAAATTTTCTCCTTAGGATTCTGTCAATAAAATCAGAAGTTCCATTTGCAGTTTGATGAGATGATTGGTGACAAAGAGCAGTGGCCAGAGAATGTGAGATGAAATATTGGCATTTATCAAGAGTTGATGTTTTTCATTTTGTGATGGCTATTTTTTCAATTTATTTGTCTAAATATATTTATATGCTATTTTTTTATTATGTTCAATCCTAGATTGCATGGATCTGGATGGGTGGACACTCAAGCCTATGTGTGGATTTATGAATGGGATAACCTAAGGGATTCACCAGGAGGAGATAAAGGTATTATTTCCAAAAAATAGGTAAGAAAATAGATATGCTAATTGATATATTTCGTGATCAAAGGATTAAAATATTTAAATAAGAATACATCTCCCAATACTGAGGGATTAGATATACTAGATATTGAGTATAATTAAAATGAATTCGGTTTTTTTTTTCATGCCAGACTATGGTGCTTTAGGAATTTATTTTCTTGTTAAGGTATGAGGAACTGGAAAGGAAAGTTTCTCTACGTACGGATGGAGGGTTGGTCAGCAAACAAATAGGATTCATAGCATATGAATTATTTTACATTAACTTATAATGTTTAATTTGATTTTCTTTGAGATCATAAATGCATATCCTCATTGGTCTCTATAATTGCAGACTCATTTGATGAAGGAGGAATTCTAAGTTCTACAAGGTGGTCAGGGAAAGAAAGCAACTGGAATTTGAACTTCAATCAGGTGATATATACTTGAAGGATGTGGTCTCTGTGTGAGGTGATGATTTAGAAATAGTTTATAGTTTTCTGGAAATATTAAGAAAAGAATGTGAAATATTGTATGCAATGGATATATTGTACTCTATGTCATTGCTGGCATTTTTAATATTTTTTATTTAAGAAAACCATGGTAAAATGCCTATCATCGCTTCTGGGCCTCAGCAAGAAGTTGGCTGAGTGGCATATATTCCTGCAGCAGAACGATGGTAGGTTGTCTGTCAGTATTTACACTTAAAATCATAATGAAAAGATATTGATCGTAAAATATTCTCCTTAGGATGCTGTCAATTTAATGAGAAGTTCCAATGCAGTTTGATGTGCTGATTGGTGACAAAGAGCAGTCTGAGGCCAGAGAAAGTGAGATGAAATATCGGCATTTATCAAGAGCTGATGTTTTTCATTTTGTGATGGCTATTTTTTCAATTTACTTGTCTAAAAAATATTTATATGCTATTTTTTTATTATGTTCAATCCTAGATTGCATGGATCTGGATGGGTGGACACTCAAGCCTATGTGTGGATTTATGAATGGGATAACCTAAGGGATTCTCCAGGAGGAGATAAAGGTATTATTTCCATAAAATAGGAAAGAAAATAGATATGCTAATTGATACATTTCGAGATCAAAAACGATTAAAATATTTAATTTAGAATTCATCTACCACTGCTGAGGGAGTATATATGCTAGATATTGAGTATTATTAAAATGAATTCTATTTTTTTTCCTGCCAGAATTTGGTGCTTTCGGGGATTTAATTTCTTGTTAAGATATGAGGAACTGGAAAGGAAAGGTTCTCTACGTACGGATGGAGGGTTGGTCAGCAAACAAATAGGATTCATAGCATATGAATTATTTTACATTCACTTATAATGTTTAATTTGATTTTCTTTGAGATCATAAATGCATATCCTCATTGGTCTCTATAATTGCAGACTCATTTGATGAAGGAGGAATTCTAAGTTCTTCAAGGTGGTCAGGGAAAGAAAGCAACTGGAATTTGAACTTCAATCAGGTGATACATACTTGAAGGATGTGGTCTCTGTGTGAGGTGATGATTTAGAAATAGTTTATAGTTTTCTAGAAAGATTCAGAAAAGAATGTGAAATATTGTATGCAATGGATATATTGTACTCTATGTCATTGCTGGCATTTTTAATATTTTTAAATTGAAGAATACCATGGTTAGATGCCTATCACTGCTTCTGGGCCTCAGCAAGTAGTTGGCTGAGTGGCATATATTCCTGCAGCAGAACGATGGTAGGTTGTCTGTCAGTATTTACACTTAAAATCATAATGAAAAGATATTGATCGTAAAAAATTCTCCTTAGGATGCTGTCAATAAAATGAGAAGTTCCAATGCAGTTTGATGTGCTGATTGGTGACAAAGAGCAGTCTGAGGCCAGAGAAAGTGAGATGAAATATCGGCATTTATCAAGAGCTGATGTTTTTCATTTTGTGATGGCTATTTTTTCAATTTATTTGTCTAAAAAATATTTATATGCTATTTTTTTATTGTGTTTAATCCTAGATTCCATGGATCTGGATGGGTGGACACTCAAGCCTATGTGTGGATTTATGAATGGGATAACCTAAGGGATTCTCCAGGAGGAGATAAAGGTATTATTTCCAAAAAGAAGGGAATAAGATAGATATGCTAATTGATATATTTTGAGATCAAAAACGATTAAAATATTTAAATTAGAATTCATCTACCACTGCTGAGGGAGTATATATGCTATATGTAATTAAAATTAATTGTTTCATTTTTCCTGCCAGACTTTGGTGCTTTCGGGGATTTATATTCTTGTTAAGATATGAGGAACTGGAAAGGAAAGGTTCTCTACGTACGGATGGAGGGTTGGTTAGCAAACAGATAGGATTCATATCAAATGAATTATTTTACATTAACTTATAATGTTTAATTTGATTTTCTTTGAGATTATAAATGCATATCATCACTGGTATCAATAATTGCAGACTCATTTGATGCAAGGAGGAATTCTAAGTTCTACAAGGTGGTCAGGGAAAGAAAGCAACTGGATTTCGAACTTCAATCAGGTGATATATACTTGAAGGATGTGGTCTCTGTGTGTGGTGATGATTTAGAAATAGTTTATAGTTTTCTAGAAAGATTAAGAAAAGAATGTGAAATATTGTATGCAATGGATATATTGTACTCTATGTCATTGCTGGCATTTTTAATATTTTTAAATTTAAGAATACCATGGTTAGATGCCTATCACTGCTTCTGGGCCTCAGCAAGTATTTGGCTGAGTGGCATATATTCCTGCAGCAGAACGATGGTAGGTTGTCTGTCAGTATTTACACTTAAAATCATAATGAAAAGATATTGATCGTAAAAAATTCTCCTTAGGATGCTGTCAATAAAATGAGAAGTTCCAATGCAGTTTGATGTGCTGATTGGTGACAAAGAGCAGTCTGAGGCCAGAGAAAGTGAGATGAAATATCGGCATTTATCAAGAGCTGATGTTTTTCATTTTGTGATGGCTATTTTTTCAATTTATTTGTCTAAAAAATATTTATATGCTATTTTTTTATTGTGTTTAATCCTAGATTCCATGGATCTGGATGGGTGGACACTCAAGCCTATGTGTGGATTTATGAATGGGATAACCTAAGGGATTCTCCAGGAGGAGATAAAGGTATTATTTCCAAAAAGAAGGGAATAAGATAGATATGCTAATTGATATATTTCGAGATCAAAAACGATTAAAATATTTAAATTAGAATTCATCTACCACTGCTGAGGGAGTATATATGCTATATGTAATTAAAATTAAATGTTTCATTTTTCCTGCCAGACTTTGGTGCTTTCGGGGATTTATATTCTTGTTAAGATATGAGGAACTGGAAAGGAAAGGTTCTCTACGTACGGATGGAGGGTTGGTTAGCAAACAGATAGGATTCATATCAAATGAATTATTTTACATTAACTTATAATGTTTAATTTGATTTTCTTTGAGATTATAAATGCATATCATCACTGGTATCAATAATTGCAGACTCATTTGATGCAAGGAGGAATTCTAAGTTCTACAAGGTGGTCAGGGAAAGAAAGCAACTGGATTTCGAACTTCAATCAGGTGATATATACTTGAAGGATGTGGTCTCTGTGTGAGGTGATGATTTAGAAATAGTTTATAGTTTTCTAGAAAGATTAAGAAAAGAATGTGAAATATTGTATGCAAAGGATATATTGTACTCTATGTCATTGCTGGCATTTTTAATATTTTTAAATTTAAGAATACCATGGTTAGATGCCTATCATCGCTTCTGGGACTGTGCAAGTAGTTGGCTGAGTGGCATATATTCCTGCAGCAGAACGAAGGTTGGTTCTCTGTCAGTAATTACACTTAAAATAATAATGAAAAAGATATTGATAATAAAATTTTCTCCTTAGGATTCTGTCAATAAAATCAGAAGTTCCATTTGCAGTTTGATGAGATGATTGGTGACAAAGAGCAGTGGCCAGAGAATGTGAGATGAAATATTGGCATTTATCAAGAGTTGATGTTTTTCATTTTGTGATGGCTATTTTTTCAATTTATTTGTCTAAATATATTTATATGCTATTTTTTTATTATGTTCAATCCTAGATTGCATGGATCTGGATGGGTGGACACTCAAGCCTATGTGTGGATTTATGAATGGGATAACCTAAGGGATTCACCAGGAGGAGATAAAGGTATTATTTCCAAAAAATAGGTAAGAAAATAGATATGCTAATTGATATATTTCGTGATCAAAGGATTAAAATATTTAAATAAGAATACATCTCCCAATACTGAGGGATTAGATATACTAGATATTGAGTATAATTAAAATGAATTCGGTTTTTTTTTTCATGCCAGACTATGGTGCTTTAGGAATTTATTTTCTTGTTAAGGTATGAGGAACTGGAAAGGAAAGTTTCTCTACGTACGGATGGAGGGTTGGTCAGCAAACAAATAGGATTCATAGCATATGAATTATTTTACATTAACTTATAATGTTTAATTTGATTTTCTTTGAGATCATAAATGCATATCCTCATTGGTCTCTATAATTGCAGACTCATTTGATGAAGGAGGAATTCTAAGTTCTACAAGGTGGTCAGGGAAAGAAAGCAACTGGAATTTGAACTTCAATCAGGTGATATATACTTGAAGGATGTGGTCTCTGTGTGAGGTGATGATTTAGAAATAGTTTATAGTTTTCTGGAAATATTAAGAAAAGAATGTGAAATATTGTATGCAATGGATATATTGTACTCTATGTCATTGCTGGCATTTTTAATATTTTTTATTTAAGAAAACCATGGTAAAATGCCTATCATCGCTTCTGGGCCTCAGCAAGAAGTTGGCTGAGTGGCATATATTCCTGCAGCAGAACGATGGTAGGTTGTCTGTCAGTATTTACACTTAAAATCATAATGAAAAGATATTGATCGTAAAATATTCTCCTTAGGATGCTGTCAATTTAATGAGAAGTTCCAATGCAGTTTGATGTGCTGATTGGTGACAAAGAGCAGTCTGAGGCCAGAGAAAGTGAGATGAAATATCGGCATTTATCAAGAGCTGATGTTTTTCATTTTGTGATGGCTATTTTTTCAATTTACTTGTCTAAAAAATATTTATATGCTATTTTTTTATTATGTTCAATCCTAGATTGCATGGATCTGGATGGGTGGACACTCAAGCCTATGTGTGGATTTATGAATGGGATAACCTAAGGGATTCTCCAGGAGGAGATAAAGGTATTATTTCCAAAAAGAAGGGAATAAGATAGATATGCTAATTGATATATTTTGAGATCAAAAACGATTAAAATATTTAAATTAGAATTCATCTACCACTGCTGAGGGAGTATATATGCTATATGTAATTAAAATTAATTGTTTCATTTTTCCTGCCAGACTTTGGTGCTTTCGGGGATTTATATTCTTGTTAAGATATGAGGAACTGGAAAGGAAAGGTTCTCTACGTACGGATGGAGGGTTGGTTAGCAAACAGATAGGATTCATATCAAATGAATTATTTTACATTAACTTATAATGTTTAATTTGATTTTCTTTGAGATTATAAATGCATATCATCACTGGTATCAATAATTGCAGACTCATTTGATGCAAGGAGGAATTCTAAGTTCTACAAGGTGGTCAGGGAAAGAAAGCAACTGGATTTCGAACTTCAATCAGGTGATATATACTTGAAGGATGTGGTCTCTGTGTGTGGTGATGATTTAGAAATAGTTTATAGTTTTCTAGAAAGATTAAGAAAAGAATGTGAAATATTGTATGCAATGGATATATTGTACTCTATGTCATTGCTGGCATTTTTAATATTTTTAAATTTAAGAATACCATGGTTAGATGCCTATCACTGCTTCTGGGCCTCAGCAAGTATTTGGCTGAGTGGCATATATTCCTGCAGCAGAACGATGGTAGGTTGTCTGTCAGTATTTACACTTAAAATCATAATGAAAAGATATTGATCGTAAAAAATTCTCCTTAGGATGCTGTCAATAAAATGAGAAGTTCCAATGCAGTTTGATGTGCTGATTGGTGACAAAGAGCAGTCTGAGGCCAGAGAAAGTGAGATGAAATATCGGCATTTATCAAGAGCTGATGTTTTTCATTTTGTGATGGCTATTTTTTCAATCTATTTGTCTAAAAAACATTTATATGCTATTTTTTTATTAAGTTCAATCCTGGATTGCATGGATGTGGATGGGTGGACACTCAACGCTATGTGTGGATTATAGAATGGGATATCCTGAGGGATTCTCCAGGAGGGATAAAGGTATCATTTCCAAAAAGGAGGTAAGAAAATAGATATGCTAATTGATATATTTCGTGATCAAAGGATTAAAATATTTAAATGAGAATACATCTCCCAATACTGAGGGATTAGATATGCTAGATATTGAGTATAATTAAAACGAATTCGGTTTTTTTTTCATGCCAGACTATGGTGCTTTAGGAATTTATTTTCTTGTTAAGGTATGAGGAACTGGAAAGGAAAGGTTCTCTAAGTACGGATGCAGGGTTGGTGAGCAAACAAATAGGATTCATAGCATATGAATTATTTTACATTAACTTATAATGTTTAATTTGATTTTCTTTGAGATCATAAATGCATATCCTCATTGGTCTCTATAATTGCAGACTCATTTGATGAAAGGAGGAATTCAAAGTTCTACAGGGTGGTCAGGGAAAGAAAGCAACTGGAATTCAAACTTCAATCAGGTGATATATACTTGAAGGATGTGGTCTCTGTGTGAGGTGATGATTTAGAAATAGTTTATAGTGTTCTGGAAATATTAAGAAAAGAATGTGAATAATTGAATGCAATAGATATATTGTACTCTATGTCATTGCTGGCATTTTTAATATTTTTAAATTTAAGAATACCATGGTTAGATGCCTATCACCGATTCTGGGCCTCAGCAAGTAGTTGGCTGAGTGGCATATATTCCTGCAGCAGAACGATGGTAGGTTGTATGTCAGTAATTACACTTAAAATCATAATGAAAAGATATTGATCGTAAAATTTTCTCCTTAGGATGCTGTCAATTTAATGAGAAGTTCCAATGCAGTTTGATGTGCTGATTGGTGACAAAGAGCAGTCTGCGGCCAGAGAAAGTGAGATGAAATATCGGCATTTATCAAGAGCTGATGTTTTTCATTTTGTGATGGCTATTTTTTCAATTTATTTGTCTAAAAAATATTTATATGCTATTTTTTTATTATGTTCAATCCTAGATTGCATGGATCTGGATGGGTGGACACTCAAGCCTATGTGTGGATTTATGAATGGGATAACCTAATGGATCTTCAAGGAGGAGATAGAGGTATCATTTCCAAAAAGAAGGGAATAAGATAGATATCCTAATTGATATATTTTGAGATCAAAAACGATTAAAATATTTAAATTAGAATTCATCTCCCACTACCGAGGGAGTATATATGCTATATGTAATTAAAATAAATTGTTTCATTTTTCCTGCCAGACTTTGGTGCTTTCAGGGATTTATATTCTTGTTAAGATATGAGGAAAATGAAAGAAAGGTTCTCTATGTACGGATGGAGGGTTGGTTAGCAAACAGATAGGATTCATATCAAATGAATTATTTTACATTAACTTATAATGTTTAATTTGATTTTATTTGAGATTATAAATGCATATCCTCACTGGTATCTATAATTGCAGACTCATTTGATGCAAGGAGGAATTCTAAGTTCTACAAGGTGGTCAGGGAAAGAAAGCAACTGGATTTCGAACTTCAATCAGGTGATACATACTTGAAGGATGTGGTCTCTGTGTGAGGTGATGATTTAGAAATAGTTTATAGTTTTCTGGAAAGATTAAGCAAAGAATGTGAAATATTGTATGCAATGGATATATTGTACTCCATGTCATTGCTGGCATTTTTAATATTTGAAAATTTAAGAATACCATGGTTAGATGCCTATCACTGCTTCTGGGCCTCAGCAAGTAGTTGGCTGAGTGGCATATATTCCTGCAGCAGAACGATGGTAGGTTGTCTGTCAGTATTTACACTTAAAATCATAATGAAAAGATATTGATCGTAAAATATTCTCCTTAGGATGCTGTCAATAAAATGAGAAGTTCCAATGCAGTTTGATGTGCTGATTGGTGACAAAGAGCAGTCTGAGGCCAGAGAAAGTGAGATGAATTATCGGCATTTATCAAGAGCTGATGTATTAATTTTGTGATGGCTATTTTTTCAATTTATTTGTCTAAAAAATATTTATATGCTATTTTTTTATTAAGTTCAATCCTGGATTGCATGGATGTGGATGGGTGGACACTCAACGCTATGTGTGGATTATAGAATGGGATATCCTGAGGGATTCTCCAGGAGGGATAAAGGTATCATTTCCAAAAAGGAGGTAAGAAAATAGATATGCTAATTGATATATTTTGTGATCAAAGGATTAAAATATTTAAATAAGAATACATCTCCCAATACTGAGGGATTAGATATGCTAGATATTGAGTATAATTAAAATGAATTAGGTTTTTTTTTCATGCCAGACTATGGTGCTTTAGGAATTTATTTTCTTGTTAAGGTATGAGGAACTGGAAAGGAAAGGTTCTCTAAGTCCGGATGCAGGGTAGGTGAGCAAACAAATAGGATTCATAGCATATGAATTATTTTACATTAACTTATAATGTTTAATTTGATTTTCTTTGAGATCATAAATGCATATCCTCATTGGTCTCTATAATTGCAGACTCATTTGATGAAGGAGGAATTCTAAGTTCTTCAAGGTGGTCAGGGAAAGAAAGCAACTGGAATTTGAACTTCAATCAGGTGATATGTACTTGAAGGATGTGGTCTTTGTGTGAGGTGATGATATAGAAATAGTTTATAGGTTTCTGGAAATATTAAGAAAAGAATGTGAATAATTGTATGCAATAGATATACTGTACTCTATGTTTTAGCTGGCATTTTTAATATTTTTAAATTTAAGAATACCATGGTTAGATGCCTATCACTGCTTCTGGGCCTCAGCAAGAAGTTGGCTGAGTGGCATATATTCCTGCAGCAGAACGATGGTAGGTTGTCTGTCAGTATTTACACTTAAAATCATAATGAAAAGATATTGATCGTAAAATATTCTCCTTAGGATGCTGTCAATTTAATGAGAAGTTCCAATGCAGTTTGATGTGCTGATTGGTGACAAAGAGCAGTCTGAGGCCAGAGAAAGTGAGATGAAATATCGGCATTTATCAAGAGCTGATGTTTTTCATTTTGTGATGGCTATTTTTTCAATTTACTTGTCTAAAAAATATTTATATGCTATTTTTTTATTATGTTCAATCCTAGATTGCATGGATCTGGATGGGTGGACACTCAAGCCTATGTGTGGATTTATGAATGGGATAACCTAAGGTATTCTCCAGGAGGAGATAAAGGTACCATTTCCAAAAAGGAGGTAAGAAAATAGATATGCTAATTGATATATTTCGTGATCAAAGGATTAAAATATTTAAATAAGAATACATCTCCCAATACTGAGGGATTAGATATGCTAGGTATTGAGTATAATTAAAATGAATTCGGTTTTTTTTTCATGCCAGACTATGGTGCTTTAGGAATTTATTTTCTTGTTAAGGTATGAGGAACTGGAAAGGAAAGGTTCTCTAAGTTCGGATGCAGAGTTGGTGAGCAAACAAATAGGATTCATAGCATATGAATTATTTTACATTAACTTATAATGTTTAATTTGATTTTCTTTGAGATCATAAATGCATATCCTCATTGGTCTCTATAATTGCAGACTCATTTGATGAAGGAGGAATTCTAAGTTCTTCAAGGTGGTCAGGGAAAGAAAGCAACTGGAATTTGAACTTCAATCAGGTGATATATACTTGAAGGATGTGGTCTTTGTGTGAGGTGATGATATAGAAATAGTTTATAGGTTTCTGGAAATATTAAGAAAAGAATGTGAATAATTGTATGCAATAGATATACTGTACTCTATGTTTTAGCTGGCATTTTTAATATT
This sequence comes from Pantala flavescens, assembly GCA_020796165.1. Lineage (NCBI taxonomy): Eukaryota > Metazoa > Arthropoda > Insecta > Odonata > Libellulidae > Pantala > Pantala flavescens. Next base: position 5,235,112 of record CM036880.1, read on the forward strand.
TTTTATTTAAGAAAACCATGGTAAAATACCTATCATCGCTTCTGGGACTGAGCAAGTAGTTGGCTGAATGGCAGATGTTCCAGCAGCAGAATGAAGGTAGGTTCTCTGCCAGTTTATAGACTTTAAATCATAATGAAGAGTATATTGATGGTAAAATATTCTCCTTAGGATGCTGTCAATAAAATGAGAAGTTCCAATGCAGTTTCATGAGCTGATTGGTGACAAAGAGCAGTCTGAGGCAAGAGAATGTGAGATGAAATTTTGGCATATATCAAGAGCTAATGTTTTTCATTTTGTGATGGCTATTTTTTCAATTTATTTGTCTAAAAAATATTTATATGCTATTTTTTTATTATGTTCAATCCTAAATTGCATGGATCTAGATGGGTGGACACTCAAGCCTATGTGTGGATTTATGAATGGGATAACCTAATGGATCTTCAAGAAGGAGATAGAGGTATCATTTCCAAAAAGGAGGGAATAAGATAGATATGCTAATTGATATATTTCGAGATCAAAAACGATAAAAATATTTAAATAAGAATTCATCTCCCAATACTGAGGGATTAGATATGCTAGATATTGAGTATAATTAAAATGAATTCGGTTTTTTTTTTCCTGCCAGACTTTGGTGCTTTCAGGGATTTATATTCTTGTTAAGATATGAGGAACTGGAAAGGAAAGGTTCTCTACGTACGGATGGAGGGTTGGTCAGCAAACAGATAGGATTCATAGCATATGAATTATTTTACATTAACTTATAATGTTTAATTTGATTTTCTTTGAGATCATAAATGCATATCCTCACTGGTATCTATAATTGCAGACTCATTTGATGCAAGGAGAAATTCTAAGTTCTACAAGGTGGTCAGGAAAAGAAAGCAACTGGATTTCGAACTTCAATCAGGTGATATATACTTGAAGGATGTGGTCTCTGTGTGAGGTGATGATTTAGAAATAGTTTATAGTTTTCTGGAAAGATTAAGAAAAGAATGTGAAATATTGTATGCAATGGATATATTGTACTCTATGTCATTGCTGGCATTTTTAATATTTTTAAATTTAAGAATACCATGGTTAGATGCCTATCACTGCTTCTGGGCCTCAGCAAGTAGTTGGCTGAGTGGCATATATTCCTGCAGCAGAACGATGGTAGGTTGTATGTCAGTAATTACACTTAAAATCATAATGAAAAGATATTGATCGTAAAATTTTCTCCTTAGGATGCTGTCAATTTAATGAGAAGTTCCAATGCAGTTTGATGTGCTGATTGGTGACAAAGAGCAGTCTGAGGCCAGAGAAAGTGAGATGAAATATCGGCATTTATCAAGAGCTGATGTTTTTCATTTTGTGATGGCTATTTTTTCAATTTATTTGTCTAAAAAATATTTATATGCTATTTTTTTATTGTGTTTAATCCTAGATTCCATGGATCTGGATGGGTGGACACTCAAGCCTATGTGTGGATTTATGAATGGGATAACCTAAGGGATTCTCCAGGAGGAGATAAAGGTATTATTTCCAAAAAGAATGGAATAAGATAGATATGCTAATTGATATATTTCGAGATCAAAAATGATTAAAATATTTAAATTAGAATTCATCTCCCACTACTGAGGGAGTATATATGCTATATGTAATTAAAATTAATTGTTTCATTTTTCCTGCCAGACTTTGGTGCTTTCGGGGATTTATATTCTTGTTAAGATATGAGGAACTGGAAAGGAAAGGTTCTCTACGTACGGATGGAGGGTTGGTTAGCAAACAGATAGGATTCATATCAAATGAATTATTTTACATTAACTTATAATGTTTAATTTGATTTTCTTTGAGATTATAAATGCATATCCTCAATGGTATCTATAATTGCAGACTCATTTGATGCAAGGAGGAATTCTAAGTTCTACAAGGTGGTCAGGGAAAGACAGCGACTGGATTTCGAACTTCAATCAGGTGATACATACTTGAAGGATGTGGTCTCTGTGTGAGGTGATGATTTAGAAATAGTTTATAGGTTTCTGGAAATATTAAGAAAAGAATGTGAAATATTGTATGCAATGGATATATTGTACTCTATGTCATTGCTGGCATTTTTAATATTTTTAAATTTAAGAATACCATGGTTAGATGCCTATCACTGCTTCTGGGCCTCAGCAAGTAGTTGGCCGAGTGGCATATATTCCTGCAGCAGAACGATGGTAGGTTGTCTGTCAGTATTTACACTTAAAATCATAATGAAAAGATATTGATCGTAAAATATTCTCCTTAGGATGCTGTCAATTTAATGAGAAGTTCCAATGCAGTTTGATGTGCTGATTGGTGACAAAGAGCAGTCTGAGGCCAGAGAAAGTGAGATGAAATATCGGCATTTATCAAGAGCTGATGTTTTTCATTTTGTGATGGCTATTTTTTCAAACTATTTGTCTAAAAAACATTTATTTGCTATTTTTTTATTAAGTTCAATCCTGGATTGCATGGATGTGGATGGGTGGACACTCAACGCTATGTGTGGATTATAGAATGGGATATCCTGAGGGATTCTCCAGGAGGGATAAAGGTATCATTTCCAAAAAGGAGGTAAGAAAATAGATATGCTAATTGATATATTTCGTGATCAAAGGATTAAAATATTTAAATAAGAATTCATCTCCCAATACTGAGGGATTAGATATGCTAGATATTGAGTATAATTAAAATGAATTCGGTTTTTTTTTCATGCCAGACTATGGTGCTTTAGGAATTTATTTTCTTGTTAAGGTATGAGGAACTGGAAAGGAAAGGTTCTCTAAGTCCGGATGCAGAGTTGGTGAGCAAACAAATAGGATTCATAGCATATGAATTATTTTACATTAACTTATAATGTTTAATTTGATTTTCTTTGAGATCATAAATGCATATCCTCATTGGTCTCTATAATTGCAGACTCATTTGATGAAGGAGGAATTCTAAGTTCTTCAAGGTGGTCAGGGAAAGAAAGCAACTGGAATTTGAACTTCAATCAGGTGATATATACTTGAAGGATGTGGTCTTTGTGTGAGGTGATGATATAGAAATAGTTTATAGGTTTCTGGAAATATTAAGAAAAGAATGTGAATAATTGTATGCAATAGATATACTGTACTCTATGTTTTAGCTGGCATTTTTAATATTTTTAAATTTAAGAATACCATGGTTAGATGCCTATCACTGCTTCTGGGCCTCAGCAAGAAGTTGGCTGAGTGGCATATATTCCTGCAGCAGAACGATGGTAGGTTGTCTGTCAGTATTTACACTTAAAATCATAATGAAAAGATATTGATCGTAAAATATTCTCCTTAGGATGCTGTCAATTTAATGAGAAGTTCCAATGCAGTTTGATGTGCTGATTGGTGACAAAGAGCAGTCTGAGGCCAGAGAAAGTGAGATGAAATATCGGCATTTATCAAGAGCTGATGTTTTTCATTTTGTGATGGCTATTTTTTCAATTTACTTGTCTAAAAAATATTTATATGCTATTTTTTTATTATGTTCAATCCTAGATTGCATGGATCTGGATGGGTGGACACTCAAGCCTATGTGTGGATTTATGAATGGGATAACCTAAGGTATTCTCCAGGAGGAGATAAAGGTACCATTTCCAAAAAGGAGGTAAGAAAATAGATATGCTAATTGATATATTTCGTGATCAAAGGATTAAAATATTTAAATAAGAATACATCTCCCAATACTGAGGGATTAGATATGCTAGGTATTGAGTATAATTAAAATGAATTCGGTTTTTTTTTCATGCCAGACTATGGTGCTTTAGGAATTTATTTTCTTGTTAAGGTATGAGGAACTGGAAAGGAAAGGTTCTCTAAGTTCGGATGCAGAGTTGGTGAGCAAACAAATAGGATTCATAGCATATGAATTATTTTACATTAACTTATAATGTTTAATTTGATTTTCTTTGAGATCATAAATGCATATCCTCATTGGTCTCTATAATTGCAGACTCATTTGATGAAGGAGGAATTCTAAGTTCTTCAAGGTGGTCAGGGAAAGAAAGCAACTGGAATTTGAACTTCAATCAGGTGATATATACTTGAAGGATGTGGTCTTTGTGTGAGGTGATGATATAGAAATAGTTTATAGGTTTCTGGAAATATTAAGAAAAGAATGTGAATAATTGTATGCAATAGATATACTGTACTCTATGTTTTAGCTGGCATTTTTAATATTTTTAAATTTAAGAATACCATGGTTAGATGCCTATCACTGCTTCTGGGCCTCAGCAAGAAGTTGGCTGAGTGGCATATATTCCTGCAGCAGAACGATGGTAGGTTGTCTGTCAGTATTTACACTTAAAATCATAATGAAAAGATATTGATCGTAAAATATTCTCCTTAGGATGCTGTCAATTTAATGAGAAGTTCCAATGCAGATTGATGAGCTGATTGGTGAAAAAGAGCAGTCTGAGGCAAGAGAATGTGAGATGAAATTTTGGCATATATCAAGAGCTGATGTTTTTCATTTTGTGATGGCTATTTTTTCAATTTATTTGTCTAAAAAATATTTATATGCTATTTTTTTATTATGTTCAATCCTAGATTGCATGGATCTGGATGGGTGGACACTCAAGCCTATGTGTGGATTTATGAATGGGATAACCTAATGGATCTTCAAGGAGGAGATAGAGGTATCATTTCCAAAAAGGAGGGAATAAGATAGATATGCTAATTGATATATTTCGAGATCAAAAACGATAAAAATATTTAAATAAGAATTCATCTCCCAATACTGAGGGATTAGATATGCTAGATATTGAGTATAATTAAAATGAATTCGGTTTTTTTTTTCCTGCCAGACTTTGGTGCTTTCAGGGATTTATATTCTTGTTAAGATATGAGGAACTGGAAAGGAAAGGTTCTCTACGTACGGATGGAGGGTTGGTTAGCAAACAGATAGGATTCATATCAAATGAATTATTTTACATTAACTTATAATGTTTAATTTGATTTTCTTTGAGATTATAAATGCATATCCTCAATGGTATCTATAATTGCAGACTCATTTGATGCAAGGAGGAATTCTAAGTTCTACAAGGTGGTCAGGGAAAGACAGCAACTGGATTTCGAACTTCAATCAGGTGATATATACTTGAAGGATGTGGTCTCTGTGTGAGGTGATGATTTAGAAATAGTTTATAGTTTTCTAGAAAGATTAAGAAAAGAATGTGAAATATTGTATGCAATGGATATATTGTACTCTATGTCATTGCTGGCATTTTTAATATTTTTAAATTTAAGAATACCATGGTTAGATGCCTATCACTGCTTCTGGGCCTCAGCAAGTAGTTGGCTGAGTGGCATATATTCCTGCAGCAGAACGATGGTAGGTTGTCTGTCAGTATTTACACTTAAAATCATAATGAAAAGATATTGATCGTAAAATATTCTCCTTAGGATGCTGTCAATTTAATGAGAAGGTCCAATGCAGTTTGATGTGCTGATTGGTGACAAAGAGCAGTCTGAGGCCAGAGAAAGTGAGATGAAATATCGGCATTTATCAAGAGCTGATGTTTTTCATTTTGTGATGGCTATTTTTTCAATCTATTTGTCTAAAAAACATTTATTTGCTATTTTTTTATTAAGTTCAATCCTGGATTGCATGGATGTGGATGGGTGGACACTCAACGCTATGTGTGGATTATAGAATGGGATATCCTGAGGGATTCTCCAGGAGGGATAAAGGTATCATTTCCAAAAAGGAGGTAAGAAAATAGATATGCTAATTGATATATTTCGTGATCAAAGGATTAAAATATTTAAATAAGAATACATCTCCCAATACTGAGGGATTAGATATGCTAGATATTGAGTATAATTAAAATGAATTCGGTTTTTTTTTCATGCCAGACTATGGTGCTTTAGGAATTTATTTTCTTGTTAAGGTATGAGGAACTGGAAAGGAAAGGTTCTCTAAGTCCGGATGCAGAGTTGGTGAGCAAACAAATAGGATTCATAGCATATGAATTATTTTACATTAACTTATAATGTTTAATTTGATTTTCTTTGAGATCATAAATGCATATCCTCATTGGTCTCTATAATTGCAGACTCATTTGATGAAGGAGGAATTCTAAGTTCTTCAAGGTGGTCAGGGAAAGAAAGCAACTGGAATTTGAACTTCAATCAGGTGATATATACTTGAAGGATGTGGTCTTTGTGTGAGGTGATGATATAGAAATAGTTTATAGGTTTCTGGAAATATTAAGAAAAGAATGTGAATAATTGTATGCAATAGATATACTGTACTCTATGTTTTAGCTGGCATTTTTAATATTTTTAAATTTAAGAATACCATGGTTAGATGCCTATCACTGCTTCTGGGCCTCAGCAAGTAGTTGGCTGAGTGGCATATATTCCTGCAGTAGAACGATGGTAGGTTCTCTGCCAGTTTATAGACTTTAAATCATAATGAAGAGTATATTGATGGTAACATACTCTCCTTAGGATGCTGTCAATAAAATGAGAAGTTCCAATGCAGATTGATGAGCTGATTGGTGAAAAAGAGCAGTCTGAGGCAAGAGAATGTGATATGAAATATTGGCATTTATCAATAGCTGATGTTTTTCATTTTGTGATGGCTATTTTTTCAATATATTTGTCTAAAAAATATTTATATGCTATTTTTTTATTATGTTCAATCCTAGATTGCATGGATCTGGATGGGTGGACACCCAAGCCTATGTGTGGATTTATGAATGGGATATCCTGAGGGATTCTCCAGGAGGGATAAAGGTATCATTTCAAAAAAGGAGGTAAGAAAATAGATATGCTAATTGATATATTTCGTGATCAAAGGATTAAAATATTTAAATAAGAATACATCTCCCAATACTGAGGGATTAGATATGCTAGATATTGAGTATAATTAAAATGAATTCGGTTTTTTTTTTCATGCCAGACTATGGTGCTTTAGGAATTTATTTTCTTGTTAAGGTATGAGGAACTGGAGAGGAAAGGTTCTCTAAGTTCGGATGCAGGGTTGGTGAGCAAACAAATAGGATTCATAGCATATGAATTATTTTACATTGACTTATAATGTTTAATTTGATTTTCTTTGAGATCATAAATGCATATCCTCATTGGTATCTATAATTGCAGACTCATTTGATGAAGGAGGAATTCTAAGTTCTTCAAGGTGGTCAGGGAAAGAAAGCAACTGGAATTTGAACTTCAATCAGGTGATATATACTTGAAGGATGTGGTCTTTGTGTGAGGTGATGATTTAGAAATAGTTTATAGTGTTCTGGAAAGATTAAGAAAAGAATGTGAAATATTGTATGCAATGGATATATTGTACTCTATGTCATTGCTGGCATTTTTAATATTTTTTATTTAAGAAAACCATGGTAAAATGCCTATCATCGCTTCTGGGACTGAGCAAGTAGTTGGCTGAATGGCAGATGTTCCAGCAGCAGAATGAAGGTAGGTTCTCTGCCAGTTTATAGACTTTAAATCTAAATGAAGAGTATATTGATTGTAAAATATTCTCCTTAGGATGCTGTCAATAAAATGAGAAGTTCCAATGCAGATTGATGAGCTGATTGGTGAAAAAGAGCAGTCTGAGGCAAGAGAATGTGAGATGAAATTTTGGAATTTATCAAGAGCTGATGTTTTTCATTTTGTGATGGCTATTTTTTCAATTTATTTGTCTAAAAAATATTTATATGCTATTTTTTTATTATGTTCAATCCTAGATTGCATGGATCTGGATGGGTGGACACTCAAGCCTATGTATGGATTTATGAATGGGATAACCTAATGGATCTTCAAGGAGGAGATAAAGGTACCATTTCCAAAAAGGAGGGAATAAGATAGATATGCTAATTGATATATTTCGAGATCAAAAACGATGAAAATATTTAAATTAGAATTCATCTCCCACTGCTGAGGGAGTATATATGCTAGATATTGAGTATTATTAAAATGAATTCTATTTTTTTTTCCTGCCGGAATTTGGTGCTTTCGGGGATTTATTTTCTTGTTAAGGTATGAGGAACTGGAGAGGAAAGGTTCTCTAAGTTCGGATGCAGGGTTGGTGAGCAAACAAATAGGATTCAAATCATATGAATTATTTTACATTAACTTATAATGTTTAATTTGATTTTCTTTGAGATCATAAATGCATATCCTCACTGGTATCTATAATTGCAGACTCATTTGATGAAGGAGGAATTCTAAGTTCTTCAAGGTGGTCAGGGAAAGAAAGCAACTGGAATTTGAACTTCAATCAGGTGATATATACTTGAAGGATGTGGTCTTTGTGTGAGGTGATGATTTAGAAATAGTTTATAGTGTTCTGGAAAGATTAAGAAAAGAATGTGAAATATTGTATGCAATGGATATATTGTACTCTATGTCATTGCTGGCATTTTTAATATTTTTTATTTAAGAAAACCATGGTAAAATGCCTATCATCGCTTCTGGGACTGTGCAAGTAGTTGCCTGAATGGCAGATGTTCTAGCAGCAGAATGAAGGTTGGTTCTCTGCCAGTTTATAGACTTTAAATCATATGAAGAGTATATTGATTGTAAAATATTCTCCTTAGGATGCTGTCAATAAAATGAGAAGTTCCAATGCAGATTGATGTGCTGATTGGTGACAAAGAGCAGTCTGAGGCCAGAGAAAGTGAGATGAAATATCGGCATTTATCAAGAGCTGATTTTTTTCATTTTGTGATGGCTATTTTTTCAATTTACTTGTCTAAAAAATATTTATATGCTATTTTTTTATTATGTTCAATCCTAGATTGCATGGATCTGGATGGGTGGACGCTCAAGCCTATGTGTGGATTTATGAATGGGATAACCTAAGGGATTCTCCAGGAGGAGATAAAGGTACCATTTCCAAAAAGGAGGTAAGAAAATAGATATGCTAATTGATATATTTCGTGATCAAAGGATTAAAATATTTAAATAAGAATACATCTCCCAATACTGAGGGATTAGATATGCTAGGTATTGAGTATAATTAAAATGAATTGGGTTTTTTTTTTCATGCCAGACTATGGTGCTTTAGGAATTTATTTTCTTGTTAAGGTATGAGGAACTGGAAAGGAAAGGTTCTCTACATACGGATGCAGGGTTGGTGAGCAAACAAATAGGATTCAAAGCATATGAATTATTTTAAATTAACTTATAATGTTTAATTTGATTTTCTTTGAGATCATAAATGCATATCCTCATTGGTCTCTATAATTGCAGACTCATTTGATGAATGAGGAATTCTAAGTTCTTCAAGGTGGTCAGGGAAAGTAAGCAACAGGAATTTGAACTTCAATCAGGTGATATATACTTGAAGGATGTGGTCTTTGTGTGAGGTGATGATTTAGAAATAGTTTATAGTTTTCTGGAAATATTAAGAAAAGAATAAGAAATATTGTATGCAATGGATATATTGTACTCTATATCATTGCTGGCATTTTTAATATTTTTTATTTAAGAAAACCATGGTAAAATGCCTATCATCGCTTCTGGGACTGAGCAAGTAGTTGGCTGAATGGCAGATGTTCCAGCAGCAGAATGAAGGTAGGTTCTCTGCCAGTTTATAGACTTTAAATCTTAATGAAGAGTATATTGATTGTAAAATATTCTCCTTAGGATGCTGTCAATAAAATGAGAAGTTCCAATGCAGATTGATGAGCTGATTGGTGAAAAAGAGCAGTCTGAGGCAAGAGAATGTGAGATGAAATTTTGGAATTTATCAAGAGCTGATGTTTTTCATTTTGTGATGGCTATTTTTTCAATTTATTTGTCTAAAAAATATTTATATGCTATTTTTTTATTATGTTCAATCCTAGATTGCATGGATCTGGATGGGTGGACACTCAAGCCTATGTGTGGATTTATGAATGGGATATCCTGAGGGATTCTCCAGGAGGGATAAAGGTATCATTTCCAAAAAAGAGGTAAGAAAATAGATATGCTAATTGATATATTTCGTGATCAAAGGATTAAAATATTTAAATAAGAATACATCTCCCAATACTGAGGGATTAGATATGCTAGATATTGAGTATAATTAAAATGAATTCCGTTTTTTTTTCATGCCAGACTATGGTGCTTTAGGAATTTATTTTCTTGTTAAGGTATGAGGAACTGGAGAGGAAAGGTTCTTTAAGTTCGGATGCAGGGTTAGTGAGCAAACAAATAGGATTCAAAGCATATGAATTATTTTACATTAACTTATAATGTTTAATTTGATTTTCTTTGAGATCATAAATGCATATCCTCACTGGTATCTATAATTGCAGACTCATTTGATGAAGGAGGAATTCTAAGTTCTTCAAGGTGGTCAGGGAAAGAAAGCAACTGGAATTTGAACTTCAATCAGGTGATATATACTTGAAGGATGTGGTCTTTGTGTGAGGTGATGATTTAGAAATAGTTTATAGTGTTCTGGAAAGATTAAGAAAAGAATGTGAAATATTGTATGCAATGGATATATTGTACTCTATGTCATTGCTGGCATTTTTAATATTTTTAAATTTAAGAATACCATGGTTAGATGCCTATCACTGCTTCTGGGCCTCAGCAAGTAGTTGGCTGAGTGGCATATATTCCTGCAGCAGAACGATGGTAGGTTGTCTGTCAGTATTTACACTTAAAATCATAATGAAAAGATATTGATCGTTAAATTTTCTCCTTAGGATGCTGTCAATTTAATGAGAAGTTCCAATGCAGTTTGATGTGCTGATTGGTGACAAAGAGCAGTCTGAGGCCAGAGAAAGTGAGATGAAATATCGGCATTTATCAAGAGCTGATTTTTTTCATTTTGTGATGGCTATTTTTTCAATTTACTTGTCTAAAAAATATTTATATGCTATTTTTTTATTATGTTCAATCCTAGATTGCATGGATCTGGATGGGTGGACGCTCAAGCCTATGTGTGGATTTATGAATGGGATAACCTAAGGGATTCTCCAGGAGGAGATAAAGGTACCATTTCCAAAAAGGAGGTAAGAAAATAGATATGCTAATTGATATATTTCGTGATCAAAGGATTAAAATATTTAAATAAGAATACATCTCCCAATACTGAGGGATTAGATATGCTAGGTATTGAGTATAATTAAAATGAATTGGGTTTTTTTTTTCATGCCAGACTATGGTGCTTTAGGAATTTATTTTCTTGTTAAGGTATGAGGAACTGGAAAGGAAAGGTTCTCTACATACGGATGGAGGGTAGGTGAGCAAACAAATAGGATTCATAGCATATGAATTATTTTACATTAACTTATAATGTTTAATTTGATTTTCTTTGAGATCATAAATGCATATCCTCATTGGTCTCTATAATTGCAGACTCATTTGATGAATGAGGAATTCTAAGTTCTTCAATGTGGTCAGGGAAAGTAAGCAACTGGAATTTGAACTTCAATCAGGTGATATATACTTGAAGGATGTGGTCTTTGTGTGAGGTGATGATTTAGAAATAGTTTATAGTTTTCTGGAAATATTAAGAAAAGAATGTGAAATATTGTATGCAATGGATATATTGTACTCTATGTCATTGCTGGCATTTTTAATATTTTTTATTTAAGAAAACCATGGTAAAATGCCTATCATCGCTTCTGGGACTGAGCAAGTAGTTGGCTGAATGGCAGATGTTCCAGCAGCAGAATGAAGGTAGGTTCTCTGCCAGTTTATAGACTTTAAATCTTAATGAAGAGTATATTGATTGTAAAATATTCTCCTTAGGATGCTGTCAATAAAATGAGAAGTTCCAATGCAGATTGATGAGCTGATTGGTGAAAAAGAGCAGTCTGAGGCAAGAGAATGTGAGATGAAATTTTGGAATTTATCAAGAGCTGATGTTTTTCATTTTGTGATGGCTATTTTTTCAATTTATTTGTCTAAAAAATATTTATATGCTATTTTTTTATTATGTTCAATCCTAGATTGCATGGATCTGGATGGGTGGACACTCAAGCCTATGTGTGGATTTATGAATGGGATATCCTGAGGGATTCTCCAGGAGGGATAAAGGTATCATTTCCAAAAAAGAGGTAAGAAAATAGATATGCTAATTGATATATTTCGTGATCAAAGGATTAAAATATTTAAATAAGAATACATCTCCCAATACTGAGGGATTAGATATGCTAGATATTGAGTATAATTAAAATGAATTCCGTTTTTTTTTTCATGCCAGACTATGGTGCTTTAGGAATTTATTTTCTTGTTAAGGTATGAGGAACTGGAGAGGAAAGGTTCTTTAAGTTCGGATGCAGGGTTAGTGAGCAAACAAATAGGATTCAAAGCATATGAATTATTTTACATTAACTTATAATGTTTATGTTGATTTTCTTTGAGATCATAAATGCATATCCTCATTGGTCTCTATAATTGCAGACTCATTTGATGCAAGGAGGAATTCTAAGTTCTACAAGGTGGTCAGGGAAAGAAAGCAACTGGATTTCGAACTTCAATCAGGTGATATATACTTGAAGGATGTGGTCTTTGTGTGAGGTGATGATTTAGAAATAGTTTATAGTTTTCTGGAAATATTAAGAAAAGAATGTGAATAATTGTATGCAATAGATAGATTGTACTCTATGTCATTGCTGGCATTTTTAATATTTTTAAATTTAAGAATACCATGGTTAGATGCCTATCACTGCTTCTGGGCCTCAGCAAGTAGTTGGCTGAGTGGCATATATTCCTGCAGCAGAACGATGGTAGGTTGTCTGTCAGTAAATAGACTTAAAATCATAATGAAAAGATATTGATCGTAAAATTTTCTCCTTAGGATGCTGTCAATTTAATGAGAAGTTCCAATGCAGTTTGATGAGCTGATTTGTGACAAAGAGCAGTCTGAGGCAAGAGAATGTGAGATGAAATTTTGGCATTTATCAAGAGCTGATGTTTTTCATTTTGTGATGGCTATTTTTTCAATTTATTTGTCTAAAAAATATTTATATGCTATTTTTTTATTATGTACAATCCTAGATTGCATGGATCTGGATGGGTGGACACTCAAGCCTATGTGTGGATTTATGAATGGGATATCCTGAGGGATTCTCCAGGAGGGATAAAGGTATCATTTCCAAAAAAGAGGTAAGAAAATAGATATGCTAATTGATATATTTCGTGATCAAAGGATTAAAATATTTAAATAAGAATATATCTCCCAATACTGAGGGATTAGATATGCTAGATATTGAGTATAATTAAAATGAATTCGGTTTTTTTTTTCATGCCAGACTATGGTGCTTTAGGAATTTATTTTCTTGTTAAGGTATGAGGAACTGGAAAGGAAAGGTTCTCTACGTACGGATGCAGGGTTGGTGAGCAAACAAATAGGATTCATAGCATATGAATTATTTTACATTAACTTATAATGTTTAATTTGATTTTCTTTGAGATCATAAATGCATATCCTCATTCGTCTCTATAATTGCAGACTCATTTGATGAAGGAGGAATTCTAAGTTCTTCAAGGTGGTCAGGGAAAGAAAGCAACTGGAATTTGAACTTCAATCAGGTGATATATACTTGAAGGATGTGGTCTTTGTGTGAGGTGATGATTTAGAAATAGTTTATAGTTTTCTGGAAATATTAAGAAAAGAATGTGAAATATTGTATGCAATAGATATATTTTGCTCTATATTTTTGCTTGCAATTTTAATATTTTTTAAATTAAGATGACCATGGTAAAATGCCGATCACCGCTTCTGGGCCTGAGCAAGCAGTTGGCTGAATGGCAGATGTTCCAGCTGCAGAATGAAGGTAGGTTCTCTGTTAGTTTATAGACTTAAAATCATAATGAAAAGAAAATTGATCGTAAAATTTTCTCCTTAGGATGCTGTCAATAAAATGAGAAGTTCCAATGCAGATTGATGAGCTGATTGGTGACAAAGAGCGGTCTGAGGCCAGAGAAAGTGAGATGAAATATTGGCATTTATCATGAGCTGATGTTTTTCATTTTGTGAGGGCTATTTTTTTAATTTATTTGTTAAAAAAAATTATATGCCTTTTTTTTAATAAGTTCAATCCTAGATTGCTTGGAGGTGGATGGGTGGACAATCAACCTTATGTTTCTATTGAAGAATAGTATATCCTAAAGGATCTTCGAGGAGGAGATAGAGGTATCATTTCCAAAAAGGAGGTAAGAAAATAGATAAGCAAATTGATATATTTCGAGATCAAAAACGATTAGAATATTTAAATAAGTATTCATTTCCCACTACTGGGGGAGTATATATGCTAGATATTGAATATAATAAAATGAATGGCAGATGTTCCTGCAGCAGAATGAAGGTAGGTTCTCTGTCAGTTTATAGACTTTAAATCATAATGAAGAGGATATTGATTGTAAAATTTTCTACTAAGGTACCTGTCAATAAATTGAGGAGTTACAATGCAGTTTGGATGACGTTTGATGAGCTGATTTGTGACAAAGAGCGGTGTGTGAGCATTTACTCTAGATATTAAAAATTATTAAAATGAATTCTGTTATTTTTTCCAATCAGATCTTGGGGATTTTGGGTAATTATTTTCTTGTTTAGGTATGAGAAACTGGAAAGGAATAGTTCTCTATATATTGATGCAGGGTTGGTGTGGAAACAAATATGATTCACATTATATAAATTATTTTTACATTTACTTATGACATTTAATTGATTTTATCTGTTATTATATATGCATTTTCACACTGTCATTTTGAATTATACAGTCTATTGTTTAAATGAATGATGCCAAGGTCATGATGAGCTTAATGAAAAGAAATAGACTGGACATGAAAACCTTATTCAGGATAGGGTAGGATACATATAGGGTTCAGGATACCATTACCTGTAAAGGGGTTAGAATGAGGTTACTGAAGAAGGGACCATTGGGATGCCTCCTTAGCTGTTCAGCCTTTCTTAGAAATAGAAGTCTGTAGATGGGTTGAGTAGGTTTGGAGATATATTTGAATTTTATATAGGTTTTAGGTTTCTTTTAGCATATCAGTTATTTAAAATTGGCTTAATGCTACTAAAACAGCTGTAGCTATCAGGTGTATAGCAATATCAGCAATATGTAATAGAACAGCGTAATAAACATGGCTATGCATTAAATAATATCAGAATTTTTCTTATAAGAACATGATGTGAGAAGTTCAGTTTTACAGTAGTACTAGATTGATGGCGCCAAACTCCAATGGTTATTTTTTAAAGTGAAAAATAATGAAATGAGGAGAATGAAAAAGATGCTGAAATTTAAGTTCCCTGTCATTTGTTTTTTACATGTTAATGAAAAATGCGGGTTGGATGAAGTAGGGGTAAAGATATGTCTTAATAATGTATGGAATAGACGTGCAAGTATACTTATTAGAAAAGGTAGCCTACTGGTGTGGGATGTGTTCAGGGATTTTTTAACTCCCAGCACCAAGGAAAGGTTTGCAAAACTGAATACAGATGCAGCAGTTATTCCTGCAGGATTGACATTGTAGGCACAGCCACTGGATGTGTGCCTAAACAAGCCCTTTAAAGATTGCACTCGAAAACAGTGGAACGAGTGGATGGTTAGCAGTGAAAAGTCATTCACAAAAGGAGGAAAAAGGGTGCTTCACAGTTTGATGTTTGGTGCAAATTTGTTATAATAGCCTGGAATGACATTGATGTAGAAACAGTAATCAAGTCTTTCAAAAAGTTAGGCATGTCAAATTCATTAGATGAGGCCACACCATCTGATACAGAATTAGATCCATATGATGACTGCCTTACAAATGTTGAACAAGACATTATTGATGTACTGATGATATCAGATGACGAACAGAAGGATTTTGGAGGTTTTTAAATGGAAACTGTGTTGCTGACTCGCCAGTGACTTGCGAGCTTTCTCTATTGTTTGTTAACTTTCCCATACCAGACTTTAGAAAAAGTAAAATTCACTTGTACTGTTCTATTTTTATATGCTTTATGGGGAACTGCCTTTTTATTAGTGACAATTTTCATGCTAAGTACCATGATGTCATGAGCATTTTAATTAACATTTCTACATTGAAATTAAATTTGATGTTATATTTATTTACCGGTAGTGTGTATTGGAAAAGGATATAGTAGTCTTATAACGGAGAGCACAGCACAAATTCTATATTTTAACTGGAAAGGTTGGGGGGGTCATCTTTGACGCCAAGTCATCTTATTCGCTGGAAATTACAGTACTTATAATGTCTAATATTTGATTAATATAACCTCTTTATTTTTACAGGAACAGATTCTAGAATTCATTGAAGAGGCTGATGAAGAAAAATTCAGCATGATAGAGCAGGATAAGATAAGCATAATTTTTAACACATAAAATTACACATATATAATGTACGAATGAACACATTATTGATGGTTGTGTACATGTAATGTGTAATATATTTGTTGTACATGACCTCTAGAATTTATAGGAACTGATTTTAGGATCCATTGAATAAGTTCTGGAGCAAATAAGGCCATGATAGAGCAGGAAACAGATAAGTGTAATTTGCAAATCTCATTTTTTTATTCCATCTGAAAATATTATGAATGAAACCTTACGCATTCCCCAATTTTTTCCTATAATGCTTACAAGTATCTGGATTATCTTTAGGCAAATATAAGACTTCTCCTCCAGCTACCGCAGAATGAGGAAAGCTGAGACCAATGAAAGGTCCATTGGGATGTTTCATATGCGGTTCAGGTTTTCTTGGAAAGAGGTGAAGTGAGGTGGGTAGAGTGTAGGAAATATTTTTCAATAATCTGTTAGTCTTTTACCAGAAAATTTTAAAAATATCATTAATTTTAAATTTACTTCACATATTCTTTTGAATGTCAATCTAGATCCCAGGTATCATTAAAATTTTATGGACTTATTTCTACAAATATGGACGTTAGTATTACCATCCAAGATTAAAAATAGATGAGAATAATACTTTTTCGAGGGTAAACCATTTTTTATTTTTTAATAAAGTACAATATTTTAAGAATATAATTCCGATGTTTCAGATCGTTATGCGAAGTGCTAAGAAATCTACAGCCCATTTCTTAAGCCGTAGCAGCTGAACACGGAGTGTGGACGTCATCCCTCTCATGTCGGAGGTTACTTCACGAGCACATGTTTTATGGCTTACACCCGTATTCTCAATCTTTTAAGAACGTTTTGTGTATCCTAAACGCACAACCTAAGGCTGCTGTAGCGCTCGGAGATTTCCGAATCTAACGGTCGCGTCTCAGAGCACGGAAAGTGGTAACTTAGAGAACAAGCATATGACAGGGAGGATCATTTGCTGACTTTTGGGGAGCGGTTGGCACTAACTGGCGATTGAGACGCGGTTGGAGGGGTGGGAAGCCTTCTTCACTTCGTAGTCCCCAAGCAAGACTGAAATTGATACATCGATAAGGATCGTGCTATCTTCGAAACTCATTCGCTCGCAAAAGACGAATGAGTATACCAGAACAGTCTCATTCGGGTTAAGAAATCGTGGAGAGATATCCATTTAATCCGTACGACTTCAATCGATGCAGCCCCTGGTTCGATTTGCTCTTCGTGATGATCTCCGATCAGAACATAATAGTAACTAATAATTCTGAACAAATATCCAACGTTCACCAAGGCGAATGGATTTACCTAAACATTTTAGTTTGGTCTCCTGCACCACTTCGCAGCATTGTAAATAATGAGAAGGAACCCAATATCAGCATTTCGTTTCGTTTGTGTAAAATAATTTTCATTCCGAAGTTCCTCACGGATGAAATATTTCTGGGGAAGAGTTCACGGCCGAGTTTTAGTTTCGAGACCTTAATTGCTTTTGTCGTTTACTATTATACTCCGTTTCACGTTATGAAGAGACAACGTATTTCTTATGGCCCTGTACATTTCTTATGGGAGGTTCCAGCGCGTTGTTGCCAAATATGCAAAGAAAAATGAAATTGAAAGAATTTGGTTTTAAACCTTATCAATAATTAGGAAAAAGATTTTTGAACAACATAGTGCAAATTATTTAAGTTTAAAATTATACTATTCTTTCTATTTTCGCGGTCGCTTTTATTCATCTCATTCGTGCCATCGTACTTGAACATTTTAATGATAAATTAATTTCGAAAATGCTCCGTATCACAGAGTGGTTTTGAACAACGGAGTCTTTTGAAGTACATCTGGAAGATCTTGTTCCATAAAATCGTGTTAGGATATGCCTTCACAGGGATTGAGGTATTCGCAGATGGTGCGAATCCGTCTTCTATTTACAGCAGCTTGTTCTTCTGCTTGCTAACTAAATGAAGGTCACTTCCTCTCTTTCCTTAATTCTTCAGTTATCTTGAGGGAACCTTCTTAGAACACTTACGGATAAACCCAAAATTTTAGGGCCGATATAGTGGTACCCTACTCAATGGCCAAGCTGCTTTTGGAAAAGAAAGTTCCAAAAGTACGTCGTTTTATAATTAAAATGTTTATAGTTATATTCAAATCATAAGTTAATTTTTTTAATAAACGTCGGCCGTTTAAATCTCCTCCGCGCTTCAATGGTTGAAACGACGATTGGTTTTACTTTCTGAATACAAAAGACGGAAAATACAAATCAATTTTTGATAGAAATATGATTTTAATTGATAAAAGTACAATTTCAATTTGTGTCATGCTTGAATACCCTTAACATATGCCCTATAGAAACAATAAATTTGGACAATAATTTCTTAAAAAAATATATTTTTCGTACTCTTAGGAGAATAATACACGAATATACCGACTAGCAATATAACATGTATATCATCATTTCTCTGAAAAAAATAATAAAAATTCCTTAAATTTCGGGCCTCTGATCCAGGTTCCCCTGTGAATCTACTTCCCTTCGGGTTCCTTGATAGCGAGCCTTATCCGACAAAAACAAAGCATGACCGACCGAAAAATATAAGAACACGACTGCCATCATGAAGATCACGATCACCGTCTCTCGGAGAACTTCCCCTCCGAGTCCTTTCCCCTACTTTCAGGCTATGTAGAGGTCGCGCGATCTGCTACCTCGATGGACGAAAACAGAGGTGTTCTATCACCCAAGTTACTGCTGGTTATGATAAATAACCCCCTCATATTTTTATACATACCGTTAGAGTAAGATTTAAAAATTAGGTTTTAGTTTTAAATTTCTCAAATTATTTCATAAGAAGTTATTTTCAATTAACTCAACGTCCCTCGATTTCAATCTTTTCTCTTGCAAATGCTGAAAACCAAAAATCTCTACAATGAATATTAATCTCGTAATTTTGGGAAAAGAAACAGGCCGTTTTGGGCGAGCGCTACAGCAGACTTAAACTAAAAACTTGAACAACTTCGTTTCAGCGAGTAAACATTTTATTACACTTTCTGACGACTTATTGAGGAATATTTATCACGGAGATTCCTTGCACGCCACGCTAGGCTAAGGCGAAAGAAAGCTACAATTCGACTGTATGGCGCTCTTCTCAGAAACAACTAAATTCCAGAGAACATTTACAAAACTCGCTGACTTTATCTTTAAGCATTTATAATGATGTTTTATACTTCGTCGTTGTGGGAGAATTGGAGATATAATTTACGTTGGAAAGGAAAATGTATTGCCAACAACTATGACATCGAGATGTTGACGAGGTTGAGGAAAATTTCATTGAGTAAAATATTCATGTAAATGACTTCTAATGAGTGTTATTCCCAATTTAATCGCGCAAGTTTCAGAATTTTCAAAAACTGTAATGCACCGAGTGGAGCAAATCTTTGGCGAAATTCCTTAAATGAGTAGCTGAATAAATTAACGTTGTGGAATTTGTTTAGAATATCAATCTCTCACTAGACAGAAATATTCCTTCGGAAATCGAAAGATGGGTACATTTCACCGCTTTCGAGCTTTTTTAGAGCGTTGGGCACAACTTTGCAAAATTGTAAATTAAATTAATCTTTAAATATTCTATAATAGAAATGGACAAAAGCACTCGATACGGGATATCCTGATGAACAAATTTTTCCAAACACCTTGTTCTTTATACGGACCTTCGAATGCGATGTATTTTTATTAGTTGAACGTCCTTGAGATAGATATTTCTGTGCGCGATCCATGCCTTCGATACGAATATATATGATCACTTTATTCCGTTTTTCAGCCAATACATATTTATCGTGAATCCAAATGTTACTGTGTCAATCATGAACGTTACCGCGGAGAGCAGAAACCCTCTTCAATTCAGTATCACGTCCGATCAGATTTCGCGACCGTCTTCCCCTATCCATAATCGAGTAAGAGACGGCTGTGAAACTGATACTTAAAAAGGCTATTTTCGGATTCCCTCGCGAACACCTGCGCTGCTATCTATACGAGTGTTTCAATGAAAAAAATATTCACGAATTCAGCGCTTCAATTCTAGTGAAGAAACTACTCAATTTTGAAAATAGTTAGAATACGAAATTCGATGAAGATAAATCTAAATTATGTAAAACTGCAAAATAACGGGGAAAATATTTTCTCCAGGAGTCCCCATTATCTCGGAGGCACAGCTGTGCTATTCTGAATTGATTAAATTAATTAAACAAATTAATCCTTTAGGTGGTACATATGTAAGAATCCAAATCAATCCTTTTAAAATATTACTATATGCTGGAGAATAATTCCACAGATTAAATGATATTGCGTCAGCATTATCCTTATTGGAAACCGACCGTTGGTACGGATCGAATGAAACTATCATACCATATTTTACGGCTTACCGTCTTTAGTCGTGCGTGCCGAAGAGATGAGAGTTGAACCAGCAAAAACGCGGTCGTCCTCTGAAGGTGCCATCGCTCCGCATCTTCCTCCGAAGATATTATTCCAAGCACACGTGAGGAATTAAATGTCGATGTCTAGCCACCCGACAAAGCCACCGGTCGACTCACAGTGTTAGAGAAATCTCCGATATGTGTTCTTGGTAATTCACTTATGCACGATTAAAATGGATATCTATGGTTACTGCATATCTGGAACCACAAGAAGGATCACAATATACACAAAGCAGCTGATGAGTTTGTTTTCCGCGCAAATCTCTCCCTCAATAAGTTTGCCCCTTATCGCCAGATTACAAAAGCCGATGAGCAATTTGTTTCACGTTCTTTAAGTGAGAATATCTTCAAACTTATTGCAAATATTCTAGACCTACGAGAATTTGAATTAACGTGCGATGGACCGATAGAGGATATCATTTTTGCCACGTTTCACGCTCAGGCTATCCGTTGTAAGGCATGCTTTTTCTATCGCCCCGAACACCTCCAAGCAAGCGCAATTTTCCTGCTCATTTCGTATCTACACTCGCGCAATTGTAAAGTGGCGTACTTAAAATGTGGTTCGTCCTGCGTTACAACTAAAGCGCTGTCCCGACATCCACTGCCAATTCGACAATGCCACAGGAGCGCTGCTAAGCGGCCAAGGAAGTAAAGAGGAGGGGAGAGGGAGAAGGACGAACGGAGATGCGAACGGCTTCGAATGGGTATGCTCTCAACTAGGATACCGTGTATAAAATGCATCCGGGATAACCATAGGGTGGACTTTTTGATCATAAAGCTTTTAAAATCGATGATAACAGGATGAGTACTAAATAGTATCCCATTTATAATCTACATAATTATATTCTTTAGCATATTATCCTTAAATCAAATTTCAAAATCTTTAATTTCCAATGGTTAGGTTTCCATTTATTTGAAATATTACTTAACGTAGTACAACAGAAGGAATAGAGGGCATGGAATGTTCTTTGAAAGCATAGCCGCTCGCTGTGCAAATTTACATTCTAAACCCTATTTTGAAGATTAATCTTGAATTATTTATATTTATATTATAAGAATATTTTAAAATCTTGTTTGGGCCAACTTGAACCTGGGAAGCACAAAATAGAGGAAATTTGAAAACGCTCGTGATTGTTTATACCCAATTTCGGATCGAAAAAGTATGAAATGATAAAAGAATTATCGTAATGTTTTCAGGAATAATGTTTTACGTCCAATTCATTGTGATAACCAGCCTTTGAAACATTGAATGTCTATTACATCGAATAAGTAAACCTATGAAAATAATACTCCATTGTAATTATGACTTTTGAATTTATTGATCCAATTAAAAAAATAATTAAAACTCCCTTACATTAAGTGATCGATACTTCACAAACCAAACAGGGGTCCCAATTATTAAGAACTAATGAAATATTTCTATTCCTATGTAAAATTTCAAACTCCTCAGTACACATCATGGCATCCTATCATTTCATCAATTATTCGTTAGCTGCAGCTTTAAAAGACATGAATAATATTTACTATTTAATCATAATATTATCAATAATTAATATAATATTATATATATATATGTATATGAAGTATAAGTACCATTCGGTACTTCTACTTATGATAGATAGTTGATATATGTCAACGTTTTAATTGTGTTTCATAATAGAAAGGGTCGTTGGAGATACGAAAAACAGCCCCATGCATTCTTAACGGGGAAAATCGATAATACGGGACGCTCTGGAATCGAACCCGTGACACATAGGCAACTGTTGATTTTTTTCAAAGTACAATATATACGTATCTATTTGTGTTGAAAGTTTGAATGACCTAGGTATCAGAAAAAAAGAGCTACGATTTTTCAAAATTTGAAAGTTTTTCACCTCCTGGCATCGAACCCATGACCGATTGTACGTAAAATATAGCATTTTTCCATAGATATGTATTGTAGCAATAGCTACATGAAATCCTATGCTTCTAGCTTAATGGGAAGTATTTTTAAAATCATTTGAAAAACGGCCCAATGCATTCTTAATGGGGAAAATCGATTTTTGGGGCCTCCTAGAATCGAACCCATGATAGGTAGGGTCGGTTTCCCAATTTTTCCTAGGTGAGATTTAGTTGGCCATTACGGAAAAAAATCGGCGACTCCGTGGCCCAAGCGGTTTGGGCCTGACATTAATATCCTATATATATATATATATATCTATTATATATAGACGCTTCGGGGGGATATATATATATATACGAGTAAAGGTGCGCTTGCTTACAGCAAGCAATGCAATAATTTATCTTTAGTGAATAATAAAATTTTTCGAAAGATTACTCTCCTCAAACGTTGCTAAACATTAAGTAAAAGGCATTAACGCAGCTGAAAATGCACTGAATACGATTTCCAATGTATTTCTTTCGGCAGCTAAAATCCCGCCCCGGCGTCGAACCAAGGTCATCCTGCTAGAATTACTGTAATCTTTCGCTTGAGTATGGTAGACTTTATCAACACCCCAAATTGCAAAAGGAATTTCATTTAGGAAGTACCTTAAAATGAGTCCTAAATTCCCTACGTATTTCACATGGAGAATTAATTAACGCCCCCTAGCATCGAACCAACGACCTTTTACGGTAGTCTTAGGGTAGCTTTTATATGAGAATGGTCCCCTTAATGGCTGTGTGAAATTTTGAACCTCTGCGCGGTTGGGAAGTGTTCTAAAAAGCATTCGGAAAATGGCCAATGTATTTTAAACGGGAAGAATCGAGATTACGGGTCGCTCTGGAATCGAACCCGTGACACATAGGCAAATGCTGATTTTTTTCCAATTACATTTTGTAATTATCTATTCGTTTTGAACGTTTGAATGGTCTATGTACGATATTAAGAGAGCTACGATTTTTTAAAATTCAAAAATATTTCACCTCCTGGCATCGAACCCAGGACCGATTGTGCGTAAAATATTGCATTTTTCCGTAGACATATATATTAGCAATAGGTACATGGAATCTTATCGCTGTAACTCAATTGGAAGGAATTTAAAAATTATTTGAAAAAGGGCCCCATGCATTCTTAACGGGGAAAATCGAGATTACGGGACGCTCTGGAATCGAACCCGTAACACATAGACAACTGTTGATTTTTTTCAAAGTACATTTTATACGTATCTATAGGCTTTGAAAGTTTAAATGATCTATGTATCATATTAAGAGAGCTACGATTTTTTGAAATTTGACAATATTTCACCTCCTGGCATCGAACCCATGACCGGTTGGACGTAAGCAATAGCATTTTTCCGTAGATATATATAGTAGCAATAGCTATATGAAATCTCATTCTTCTAGCTCAATTGGAAGCATTTTTAAAATCATTTGAAAAACGGCCCAATGCATTCTTAATGGGGAAAATCGATTTTTGGGGCCTTCTAGAATCGAACCCATGATAGGTAGGGTCGGTTTCCCAATTTTTCCTCAGTGAGATTTAGTTGGCCATTACGTAAAAAAATCGGCGGCTGCGTGGCCAAAGCGGCTTGGGCCTGACATTAATATCCTATATATATATATATGTTATACGAGTAAAGGTGCGCTTGCTTACAGCAAGCAATGCAATAATTTATCATTAGTGAATAATAAAATTTTTCGTAAGATTACTGTGCTCAAAGGTTGCTAAACATTAAGTAAAGGATATAAACGCAGAGAACAAAGCATTATTCCCGCCCCGGCGTTGAACCATGGCCATCTTACGAAAATCACTGTATCAATCGCTTATGTATGATTACCTTTATAAAAAACCCGAATTTCAAAAGGGAATTCATTCAGGAAGTAGCTTAAAATGGGTCCTTAATTCCCTATGCATATCTTATGAAGTTATTGTTAACGCCCCCTAGCATCGAACGAACGACCTTTTACGACAATATTTGGGATGCTCTTATATGAGTATGGTCCCCTTAATGGCTGTGTGAAATTTTCATCCACTGCGCGGTCGGGAAGTGTCATAAAATGCTTTCAGGAATATGGTCAATGTATTTTAAACGGGAAAAATCGAGAATACGGGACGCTCTGGAATCGAACTCGTGTCTCATACGTAACTGTTGATTTTTTCCGAAGTACATTATGTAAGTATCTATACGTGTAGAAAGTTTGAATGACCTCAGTATCATATTAGGAGAGATACGATTTTTCAAAATTTGAAAATATTTTACCTCCTGGCATCGAACCCATGATCTTTTGTGAATAACTGATATATTTTTTTTATAGAAACATATATTATCTATAGCCAAATGAAATTTCGTTGTACTACGTTCCCGGGAAGTATTTTTTAAAAATTGTCAAAAATCGACTCCATGCATTCTTATGGAGAAAAATCCGACTTTGGGGCCTCCCAGAATCGAACCCATGATAGGTAGAGTGGGTCTTAGATTTTTTCCTGGGTTAATTTTAGATGGCCATTACGCAGAAAAATCAGAGAGTCGTTGGCCCTTGCGGTTTGGGCCAGACATTTGTATCCTCAAATTTTTTTTACCCCCTAGTTATCTATCTATACATATAGACGCTTCGGGGGGATATATATATATATACGAGTAAAGGTGCGCTTGCTTACAGCAAGCAATGCAATAATTTACATTTATTAAAAAATAAAATTTTAAACATAAAGTAGAGGACCTTGACGCAGCTGAAAATGCACCGAATTCGATTTCCCATGCATTTCTTTCGGCAGCATTATTCCCGCCCCGGCGTCGAACCAAGGTCATCCTGCTAAAATCACTGTTATGTTTCCCTTAAGTATGATTGACTTTATAAACACCCCGAATTTCAAATGGAAAATCATTCAGGAAGTACCTCAAAATGTGTCCTAAATTCCCTATGCATTTCAAATGGAGATATAGTTAACGCCCCCTAGCATCGAACCAACGATCTTTAAGGACATAATTACGGTTGCTTTAATGTAAGAATGGTCCCTTCAATGGCTGTGTGAAATTTTGAAACTCTGCGCGGTTGGGGAGTGTCATAAAAAGCTTTCGCAAATATGGCCAATGCATTACTTATGACAAAAATCGAGATTACGGGACGCTCAGGAATCGAACCCGTGATACCTAGGCAAGTGTTGATTTTTTTCAAAGTACTATATATACGTATCTTTTGGTTTTGAAAGTTTGAATAATCTATGTACAATATTAAGGGTGCTATGATTTTTTAAAATTTGAAATTATTTCACCCCCTGGCATCGAACCCATGACCAATTGTACGTAAACAATAGCAATTTTCCGTAGATATATATTACAGCAATAGCCACACGAAATCTTATTGTTCTAGCTTAATGGGAAGTATTTTTAAAAATTATTTGAAAAACGGCCCATGCATTCTGAATGGGGAAAGTCGATTTTTGGGGCCTCCTAGAATCGAACCCATGATAGGTAGAGTGGATTTCCGAATTTTTCCTAGGTGAGGTTTAGTTGGCCATTACGTAAAAAAATCGGCGGCTCCGTGGCCCCAGCGGTTTGGGCCTGACATTAATATCCTATATATATATATATCTATACATATAGACGCTTCGGGGGGATATATATATATATATAACATATATATATATATGATATTAATGTCAGGCCCAAACCGCTTTGGCCACGGAGCCGCCGATTTTTTTCCGTAATGGCCAACTAAATCTCACTTAGGAAAAATTGGGAAACCGACCCTACCTATCATGGGTTCGATTCTAGGAGGCCCCAAAAATCGACTTTCCCCATTTAGAATGCATTGGGCCGTTTTTCAAATGATTTTAAAAATACTTCCCATAAACCTAGAAGGATAAGGTTTCATGTAGCTATTGCTACCATATATATCTACGGAAAAATGCTATCGCTTACGTGCAACTGGTCATGGGTTCGATGCCAGGAGGTGAAATATTTTCGAAATTTAAAAAATCCTAGCTTCCTTAATATGACACTAAGATCATTCACACTTTTTAAACAAATAGATACATATAAAATGTACTTTGAAAAAAATCAACAGTTGCCTATGTGTCACGGGTTCGATTCCAGAGCGTCCCGTAATCTCGATTTTCCCCATTAAGAATGCATGGGGCCGTTTTTCAAATAATTTTAAAAATACTTCCCATTACGCTAGAGAGTTAAAATTTCATGTGGCTATTGCTATTATATATATCTACGGAAAAATGCCATTGATTACGTACAACCGGTCATGGGTTCGATGCCAGGTGGTGAAAAACTATCAAATTATGAAAAATCGTAGCTCTTTTCATCTGATACCTCTATCATTCTAATTTTCAACACAAATAGATAAGTATGTTTTGTACTTCAAAAAAAATCAGCAAATGCCTATGTGTCACGGGTTCGATTCCAGAGCGTCCCGTAATCTCGATTTTCCCCATTAAGAATGCATGCGGCCGTTTTTCAAATAATTTTAAAAATACTTCCCATTGAGTTAGAGCGATAAGATTTCATGTAGCTATTGCTACTATATATATCTACCGAAAAATGCTATTGCTTACGTCCAACCGGTCATGGGTTCGATGCCAAGAGGTGAAATATTTTCAAATTTTGAAAAATCGTAGCTCTATAAATATGAAAAATAGATCATTCAAACTTTTTACACGTATAGATACGTATATATTCTATAACTAAAAAAATCAACACTTGCCTATGTGCCATGAGTTCGATTCCAGAGCGACCCGTAATCTCGATCTTCCCCATTAAGAATGCATGGGGCCGTTTTTCAAATATTTTTTTAAATATTTCCCATTACGCTAGAAAGTTAAAATTTCATGTGGCTATTGCTATTATATTTATGTACGGAAAAATGGCATTGATTACGTACAACCGGTTATGGGTTCGATGCCAGGTGGTGAAAAACTTTCAAATTTTGAAAAATCGTAGCTCTATTTATCTGATACCTAGATCATTCAAATTTTCAACAGAAATAGATAAGTATATTTTTTACTTCGAAAAAAATCAGCATTTCCCTATGTATCATGGGTTCGATTCCAGAGCGTCCGGTAAATTTCTTTTTTTCCCGTTTAAAATACATTGGCCATATTTCCGAAACCTTTTTAGGGCATTTCCTAGCCGCGCCGAGGTTCAAAATTTCACACAGCCATTAAGGGGACCATTCTCATTTAAAAGCTACCCTAATATAGTCGTAAAAGGTCCTTGGTTCGATGCTAGGGGGCGTTAATTAATACTCCATGTGAAATACATAGGGAATTTAGGACACATTTTGAGGTACTTCCTGAGTGAATTTCCTTTTGAAATTTGGAGTCGTTATAAAGTCAATCATATTCAAACGGAAGATAAATGTAATTTTCGTAGGAGGGCCTTGGTTCGACGCCTGGGCGGGAATAATGTTGCCGTAAGAAAACGCATTGGAAATCGAAATCAATGCAAAGCTCGCTGCTAAAATTTCCATTTACGTTATTTTTAGCATGGCCTTTCAGAATAATATTTCGAAAAATCTTACATTTTATTAAAATATATATTATTACATTGCTTGCTGTAAGCAAGCGCACCTTTACTCGTATGTTATATATATATATCCCCCCGAAGCGTCTATATATAATAGATATATAACATATATATATGATATTAATGTCAGGCCCAAACCGCTTTGGCCACGGAGCCGCCGATTTTTTTACGTAATGGCCCACTAAATCTCACTCAGGAAAAATTGGGAAATCCACCCTACCTATCATGGGTTCGATTCTAGGAGGCCCCAAAAATCGACTTTCCCCCGTAAGAATGCATGGGGCCGTTTTTCAAACAATTTAAAAAAATACTTTCCATTGAGATACAACAATGAAATTTCATATGGCTATTGCAATTATATATATCTACGCAAAAATGCTATTTTTTACGCGCAAGCGGTCATGGGTTCGATGCCAGGAGGTGAAATATTTTCAAATTTCGAAAAATCGTAGCTCTCATAATATGATACAAAGAGCATTCAAATTTTTTACACTTATAGGTACGTATATAATATACTTTGAAAAAAATCAACAGTTGCCTACGTGTCACGGGTTCGATTCCAGAGCGTCCCGTAAACTCGATTTTTCCCGTTTAAAATACATTGACCATTTTTCCAAAAGCTTTTAATGACACTTCCCAACCGCGCAGAGGTTCAGAATTTCACACAGCCATAAAAGGGACCATTCTCACTTATTAGCGATCGTAATTATGTCGTAAATGGTCGTTGGTTCGATGCTAGGGGGCGTTAACAATAACTTCGTAAGAAATGCATAGGGAATTAAGGACTCATTTTAAAGTACTTCCTGAATGAATTTCCATTTGAAATTCGGGGTTTTTATAAATTCAACCATACTCAAGTGAAAAATTACAGTGATTTTAGCAGGATGACCTTGGTTCGACCCCGAGGCGGGAATTATGCTGCCGAAAGAAATGCATGGGAAATCGAATTCAGTGCATTTTCAGCTACGATAATGTCCTTTAGTCCATGTTAAGCATGACCTTTCAGAATAAAATTTCGAAAAATCTTACATTTTCTTAAAAGATATATTATTACATTGCTTGCTATCAGCAAGCACACCTTTACTCGTATATATATATATATATAACATATATATATGATATTAATGTCAGGCCCAAACCGCTTTGGCCACGGAGCCGCCGATTTTTTTACGTAATGGCCCACTAAATCTCACTCAGGAAAAATTCAGAAATCCACCCTACCTATCATTGGTTCGATTCTAGGAGGCCCCAAAAATCGACTTTCCCCCGTAAGAATGCATTGGGTCGTTTTTCAAACAATTTAAAAAAATACTTTCCATTGAGATAGAACAATGAAATTTCATACGGCTATTGCAATTATAAATATCTACGGAAAAATGCTATTGTTTACGCGCAACCGGTCATGGGTTCGATGCCAGGAGGTGAAATATTTTCAAATTTTGAAAAATCGTAGCTCTCTTAATATGATACGTAGATCATTCAAATTTTTTACACTTATAGGTAAGTATATTATATACCTTGAAAAAAATCAACAGTTGCCTACGTGTCACGGGTTCGACTCCAGAACGTCCCGTAATCTCGATTTTCCCCGTTAGGAATGCATGGGGCCGTTTTTCAAATGATTTTAAAAATACTTCCCATTACGTTTAAAGAATAAGATTTCGTGTAGCTATTGCTAATATATATGTCTACGGAGAAATGTAGTATTTTACGTACAATCGGTCCTGGGTTCGATGCCAGGAGGTGAAATATTTTCGAATTTTAAAAAATCGTAGCTCTCTAAATATCGTACATGTACCATTCAAACGTTCAACACGTATAGATACTTACAAAATGTAATTGGAAAAAAATCAGCATTAGCCTATGTGTCACGGGTTCGATTCCAGAGCGACCCGTAATCTCGATTCTTCCCGTTTAAAATACATTAGCCATATTTCCGAATGCTTTTTATAACACTTCCCAACCGCGCAGAGGTTCAAAATTTCACACAGCCATTAAGGGGACCATTCTCATATAAAAGCTATCCTGAGACTATCGTAAAAGGTCGTTGGTTCGATGCTAGGGGGCGTTAATTAATTCTCCATGTGAAATACATAGGGAATTTAGGGCTCATTTTAAGGTACTTGCTGAATGAATTTCCTTTTGCAATTCGGGGTATTTATAAAGTCCACCATACTCAAGCGAAAGATTACAGTAATTTTAGCAGGATGACCTTGGTTCGACGCCGGGGCGGGATTTTAGCTGCCGAAAGAAATGCATCGGAAATCGTATTCAGTGCATTTTCAGCTGCGTAAAAGGTCCTTTACTTTATGTTTAAAATTTTATTTTTTACTAAAGATAAATTATTGCATTGCTTGCTGTCAGCAAGCACACCTTTACTCGTATCTATTATATATAGACGCTTCGGGGGGATATATATAACATATATATATATAGGATATTAATGTCAGGCCCAAACCGCTTTGGCCACGGTGC
The DNA here is from genome assembly GCA_020796165.1 of Pantala flavescens. NCBI lineage: Eukaryota > Metazoa > Arthropoda > Insecta > Odonata > Libellulidae > Pantala > Pantala flavescens. The sequence continues at coordinate 5,265,805 of CM036880.1, forward strand.
CGCCGATTTTTTTCCGTAATGGCCCACTAAATCTCACCTAGGAAAAATTCGGAAATCCACTCTACCTATCATGGGTTCGATTCTAGGAGGTCCCAAAAATCGACTTTCCACCGTAAGAATGCATGGAGCCGTTTTTCAAATAATTTTTAAAAATACTTTCCATTACGCTAGAAAAATGAGATTTCATATCGCTATTGCAATTATATATATCTACGGAAATATGCTATTGTTTACGTACAAACGGTCATGGGTTCGATGCCAGGAGGTGAAAAAGTTTCAAATTTCGAAAAATCGTAGCTCTCTTAATATGATATTTTGATCATTCAAACTTTCTACACGTATAGATACGTATATAGTGTACATCGAAAAAAATCAACAGTTGCCTATGTGTCACGGGTTCGATTCCAGAGCGTCCCGTAATCTCGATCTTCCCCGTTAAGAATGCATGGGGCCGTTTTTCAAATGATTTTAAAAATACTTCCCATTAACCTAGAATGATAAGATTTCATGTAGCGAATACAACTATATATATCTACGGAAAAATGCTATTGCTTACGTCCAACCGGTCAGGGGTTCGATGCCAGGAGATGAAATACTTTCGGATTTTGAAAAATCGTAGCTCTATAAATATGAAATATAGATCATTCAAACTGTTTACACGTATAGATACGTATAAAATGTACTTTGCGAAAAATCAACAGTTGCCTATGTGTCACGGGTTCGATTCCAGAGCGTCCCGTAAACTCGATTTTTCCCGTTTAAAATACACTGACCATATTTCCGAAAGCTTTTTATGACACTTCCCGACCGCGCTGAGGGTCAAAATTTCACACAGCCATAAAAGGGACCATTCTCACATCAAAGCGACCGTAATAGTATCGTAAATTGTCGTTGGTTCGATTCTAGGGGGCGTTAACTATAACTTCTTAAAAAATGCAAAAGGAATTAAGGACTCATTTTGAGGTACTTCCTGAGTGAATTTCCTTTTGAAATTCGGGGTGTTTATAAAATCCACCATATTCAAGCGAAAGATTGCAGTAATTCTAGCAGGATGACTCCTTGGTTCGACGCAGGGGCGGGATTTTAGCTGCCGAAAGAAATGCATCGGAAATCGTATTCAGTGCATTTTCAGCTGCGTTAATGCCCTTTCCTTAAAATTGAGCAACGTTTGAGCAGAGTTATCTTTCGAAAAATTTTATTATTCACTAAAGATAAATTATTGCATTGCTTGCTGTAAGCAAGCGCACCTTTACTCGTAATAGATATATATCCCCCCGAAGCGTCTATATGTATAGATATATAGGATATTAATGTCAGGCCCAAACCGCTTGGGCCACGGAGCCGCCGATTTTTTTTCCGTAATGGCCAACTAAATCTCACCTAGGAAAAATTGGGAAACCGACCCTACCTATCATGGGTTCGATTCTAGGAGGCCCCAAAAATCGATTTTCCCCATTAAGAATGCATTGGGCCGTTTTTCAAATGATTTTAAAAATACTTCCCATTAACCTAGAAGGATAAGATTTCATGCAGGTATTGCTACTATATATATCTACGGAAAAATGCTATCGCTTACGTGTAACTGGTCATGGGTTCGATGCCAGGAGGTGAAATATTTTCGAATTTTAAAAAATCCTAGCTTCCTTAATATGATACTTAGATCATTTAAACTTTTTAAACAAATAGATACATATAAGATGTACATTGAAAAAAATCAACAGTTGCCTACGTGTCACGGGTTCGATTCCAGAGCGTCCCGTAATCTCGATTTTCCCCGTTAAGAATGCGTGGGGCCGTTTTTCAAATAATTTTAAATATACTTCCCATTAAGCTAAAAGAATAAGATTGCATGTAGCTATTGCTAATATATATGTCTACGGAAGAATGCAGTATTTTACGTACAATCAGTCCTGGGTTCGATGCCAGGAGGTGAAATATTTTCAGATTTTGAAAAATCGTAGCTCTCTTAATATCGTACATAGACCATTCAAACGTCCAACACGTATAGATACTTACAAAATGTACCTGGAAAAAAATCAGCACTTGCCTATGTATCACGGGTTCGATTCCAGAGCGACATGTAATCTCGATTTTTCCCGTTTAAAATACATTGTCCATATTTCCGAATGCTTTTTATTACACTTCCCAACCGCGCAGAGGTTCAAAATTTCACACAGCCATTAAGGGGACAATTCTCATATAAAAGATATCCTAAGATTGTCGTAAATGGTCGTTGGTTCGATTCTAGGGGGCGTTAACTGTAACTTCATAAGAAATGCATAGGGAATTAAGGATCCATCTTAAGGTACTTCCTGAATGAATTTCCTTTTGCAATTCGGGGTGTTTATAAAGTCCATGATGACCTTGGTTCGACGCCGGGGCGGGATTTTAGCTGCCGAAAGAAATGCATCGGAAATCGTATTCAGCGCATTTTCAGCTGCGTTAATGCCCTTTACTTAATGTTTAGCAACGTTTGAGCAGAGTAATCTTTCGAAAAATTTTATTATTCACTAGAGATAAATTATTGCATTGCTTGCTGTAAGCAAGCGCACCTTTACTCGTATAACATATATATATATATAGGATAATAATGTCAGGCCCGAACCGCTTTGGCCACGGAGCCGCCGATTTTTTTCCGTAATGGCCAACTAAATCTCACTTAGGAAAAATTGTGAAACCGACCCTACCTATCATGGGTTCGATTCTAGGAGGCCCCAAAAATTGACCTTACCCATTTAGAATGCATTGGGCCGTTTTTCAAATGATTTTAAAAATACTTCCAATTGAGTTACAGCGTTAAGATTTCATGTACCTATTGCTTATATATATGTCTACGGAAAAAGGTAGTATTTTACGTACAATCGGTCCTGGGTTCGATGCCAGGAGGTGAAATATTTTCAGATATTGAAAAATTGTAGCTCCCTTAATATCGACATAGTTCATTCAAACGTTTAACACGTATAGATACTTACAAAATGTACTTGGAAAAAAATCAGCATTTGCCTATGTGCCACGGGTTCGATTCCAGAGCGTCCCGTAATCTCGATTTTGGTCATAAGGAATGCATTGGCAATATTTGCGAAAGCTTTTTATAACACTTCCCAACCGCGCAGAGGTTCAATATTTCACTCAGGCAAAAAAGGGAACATTCCCGCATTAAGGCATCCCAAAGATTGTCGTAAATGGTCGTTGGTTCGATTCTAGGGGGCAAACCTTCGCAAGAAATGCATAGGGAATTAAGGACTCATTTTAAGGTACTTCCTAAATGATTTTCCTTTTGAAATTCGAGATGTTTGTAAAGTCAATCATATTCAAGCGAAACATTATAGTAATTTTCGTAAGATGGCCTTGGTTCGACGCCGGGGCGGGAATAAAGCTGCCGTCAGAAATGCATGGGAAAACGAATTCTGTGCAATGTCCGCTGCGAAAATGTCCTTTACTTAGCATGATTTATCCGAATAATCTTTGGTAAATTGTTACGTTTTATTAAAAGATATATTTTCCGACTGCTTGCTGTCAGCAAGCACACCTTTACTCGTATATATATATATATATATATATATATATATATATATATATATATATATATATATATATATATATATATATATACGAGTAAAGGTGCGCTTGCTTACAGCAAGCAATGCAATAATTTATCTTTAGTGAATAATAAATTTTTTCGAAAGATTACTTTGCTCAAACGTTGCTAAACATAAAGTAAAGGGCATTAACGCAGCTGAAAATGCACTGAATACGATTTCCGATGCATTTCTTTCGGCAGCTAAAATCCCGCCCCGGCGTCGAACCAAGGTCATCCTGCTAAAATTACTGTAATCTTTCTCTTGAGTATGGTGGACTTTATAAACACCCCGAATTGCAAAAGGAAATTCATTCAGGAAGTACCTTAAAATGAGCCCTAAATTCCCTATGTATTTCACATGGAGTATTAATTAACGCCCCCTAGCATCGAACCAACGACCTTTTACGATAGTCTTAGGATAGCTTTTATATGAGAATGGTCCCCTTTATGGCTGTGTGAAATTTTGAACCTCTGCGCAGTTGGGAAGTGTTATAAAAAGCATACGGTAATATGGCCAATGTATTTTAAACGGGAAGAATCGAGACTACGGGTCGCTCTGGAATCGAACCCGTGACACATAGGCAAATGCTGATTTTTTTCTAATTACATTTTGTATGTATCTATATTTGTAGAACGTTTGAATGGTCCATGTACGATATTGAGAGAGCTACGATTTTTCAAAATTTGAGAATATTTCGCTTCCTGGCATCGAACCCCGGACCAATTGTGCATAAAACATTGCTTTTTTCCGTAGACATATATATTAGCAATAGCTGCATGAAATCTTATTCTTTTAACTTAATGGGAAGTATTTTAAAAATTATTTGAAAAACGGCCCCATGCATTGTTAACGGGGAAAATCGAGAATACGGGACGCTCTGGAATCGAACCCGTGACACGTAGGAAAATGTTGATTTTTTTCGAACTATATTATATGCGTACCTATATGTGTAAAAAATTTGAATCATCTTTGTTTCATATTAAGAGAGCTACGATTTTTCGAAATTTGGAAATATTTCACCTCCTGGCATCGAACCCATGACCGGTTGCGCGTAAAAAATAGCATTTTTCCATAGATACCAATAATAGAAATAGCTGTGTGAAATCTCATTTTTCTAGCGCAATGGAGAGTATTTTTAAAAATTATTTGAAAAACGGCCCCATGCATTCTTACGGGGGAAAGTCGATTTTTGGGACCTCCTAGAATCGAACCCATGATAGGTAGGGTCGGTTTTCGAATTTTTCCTAAGTGAGATTTAGTGGGCCATCACGTAAAAAAATCGGCGGCTCCGTGGCCCGAGCGGTTTGGGCCTGACATTAATATCCTATATATATGAATATATATATATATATACGAGTAAAGGTGTGCTTGCTGACAGCAAGCAATGCAATAATTTATCTTTAGTAAAAAATAGAATTTTTAACATAAAGTAAAGGACCTTAACGCAGCTGAAAATGCACCGAATTCGATTTCCCATGCATTTCTTTCGGCAGCATTATTCCCGCCCCGGCGTCGAACCAAGGCCATCCTAAGAAAATTACTGTTATCATTCGATAATGCATGATTATCTTTATAAACACTCCAAATTTCAAATGGAAAAATCTAAACGAAGTACCTCAAAATGAGTCCTTAATTCCCTATGCATTACTTACGAAGCTAGAATTTGAGCCCCCTAGAATCGAACCAACGACCATTCATGACATAATTACGGACGTTTTTAAGTGAGAATGGTCCCTTTTATAGCTGTATGAATTTTTGAACCTCTGCGAGGTCGGGAAGTGTCATAAAAAGCTTTCGGAAATAAGGTCAATGCTTTCCAAATGGGAAAATTCGAGATTACGGGACGCTCTGGAATCGAACCCGTGACACGCAGATAGTTGTTGATTTTTTTCAAAGTACAATATAAACGTATCTATGTGTTTTGAAAGTTTGAATGATCTGTGTTTTATACTTAGAGAGCTACGATTTTTCAAAATTTGAGAATATTTCACCACCTGGCTTCGAACCCAAGACCGATTGTACGTAAAATACTGCATTTTTCCGTAGACATATATATTAGCAATAGCTACATGAAATCTTATTCTTTTTGCTTAATGGGAAGTATTTTAAAAATTATTTGAAAAACGGCCCCATGCATTCTTAAAGGGGAAAATCGAGATTACGGGACGCTCTGGAATCGAACCCGTGACACGTAGGTAAGTATTGATTTTTTTCGAGGTATATAATATACTTACCTATAAGTGTAAAAAATTTGAATGATCTATGTATGATATTAAGAGAGCTACGATTTTTCGAAATTTGAAAATATTTCACCTCCTGGCATCGAACCCATGACCGGTTGTACGTAATCAATAGCATTTTTCCGTAGAAACTAACAATAGCAATAGCTTAATGAAATTTCATTGTTCTATCTCAATGGGAAGTATTTTTAAAAATTGTTTTAAAAACGGCCCCATGCATTCTTACGGGGGAAAGTCGATTTTTGGGACCTCCTAGAATCGAACCCATGATAGGTAGGGTGGATTTCCGAATTTTTCCTGAGTGAGATTTAGTGGGCCATTACGTAAAAAAATCGGCGGCTCCGTGGCCGAAGCGGTTTGGGCCTGACATTAATATCCTATATATATGTTATATCTATACATATAGACGCTTCGGGGGGATATATATAACATACGAGTAAAGGTGCGCTTGCTTACAGCAAGCAATCGAAAACTATATCTTTTAATAAAAAGTAAAAATTTACGAAAGATTATTCGGATAAGTCATGCTAAGTAAAGGACATTTTCACAGTGGACAATGCAGTAAATTCGATTTCCCATGCATTTCTTTCGGTAGCATTATTCCCGCCCCGGCGTCGAACCAAGGCCATCTTACGAATATCACTGTCATTTATCGCTTATATACGATTACCTTTATAAGAACCCCGAATTTCAAAAGGAAATTCATTCAGGAAGTACCTTAAAATGAGTCCTTAATTCCCTTTGCATTTTTTAAGAAGTTATAGTTTACGTCCCCTAGAATCGAACCAACGACCATTTACGATACTATTACGGTCGCTTTAATGTGAGAATGGTCCCTTTTATGGCTGTGTGAAATTTTGACCCTCAGCGCGGTCGGGAAGTGTCATAAAAAGCTTTCGCAAATATGGCCAATGCATTCCTTATGAGAGAAATCGAGATTACGGGACGCTCTGGAATCGAACCCGTGATACCTAGGCAAGAGTTGATTTTTTCAAGGCACAATATATACGTCTCTATTTGTATTGAAAGTTTAAACGATCTATGTATCATATTAGAAGAGATACGATTTTTCAAATTTTGAGAATATTTAACCTCCTGACATCGAACCCATGACCAGCTGAGCGTGAAATATTACATTATCCCGGAGATATTTATATTAATAATAGCTGCACGAAATCTTATTCTTCTAGCGTAATGGGAAGTATTTTTAAAATTATTTGAAAAACGGCCCAATGTATTCTTAATGCGGAAAATAAAGATTACGGGACGCTCTGGAATCGAACCCGTGACACATAGGCAACTGTTAATTTTTAGCAAAGTACATTTTATACGTATCTATACGTGTAAAAAGTTTGAATGATCTATATTTCATATTTATAGAGCTACGATTTTTCAAAATCTGAAAATATTTCACCTCCTGGCATCGAACCCAGGACTGACTGTACGTAAAAAACTACATATTTCCATAGACATAGATATTAGCAATAGGTACATGAAATCTTATCGCTCTTACTCAATTGGAAGTATTTTTAAAATTATTTGAAAAACGGCCCAATGTATTCTTAATGCGGAAAATCAAGATTACGGGACGCTCTGGAATCGAAGCCGTGACACGTAGGCAACTGTTGATTTTTTTCAAAGTACATTTTATATGTATCTATTAGTTTAAAAAGTGTGAATGATCTAAGTGTCATATTAAGGAAGCTAGGATTTTTTAAAATTCGAAAATATTTCACCTCCTGGCATCGAACCCATGACCGGTTGGACGTAAGCAATAGCATTTTTCCGTAGATATATATAATATAAATAACTGTATGAAATCTTATGCTTCTAGCTTAATGGGAAGTATTTTTAAAATCATTTGAAAAACGGCCCAATGCATTCTTAATGGGGAAAGTCGATTTTTGGGGCCTCCTAGAATCGAACCCATGATAGGTAGAGTCGGTTTCCCAATTTTTCCTAGGTGAGATTTAGTTGGCCATTACGTAAAAAAATCGGCGGCTCCGTGGCCCCAGCGGTTTGGGCCTGACATTAATATCCTATATATATATATATATGTTATATATATATATCCCCCCGAAGCGTCTATATATAATAGATATATATATAGGATATTAATGTCAGGCCCAAACCGCTTCGGCCACGGAGCCGCCGATTTTTTTCCGTAATGGCCCACTAAATCTCACTCAGGAAAAATTCGAAAACCGACCCTACCTATCATGGGTTCGATTCTAGGAGGCCCCAAATATCGACTTTCCCCCGTAAGAATGCATGGGGCCGTTTTTCAAATAATTTTTAAAAATACTTTCTATTACGCTAGAACAATGAAATTTCATACAGCTATTGCTTTTATATATATCTACGAAAATATGCCATTGATTACGTACAATCGGTCATGGGTTCGATGCCAGGAGGTGAAAAAGTTTCTGATTACGAAAAATCGTAGCTCTCTTAATATGATACATAGATCAATCAAATTTTTTACACTAATAGGTAACTATATTATATACCTCGAAAAAAATCAACAGTTGCCTACGTGTCACGGGTTCGATTCCAGAGCGTCCCGTAATCTCGATTTTCCCCGTTAAGAATGCGTGGGGCCGTTTTTCAAATAATTTTAAATATACTTCCCATTAAGCTAAAAGAATAAGATTTCATGTAGCTATTGCTTATATATATGTCTACGGAAAAATGCAGTATTTTACGTACAATCGGTCCTGCGTTCGATGCCAGGAGGTGAAATATTTTCAGATTTTGAAAAATCGTAGCTCTCTTAATATCGTACATAGACCATTCAAACGTCCAACACGTATAGATACTTACAAAATGTACTTGGAAAAAAATCAGCACTTGCCTATGTATCACGGGTTCGATTCCAGAGCGACATGTAATCTCGATTTTTCCCGTTTAAAATACATTGTCCATATTTCCGAATGCTTTTTATTACACTTCCCAACCGCGCAGAGGTTCAAAATTTCACACAGCCATTAAGGGGACAATTCTCATATAAAAGCTATCCTAAGATTGTCGTAAATGGTCGTTGGTTCGATTCTAGGGGGCGTTAACTGTAACTTCATAAGAAATGCATAGGGAATTAAGGACTCATCTTAAGGTACTTCCTGAATGAATTTCCTTTGCAATTCGGGGTGTTTATAAAGTCCACCATACTCAAGCGAAAGATTACAGTAATTTTAGCAGGATGACCTTGGTTCGACGCCGGCGCGGGCTTTTAGCTGCCGAAAGAAATGCATCGGAAATCGTATTCAGTGCATTTTCAGCTGCGTTAATGCCCTTTACTTAATGTTTAGCAACGTTTGAGCAGAGAAATCTTTCGAAAAATTTTATTAATCACTGAAGATAAATTATTGCATTGCTTGCTGTAAGCAAGCGCACCTTTACTCGTATATATATATATATATCCCCCCGAAGCGTCTATATGTATAGATGTTACGAGTAAAGGTGTGCTTGCTGACAGCAAGCAATCGGAAAATTTCTCTTTTAATAAAACTTAAGATTTTTACTGTACTAACTAAAGAACATTTACGCAGCGAACCTTGCATTGACTTTGATTTCGTATGCTTTTCTCTTGACAATATTATTACCACCAAGGCGTCGAACCAGGGCCATCCTACGGAAATCACTGTCATCTTTCGCTTATGTATGACAATCTTTATAAACATGCCAAATTTCAAATGGAAATACATTAAGGAAGTACCTTAAAATGAGTCCTAAATTCCCTATGTATTTCACATGGAGAATTAATTAACGCCCCCTAGCATCGAACCAACGACCTTTTACGATAATCTTATGTTAGCTTTTATATGAGAATGGTCCCCTTAATGGCTGTGTGAAATTTTGAACCTCTGCGCGGTTGGGAAGTGTCATAAAATGCATTCGGAAATATGGCCAATGTATTTTAAACGGGAAAAATCGAGATTACGGGTCGCTCTGGAATCGAACCTGTGATACATAGGCAAATGCTGATTTTTTTCCAATTACACTTTGTAAGTATCTATACGTGTTGAACGTTTGAATGGTCCATGTACGATATTAAGAGAGCTACGATTTTTTAAAATTCAAAAATATTTCACCTCCTGGCATCGAACCCAGGACCGATTGTACGTAAAATACTGCATTTTTCCGTAGACATATATATTAGCAATAGCTACATGAAATTTTATTCTTTTCACTCAATGGGAAGTATTTTTAAAATTATTTGAAAAACGGCCCCATGCATTCTTAACGGGGAAAATCGAGAATACGGGACGCTCTGGAATCGAACCTGTGACACATAGGCAGCAGTTGATTTTTTTCAAACTACATTTTATACGTGTCTATACGTGTAGAAAATTTGAATTATCTATGTTTCATATTAAGAGAGCTACGATTTTTCGAAATTTGAAAATATTTCACCTCCTGGCATCGAACCCATGACCGGTTGCGCGTAAACAAAAGCATTTTTCCGTAGAAATATATAATAGCAATAGCTATATGAAATCTTATCCTTCTAGGTTAATGGGAAGTATTTTTAAAATCATTTGAAAAACGGCCCAATGCATTCTTACGGGGGAAAGTCGATTTTTGGGACCTCCTAGAATCGAACCCATGATAGGTAGGGTGGATTTCCGAATTTTTCCTGAGTGAGATTTAGTGGGCCATTACGTAAAAAAATCGGCGGCTCCGTGGCCGAAGCGGTTTGGGCCTGACATTAATATCCTATATATATGTTATATCTATACATATAGACGCTTCGGGGGGATATATATAACATACGAGTAAAGGTGCGCTTGCTTACAGCAAGCAATCGAAAACTATATCTTTTAATAAAAAGTAAAAATTTACGAAAGATTATTCGGATAAGTCATGCTAAGTAAAGGACATTTTCACAGTGGACAATGCAGTAAATTCGATTTCCCATGCATTTCTTTCGGTAGCATTATTCCCGCCCCGGCGTCGAACCAAGGCCATCTTACGAATATCACTGTCATTTATCGCTTATATACGATTACCTTTATAAGAACCCCGAATTTCAAAAGGAAATTCATTCAGGAAGTACCTTAAAATGAGTCCTTAATTCCCTTTGCATTTTTTAAGAAGTTATAGTTTACGTCCCCTAGAATCGAACCAACGACCATTTACGATACTATTACGGTCGCTTTAATGTGAGAATGGTCCCTTTTATGGCTGTGTGAAATTTTGACCCTCAGCGCGGTCGGGAAGTGTCATAAAAAGCTTTCGCAAATATGGCCAATGCATTCCTTATGAGAGAAATCGAGATTACGGGACGCTCTGGAATCGAACCCGTGATACCTAGGCAAGAGTTGATTTTTTCAAGGCACAATATATACGTCTCTATTTGTATTGAAAGTTTAAACGATCTATGTATCATATTAGAAGAGATACGATTTTTCAAATTTTGAGAATATTTAACCTCCTGACATCGAACCCATGACCAGCTGAGCGTGAAATATTACATTATCCCGGAGATATTTATATTAATAATAGCTGCACGAAATCTTATTCTTCTAGCGTAATGGGAAGTATTTTTAAAATTATTTGAAAAACGGCCCAATGTATTCTTAATGCGGAAAATAAAGATTACGGGACGCTCTGGAATCGAACCCGTGACACATAGGCAACTGTTAATTTTTAGCAAAGTACATTTTATACGTATCTATACGTGTAAAAAGTTTGAATGATCTATATTTCATATTTATAGAGCTACGATTTTTCAAAATCTGAAAATATTTCACCTCCTGGCATCGAACCCAGGACTGACTGTACGTAAAAAACTACATATTTCCATAGACATAGATATTAGCAATAGGTACATGAAATCTTATCGCTCTTACTCAATTGGAAGTATTTTTAAAATTATTTGAAAAACGGCCCAATGTATTCTTAATGCGGAAAATCAAGATTACGGGACGCTCTGGAATCGAAGCCGTGACACGTAGGCAACTGTTGATTTTTTTCAAAGTACATTTTATATGTATCTATTAGTTTAAAAAGTGTGAATGATCTAAGTGTCATATTAAGGAAGCTAGGATTTTTTAAAATTCGAAAATATTTCACCTCCTGGCATCGAACCCATGACCGGTTGGACGTAAGCAATAGCATTTTTCCGTAGATATATATAATATAAATAACTGTATGAAATCTTATGCTTCTAGCTTAATGGGAAGTATTTTTAAAATCATTTGAAAAACGGCCCAATGCATTCTTAATGGGGAAAGTCGATTTTTGGGGCCTCCTAGAATCGAACCCATGATAGGTAGAGTCGGTTTCCCAATTTTTCCTAGGTGAGATTTAGTTGGCCATTACGTAAAAAAATCGGCGGCTCCGTGGCCCCAGCGGTTTGGGCCTGACATTAATATCCTATATATATATATATATGTTATATATATATATCCCCCCGAAGCGTCTATATATAATAGATATATATATAGGATATTAATGTCAGGCCCAAACCGCTTCGGCCACGGAGCCGCCGATTTTTTTCCGTAATGGCCCACTAAATCTCACTCAGGAAAAATTCGAAAACCGACCCTACCTATCATGGGTTCGATTCTAGGAGGCCCCAAATATCGACTTTCCCCCGTAAGAATGCATGGGGCCGTTTTTCAAATAATTTTTAAAAATACTTTCTATTACGCTAGAACAATGAAATTTCATACAGCTATTGCTTTTATATATATCTACGAAAATATGCCATTGATTACGTACAATCGGTCATGGGTTCGATGCCAGGAGGTGAAAAAGTTTCTGATTACGAAAAATCGTAGCTCTCTTAATATGATACATAGATCAATCAAATTTTTTACACTAATAGGTAACTATATTATATACCTCGAAAAAAATCAACAGTTGCCTACGTGTCACGGGTTCGATTCCAGAGCGTCCCGTAATCTCGATTTTCCCCGTTAAGAATGCGTGGGGCCGTTTTTCAAATAATTTTAAATATACTTCCCATTAAGCTAAAAGAATAAGATTTCATGTAGCTATTGCTTATATATATGTCTACGGAAAAATGCAGTATTTTACGTACAATCGGTCCTGCGTTCGATGCCAGGAGGTGAAATATTTTCAGATTTTGAAAAATCGTAGCTCTCTTAATATCGTACATAGACCATTCAAACGTCCAACACGTATAGATACTTACAAAATGTACTTGGAAAAAAATCAGCACTTGCCTATGTATCACGGGTTCGATTCCAGAGCGACATGTAATCTCGATTTTTCCCGTTTAAAATACATTGTCCATATTTCCGAATGCTTTTTATTACACTTCCCAACCGCGCAGAGGTTCAAAATTTCACACAGCCATTAAGGGGACAATTCTCATATAAAAGCTATCCTAAGATTGTCGTAAATGGTCGTTGGTTCGATTCTAGGGGGCGTTAACTGTAACTTCATAAGAAATGCATAGGGAATTAAGGACTCATCTTAAGGTACTTCCTGAATGAATTTCCTTTGCAATTCGGGGTGTTTATAAAGTCCACCATACTCAAGCGAAAGATTACAGTAATTTTAGCAGGATGACCTTGGTTCGACGCCGGCGCGGGCTTTTAGCTGCCGAAAGAAATGCATCGGAAATCGTATTCAGTGCATTTTCAGCTGCGTTAATGCCCTTTACTTAATGTTTAGCAACGTTTGAGCAGAGAAATCTTTCGAAAAATTTTATTAATCACTGAAGATAAATTATTGCATTGCTTGCTGTAAGCAAGCGCACCTTTACTCGTATATATATATATATATCCCCCCGAAGCGTCTATATGTATAGATGTTACGAGTAAAGGTGTGCTTGCTGACAGCAAGCAATCGGAAAATTTCTCTTTTAATAAAACTTAAGATTTTTACTGTACTAACTAAAGAACATTTACGCAGCGAACCTTGCATTGACTTTGATTTCGTATGCTTTTCTCTTGACAATATTATTACCACCAAGGCGTCGAACCAGGGCCATCCTACGGAAATCACTGTCATCTTTCGCTTATGTATGACAATCTTTATAAACATGCCAAATTTCAAATGGAAATACATTAAGGAAGTACCTTAAAATGAGTCCTAAATTCCCTATGTATTTCACATGGAGAATTAATTAACGCCCCCTAGCATCGAACCAACGACCTTTTACGATAATCTTATGTTAGCTTTTATATGAGAATGGTCCCCTTAATGGCTGTGTGAAATTTTGAACCTCTGCGCGGTTGGGAAGTGTCATAAAATGCATTCGGAAATATGGCCAATGTATTTTAAACGGGAAAAATCGAGATTACGGGTCGCTCTGGAATCGAACCTGTGATACATAGGCAAATGCTGATTTTTTTCCAATTACACTTTGTAAGTATCTATACGTGTTGAACGTTTGAATGGTCCATGTACGATATTAAGAGAGCTACGATTTTTTAAAATTCAAAAATATTTCACCTCCTGGCATCGAACCCAGGACCGATTGTTCGTAAAATACTGCATTTTTCCGTAGACATATATATTAGCAATAGCTACATGAAATTTTATTCTTTTCACTCAATGGGAAGTATTTTTAAAATTATTTGAAAAACGGCCCCATGCATTCTTAACGGGGAAAATCGAGAATACGGGACGCTCTGGAATCGAACCTGTGACACATAGGCAGCAGTTGATTTTTTTCAAACTACATTTTATACGTGTCTATACGTGTAGAAAATTTGAATTATCTATGTTTCATATTAAGAGAGCTACGATTTTTCGAAATTTGAAAATATTTCACCTCCTGGCATCGAACCCATGACCGGTTGCGCGTAAACAAAAGCATTTTTCCGTAGAAATATATAATAGCAATAGCTATATGAAATCTTATCCTTCTAGGTTAATGGGAAGTATTTTTAAAATCATTTGAAAAACGGCCCAATGCATTCTAAATGGGGAAAGTCGATTTTTGGGGCCTCCTAGAATCGAACCCATGATAGGTAGGGTGGATTTCCGAATTTTTCCTGAGTGAGATTTAGTGGGCCATTACGTAAAAAAATCGGCGGCTCCGTGGCCGAAGCGGTTTGGGCCTGACATTAATATCCTATATATATATATCCTATATCTATACATATAGACGCTTCGGGGGGATGTATATATATATACGAGTAAAGGTGCGCTTGCTTACAGCAAGCAATCGAAAACTATATCTTTTAATAAAAAGTAAAAATTTACGAAAGATTATTCGGATAAGTCATGCTAAGTAAAGGACATTTTCACAGTGGACAATGCAGTAAATTCGATTTCCCATGCATTTCTTTCGGTAGCATTATTCCCGCCCCGGCGTCGAACCAAGGCCATCTTACGAATATCACTGTCATTTATCGCTTATATACGATTACCTTTATAAGAACCCCGAATTTCAAAAGGAAATTCATTCAGGAAGTACCTTAAAATGAGTCCTTAATTCCCTTTGCATTTTTTAAGAAGTTATAGTTTACGTCCCCTAGAATCGAACCAACGACCATTTACGATACTATTACGGTCGCTTTAATGTGAGAATGGTCCCTTTTATGGCTGTGTGAAATTTTGACCCTCAGCGCGGTCGGGAAGTGTCATAAAAAGCTTTCGCAAATATGGCCAATGCATTCCTTATGAGAGAAATCGAGATTACGGGACGCTCTGGAATCGAACCCGTGATACCTAGGCAAGAGTTGATTTTTTCAAGGCACAATATATACGTCTCTATTTGTATTGAAAGTTTAAACGATCTATGTATCATATTAGAAGAGATACGATTTTTAAATTTTGAGAATATTTAACCTCCTGACATCGAACCCATGACCAGCTGAGCGTAAAATATTACATTATCCCGGAGATATTTATATTAATAATAGCTGCACGAAATCTTATTCTTCTAGCGTAATGGGAAGTATTTTTAAAATTATTTGAAAAACGGCCCAATGTATTCTTAATGCGGAAAATAAAGATTACGGGACGCTCTGGAATCGAACCCGTGACACATAGGCAACTGTTAATTTTTAGCAAAGTACATTTTATACGTATCTATACGTGTAAAAAGTTTGAATGATCTATATTTCATATTTATAGAGCTACGATTTTTCAAAATCTGAAAATATTTCACCTCCTGGCATCGAACCCAGGACTGACTGTACGTAAAAAACTACATATTTCCATAGACATAGATATTAGCAATAGGTACATGAAATCTTATCGCTCTTACTCAATTGGAAGTATTTTTAAAATTATTTGAAAAACGGCCCAATGTATTCTTAATGCGGAAAATCAAGATTACGGGACGCTCTGGAATCGAAGCCGTGACACGTAGGCAACTGTTGATTTTTTTCAAAGTACATTTTATATGTATCTATTAGTTTAAAAAGTGTGAATGATCTAAGTGTCATATTAAGGAAGCTAGGATTTTTTAAAATTCGAAAATATTTCACCTCCTGGCATCGAACCCATGACCGGTTGGACGTAAGCAATAGCATTTTTCCGTAGATATATATAATATAAATAACTGTATGAAATCTTATGCTTCTAGCTTAATGGGAAGTATTTTTAAAATCATTTGAAAAACGGCCCAATGCATTCTTAATGGGGAAAGTCGATTTTTGGGGCCTCCTAGAATCGAACCCATGATAGGTAGAGTCGGTTTCCCAATTTTTCCTAGGTGAGATTTAGTTGGCCATTACGTAAAAAAATCGGCGGCTCCGTGGCCCCAGCGGTTTGGGCCTGACATTAATATCCTATATATATATATATATGTTATATATACGAGTAAAGGTGCGCTTGCTTACAGCAAGCAATGTAATAATATATCTTTTAATAATTTAATAAGATTTTCCGTAATATATTCCGAAAGGCCATTCTAAACATAACGTAAATGACATTTTCGCAGCGAGCATTGCATTGATTTCGATTTCCCATGCATATCTTACTGCAGCATTATTACCGCCCTGGCGTCGAACCAAGGCCATCCACCGAATTATACTGTCATTAATGGCTTGAGTATGATTGACTTTATAAATATTCCGAATATCAAAAGGAAATTCATTCAGGAAGTACCTCAAAATGTGTCCTAAATTCCCTATGCATTTCAAATGGACGTATAGTTTACGCCCCCTAGCGTCGAACCAACGACCTATAAGGACATAATTACGGTCGCTTTAATGTAAGAATGGTCCTTTCTATGGCTGTGTGAAATTTTGAACCTCTGCGCTATCGGGAAGTGTCATAAAAAGCTTTCGGGAATATGGCCAATGCATTCCTTATGACAAAAATCGAGATTACGGGACGCACTGGAATCGAACCCGTGATACCTAGACATCTGTTGATTTTTCACGAAGCACATTATGTAAATACCTATACGTTTAGTAAGTTTGATCGATCTGTGTATCATATTAGGAGAGATACGATTTTTCAAAATTTGAGAATATTTCACCTCCTGGCATCGAACCCATGACCGGTTGGACGTAAGCAATAGCATTTTTCCGTAGATATATATAATATCAATAACTGTATGAAATCTTATCATTCTAGCTTAATGGAAAGTATTTTTAAAAATTATTTGAAAAACGGCCCATGCATTCTAAATGGGGAAAATCGATTTTTGGGGCCTCCTAGAATCGAACCCATGATAGGTAGGGTCGGTTTCCGATTTTTTTCTGAGTGAGATTTAGTGGGCCATTACGTAAAAAAATCGTCGGCTCCGTGGCCCCAGCGGTTTGGGCCTGACATTAATATCCTATATATATATATATATCCCCCCGAAGCGTCTATATGTATAGATATATCCCCCCGAAGCGTCTATATCTATACATATAGACGCTTCGGGGGGATATATATATATATAGGGGATATATATATATAGGATATTAATGTCAGGCCCAAACCGCTTTGGCCACGGAGCCGCCGATTTTTTTCCGTAATGGCCAACTAAATCTCACTTAGGAAAAATTGGGAAACCAACCCTACCTATCATGGGTTCGATTCTAGGAGGCCCCCAAAATCGACTTTCCCCATTAAGAATGCATTGGGCCGTTTTTCAAATGATTTTAAAAATTCCTTTCATTAACCTAGAAGGATAAGATTTCATGTAGCTATTGCTACTATATATATCTACGGAAAAATGCTATCGCTTACGTGTAACTGGTCATGGGTTCGATGCCAGGAGGTGAAAAAGTTTCAAAATTCGAAAAATTGTAGCTCTCTTAAAATGATATATAGATCATTGAAACTTTTTACACGTATAGATACGTACCTAATGTACTTTGAAAAAAATCAACAGTTGCCTACGTGTCACGGGTTCGATTCCAGAGCGTCCCGTAATCTCGATTTTCCCCGTTAGGAATGCATGGGGCCGTTTTTCAAATAATTTTAAAAATACTTTCCATTAAGTTAAAATAATAAGATTTCATGTAGCTATTGCTAATATATATGTCTACGGAAAAATGTAGTATTTTATGTACAATCGGTCCTGGGTTCGATGCCAGGAGGTGAAATATTTTCAGATTTTGAACAATCGTAGCTCCCTTAATATCCTACATAGATTATTCAAATCTACTACAAGTATAGATACATACAGAATGTAATTAGAAAAAAATCAGCACTTGCCTATGTATCACGAGTTCGATTCCAGAGCGACCCGTAATCTCGATTTTTCCCGTTTAAAATACATTGGCCATATTTCCGAATGCTTTTTACAACACTTCCCAACCGCGCAGAGGTTCAAAATTTCACACAGCCATTAGGGGACAGTTCTCATATAAACGCTATCCTAAGATTATCATAAAGATCGTTGGTTCGATGCTAGGGGGCGTTAATTAATACTCCATGTGAAATACATAGGGAATTTAGGACTCATTTTAAGGTACTTCCTGAATAAATTTCCTTTTGCAATTCGGGGTGTTTATAAAGTTCACCATACTCAAGAGAAAGATTACATTAATTTTAGCAGGATGACCTTGGTTCGACGCCGGGGCGGGATTTTAGCTGCCGAAAGAAATGCATCGGAAATCGTGTTCAGTGCATTTCAGCTGCGTTAATGCCCTTTACTTAATGTTTAGCAACGTTTAAGCAGAGTAATTTTTCGAAAAATTTTATTATTTACTAAAGATAAATTATTGCATTGCTTGCTTGTAAGCAAGCGCACCTTTACTCGTATAATAGATATATAACATATATATATGATATTAATGTCAGGCCCAAACCGCTTTGGCCACGGAGCCGCCGATTTTTTTACGTAATGGCCCACTAAATCTCACTCAGGAAAAATTGGGAAATCCACCCTACCTATCATGGGTTCGATTCTAGGAGGCCCCAAAAATCGACTTTCCCCCGTAAGAATGCATGGGGCCGTTTTTCAAACAATTTAAAAAAATACTTTTCATTGAGATACAACAATGAAATTTCATATGGCTATTGCAATTATATATATCTACGCAAAAATGCTATTTTTTACGCGCAAGCGGTCATGGGTTCGATGCCAGGAGGTGAAATATTTTCAAATTTCGAAAAATCGTAGCTCTCATAATATGATACAAAGAGCATTCAAATTTTTTACACTTATAGGTACGTATATAATATACTTTGAAAAAAATCAACAGTTGCCTACGTGTCACGGGTTCGATTCCAGAGCGTCCCGTAATCTCGATTTTCCCCATTTAGAATGCATGGGCCGTTTTTCAAATAATTTTTAAAAATACTTTCCATTAAGCTAGAATGATAAGATTTCATACAGTTATTGATAGTATATATATCTACGGAAAAATGCTATTGCTTACGTCCAACCGGTCATGGGTTCGATACCAGGAGGTGAAATATTTCCAAATTTTGAAAAATCGTAGCGCCCTTAATATCGTACATAGATCATTTTAAATTTCAACACAAATAGATAAGTTTATTTTGTACTTTGAAAAAAATCAACACATGCCTAAGTGTAACGGGTTCGATTCCAGAGCGTCCCGTAAACTCGATTTTTCCCGTTTAAAATACATTGACCATTTTTCCAAAAGCTTTTAATGACACTTCCCAACCGCGCAGAGGTTCAGAATTTCACACAGCCATAAAAGGGACCATTCTCACTTATTAGCGATCGTAATTATGTCGTAAATGGTCGTTGGTTCGATGCTAGGGGGCGTTAACAATAACTTCGTAAGAAATGCATAGGGAATTAAGGACTCATTTTAAAGTACTTCCTGAATGAATTTCCATTTGAAATTCGGGGTTTTTATAAATTCAACCATACTCAAGTGAAAAATTACAGTGATTTTAGCAGGATGACCTTGGTTCGACCCCGAGGCGGGAATTATGCTGCCGAAAGAAATGCATGGGAAATCGAATTCAGTGCATTTTCAGCTACGATAATGTCCTTTAGTCCATGTTAAGCATGACCTTTCAGAATAAAATTTCGAAAAATTTTACATTTTCTTAAAAGATATATTATTACATTGCTTGCTATCAGCAAGCACACCTTTACTCGTATATATATATACGAGTAAAGGTGCGCTTGCTTACAGCAAGCAATCGAAAAATATAAATTTTAATAAAACGTAACAATTTACGAAAGATTATTCGGATAAGTCATGCTAAGTAAAGGACATTTTCGCTGTGGACAATGCACCGAATTCGATTTCCCATGCATTTCTTTCGGCAGCATTATTCCCGCCCCGGCGTCGAACCAAGGTCATCCTGCTAAAATCACTGTTATGTTTCCCTTAAGTATGATTGACTTTATAAACACCCCGAATTTCAAATGGAAAATCATTCAGGAAGTACCTTTAAATGAGTCCTTAATTCCCTATGCATTTCTTACGAAGTTATGGTTAACGCCCCCTAGAATCGAACCAACGACCATTTACGACATAAATACGGTCCCTTTTATGGCTGTTTGAATTTCTCAACCTCTGCGCGGTTGGGAATTCTCATAAAAAACTTTCGAAAACTTTGAAATTTGGAAAAATTTGCCAATGTATTTTAAACGGGAAAAATCGAGATTACGGGTCGCTCTGGAATCGAACCCGTGCTACATAGGCAAGTGCTGATTTTTTCCTAATTACATTTTGTATGTATGTATATTTGTAGAAGGTTTGAATGATCTACGTACGATGTTAAGGGAGCTACGATTTTTCAAAATCTGAAAATATTTCACCTCCTGGCATCGAACCCAGGACCGATTGTACGTAAAATACTACATTTTTCCGTAGACATATATATTAGCAATAGCTACATGAAATCTTATTCTTTTAACGTAATGGGAAGTATTTTTAAAATTATTTGAAAAACGGCCCCATGCATTCCTAACGGGGAAAATCGAGATTACGGGACGCTCTGGAATCGAACCCGTGACACGTAGGCAACTGTTGATTTTTTTCGAGGTATATAATATACTTACCTATAAACGTAAAAAATTTGAATGCTCTATGTATCATATTAAGAGAGCTACGATTTTTCGAATTTTGAAAATATTTCACCTCCTGGCATCGAACCCATGACCGGTTGCGCGTAAAAAATAGTATTTTGCGTAGATATATACAATTTCAATAGCCATATGAAATTTTATTGATCTATCTTAATGGGAAGTATTTTTTTAAATTGTTTGAAAAACGGCCCCATGCATTCTTACGGGGGAAAGTCGATTTTTTGGGCCTCCTAGAATCGAACCCATGATAGGTAGGGTGGATTTCCCAATTTTTCCTGAGTGAGATTTAGTGGGCCATTACGTGAAAAAATCGGCGGCTCCGTAGCCGAAGCGGTTTGGGCCTGACATTAATATCCTATATATATGTTATATATCTATACATATAGACGCTTCGGGGGGATATCTATTATATATAGACGCTTCGGGGGGATATATATATATAACATATATATATATATATAGGATATTAATGTCAGGCCCAAACCGCTTTGGCCACGGAGCCGCCGATTTTTTACCGTAATGGCCAACTAAATCTCACTTAGGAAAAATTGGGAAACCGACCCTACCTATCATGGGTTCGATTCTAGGAGGCCCCAAAAATCGACTTTCCCCATTTAGAATGCATTGGGCCGTTTTTCAAATGATTTTAAAAATACTTCCCATTAACCTAGAAGGATAAGATTTCATGTAGCTATTATTACTATATATATCTACGGAAAAATGCTATCGCTTACGTGTAACTGGTCATGGGTTCGATGCCAGGAGGTGAAATACTTTCGAATTTTAAAAAATCCTAGCTTCCTTAATATGTCAGATAGATCATTCACACTTTTTTAAATAATAGATAAGTATAAAATATACTTTGAAAAAAATCAGCACTTGCCTATGTATCACGGGTTCGATTCCAGAGGGCCCCGTATTCTCGATTTTTCCCGTTTAAATTACATTGACCATATTTCCGAAAGCTTTTTATGACACTTCCCGACCGCGCAGAGGTTCAAAATTTCACACAGCCATAAAAGGGACCATTCTCATATAAGAGCATCCCTAATATTGTCGTAAATGGTCGTTGGTTCGATGCTAGGAGGCGATAACTATATCTGCATATGAAATGCATAGGGAATTTAGGAGTCATTTTGAGGTACTTCCTTAATGTATTTCCATTTGAAATTTGGCATGTTTATACGGATTATCATACTTAAGCGAGAGATTACAGTGATTTTTGTAGAATGGCCTTGGTTCGAAGCCGGTACGGTAATAATGCTGTCAAGAGAAAAGCATACGAAATCGAAGTCAATGCAAGGTGCGCTGCGTAAATGTTCTTTAGTTAGTATAGTAAAAATCGTAAGTTTTATTAAAATATATATTTTCCGATTGCTTGCTGTAAGCAAGCGCACCTTTGCTCGTATATATATA
Organism: Pantala flavescens; assembly: GCA_020796165.1. Classification (NCBI taxonomy): domain Eukaryota; kingdom Metazoa; phylum Arthropoda; class Insecta; order Odonata; family Libellulidae; genus Pantala; species Pantala flavescens. Next base: position 5,288,436 of record CM036880.1, read on the forward strand.
ACATATATATAGGATATTAATGTCAGGCCCAAACCGCTTCGGCCACGGAGACGCCGATTTTTTTCCGTAATGGCCCACTAAATCTCACTCAGGAAAAATTGGGAAATCCACCCTACCTATCGTGGGTTCGATTCTAGGAGGCCCAAAAAATCGACTTTCCCCCGTAAGAATGCATGGGGCCGTTTTTCAAACAATTTAAAAAAATACTTTCCATTGAGATAGAAAAATGAAATTTCATATGGCTATTGTGATTATATATATCTACGCAAATATGCTATTTTTTACGCGCAACCGGTCATGGGTTCGATGCCAGGAGGTGAAAAAGTTTCAAATTTCGAAAAATCGTAGCTCTCTTAATATGATACACAGATCATTAAAATTTTTTACGCTTATAGGTAAGTATATTATGTACCTCGAAAAAAATCAACAGTTGCCTACGTGTCACGGGTTCGATTCCAGAGCGTCCCGTAATCTCGATTTTCCCCGTTAGGAATGCATGGGGCCGTTTTTCAAATAATTTTAAAAATACTTCCCATTAAGTTAAAAGAATAAGATTTCATGTAGCTATTGCTTATATATATGTCTACGGAAAAATGTAGTATTTTACGTACAATCGGTCCTGGGTTCGATGCCAGGAGGTGAAATATTTTCAGATTTTGAAAAATCGTAGCTCCCTTAATATCGTACATAGATTATTCAAACCTTCTACAAATATAGATACATACAAAATGTAATTAGAAAAAAAATTAGCATTTGCCTATGTATCACGGGTTCGATTCCAGAGCGTCCCGGAATCTCGATTTTTCCCTTTTAAAATACATTGGCCATATTTCCGATAGCTTTTTATGACACTTTCCAACCGCGCAGAGGTTCAAAATTTCACACAGCCATTAAGGGGACCATTCTCATATAAAAGCTATCCTAAGACTATCGTAAAAGGTCGTTGGTTCGATGCTAGGGGGCGTTAACTATATCTCCATTTGAAATGTATAGGGAAATTAGGACACATTTTGAGGTACTTCCTGAGTGAATTTTCTTTTGAAATTCGGGATGTTTATAAAGTCAATCATACTTAAGCGAAAAATTACAGTAATTTTAGCAGGATGACCTTGGTTCGACGCCGGGGCGGGATTTCAGCTGCCGAAAGAAATGCATCGGAAATCGTATTCAGTACATTTTCAGCTGCTTTAATGCCTTTTACTTAATGTTTAGCAACGTTTGAGAAGAGTAATCTTTCGAAAAATTTTATTATTCACTAAAGATAAATTATTGCATTGCTTGCTGTCAGCAAGCACACCTTTACTCGTATATATATATATATCCCCCCGAAGCGTCTATATATAATAGATATAACATATATATATGATATTAATGTCAGGCCCAAACCGCTTTGGCCACGGAGCCGCCGATTTTTTTACGTAATGGCCCACTAAATCTCACTCAGGAAAAATTCAGAAATCCACCCTACCTATCATTGGTTCGATTCTAGGAGGCCCCAAAAATCGACTTTCCCCCGTAAGAATGCATTGGGTCGTTTTTCAAACAATTTAAAAAAATACTTTCCATTGAGATAGAACAATGAAATTTCATACGGCTATTGCAATTATAAATATCTACGGAAAAATGCTATTGTTTACGCGCAACCGGTCATGGGTTCGATGCCAGGAGGTGAAATATTTTCAAATTTTGAAAAATCGTAGCTCTCTTAATATGATACGTAGATCATTCAAATTTTTTACACTTATAGGTAAGTATATTATATACCTTGAAAAAAATCAACAGTTGCCTACGTGTCACGGGTTCGACTCCAGAACGTCCCGTAATCTCGATTTTCCCCGTTAGGAATGCATGGGGCCGTTTTTCAAATGATTTTAAAAATACTTCCCATTACGTTTAAAGAATAAGATTTCGTGTAGCTATTGCTAATATATATGTCTACGGAGAAATGTAGTATTTTACGTACAATCGGTCCTGGGTTCGATGCCAGGAGGTGAAATATTTTCGAATTTTAAAAAATCGTAGCTCTCTAAATATCGTACATGTACCATTCAAACGTTCAACACGTATAGATACTTACAAAATGTAATTGGAAAAAAATCAGCATTAGCCTATGTGTCACGGGTTCGATTCCAGAGCGACATGTAATCTCGATTTTTCCCGTTTAAAATACATTGGCCATATTTCCGAATGCTTTTTATAACACTTCCCAACCGCGCAGAGGTTCAAAATTTCACACAGCCATTAAGGGGACCATTCTCATATAAAAGCTATCCTGAGACTATCGTAAAAGGTCTTTGGTTCGATGCTAGGGGGCGTTAATTAATTCTCCATGTGAAATACATAGGGAATTTAGGGCTCATTTTAAGGTACTTGCTGAATGAATTTCCTTTTGCAATTCGGGGTATTTATAAAGTCCACCATACTCAAGCGAAAGATTACAGTAATTTTAGCAGGATGACCTTGGTTCGACGCCGGGGCGGGATTTTAGCTGCCGAAAGAAATGCATCGGAAATCGTATTCAGTGCATTTTCAGCTGCGTAAAAGGTCCTTTACTTTCTGTTTAAAATTTTATTTTTTACTAAAGATAAATTATTGCATTGCTTGCTGTCAGCAAGCACACCTTTACTCGTATATATATATATCCCCCCGAAGCGTCTATATGTATAGATATATATCCCCTCGAAGCGTCTATATATAATAGATAACATATATCTATTATATACGAGTAAAGGTGCGCTTGCTTACAGCAAGCAATGTTGTAATATATCTTTTAATAAAGTGTAAAATTTTTCGGTATAGTATTCTGAAAGACCATTCTAAACGTAAAGTAAAGGGCGTTTTTGGAGCGAGCAATGCATTGATTCCAATTTCCCAAGCATTTCTAACAGCATTAATATTACCGCCCTGGCATAGAACCAAGGACTCCAACGAAACACGCTGTCATTATTGACTTGAGTATGATTGAGTTTATAATTATTCCGAATATCAAAAGGAAATTCATTCAGGAAGTACCACAAAATGTGTCCTAAATTCCTCATGCATTTCAAATGGAGATATAGTTAACGCCCCCTAGCATCGAACCAATGACCATTTACGACAATCTTAGGGATGCGTTTATTTGAAAATGGTCCGTTTTATGGCTGGGTGATATTTTGAACCTCTGCGCGGTTGAAAAGTGTCATAAAAAGCTTTCGGAACTTTGGTCAATGTATTTTAAACGGGAAAAATCGAATTTACGGGACGCTCTGGAATCGAACCCCTGACACCTAGGGAAGTGTTGATTTTTTTCAAAGTACAATATATACGTATCTATACGATTCGAAAGTTAAAATCAAATTTGTACGTTATTAACGGAGTTACGATTTTTTAAAAGTTGAAAAAATTTCACCTCCTGGCATCGAACCCAGGGCCAATTGTACGTAAAATACTGTATAATTTCGTTAACATATACAGTAGCAATAGCAACATGAAATTTTATTCTTTTAGCTTAATGGGAAGTATTTTTAAAATTATTTGAAAAACGGCCCCGTGCATTCTTAACGGGGAAAATCGAGATTACGGGTCGCTCTGGAATCGAACCCGTGACACATAGGCAACTGTTGTTTTTTTTTTAAATGTTCTGAAATGATTTTCGTTTCATTTACTTACTTTAAGTAGACACAGGGTGCGTAAAAGGATGTGTGAAAAGAGAAAGAATCCGTGGTTCATAAATCCCAACAAAATCGCCGGAACTCACTTATATTACCATTAAAAATTTTTTACGATTTATGTTTACTTGCTAAAAATTATTATTGCGTTTTATACTACTTTAGAAGAGTATGTATGACACAAATTAATCAAGATACATCGTTGTAATATCAACAAGGCATCTTTGACAGTGTTAAAGTTGTAGAAGTGAGCCATCTTTCTGGGAATTTGCTGATCAATTCAATCTTATTATTACTCTTTTGATTTTGGGATGCCATGTGTACCGATAATTCACAGGTACATGTACGTATCAAAGAGAAGAGTGATTATGTGTTACCGAACGGATTACAAGTCCTTCTTCCTAAAAATACAATATAATAGTTCGATTGCTCGCAACCTCAATGTCACATGAATTTTAAAGATGTACACACTATTTTACCTCATTTGAATATTTGATGTTACTTTTAATTTGTTTCTAATAAGTCTAAATAACCAGCATATAGCTCTTATTTCGTTTTGATGAATTCAATTCACGAATATATTTTTATAAATTTTTTTTATCCTCGATATTTCGATCCATGAACCACATTCTACTAAAGAATAAACTTTGTTCAATTTCAATAATTTCACACTTTTCTCTAGATAACTTTCTTTCTTATTGACTACGTAAGGTGTGAAATAGGTCTAATCTTGCCTCCAACAATAAAGTGCTTATTTACCTACCTAAGATAATGTTATCCAATGTAATACGAGAATCTTTGGATGAAAGTATTTTGGAAACTTACATAATTCACTACTTAACTGTATTATTAACGTATCACCCACCACTATCTTTAACATTCCACAAATGAGTGTAGATTTGTAGAAATTTGTGTGTATTCCATCATTTTGGGACATTCTATTAGAACCATTAAGAAAAGACTCTTTTTTTGAACAAATCTCGTATCTTCTCGCAGTAAAATAACTATAAGAATATAGCCTCATTATAAAAGTTTACAATACTTTTCGGTTTAAATAACATTTTTATCTCATTTGATAAATATAGTAGACGTTACAATATGTTACTGATAAAAGAATATTTTATTGAGCGTATGAATGGGGGATTAACATGGTCAGATCAACATGTATGATAGTTGGTCATCGTGATCAGTCATCGTATTCTGTGATCAAACTGCATCTACGTTGGAATGAAGAATTCCACCTTCCTTTCAAGGCAGGATATTTTTCCTCTTTGCGTCACTGCGGAGATCTAGAGATTTCAGCAGGAGCTTTGCCCTCAACCAATGACGTCACCAACGAAAACGTGCTATAATTGGGAAATAATTAGAGTTGCTCATTGAAAATTGAAAAAATAAACAGGTCCTTTGGATTCAATATATCCGATAATTTGAATTTACAAAATTTATTGGGAGGTCAAAATTTACTATACATAATAGTAGTCTCTCAAATACTGATGAATTTTTTACTTTAAAATTGAACATGAACGTAGAACATCCAACTATTTTTGTTTTTGATAATTCCTACTCAATGAAAATTTATGCAATGATAATTATATAATATAATTGAAAGCTATAATACTATGATAAAACAATGTTAGTCTTTTACGAAGAAGTGTTATATTATATATTACAGGCTTCTTTATACTGAGGCCATAATTTTATGATAAAATAAAATACTTGCTTCATGATACTCAAACACACTTAAGGGATGACAACTTCAGCCAAAGCTATATAATGCTTAAGTTGACATTTATAAAATTAAGGGCTATTCTACATTCATTGACAAAGGTAATTTTGAAACCTTATTTTTATCTATCATTTAAGCTTTCTTATATCAAATATAATTTTCCTACATTCTTAATGGAATGTTCAAATTTAATATAGAAAATAAATTTAGAATTTTCTGAAAATCATCGTACCTGCAAATCTTACATAACTTATTGAAATGAAGGTGTGAGAGAAAATTTAAATAAAAATGAATGTGAGCAGTATAAAAATATTTCTAACCTTGCAAAAATTTCTCTTAGGACACAGTAGAAAAGTAAAAATAGTAAAAATTTAGTAAAAATAAACATTCTAATGTTGTCATGGAGAAGTTAAGTATGTCATTTTAAGAAGAGGCATGTGAATAAATAATTTGCCAATTTATATGCTTTAGATTTTTAAACAATATTCATCCTGAATCTTTTTATTCATTTAATGTATGTTTTCTTAATTTATGATATTCCACGAAATGGGAAATCTGTTCCCTTTGTATAAATATAAATAATAAAGAATTTTTATATTCAATTGATAAACAATAGACTGTGAACAAACCTCTCACACATTACTAATGAGTTTAGGTGTATTTAGAGCAGGAATTAGTTTCAATATAATGAATGAGTAAGTAAAACAAGTAAAGAATAAACTATGATTTCTCATATAGAAATCACCAGAGCAGTGCAGGCATCTATATCAATAAAATAAACTCCTTGAAAAAATTAAAGGATTCAACATTCTTTACTATGGGTGGAAATGTATTATGAAACTTGCTATGGGTCCATTGGCTCCATATCTCTAACCAATATATTATGATTGAAGGTCATTATGTCTCCAAGTGCATAGTTAAGATAGACACAATTCTTGTCAAGGAAATGAAATTTTCCCATGTAAACATCACAACATTAAATAAATAAATAGATGGAACAATTGAAAGGCTATATTTTCTAAACAATGGTTTACAAAGTGTTTAGATAGAGGGTATCACACAAGGAGCAAAGTATTTTCTTCTGTATTAGAAAAACATCAATGATTTCGGAGGATGAGCTCAAAAATAACTATACCATAAGAAAATGAAGAATGAAAGAAGAAAAAACATGTTAGAAATGTAAATTTTTTATTTCCTTCTTACATGGAGAAGAGACAATATATAAAGAACAGAATTTAATTCAATACACCAGTAGCCATATGTGCATGGATCACTTAGAACAGGGTTTAATAAGCATATCCCAGATCTTTTTATATTGAAAGGATTATGGTCAACTCAGATTTATATTGTAATATTTTTCATTTGCAGTATAGAAGAGCATTTATTCCATTTATCACTATTGATCATAGAGACACAGACACTTTTTTTGTAGCCTATTTGATATTATGGGAATAGTTCCGGCTTTGTATATAGTCAGAAATACATAAAAGAAAAATTAAAGGAGTGAGTTGGGGAGAGACAATTGCTTAAGTGTGAGCTATTAATATCACATTCATAAAATTAAGGGCTATTCTACATTCATTGACAAAGGTAATTTTGAAACCTTCTTTTTATCTTGAAATCAATGTGAGAAGGCGTGACTTCGTGGAATGCCATAGTAATAAAAACAACTTTGTAAATTTCCACAGAAAATTGTATTTCGTGACCGGTTTCATAATATGAAATTGCATCTTCAGGCAAGGAATGGTGTTTTGCTAGGGATTATATAGGTTTGTTGGAGAGGGAGGGAGGGTAGAGGGGAAGGGAGGCGTGGGTGCATCATGGGAATATTTTGTAAGGTAAGGAAAGAAGGGGTGAAGGGTTTTGGAACAATGTTTCATTTGAAAGGTCTTGTTGGGGAAAATCCCCAATTTCCACTTCTTCGAGTTAGTCTAGTCTTCGGGAGTTCTCTTTCTGATGTAGCCGGCGAGGTTTGAAGTCGCTCCTATGGTTCTTCTCCAGCAGGTGTAGGGCGAAGCTCGAAAAAGGTCCTCTCTTGAGCCGGTAATCCCTCTGGTGTTCTGCCGCTCTGATACGGAGGCTTCTTCCACTTCTTCCCACGTATTTCATTTGGCAATCAGAATAGGAGAGCTCGTACACCCCACTGGTTGAGTCTATTGCCCTCTTGTCTTTGGAGTTCCCCAACAATGTATGAAGATTGTTCGGCGAACGAAACGAAAATGTATTCTGGGAACACGTTACTGAGTTGGTATGAAACTTTCCCCAGGAAGGGCATTCGTCGCCAGGTAACGAGTGTCTTCTCAGCGGGGAGGTGGCCGGGGTTGTTCGCTTTTGCGGCTTTTTTCCGTTGTCTCTTGGTGAGGAGCTTCTTCACAAGGGCAACGCTGCAGCCGTTGGCTATGGCTATTGAATTTATAACTTTAAGTTCCTCTTCAAATTTCTCTTTGGAGAGGGAGACGATTTAGCATTGAATTGAAGGTGGCAAGTTTATGGGAGTAATGTGGAACTACCTATTGAGATTGCGATATAATTTTTGGGTATTAGTATCAATATGATACTCATATAACTCATGAAGAATTTTATTTTAATACTGTTTATATATTAATATAAAAGATTTTAAGCACGATTAAAAGCTGACTTAAGCATTGCAGCTAAAGCATTCACAGAAGAACCAGCAGCTCATTCATAAAGGTTAGGATCTTCTGTCACTAAAGCGCTCAGCTGATTCACAAGCTGAAGATTAAAAAACTTTACATTAGTACCGATGCCTAATGAAATTAATCTAAACTTCATCACTGACGATTGAGCTTACTTACATTTTAAAATGTGATCATTAAATTGCTTTGTCGACATGAGATTAACAACTGGATAACAACTCTGTTCGGTAGACCGTCTTCCTCACCTCTGCCGCGGTATCTGAAATATAAACGTACATTAGGTGCTTCATAAATAAAGAAGGGAAACTACTTTAATTTTACATCAATTCCGAGTCTCGGGGTAACAAGAGTCGCAGATAAAGTCAATATCCCTTTCAGAATACTTCTCCAAAAGACCGATGACCAGGAAAGAACAAAATTTTAATCCTGAAATGATCGCACATACATTCATTTGAGGGAAATTAAATCTATGAAAAACTCGACTGAATTGATTGTAAATCATACACACGGTAATTCTTCTCAGAAAAAATTCTTGTAAAACCGTATTTAGAAAAGGAAAACAGATGTCCAAGTAAGGTATTTACTTTCACATCAGGTATACGAGATGAAAACATATTACGAAGAATGACTGTATGGATTCGATCAAATATGTTATAGATAAATCTAAATCATGGACAATTTTTGAAATTTGTAGGAAACATTTGGTAAAATTTCTAGGTATAATGAGGACAAAACCCCCGATCCGCCCACGCGGTCCCAACCCCGCATCCGCCCCCGCGGTCCCGACCCCCGATCCGCACACGCGGTCCCAACCCCGCATCCGCCCCCGCGGTCCCGACCCCCGATCCGCACACGCGGTCCCAACCCCGCATCCGCCCCCGCGGTCCCGACCCCCGATCCGCACACGCGGTCCCAACCCCCGATCCACCACCGCGGTACCGACCCCCGATCCGCCACCGCGGTCCCAACCCCGCATCCGCCCCCGCGGTACCGACCCCCGATCCGCCACCGCGGTCCCAACCCCGCATCCGCCACCGCGGTCCCGACCCCCGATCCGCCACCGCGGTCCCAACCCCGCATCCGCCACCGCGGTCCCGACCCCCGATCCGCCCACGCGGTCCCAACCCCGCATCCGCCCCCGGGGTCCCGACCCACGATCCACCACCGCGGTCCCAATCCCCGCATCCGCCCCCGCGTTCCCGACCCCCGATCCGCCCACACGGTACCGACCCCGCATCCCCAACGCGGTACCGACCCCCGATCCGCCCACACGGTACCGACCCCGCATCCCCAACGCGGTCCCGACCCCCGATCCGCCCACGCGCCACCGACCCCGCATCCCCAACGCGGTCCCGACCCCCGATTCCCCACATGGCCCACCACCCTTTTGGCCCTTACGTACCCTTACATCCACCTCTTCCTTCCAGTATCCTCAGTGGTCAGGAACCCATTGCTTTCCTCATAGGTCCTCCACGAGGTTTCGCTCCGCAGCCTAAACTGTGACTGAATACTTTACGTGTTCCAACTAAAAAGAATCACAATCAAAAAAAAATATAAACAAAAATAAACACTACAATAAATATCTGTTTTGTTAAACGGATGACTATATATTTAGTGCATTTCATTATAAAATTTTAAATTATCCTTAATTTTACAAAATAATCACTTAAAAATAATAATAATTATCTTAAACTCAATATGATTTTTGTATAATTTTTTTTTAACTAGGTTTGAGAAATATATTTTTTGTTTATGAAGAAAGAAAAAACGAAAATTTTATAAATATCATACGTTAATAAAATAAGAAAAGTAATAAGTGTACTTAATGCCATTATTTATTAATTATTACTGTAATTAACTAACAAAAATCTAAAATTTTTCATTCCCTAACAATATAGAGTTAAATATTATGTTATAATAATTATTTCAATCCATTCACATGTACCTTTATTTAACTTATTTAAATTTTAATATTGTTTATTTATTATTGCTTATAATCCTATCATTCATTCAATTATCTGTAATAAATTTAATTATCGTATTTAAATTACGTTAATGTCTAGATTTGTATGAGGAATATTGGGTGAATTTTATGCGAACTCTAATCAAGTTATTAAAGAATAATGTATAATTATAATTTTTTAAAAATATTCACACGTGGACAATTTAAGAAATAAGGACTTGTTTAATGAAGTTGTTTTCCGTAAATTCTTCGATAAAACTTTTAATTTATTTCATCTGTAATATTTGCATTCTTAGTTAATGGTAATTTTCAAATTTGTTTTAATAAGTAGTCTTAAAAACTCGAATAATTTAATTAAGACTATATAACGTTACTCATTTACAGTCCTGACTTTCATCAACTTAATGAAAGAATTAAAATTAATTAATTTACACTAAAGTTTAAATTAATTGTCATATATTTATCGATTTCATAATAGAGAATATAATATTAAAAGCCCAAACTGATGTAAGGAAAATAAAGGATACGTATATCGGTTAACTATTTAGCATAAAGAATGCAGTTTTTTGTAATAAAGTGAATGAAACGGGCAAAAAAGAATCCGGTTCATAATTTAATGTTAAGCTGAGATAGGTTTAAATGTATTAGGTAACTTATCGTTACTCCCAAAATTCCAATCACGTGGCGAATACGCTCACTTTCTTAAATGGTCAATTCTGACTGAAATTCGAGAAAAATATCTGCGACGATTGGTACACGAATTGAAATTATAGAAAGAAAATAAAAAGCGAAAGAATATTCTCCATTTATTGACATACTTCGGAATTGGAAACGACTGTAAAGCTGTGGAAAGATTCACTTTTACTTACGAAGTTATTGGTCCTATTTTGCAGAATACCAATCTTCTTTATGCAGAATCTTGACAAATCCAATGGAATCAAACATAATCTGAAGAATTGAGCACTCAAAAGAATTATATTTTCTCGAAAAATAACGAATCTAGACAGCACATTCGTTAACGCACCTCGCACCAACAGGAAGCAAGACTGACTAACAACGAAAGAACGAATATCCGGTCGGCAACAGAATACTCCAATCTGATTGGCTGATGGCGATGAATAAACTATTGACCAAAAATTCGATTATCATTAATGCAACTCTTTTTTCAATTTTAGTAATCACACTCACTATAAATAAAAGTTATTTTATTAATAAGAAACCTCGACATTGGTATATTTAATTCATGAATAATTTTATTAATTATATAACGAGCACATGTTCTTTTCGAGGTAGCCATCTTGAAAATTTTTAACGTGGCTGAAGAAAAAAGCCATGAAATACTTTCAGATGTAAATTACTTAATATCCATAGTGATATTGTTCCGAAAAGCGTAGAACGATATTACGAGCAATTTTGTTCATCTCCGACACAATAAAACCCAATTATCTCCGAGTTCATAATCGTTGCTCGACGACACCTTCCCGTAAATGTTACATTTATTATAAACTCAAGAAGCTTATATTATGCTCGTACCGAGCTTTAGAAAAATTTGATTATAGAATTCCAAAGAAAGCACCGATCTTTTAAAACTTTTCCGAAGTATAAATTCGAAATATCGTCCAAGCTTTTTATATCTACGATTGCATGCACTAAAGTCGAAGAATATTTTGTTTGGTATTTACATTTTTCATGCACAATATAACAGCATAACACATTGAACTTGATGTGGATTTCTATGCACTGAATTCTTAACGATATGAAGTAAAACATTGTAGACTTCGTACGAAGCTTTAGTGATCTTTCCAAATTGCATACGAATCACACATTTGTGGAAAGACAAAAACACGTTTCACTCATCGAAATTAAACTTTATATACACATATTTATAACTCATGACAAATTATAACTGCACTATCGTCGGTAGTTGGGTACTATAATCACTTTAGAAAGATTCACAAAATAAATTTCGACCAAAGAATATCCACTTTAATTCACCCACTGCAGCGTTTCCCCGTAACAACTTGCACTGGATTTGGACGTAGAAAGACTAACGACACGTACGCACCAAAGTTAGACTTACTCTTCCTGTTCCAATGAACTCGTTACGAAAAACTAGTCACTTCCCAGCGAAAGGGAAGTATGATGACCTTACTCCATTCTTACAACCTCCACTTCTTAAGAAACGGTTCTTGGTGGTTATATCAAGGTTAAAATAGTTGTGGTACCTGAAAGAAGTGCACGATAATGAACATATGTCGCAAAGGTATGTCGTTTATCGTTTTCATAGTAATTAAGCGTAGAGAAAGATAAGATGGTTAGGCCATGGCTCTGATTAATGAGGACAAATTGCAACACGACATTTTTTCAGACTTTGTTGAAATAAAAATTTCTTTCACACCTCTTAAACATAAACCTTACACGCAATAATCAATCCTTAATTCTAATAGAGAATATTTCATACCCTTTTTCAAACCCCTTTGCAATTCTTCAGAAAGATAAAATGAAGAGAGATTGTTATTCTGAACACCATAAATTATTATCCATCACATCCATGAATGAAAAACTATAAATTTATCAGGGTATGAAAAAAATTACATGAAATGATTCATTAACTCCAAGATACCATCTTTTGATGCAACAGATGATAATGATTCTTACCTTTTATCCCATCCTTGCCTTTGGTAATAACTCATGATGTCCACTTAATCCTTTGATCGAATACAGTGTGTGTTTGATTGTAAATGATGTAGATGCTCTGGAAATTAAACGTAATGTCTATAAGTGCAAGAAACCAGCCTTCATGCACTATTCTTGTGCAGATTTATTATCGCTTTAATTATTTATTGATAAATACCATGCGAGAGGCTGATATCAACATACTATTGATTATTTATTAACCATCTTTATATTTATCTACTGTGTGACATTATTACATATGTTAGTTTTCTTGAGATATTTCGATGGATTTTCCATTCCTCTGGATAGTTAGGTTCAGAGTAAAATGGATAATGACGCGTAATATGCAGGCTTCAACTATCCAATGGCATTCTCACCCATCAAATGGTGTGCTCTAATTAAAAAAATGATGCTATGAAGACGAATTTATTTCAGTGTGAATTAGTAAACTTGGAGAGAAATCCTAAGAGAAAAGATAAGATTAAATCGCGTGATAGCTCCAACATATGTACACAGTGTATAATAGACGCTAAAAACGGGACAAAAAAATTATAATTAAAGAGAAAAAAAGTTCCGTTGCTGGGTCGCTTACCAGCGTCCACCACGCAAACATGACGATTCGAAAAAGCTTTGTGAATGTCCTTAACAACTCCATCACCAAACTCGCTGCATACGGAGGAGGTCGGAAGGGCTATTAACCGAGATAAGCGGGTTTGGGTTGTCCCGGTGCGAAATTTGAAAAAATTGCATTCTTTGAAGTGGCTCTTTCGTGGTAACCGAAGATAACGAGGAAGTATGCAAGAAGAGTTTACAAGAGGATGTGGTCCAAGTTTTGGTGTCATACCTGTTTGTTTTACAACCATCCTAGAAATAAGGGGTCTTATGAATTTAAGTATGCCGGTGTTAGTGACCTTATTTGCGTGTTATTAGTTACCATGAATGTTTTTTTAAATTTAACTTATTGAAATTAACGATAACCGAGGAACTGAGATAGCAACAAGGTATTTCAGAAGAAATTAGGAAGAAGAAGAGTTTATTTTTTTATTGCTACACCAGTTCACATCGGTGTACATTTCCCCGACTTGCCCTCCCGTTCTAGATAATGGAACAAACCAAATTTTGAACGTAATATAACATACCCGCCATTTTCTAAAATAATTTAAGACACATAACTAATCACCATTTCATCGTAATTGAAATGACATGATTTAAGACACGTGAAGAACGAAGTATCGGGAAGGAAATTTTTAAAAATTGAAACGCCATTAACATTTTTTGCAGTCACTCAAGAGTCATTTAATGATTTCACTGTGAAAATATGCAACGATATGAATAAAAAGAAAAAGAATATTTCGCTCGAATCCAATGAATATTTTATTCCAACATCCCAGCATATTATGGATATTCAGTCATCTTGAAAGTAAACCAATAGACCGCTATATTACTGCGAAGGCTTCCGCGGCGTTGGTCACATGGGTTCCGCAAATGTTTCCGGGAATAACCGCGATTAGTTTTCACACTCCGACCTGAAGACGCCCGCAGGATGGCCGGCGAAACTGTCGTCAAGACGAAAAAAACTAATCGCGGTGATTCCCGGAAACATTTGCGGAACCCAATAGACCGCAATGTATGGCTTTTGCCTATTGTAGACATATATACTTTACTATACGATGATAAGCGTCGATCTCTACTCTACTTAATTAACCGTGTGGCTTCTATTTTGTCAACGTCTCGGTGCAAATAAACGATTGGTGAGAGAAGAGGAAAGGCAGGATCCACGAAATCACGATCGAATATGTCGATTCGTTAACGAAACACCTTTTTGACCCTATTATTCTAATTATTGACACATTTTTATGTCATGAAAACACAGATTATTTAGTTATATTTCGAATAAGCTGTAATTAAGATTTGGCGAGGAAGGTTAACAAAAGAATAAAATTATTTTTCATCAATTCAAAGTATATTCTCACAAAGCTCCAAGGTTAGGGAACGATTAATTAATTAGATTAAAGAACGTTTTATGGCAAAATAAACCGTATATTCCTCTGGATAATCTCATACTGTAAGGAATCATGTTTGTGAACCATTTCCATCGAACTAAGAAGAAATAAAAATACAAAAGTGTATTCCGACAATCCCTGGTTTTCTCGCATACATTTCGCTCTGAATCTCTTGAAAGGTTTACCCGTCCCAATATTCAATACAACCTGTTTAATTGACTTTACTAGATTTGGTGATGTCAAAGAGAAACTTATAGCACAATCGATAAACGTTCTCAATTATCATTTGTACTATACAAATAATTAATAAGATTCCGTACATACAGTATTTAAACTGTGTATTTTTACGTAATAGTATGACGTAATTAGTCAGTCTATTGATTGCAGAGAAGTAACAATTTTAACACTACTCGACTTCCGTAAAGCCTTTGACTCTGTCGATCACTATATACTCTTAAGTAAACTAAGATTATTACAATTTTCTCCGCAGGCCATTCAATGGTTCTTCTCTTACCTCCACGGTCGTTATCAAAAAGTCGTACATAATAACACGTCATCTGACTGGCTCCCTCAACTTAGGGGAGTTCCACAAGGAAATAAAGTGTAAACAATAGAGGTCCAAGTGTAGATCCTTGTGGAACTCCCCTAAGTTGAGGGAGCCAGTCAGATGACGTGTTATTATGTACGACTTTTTGATAACGACCGTGGAGGTAAGAGAAGAACCATTGAATGGCCTGCGGAGAAAATTGTAATAATCTTAGTTTACTTAAGAGTATATAGTGATCGACAGAGTCAAAGGCTTTACGGAAGTCGAGTAGTGTTAAAATTGTTACTTCTCTGCAATCAATAGACTGACTAATTACGTCATACTATTACGTAAAAATACACAGTTTAAATACTGTATGTACGGAATCTTATTAATTATTTGTATAGTACAAATGATAATTGAGAACGTTTATCGATTGTGCTATAAGTTTCTCTTTGACATCACCAAATCTAGTAAAGTCAATTAAACAGGTTGTATTGAATATTGGGACGGGTAAACCTTTCAAGAGATTCAGAGCGAAATGTATGCGAGAAAACCAGGGATTGTCGGAATACACTTTTGTATTTTTATTTCTTCTTAGTTCGATGGAAATGGTTCACAAACATGATTCCTTACAGTATGAGATTATCCAGAGGAATATACGGTTTATTTTGCCATAAAACGTTCTTTAATCTAATTAATTAATCGTTCCCTAACCTTGGAGCTTTGTGAGAATATACTTTGAATTGATGAAAAATAATTTTATTCTTTTGTTAACCTTCCTCGCCAAATCTTAATTACAGCTTATTCGAAATATAACTAAATAATCTGTGTTTTCATGACATAAAAATGTGTCAATAATTAGAATAATAGGGTCAAAAAGGTGTTTCGTTAACGAATCGACATATTCGATCGTGATTTCGTGGATCCTGCCTTTCCTCTTCTCTCACCAATCGTTTATTTGCACCGAGACGTTGACAAAATAGAAGCCACACGGTTAATTAAGTAGAGTAGAGATCGACGCTTATCATCGTATAGTAAAGTATATATGTCTACAATAGGCAAAAGCCATACATTGCGGTCTATTGGGTTCCGCAAATGTTTCCGGGAATCACCGCGATTAGTTTTTTTCGTCTTGACGACAGTTTCGCCGGCCATCCTGCGGGCGTCTTCAGGTCGGAGTGTGAAAACTAATCGCGGTTATTCCCGGAAACATTTGCGGAACCCATGTGACCAACGCCGCGGAAGCCTTCGCAGTAATATAGCGGTCTATTGGTTTACTTTCAAGATGACTGAATATCCATAATATGCTGGGATGTTGGAATAAAATATTCATTGGATTCGAGCGAAATATTCTTTTTCTTTTTATTCATATCGTTGCATATTTTCACAGTGAAATCATTAAATGACTCTTGAGTGACTGCAAAAAATGTTAATGGCGTTTCAATTTTTAAAAATTTCCTTCCCGATACTTCGTTCTTCACGTGTCTTAAATCATGTCATTTCAATTACGATGAAATGGTGATTAGTTATGTGTCTTAAATTATTTTAGAAAATGGCGGGTATGTTATATTACGTTCAAAATTTGGTTTGTTCCATTATCTAGAACGGGAGGGCAAGTCGGGGAAATGTACACCGATGTGAACTGGTGTAGCAATAAAAAAATAAACTCTTCTTCTTCCTAATTTCTTCTGAAATACCTTGTTGCTATCTCAGTTCCTCGGTTATCGTTAATTTCAATAAGTTAAATTTAAAAAAACATTCATGGTAACTAATAACACGCAAATAAGGTCACTAACACCGGCATACTTAAATTCATAAGACCCCTTATTTCTAGGATGGTTGTAAAACAAACAGGTATGACACCAAAACTTGGACCACATCCTCTTGTAAACTCTTCTTGCATACTTCCTCGTTATCTTCGGTTACCACGAAAGAGCCACTTCAAAGAATGCAATTTTTTCAAATTTCGCACCGGGACAACCCAAACCCGCTTATCTCGGTTAATAGCCCTTCCGACCTCCTCCGTATGCAGCGAGTTTGGTGATGGAGTTGTTAAGGACATTCACAAAGCTTTTTCGAATCGTCATGTTTGCGTGGTGGACGCTGGTAAGCGACCCAGCAACGGAACTTTTTTTCTCTTTAATTATAATTTTTTTGTCCCGTTTTTAGCGTCTATTATACACTGTGTACATATGTTGGAGCTATCACGCGATTTAATCTTATCTTTTCTCTTAGGATTTCTCTCCAAGTTTACTAATTCACACTGAAATAAATTCGTCTTCATAGCATCATTTTTTTAATTAGAGCACACCATTTGATGGGTGAGAATGCCATTGGATAGTTGAAGCCTGCATATTACGCGTCATTATCCATTTTACTCTGAACCTAACTATCCAGAGGAATGGAAAATCCATCGAAATATCTCAAGAAAACTAACATATGTAATAATGTCACACAGTAGATAAATATAAAGATGGTTAATAAATAATCAATAGTATGTTGATATCAGCCTCTCGCATGGTATTTATCAATAAATAATTAAAGCGATAATAAATCTGCACAAGAATAGTGCATGAAGGCTGGTTTCTTGCACTTATAGACATTACGTTTAATTTCCAGAGCATCTACATCATTTACAATCAAACACACACTGTATTCGATCAAAGGATTAAGTGGACATCATGAGTTATTACCAAAGGCAAGGATGGGATAAAAGGTAAGAATCATTATCATCTGTTGCATCAAAAGATGGTATCTTGGAGTTAATGAATCATTTCATGTAATTTTTTTCATACCCTGATAAATTTATAGTTTTTCATTCATGGATGTGATGGATAATAATTTATGGTGTTCAGAATAACAATCTCTCTTCATTTTATCTTTCTGAAGAATTGCAAAGGGGTTTGAAAAAGGGTATGAAATATTCTCTATTAGAATTAAGGATTGATTATTGCGTGTAAGGTTTATGTTTAAGAGGTGTGAAAGAAATTTTTATTTCAACAAAGTCTGAAAAAATGTCGTGTTGCAATTTGTCCTCATTAATCAGAGCCATGGCCTAACCATCTTATCTTTCTCTACGCTTAATTACTATGAAAACGATAAACGACATACCTTTGCGACATATGTTCATTATCGTGCACTTCTTTCAGGTACCACAACTATTTTAACCTTGATATAACCACCAAGAACCGTTTCTTAAGAAGTGGAGGTTGTAAGAATGGAGTAAGGTCATCATACTTCCCTTTCGCTGGGAAGTGACTAGTTTTTCGTAACGAGTTCATTGGAACAGGAAGAGTAAGTCTAACTTTGGTGCGTACGTGTCGTTAGTCTTTCTACGTCCAAATCCAGTGCAAGTTGTTACGGGGAAACGCTGCAGTGGGTGAATTAAAGTGGATATTCTTTGGTCGAAATTTATTTTGTGAATCTTTCTAAAGTGATTATAGTACCCAACTACCGACGATAGTGCAGTTATAATTTGTCATGAGTTATAAATATGTGTATATAAAGTTTAATTTCGATGAGTGAAACGTGTTTTTGTCTTTCCACAAATGTGTGATTCGTATGCAATTTGGAAAGATCACTAAAGCTTCGTACGAAGTCTACAATGTTTTACTTCATATCGTTAAGAATTCAGTGCATAGAAATCCACATCAAGTTCAATGTGTTATGCTGTTATATTGTGCATGAAAAATGTAAATACCAAACAAAATATTCTTCGACTTTAGTGCATGCAATCGTAGATATAAAAAGCTTGGACGATATTTCGAATTTATACTTCGGAAAAGTTTTAAAAGATCGGTGCTTTCTTTGGAATTCTATAATCAAATTTTTCTAAAGCTCGGTACGAGCATAATATAAGCTTCTTGAGTTTATAATAAATGTAACATTTACGGGAAGGTGTCGTCGAGCAACGATTATGAACTCGGAGATAATTGGGTTTTATTGTGTCGGAGATGAACAAAATTGCTCGTAATATCGTTCTACGCTTTTCGGAACAATATCACTATGGATATTAAGTAATTTACATCTGAAAGTATTTCATGGCTTTTTTCTTCAGCCACGTTAAAAATTTTCAAGATGGCTACCTCGAAAAGAACATGTGCTCGTTATATAATTAATAAAATTATTCATGAATTAAATATACCAATGTCGAGGTTTCTTATTAATAAAATAACTTTTATTTATAGTGAGTGTGATTACTAAAATTGAAAAAAGAGTTGCATTAATGATAATCGAATTTTTGGTCAATAGTTTATTCATCGCCATCAGCCAATCAGATTGGAGTATTCTGTTGCCGACCGGATATTCGTTCTTTCGTTGTTAGTCAGTCTTGCTTCCTGTTGGTGCGAGGTGCGTTAACGAATGTGCTGTCTAGATTCGTTATTTTTCGAGAAAATATAATTCTTTTGAGTGCTCAATTCTTCAGATTATGTTTGATTCCATTGGATTTGTCAAGATTCTGCATAAAGAAGATTGGTATTCTGCAAAATAGGACCAATAACTTCGTAAGTAAAAGTGAATCTTTCCACAGCTTTACAGTCGTTTCCAATTCCGAAGTATGTCAATAAATGGAGAATATTCTTTCGCTTTTTATTTTCTTTCTATAATTTCAATTCGTGTACCAATCGTCGCAGATATTTTTCTCGAATTTCAGTCAGAATTGACCATTTAAGAAAGTGAGCGTATTCGCCACGTGATTGGAATTTTGGGAGTAACGATAAGTTACCTAATACATTTAAACCTATCTCAGCTTAACATTAAATTATGAACCGGATTCTTTTTTGCCCGTTTCATTCACTTTATTACAAAAAACTGCATTCTTTATGCTAAATAGTTAACCGATATACGTATCCTTTATTTTCCTTACATCAGTTTGGGCTTTTAATATTATATTCTCTATTATGAAATCGATAAATATATGACAATTAATTTAAACTTTAGTGTAAATTAATTAATTTTAATTCTTTCATTAAGTTGATGAAAGTCAGGACTGTAAATGAGTAACGTTATATAGTCTTAATTAAATTATTCGAGTTTTTAAGACTACTTATTAAAACAAATTTGAAAATTACCATTAACTAAGAATGCAAATATTACAGATGAAATAAATTAAAAGTTTTATCGAAGAATTTACGGAAAACAACTTCATTAAACAAGTCCTTATTTCTTAAATTGTCCACGTGTGAATATTTTTAAAAAATTATAATTATACATTATTCTTTAATAACTTGATTAGAGTTCGCATAAAATTCACCCAATATTCCTCATACAAATCTAGACATTAACGTAATTTAAATACGATAATTAAATTTATTACAGATAATTGAATGAATGATAGGATTATAAGCAATAATAAATAAACAATATTAAAATTTAAATAAGTTAAATAAAGGTACATGTGAATGGATTGAAATAATTATTATAACATAATATTTAACTCTATATTGTTAGGGAATGAAAAATTTTAGATTTTTGTTAGTTAATTACAGTAATAATTAATAAATAATGGCATTAAGTACACTTATTACTTTTCTTATTTTATTAACGTATGATATTTATAAAATTTTCGTTTTTTCTTTCTTCATAAACAAAAAATATATTTCTCAAACCTAGTTAAAAAAAAATTATACAAAAATCATATTGAGTTTAAGATAATTATTATTATTTTTAAGTGATTATTTTGTAAAATTAAGGATAATTTAAAATTTTATAATGAAATGCACTAAATATATAGTCATCCGTTTAACAAAACAGATATTTATTGTAGTGTTTATTTTTGTTTATATTTTTTTTTGATTGTAATTCTTTTTAGTTGGAACACGTAAAGTATTCAGTCACAGTTTAGGCTGCGGAGCGAAACCTCGTGGAAGACCTATGAGGAAAGCAATGGGTTCCTGACCACTGAGGATACTGGAAGGAAGAGGTGGATGTAAGGGTACGTAAGGGCCAAAAGGGTGGTGGGCCATGTGGGGAATCGGGGGTCGGGACCGCGTTGGGGATGCGGGGTCGGTGGCGCGTGTGCGGATCGGGGGTCGGGACCGCGGGGGCGGATGCGGGGTCGGTACCGTGTGGGCGGATCGGGGGTCGGTACCGCGTTGGGGATGCGGGGTCGGTACCGTGTGGGCGGATCGGGGGTCGGGAACGCGGTGGTGGATCGGGGGTCGGGAACGCGGGGGCGGATGCGGGGATTGGGACCGCGGTGGTGGATCGGGGGTCGGTACCGCGGGGGCGGATGCGGGGTTGGGACCGCGTGGGCGGATCGGGGGTCGGGACCGCGGTGGCGGATGCGGGGTTGGGACCGCGGTGGCGGATCGGGGGTCGGGACCGCGGTGGCGGATCGGGGGTCGGGACCGCGGTGGCGGATCGGGGGTCGGGACCGCGGTGGCGGATGCGGGGTTGGGACCGCGGTGGCGGATCGGGGGTCGGTACCGCGGTGGTGGATCGGGGGTTGGGACCGCGGTGGCGGATCGGGGGTCGGTACCGCGGTGGTGGATCGGGGGTTGGGACCGCGTGTGCGGATCGGGGGTCGGGACCGCGGGGGCGGATGCGGGGTTGGGACCGCGTGTGCGGATCGGGGGTCGGGACCGCGGGGGCGGATGCGGGGTTGGGACCGCGTGGGCGGATCGGGGGTTTTGTCCTCATTATACCTAGAAATTTTACCAAATGTTTCCTACAAATTTCAAAAATTGTCCATGATTTAGATTTATCTATAACATATTTGATCGAATCCATACAGTCATTCTTCGTAATATGTTTTCATCTCGTATACCTGATGTGAAAGTAAATACCTTACTTGGACATCTGTTTTCCTTTTCTAAATACGGTTTTACAAGAATTTTTTCTGAGAAGAATTACCGTGTGTATGATTTACAATCAATTCAGTCGAGTTTTTCATAGATTTAATTTCCCTCAAATGAATGTATGTGCGATCATTTCAGGATTAAAATTTTGTTCTTTCCTGGTCATCGGTCTTTTGGAGAAGTATTCTGAAAGGGATATTGACTTTATCTGCGACTCTTGTTACCCCGAGACTCGGAATTGATGTAAAATTAAAGTAGTTTCCCTTCTTTATTTATGAAGCACCTAATGTACGTTTATATTTCAGATACCGCGGCAGAGGTGAGGAAGACGGTCTACCGAACAGAGTTGTTATCCAGTTGTTAATCTCATGTCGACAAAGCAATTTAATGATCACATTTTAAAATGTAAGTAAGCTCAATCGTCAGTGATGAAGTTTAGATTAATTTCATTAGGCATCGGTACTAATGTAAAGTTTTTTAATCTTCAGCTTGTGAATCAGCTGAGCGCTTTAGTGACAGAAGATCCTAACCTTTATGAATGAGCTGCTGGTTCTTCTGTGAATGCTTTAGCTGCAATGCTTAAGTCAGCTTTTAATCGTGCTTAAAATCTTTTATATTAATATATAAACAGTATTAAAATAAAATTCTTCATGAGTTATATGAGTATCATATTGATACTAATACCCAAAAATTATATCGCAATCTCAATAGGTAGTTCCACATTACTCCCATAAACTTGCCACCTTCAATTCAATGCTAAATCGTCTCCCTCTCCAAAGAGAAATTTGAAGAGGAACTTAAAGTTATAAATTCAATAGCCATAGCCAACGGCTGCAGCGTTGCCCTTGTGAAGAAGCTCCTCACCAAGAGACAACGGAAACAAGCCGCAAAAGCGATCAACCCCGGCCACCTCCCCGCTGAGAAGACACTCGTTACCTGGCGACGAATGCCCTTCCTGTGGAAAGTTTCATACCAACTCAGTAACGTGTTCCCAGAATACATTTTCGTTTCGTTCGCCGAACAATCTTCATACATTGTTGGGGAACTCCAAAGACAAGAGGGCAATAGACTCAACCAGTGGGGTGTACGAGCTCTCCTATTCTGATTGCCAAATGAAATACGTGGGAAGAAGTGGAAGAAGCCTCCGTATCAGAGCGGCAGAACACCAGAGGGATTACCGGCTCAAGAGAGGACCTTTTTCGAGCTTCGCCCTACACCTGCTGGAGAAGAACCATAGGAGCGACTTCAAACCTCGCCGGCTACATCAGAAAGAGAACTCCCGAAGACTAGACTAACTCGAAGAAGTGGAAATTGGGGATTTTCCCCAACAAGACCTTTCAAATGAAACATTGTTCCAAAACCCCTCACCCCTTCTTTCCTTACCTTACAAAATATTCCCATGATGCACCCACGCCTCCCTTCCCCTCTACCCTCCCTCCCTCTCCAACAAACCTATATAATCCCTAGCAAAACACCATTCCTTGCCTGAAGATGCAATTTCATATTATGAAACCGGTCACGAAATACAATTTTCTGTGGAAATTTACAAAGTTGTTTTTATTACTATGGCATTCCACGAGGTCACGCCTTCTCACATTGATTTCAAGATAAAAAGAAGGTTTCAAAATTACCTTTGTCAATGAATGTAGAATAGCCCTTAATTTTATGAATGTGATATTAATAGCTCACCCTTAAGCAATTGTCTCTCCCCAACTCACTCCTTTAATTTTTCTTTTATGTATTTCTGACTATATACAAAGCCGGAACTATTCCCATAATATCAAATAGGCTACAAAAAAAGTGTCTGTGTCTCTATGATCAATAGTGATAAATGGAATAAATGCTCTTCTATACTGCAAATGAAAAATATTACAATATAAATCTGAGTTGACCATAATCCTTTCAATATAAAAAGATCTGGGATATGCTTATTAAACCCTGTTCTAAGTGATCCATGCACATATGGCTACTGGTGTATTGAATTAAATTCTGTTCTTTATATATTGTCTCTTCTCCATGTAAGAAGGAAATAAAAAATTTACATTTCTAACATGTTTTTTCTTCTTTCATTCTTCATTTTCTTATGGTATAGTTATTTTTGAGCTCATCCTCCGAAATCATTGATGTTTTTCTAATACAGAAGAAAATACTTTGCTCCTTGTGTGATACCCTCTATCTAAACACTTTGTAAACCATTGTTTAGAAAATATAGCCTTTCAATTGTTCCATCTATTTATTTATTTAATGTTGTGATGTTTACATGGGAAAATTTCATTTCCTTGACAAGAATTGTGTCTTTCTTAACTATGCACTTGGAGACATAATGACCTTCAATCATAATATATTGGTTAGAGATATGGAGCCAACGGACCCATAGCAAGTTTCATAATACATTTCCACCCATAATAAAGAATGTTGAATCCTTTAATTTTTTCAAGGAGTTTATTTTATTGATATAGATGCCTGCACTGCTCTGGTGATTTCTATATGAGAAATCATAGTTTATTCTTTACTTGTTTTACTTACTCATTCATTATATTGAAACTAATTCCTGCTCTAAATACACCTAAACTCATTAGTAATGTGTGAGAGGTTTGTTCACAGTCTATTGTTTATCAATTGAATATAAAAATTCTTTATTATTTATATTTATACAAAGGGAACAGATTTCCCATTTCGTGGAATATCATAAATTAAGAAAACATACATTAAATGAATAAAAAGATTCAGGATGAATATTGTTTAAAAATCTAAAGCATATAAATTTGCAAATTATTTATTCACATGCCTCTTCTTAAAATGACATACTTAACTTCTCCATGACAACATTAGAATGTTTATTTTTACCTGTGTCCTAAGAGAAATTTTTGCAAGGTTAGAAATATTTTTATACTGCTCACATTCATTTTTATTTAAATTTTCTCTCACACCTTCATTCCAATAAGTTATGTAAGATTTGCAGGTACGATGATTTTCAGAAAATTCTAAATTTATTTTCTATATTAAATTTGAACATTCCATTAAGAATGTAGGAAAATTATATTTGATATAAGAAAGCTTAAATGATAGATAAAAATAAGGTTTCAAAATTACCTTTGTCAATGAATGTAGAATAGCCCTTAATTTTATAAATGTCAACTTAAGCATTATATAGCTTTGGCTGAAGTTGTCATCCCTTAAGTGTGTTTGAGTATCATGAAGCAAGTATTTTATTTTATCATAAAATTATGGCCTCAGTATAAAGAAGCCTGTAATATATAATATAACACTTCTTTTGTAAAAGACTAACATTGTTTTATCATAGTATTATAGCTTTCAATTATATTATATAATTATCATTGCATAAATTTTCATTGAGTAGGAATTATCAAAAACAAAAATAGTTGGACGTTCTACATTCATGTTCAATTTTAAAGTAAAAAATTCATCAGTATTTGAGAGACTACTATTATGTATAGTAAATTTTGACCTCCCAATAAATTCTGTAAATTCAAATTATCGGATATATTGAATCCAAAGGACCTGTTTATTTTTTCAATTTTCAATGAGCAACTCTAATTATTTCCCAATTATAGCGCGTTTTCGTTGGTGACGTCATTGGTTGAGGGCAAAGCTCCTGCTGAAATCTCTAGATCTCCGCAGTGACGCAAAGAGGAAAAATATCCTGCCTTGAAAGGAAGGTGGAATTCTTCATTCCAACGTAGATGCAGTTTGATCACAGAATACGATGACTGATCACGATGACCAACTATCATACATGTTGATCTGACCATGTTAATCCCCCATTCATACGCTCAATAAAATATTCTTTTATCAGTAACGTATTGTAACGTCTACTATATTTATCAAATGAGATAAAAATGTTATTTAAACCGAAAAGTATTGTAAACTTTTATAATGAGGCTATATTCTTATAGTTATTTTACTGCGAGAAGATACGAGATTTGTTCAAAAAAAGAGTCTTTTCTTAATGGTTCTAATAGAATGTCCCAAAATGATGGAATACACACAAATTTCTACAAATCTACACTCATTTGTGGAATGTTAAAGATAGTGGTGGGTGATACGTTAATAATACAGTTAAGTAGTGAATTATGTAAGTTTCCAAAATACTTTCATCCAAAGATTCTCGTATTACATTGGATAACATTATCTTAGGTAGGTAAATAAGCACTTTATTGTTGGAGGCAAGATTAGACCTATTTCACACCCTACGTAGTCAATAAGAAAGAAAGTTATCTAGAGAAAAGTGTGAAATTATTGAAATTGAACAAAGTTTATTCTTTAGTAGAATGTGGTTCATGGATCGAAATATCGAGGATAAAAAAAATTTATAAAAATATATTCGTGAATTGAATTCATCAAAACGAAATAAGAGCTATATGCTGGTTATTTAGACTTATTAGAAACAAATTAAAAGTAACATCAAATATTCAAATGAGGTAAAATAGTGTGTACATCTTTAAAATTCATGTGACATTGAGGTTGCGAGCAATCGAACTATTATATTGTATTTTTAGGAAGAAGGACTTGTAATCCGTTCGGTAACACATAATCACTCTTCTCTTTGATACGTACATGTACCTGTGAATTATCGGTACACATGGCATCCCAAAATCAAAAGAGTAATAATAAGATTGAATTGATCAGCAAATTCCCAGAAAGATGGCTCACTTCTACAACTTTAACACTGTCAAAGATGCCTTGTTGATATTACAACGATGTATCTTGATTAATTTGTGTCATACATACTCTTCTAAAGTAGTATAAAACGCAATAATAATTTTTAGCAAGTAAACATAAATCGTAAAAAATTTTTAATGGTAATATAAGTGAGTTCCGGCGATTTTGTTGGGATTTATGAACCACGGATTCTTTCTCTTTTCACACATCCTTTTACGCACCCTGTGTCTACTTAAAGTAAGTAAATGAAACGAAAATCATTTCAGAACATTGGCCACGTATTTTTAACGACAGCAGATTTATGATTAATCATCTCTCAATTATTTCTTGAGTAATTTTGTGCTCGTTTATATCATATAACAATATGTAATAAAATATTGTGCATTGAAAATTCATCATAGACTATAATATACGAATGTTGTTTTAACTATCGATGTAGTTTTTCTTAAATTTAATTTCCATAACAGCTAGTGATACCGATGCCTGTTAAGTTATCCGATTGAAAACCCGCGCAGACAGAATGTAGTAACCGCTATCTGTTTCTTTTGAGCGTGTGACATGGATGAAAATTTCTCCGAAGTTAAGAAAAAGTGCTACTGAATAGTTGTAGGAAAGATTATGTTTTACCATACTCGATGATTTCATAATAGAGACTGAAATAATGATGGAATCTTATGCCATGAAAGTGTATGCTTCGCGAAGTGGAAAAATTCACTAGGAATAATTAACTTTTGTTTTGCCTCACCGAATTATCCATTCGTGTCATCTGATTGTAAATTGGAAATAATATTGTTAATGTGTCATATATAAGGAATAAGGAAAATGTAGGGAAATATGATTTGAGTTAGTAATACATTCGTGGCTTGATTTCTTTTCCTCATAATCCTAGCTAAGACTGGATTCTGGGTAAAGATAAGGAAAGGATTAAACATCTTCGCGGAATGAGCCAATTAGTTTTTTGAATTCCAACCTTAAAGGGACGAGAAATCTCAAACAAGAAGATGAGATTGCTTAACTGAAAGCACTAGTTCCTATTTGTTTCTCTGAACGCTTATTCACGGAAATATTCGAAGAACTTAAGGTGATCCATTATTTCACCTTAATATTATTACAGTTGTGCATGAAAAGGATTTAATTTAAGCAGCTCCTTCATATTACTGCGAAGTAACGAGGATAATCTTGGATTCAGAGTCTTGGGATATTGCTATAAAGTGACACGAATTCAATAATCTTGTTGATGTTAACTTTACTCGCTGTAGATTATCGTATCTAGTATAAGATGAATTAATAACATTAGATCTAGCATAACGGTAAATAATTTATTGATATTCACAATGTAATAATAAACTATATATTACACATAGTAATTATGTATAATATATCATATTTTAATTTTGGATGGCACACTCCACAGAGAATTTTTTAAAATATCGCTTTAAGTTCCACATGATATTAAGATTACATCACTTCTTTAAAAACGCATCGATTTCAGGTCATAGCGCGCTTTCAACAATTGTATATCTCGATAAAGGAACTGATTGATTAATTCATTTAGTTTTAATTACGGGTCGCTCTGGAAACGAACCCATGGCACATAGGCAGGTGTTGATTTTTTTCGTAGTACACATTAAACGTATCTATACTAATGATCTGTATATCATATTAAGAGAGATGCGATTTTTCAAGCATTATGTACTAAAATCAACAGTTGCCTATGTGAGCCCAACCGCGCAGAGGTTCAAAATTTCACACAGCTAGAAAAGGGACCATTCTCACATAAAAGAGTCCCTAAAATTGTCGTTGGTTCGATTCCAGGGGGCGTTAACTATTACTTCGTGAGAAACGCATAGGGAATTCAGGACTCATTTTGAGGTACTTCCTTAAGGTAATTATAAACACTTCAAAATTCCATTTGAAATTTGGAGTGTTTATAAAAATAATCATCCATAAGCGAAAAATGACAGTGATTTTCGTATGATGGCTTTGGTTCATCCTAAATGAATTTCCTTTTTCCATTTGGAGTGTTCATAAAGACAATCATAATATAGCGAAATATATAAGTATTTTTCGTAGTTTGTCCTTTGTTCGATGCCAGGAGGGTAAAAATACTGCCGTATGAGAAGCATACGAAGCCGAACTCAATGCAATGTACGCTGAGAAAATGTACTTTAATTTATGCTTAGCATAACTTATCCGAATAATCTTTTGAAGAATCTTATTTTTTATTAAAAGATATATTTTTCAATTGCTCGATACGATTTAAGGGGTGCTTGCCTACAGCACCCCTTAAATCGTACCGATATTCAAATCTCGTATTTTTGGGAAGAAGAGAAAGCTGAAAGAACTTGGGCGGTGGACGACCTTGACCTGTAACGCCAAGGTCGGCCATCGCCGACCTTGGCGTTGGCGAACTAACGCTTCCTGTTATAAACCTAGTGCCATTTTCTTGCGTTTCGTTCCTCGGTTGGAAAGAAGATGGATAAAGTCTTACTTTTCGTTTCCTGTTTATGTGTAACTCTATCGTGGATAAGCTTTTCTCGCGCTTACCCAAGTAAGTAGCAAATTTATTTGTAATTTTAAGAAAATAAAGAATTTCGGAGAGGTAGATGTGAAAAATAGTAAGAATTTGAAGAAAAGCACACTCCTATCTTTCATAGTAACGGAAGATTATCACTGTATACATTTGATATTTTATTTATTTAATTAATACAGTTGTACATTAGTTTTTGAACTTTTGAAATATTTAAAAAATTTGTTAAGGAAAAGCATATTTTTATTGTAAACGTAAGCTTTTTAAATTTATTGCTCGTTTGCGAAAAACCTGGAAGTATTCCAGCCATATTGACTTTCCAGTAAATATGAAACTTCATTTTTCAAATCTATTAATATTATTTCCAAAACCATTATTACTATAAAAACGCACAAAATAGTTAAGCGAAAATAGTTTCTAACCAACTTTAAAAATTTTGTTTAAACTCCGTTTAGGTGACTCTGATGGAGCATTGCCATTTGGAGAAGATGAAGAAAGGTTTCCAGAAGGGTATAATATTAATAGTAATTTTTACTTATCAAACGTTACAAGCCTTTTGGGATCATTTTGAAAATTAAATTGTGATTTTTTCAGTATATGTGATAAATATCTACGAAAGCAATGTTCTTTTAATTTAATTAAAATTACTCATCTGCTTTTCCATCTATACTTCCAAGCTTTCTTTGATGAATTTGGTCATAACAAATTAACTACATTAATAATTTTCCCAATTTTTTAATATTTCTTGTTGCTTATAGTAGTAGTAGGTGAAAAAAATAATCTTTATAAATTTTTCATTTAACCTGAAAACAATTAAATGATATTGATTCTTGTCCTTTATTTATTTAAAGTGTAAATAAGTGTTGTGTTTTATAAAGTTATGGAAAAAGTTTTATCAAGAGAAATTATTATTTCTACATTATATATTTTAAATGGTAAATTTAGGAAAGGTTTAATTTAGTATTTTGCTATTTATTTTGTTAATTTATCTTCCTCAAGTTTTTCAATTTTTTTAGCAGCGAAGAAGAGTCTGCTATGCGCATTCCAATAATGTTTCATTCAAGATGTGGAAGAAACATGAGAGTGAGCAAGGATGGGAAAACAGCTCATAGAAGAAACAAGTAAGATATAATTTCCTGAATCACTCACTGATGGGTTTTAAAGTGAGATGTTCAAAATGAGAAATAGAATTCTTCCTAACCTTAATTTTTTTACTTTGATGAAATCAATGGACTTTAGGCATACTTCACTAAATCAGTAATATAGTATATTAATATGCTCAAAACAATAAATAATTTATTTTTAAGTTTAACAATTCTAAAAAGATTTCAAATTATTGTAGTTCTAACTTTTTGGAATTTATACAAATATATATGTATACAAATACTCCATTATATATAGCTGCTTTGGAGGATTTATATATATTCATATATATACAGTATACAAATGTCAGGCCAAAACTACTGGGGCCATGGGCTCGCTGATTATTTTACTTAATGGCCCTCTATATCTTGCCTGGGTAAAATTAGAAACCTACCCTACTTACCATGGATTCTAGAAGGCCCCAAAGTCGAACTTTTCCCCATAAGAATGAATGGGGTCGGAATGAATGAATGGTTGACAATTTTTAAAAATACTTCCCAAGCAGGTAGAACAATAAAATTTCAGTTTGTTTCTGCACAAAAATACTATTGTTTTCTTAAAAATGGTCATGAGTGTTAGAACAATAAAATTACAAAAACCCTATAGGTACTGAAGAAGTTTACAAAAAAGTTTTTTTGCTTATCTATGAATGATCATGGATTTGATGCCAGATAGTGAAATTTTTTTTAATCTAAAAGAGTTTTCTAGCTCAGTATGATAGATATATCCTAGAAACTTTGTAAAGTTATACTAACATGTAATATCGATTCTAAAAATATCTACATTTGTCTAGGTGCTACCGATTCCATCCTAGAGTGCCCCTATTCTTTATCTTTCCCATAGAATATGTATATACTATTATATATAGGCTAGATATTAGAATTTTTTTTGTATGAGAATGTTCAGCTGCAATATTTATGTTGTACATGGTTGTTGATTCTAAGAGCTGTTAACTATATATCCGTAAGAATGAATTGGGGAATCAGAATTCCCTTTGAGGCACTTACTTAATGAATTTTCTTTTTAAATTTAGAGAATTAACAAGGACGATGACATTCATGCGAAAGATAAAAAATTAAGGAGAGAATGTCCTTAGTACAAGGCCTAAGGGGGGTAGAAAGCTATAATAAGAAATGCATGGGAAATTGAGCTCAATTTATAATACGCTGTGATAATATCCTTTAGTTTTTGTTTAGTTTTAGCTCTTATTTTTTATTAATTAATGTATTAACCAATTACATTCTGTAAGCAAGCAATATCATGAAAATACCCTATTATATGTACTTATTGCAAAGTAAATAAAATGAAATTATTCTTCTATATAATATCTCCATTACAGTCGTGCTTTTGGGGAATCAGCTGCTTTAACCAATCGACCTTTACAACCAGGGGAGGTATTTGAGGTATGGGTATATTCAGGGACGGAGCATGTAGAACATCCAAGAATTGGAGTTACTACTAAGAAACCAGAAACCATCCAATATCCGGATTATATGAATCATTTAAGGTATTTGTTCTTTCACTTCTGTAGTTTAGAAATATTCAGTATATAAAGATTTTCCAGTTTTAATTTAAAACTAATGATAATCTGTTGAAGTATGAGTTGCATAATTTCATTTGCTTTGTGCTATTCTGATTTAACTTCTGGTAAAAATATGAGATTTAATGGAGGCACAGTAACTGTTTTTGGGCTAATATACATCTGATAATCCATATTTTGTTCCTTATTATGTAGCATTTTTCAATTGTACGTATTAATGTCATTCCTTATAATTGTAAAAACACCCAAGATTCATTGTGGTTGTTCCAGAAATTGCCAAAAAGCTCTCTGAATCTTCTTTCAATAAAGGTACTCATTATATGTTGGCAAAATATGTCTATGTTGCTATTGAATTTATAAAAATGATGCAAATAAAATTATGCAAAGGAAAACATTTTTGTAGCATGTCTTTTGTCTGATGCCTCAGCGGGAAAAATGCTGCCATAAGAAATGCATGGGATATCAAGCACAATTTATTATATATTACAGTTATGTCCTTATGTATATGTTTAGCAGTGTGTGAGTAATAATTATTAAGAATATTTTTTTCATTAATAGATGTACTAACTAATTGCTTGATGTAAGCAAGTGCACCTTTACTTGTGCACATATACACATATAGTGAGAATGATACAGCAATAATTATGGTAATTAATACGAGTGTAACAGCCATGTCATACATTGTGCTCATTGTATATATATATATTTTTTTTTTCATTCAAACCAAGGAATGACCACAATGTTTGATATTGCTGTTACACTTTCATGCTAATTACCATAATTCCTGCTGTATTATTCTCATTAATTAACATTAGAAAACACAAACCCTTCCCTCATCTCTACCATTCTTTAGTTCTTAGGGTTTATAAATCATAACTCATGGAATGATGAAAGAATGAAATGAAAAGAATGATGCACTTGTGTTTAAATCTTATATTTAAGTTGTCATTCTAAATAAAAATTTTTTGAAACTAATATTTCATTTTAATTTTTAATTGGCCATGAATTATAACTTATATTAATGTTTTATGTCAATGAAGCTTTCAATTTCAATACCATAATTTTTTGTGAAAGAGGATCATATAAAAACATGTGTTAAAAACTTAAAATTTTGATAATGTTGTGTTTGAAATTATTAGTTTTTTAAAAAAACACTTCTTCATCTTTTAGTGATGGTACCTGGGGCTGGGATGTTTGGCCTGATGAGATATATATGGATGGAGAAATAATTCAAGATATTTATACTATCGGGAAACGTAATATTCAGGTAACTAAAAGATGTGAATTTTTACTGTTTTTAATAAAGATTAAATTTGAGATAATATTTGAATTATAGTTATATTATGCCCAATGAATAATATCAGATCAAATTGGTATCAAATGATTCTTAAATTTCTTTTTGGCAACACAAGAATATTTATATAACAAATTTATATCTAGGATTTAATTAAGTATATGTAGTCCCTTAGATATATTTAGATAAAGAATATTTTGAATTTAGAGTATTTAATTTAGATAAGGAATATAATTTTAAACTATAAAATTTCCATGTGAATTATTTTGAAAGAGAACTGAAATACTGATGAAGAAAAATTATAGAAATGGGTTTGATGATTCTTATTGTGATTCACTTTTACTTCCCTCTTTGTTAGGTGTTAGAAAATCACAGTATTCTGAAAACCTAGGCTCAGAATCCTGAAAAAGAGAGGGTTAGTGAAATTTATAAGAGATGGGTTATGGGTGATATACTTTGGTTGTGTGATTATGGAGATATATGAAGGATATTCCCTTATTTCTTTTCTTAGTGATTAAACTTTGTATGATCTGTAAGGTGTGACAACCTGTAATGGAATTTGGAATTCTTAAATCCTGTTATGAACTCGAAGTTTTCAATTAAAGTATTAAAACCCAGCAGTTACATCATACTTAATAACTCTTTTAATTACAGAGAGGTGATAGATTCGGAGTGTCAGTGACTGACAATGAGCTTCATTTTCATCATAATGGGAAAGACATGGGAGTTGCAGCCAAGGATGTGGTTGGAGATCTATACGCTTATGTAGATCTCTACTGGCAGTTATCAAATGCCACCATTGTCAATTAATCAAATCACCACATTTTTTCATTGTTAAAATTATATTAAAAGTGATATTTGCTAAAAATTTTCAGCGTAATGGTTAATTTAAGAAAGGATGCACATTGTTTTCATGAATTTTATCCCTGGTCTTTATCCATTCTGTACATTATAGTTTATTAGTACTTTCTCTGAATTACAAGCTCTAGAGGGCCAAGAGATAGAGGAGGAGCACATTCATCATCTTTTGAAGGTTTATAAAAATGTCAGTGCTTCAGTATTGCTACATGAAGAAATTGAAGTATTCAAGATTGAAAAGGGAGTTAGAAACTTTCACTCATTGTTTTTACAGCTATTCTGGAAGAAATTTTCAAAACTGTACCTTATCCTGAGAGGATAAAGACCTATGGAGATAATATAAGTAATTTAAGCCTGCATTTTGCAGATGGTATTGCACTTTTTGCCACTCTGTTTTGTCACTGGAGAGTAGTTGGCTCTAAGAACTAAATATAGCAGGAATGATGATAGGATCAAAGCTTTGCTAAATCCTTCTTTTCTGTACTCCATAAAAAATTGTTAAGACCTTTTAGATGCTTCGTGGCCAAATCGATTTGCATATTTTCATTTTGCAATACTTTGCTGACAATATTAATTTTTGATAAAATTTCATACCAAATTATAAGGCTGCAAATAAATTTAAATTCATTAATCTTGCACACTATGTACAAAATCTCATTTTTCAATTCATTGTCAGATGCTTTGTTTTCAATTTCAATCAAAGTGTTGTGAAATTGGAGAACTTGAAATCGAATAGCTTTTAAACTATCAAAACGACATTCCCACCTAGTTTCTGAAAATGGTTTATGTGTAATTTTTACTTGTTTTTTGAGAACATCCCAGCTCGGTGTCGATGCTGCAAATATCGTGTATATCTTTTGTAAAACTCCAAAAATATTAAGTTCTTGAGTTGAATATTTTGCTCTCTCTCTGTAATAGATACAATGTAGATATGGTAATTTTTTCAACTCTTGAACTACTTAATATTTATGGGGTCATATTTTTTTTCTACCTATTAGTAGGCCATTTTCATAGACCGCGGGGCCGGGTTCTGGGGAACGCGCTGAACCTGCCTTGCGCTGGCCCTGGGAAAGCACTCACTGCAGGGTTTATATTAGAAGCTGCTAGGATTTACAATTTTTAAACATTTATTACAAAGAAATGAGGGAGCCTTGGCCCCTAGTATTTTCAGGTTGTTATAAGTAATGTCTAAGCTACACATTCATACCGGTTTTATCCAAAACCCTTTGCCGCAGTCCTAAAGGTCCCCTTGTGAGTACTATTTGGATGGGTTATGAAGATGGGAGCATCATTGGGAAAAGTGTGTAGAGTTACAAGGAGCCAATGTTGAAATATATTTTTTTAAAATTTTAATGTCTTTTATCTTTGCTAGGTCGGAAACTTTTCAGACCACCCATGTATTTTGACTAAAGGATAGATCTGAATAAGCAATTTACATTTTTTGAAATAATCTCATATAATGTATTCTGATGTGAGATGCTCTCCCTTCAGGAGGATTTCCTATAGACCATGAGATAGAAAATGCACTTCATTTCGATTTTTTCCTTTCATGAATTACTGCCTCCTATCTTAAAAGCCTGTTTGTAGAATTTCAGTAGATTGAAATTCAATATAATTTTTCAATAGAATGAATATGAAAGTTAAGATGAAAGTAAAGGTTAGTGCAATGTAATATAGTGCATGTGATTCATTGTAAAGACCTATAGAAGCACATAATTTATGTAAGAGATTTGTGATTGGGTTTAAAATATGCGTATATTGGTTTTTATGAAAAGACAGTTGTTGAAGAAAGAATTAGATGCAGTATCATATTTTTAGATGAAAGCAAATCCTTCATGTAATAAAATTTTTACAAAGAAGTATATGTTCATAAGATGGAATGTTTGATTGTAAATGAGTGGAATTGTAGGTGTGAGACATTATTTGTGAGAATATGTAATCACTATATGATTTATCCTTGCCGTTGGTGAATGAAAGTTATTGTCTTTATTAATGGTGGATTTCGTCTAACAAGATGTCTGCAATCTAACCCTGTTACCTCCTATATTTACAAGCATACAATCAAGGCCATTAGCAATCCAGGAATAATATGATTGACCGGGACTCAAACCTAGGCAATTGGATCCAATTCTGCAATCATGCTAATCACTTGGCCTCTGAGATCTGATTATCATACAAATAATAATTTATTTAACGTAAACAGGTTGCAGGTAACAGGATAAGTGTCCATTAATTACATAATGTGCATTGGAGATATAGAGGAAATTAATTTTTACTTGAATCAATATTATATATAATTATCAAAATATGAGTTTCCTTTCAAATATGATAATTCCCTTTAATTATTGAAGCTAAGCAGCCTTGATTCAAATGTTAAGTTATAGAATATTCGCTCAAATAATACTCAACAGTGATGTCTTACCAATAAATTTCAGCCTCTGACATATATAATCATAATTGTACCCAAGAGATAAAATAAGTGTCATACTATACATAAATTACTGATGATGAAATAAGAAAAAAAACATGCACAAGAATCTTATAAAGCTTGATATTTTTTATTCCAGAATCTTTGAGATATCATCTAATGATAACAAAGGGAAACCTTCAGCTCATTCTTTCTTCTTTTTTATTTCCAACATATGACTGCATGGATAGTTTGATTACTGATGGCTTCAAAATTAATGCTAAATTCTAGTTAGTTGACTTATTTTTCTTCTTCCACCTTTAATTCTCTAGAAGGTTATATGTATAGTTCCTCTATAATCTTCCCAAATCTCTTTTACTATGTTTGTTTACTAGAAGTTAAATTTTATTCCAATATAAACACTGGATTTCAATACTACTATAGATAGATAGATATATTATATGGATAGATCAGCCATAACCCAAAAATATTGATCTAACATTCACCTCTTATGTGTACAGATATGCGTGTGCAGATACTTACATAACCGGAAGCGCATGAGTATGTATACATAATGATATCTCCGAAAAATTTAGCTTACCTACGAGGGATAATTAAGCCGTTTCTTAGGTCATAGAATATAATTTATTTCAAAACTTAAATACTAAATTATTACAATTAAATTGTTATTACTTATTTGATACATTGGTTGACATAAAATATATTATCACTGATTTTATTTGCTCGGAATACATACTTAGAGCAAATTATCCTATAATACGATTGTTATCTTTAAAAAATATTTTAATTTAATGCCATATGCATTTCATCTCTGGCGATAGTAGTAACTTACGTTGCGTTAAAATTTTCTTAATTACAAATTGACCTAATTTCTTTCTATAATAGATTCCCTTTTATTATCTTCTTAAACTTTAAGATATCATAACTGATCAACGATAAATTGTAGGTCCCTTTCTTATGAATCCAACATACGAAAACTCGCGGTAATCACGACCCAAATTCGGGTATTCGTATGTCAGCCGTAAGAGAATGACAAGTGAGCATCAATAACGAGTGCTTGATTTTTACATCCCGCGTTATTGTCTTTTCGAGCTGTTTCTTTTGGTATCATCTGTTTGAGCTAATTAATTTGAAACGAAAGTCTTTGGAAGCTTCTGACTCTGTGTGAAGGGATGAATCTTCAGTTTTTATTTCCGGATCCTTGAAATCATTCCCCTAGATTTAATCGTTGGAAAAATATTCTTATCAATGCCGAAAATGCTTCCGAGACCTTTAAATGATTTGAATCCTTTTAGAGCTGAAGGTTTGGGGAAACTAAGAGAAGTAGGATCTCAAGCTATTTGGAGTTTGTCGTCATGTAAACCAGGTCTTAAGATCTTGCCTTTACGATGTCATTGACATATCTTAATTCAGGCATCGATTTGTTGAAACAGGAAACATTCATCTATATTTTAGGTTTTGGTGTCGACCAATTGAGAGACAATTGTATGGACACTTACTGGCAATCGGACGGGCAGCTTCCTCACTTAGTCAATATTCAGTTTCGAAGGAAAACTACCGTTCAAGATATTTCAATATACACTGATTACAAATTAGACGAGAGTTACACACCTTCCAGGTGAAAATTTTGAAATTCTTGTTTTCATTCCACTCAAATTTTTATGTTATTTATTTTCTCTGTTTGAAATATTGTTTTTTCGAAGGATTTCTGTTCGTGCTGGTACACATTTCAACGACCTCCAAGAGGTAGAAGTTCTGGACCTGAACGAACCATCTGGTTGGGTTCACATTCCAACTAAGTCCTTATCTAATGGAAAGCCAGTGAGAGCGTTCATGCTACAAATAGCAGTTGTTAGCAATCACCAAAATGGAAGAGATACACACATACGTCAAATCAAAGTTCATTCTCCAACTATAGACAAACCAATTATCGTGGAGGACTTCGGACCATTTTCAACGGTCGATTTCAGTCAATATCAGTACCTACGGTGACATTTTTTTATTCATGTTTTGCTGTTTATGTAGTGGTAATTGAGTACTAAAGTATTGTGTGGTACACTCAAATGTGTTGTGGTAAAACTATCTTGCAGGGAAATACATTTATTACTGCATGACAGATAAATGTTATTCATATCTTTCAATTTTGTCAATATTTAGTTACATGTATGAGCAATTTTCAATCAATCGTAATAACTTAAGTGCTAATTGGTAGTTTATGTTTGACATTTAAAAAATTTTTGATTTGAAATCCCAATAAGTATGAATAGTCTTTATACATGTAGAATGTTTCCCAAATTTTTGTACCTAAAGAGTTAGAGGTTTTTGATTACTCTACTGTCATGGGTTACTGCATTTCAATATTACAATGCTTTTCATAAACTCTAGATCAGATTCCGTATTTGACGGCATATATAACGCTCTTTTTTTCCTTAATAAGTTCTCAAAAAATTTACCTGCGTCTTATATGTAAAGGTATTGGTATCGGTGCTTAAACTATTTTTTTTTTTTAACACCCTCGGAAATATGAATAAAGGTAACAAGAGATTAAGCAACACCATTCAGTATAAACTAGGAGTGTTAAGTCACTCTAAAGGGCATGGAAACAAAGCAGTAGTAAGTCATTATGTTATTGCGGTAGCGCGCTGTCGCATGAACTATTTAAACTTTTTTTTCCTTGGGTGAGGCCACTTAATGAGGGTGCGTCTTATATGCCATCAAATACAGTAATCAAAAGGTGACCTATTTGATTATCTTTTATATTGTAAATTAAATGTGATTTTCAAGGAATATTAAGCTGTCATTCTCTACTATACTGATCAGGTGATAAAAATGAATTACTTTCTTCATTTTTATTTTCTTAAAGTTTTAAAAACTTTCATCAGTGAATGCCTATTCTCTGTCAGAATCTGCAATTTTTACTCTGTATCATGAAACTTTTAGGTGGTAGAATTAATAGGAGACCAGTGCAAGCTTAGAAAATAATATCATTGAATTGGAAGCATGGAGAGACAATTTATATTTTCATACAAATATAATGAGTAATAGTTTACTATATTTTGTTAAAAAAGCTATTATAGCAATGTTGTATACGAGTTCATCATTAGACTATGTGCCATATCTCTAAATATTTTTATCCATTTAGTTTTTAAAACTAGGTTAACTACCCATATTTTTTAATCAAGACTATAAGAGCATAGGTTTTGCACCCCTTGAAATCCTGCTTTTGGTGAAACTACCTTACTTTTTCCTTTAGTTGGGAAAGTTGTAGTTTCTGCAGAGTTCTTAAGTTTGATGAGTAGTGAATTGAGACAAAATTTATTTTATTGAGTTTATACTCTACTAGATGATCATGTTCTACATTCAGTAAGCATTTCTAATTAAAGTCCTGGATTGGAAAGGCTTTACTGATCATTTTCCAAAGGGCTGCATGCATGATATTAGTCTCTCAGAATCATGCAATAATTATTTTCATTTCAAGGATAAAATGCTCATGATAGTTCTATAAATTTTTATGCAGCCATACTTTCAAGCAGCTAATTGAAATAATTCTCATTGTTTTCAAAGTTTGGTAGATGTGACTAAATGATGACTTGAGTTAGACTTAAACAGAAGTCTGCCATTTGAGAGGAAGGAATTCTAACTGTTATATCTCATGTCTTATCAATTCCTGTCCATTAAAGTAATGCCTTATGAGCTTGTTAGGAATCGTGCAAAAAAAATTGAGGGTGTTCTTCAATATGAAAGTGATTCTGCTAAATATAATAGTGTTTTTCATGATCCTCCCAAAATTGGTTTGGCGGTGGCAAAGAGAAAATAATTCATCATTTTGATTTCATGGAAGGAAATAAAGTTAAGGTATTATAGACAAACCCTTATTTCTTACGTAAAGAGCATTCATGATAAGTAAGTAATCTAAACAGTGGGTTTAAATTTTTATTAGAATATATTCGACTTTTACAGAAAGTACACATTCATTAGAGCATGACTGATTTCAAGATTTTATTGTTATCATTTGGTCAGGAAAAAGTGTGTGAGGAGGACATTTTAAGGTAATGAAATGAAATATAGTTCAAGGAAGTGGAGAGAAGAGCAATTGGTCAGGGAAGGGCAGTGGATGGATCTGAAAGAAGAAATTGCCGACTATGATAATTTATTCATTGGAATTGGTCAAGGATTTTGAGGAAGAAACGCATTTAAATTTCCCCTATAATTAAGAATCGGGCATAAATATTCTAAAAATGCTCTTTTGTCATAAGAAATCGATCATTGTATAGAACTGTAATATATGTTAGTTTATAACCTCTTTAATTACTAAGCCCTATTTTGAATAACATATGTATTTCGATGTTTGCCACCCAGAAGAATAATATTCTCGTATCTATTGTTTTTATTTATGTACCAAAGCATACAGGAAAACCAGTCAAGCAACTTGTTCGCTAATGGACACCTACTACCCGTCAAGGCCGAGGCAGTTGAGCACTAGATGCTTAATTTCCTACTGAGGTCAGGTTTTCTTTCGAGGTCATGGTTTCAATTTCTATTCTCTATTCATGAATATTTATTTTTTTGGCATTATTCCCTTTCGTAAATCAAACGAGACAGAATGATCGCTCATAATGCGTAAAATATTGGGAAATAATGTCGAAATTCTTTCACGTAAATCATGAAGAGAATGAGTGTTTGATGCGGGTTGGTAGGTGACTGTGGGATTATGGAGAAAACTCAATTCGACAACACTGAGAATGTACATTTTGTCTTTAAATTATCTCAGTGGTGAGTTCGAGAGAGGGAATAGTGTGTGAGGTATCCTACAAATGTATAGAACTGAAAGTAGCTAAAAAGCAGCTAAACGACTGAATCGGAAGTGTGTGCATGTGAGACCAACTGCGAGTATCCGAGATAAGGCCCTTTGAGACATCCTAGAGAAGCTGAAAGTTTAAAAGAGTAGACATAAATCAAGCGTAGATTATATTCAGGCATTGTTTATTGGGATGTGTTTACCTTATATTTTAGTTGATGCACAAGAAATAGAACAAGAGCAGCTCTTTTTACTTATCGATACGGTTTAAATCAATATTTCTTTGTAAAGATATGCTTATTATGAATGTTATAATAATTTTAGGAAGCATATATCACAGCACTTTGTTTTTATTCGAGCCTTTGTCTACCACATTAAAAAAATAATACGAGTGAATCTGTGCCGAGGTCTCGCTGAGCACTGGTTCAGGCTTTTCCCATGGTCGTTCTTCTATTTCGAGACGTTTCAATAGAGCACATTAAAGTCGTTCGCTTTTTCTTTGAATGCGATTTCAGTATTTGAAAGGAGATGACGCAATGTGCTAATATCTACGACGTCTTAATTAGTACACTTCGAAAATATCGCACTACGTTCTTCGAATAGGTGTAACGTGCTTCATACTAATATCCTCATTATAAGTACATTTTCTTGATCATTGAATACTATTTTGTTCGTTCAGAATCGATTAATATTAAAAAAGATTTTGATATTAGAAAAATCAAATAATCATATTCAATCTCCTTTTCAATAATTTATAAGAATATTTCAGCATCGATAAATTAAGTATGAACTATTTTCTTTTTCCTCTATGAATATATAATTGTTCCATTTTTGCATTAATTTTAGCATTATTCAGAATGATTATCAACGATATTATAATTTCATTATAGTCTTGAGTCACGTACTGCTCGCTGAAATAATATATATAGTCCATACTTGGTGGGAAGGCATAACTAAAACAAGCAAATGTTAAGTAGAATTAATCATTGTAGTAACTTATTACACTTTTTTACCAATCCCGTGTAAAACAAGCAAATTAAAAACAAACTTGCCTATATCTTATAATACAAAGCTCAGTTTTCATATGTATAGAGTTATTTTCTGATGGAATGTATGTTTATTCAATTAATTGCAGCTATTTCAATAATTGCATTTCTGAACCATTCCTTACCCAGAGTATGGATATTGAGATATGATTGGTGGATGTTTTGGAAGACAATAAATTCATCGTCCAAGAACCGCTATTTCGATTGGGATAAATTACAAAAATCCTCCATACAAGAATTGAGGTTCAATGAAAGAAATTTATCGAGCAACTATGTTAGTTAGAGAAGTTAATATCACAGTTGGTTTTGTGGGAAAATTTTGAAATCAGCTGAGAATTTGAAACAGGTAGATGTTTCTTCCTCGACTTCAAGAACGCTTTCGACACAGTGCCGCTCAAAAAATTAATTTACAAATTAAAATTAATCGGTATAAATATAGAAATAATTGACTGGATAAGGGATTTTCTCTGCGATAGGGAACAACAAGTTTCACTTGATGGCGTGACTTCAAACAAAGTCAAAGTTACCTCGGGAGTTCCACAGGGCAGCGTAATTGGGCCTCTTCTATTTTTAATATACACAACTTGAGCCTTGATATCGAGAGTAAGGTGCGAATATTTGCGAATGACACGGTGATTTATAGAGAAATATCCACCGAGGAGGATCGTATTTCTTTGTCAAGAGACTTAATTCGTGTTCAACGTTTTTGTTGGTGCGAAAAATGACAACTTGACCTAAACCCTAGTAGACCTTAACGTTAGTAAATGCTCCG
The DNA here is from genome assembly GCA_020796165.1 of Pantala flavescens. Taxonomy (NCBI): domain Eukaryota; kingdom Metazoa; phylum Arthropoda; class Insecta; order Odonata; family Libellulidae; genus Pantala; species Pantala flavescens. The sequence goes on from CM036880.1 coordinate 5,331,529, forward strand.
TAGTAAATTTCTTCGAAAGAAAACAGTTGCGTATGAATATAGCGTACCAAATTAACGAACTAGATGTTAATGTAGTAGACTCGGTTAAATATCTCGACATTACTCTCACTAATAACTTAAATTGGAGCACGCACATACGAAATATATGCGGTAAAGAAAATAGAAAATTCGACTTCATTAGGCGTATTGTTGGTAGAAGCGACGAATGAGTGAGAGGACGATGTTACTTCACGTTAGTTAGACCACAACTAGAATACGCTTCTAGTATTTGGGATTCCGCGGACGGAATTAGTACCTACGAAATTGTAAAGGTTCAACGTAAAGCAATACGATTTGTAAAGAATTGCTACGATAAAAAGGCAAGCGTAACCAAACTATTATCAGACGCAGGTTGGGAAACGTTAGCAAATAGAAGATTTGCAGCCAGATTGCGTTTATTAGATAAATTTAGAGAAAGTACGTTTTCGGAAGACGTAAATAAAATTATGCGAGCACCCTGCTATCTAGGCCGATCCGATAATGCGCGTAAAATACGCGAAATAGATGCTAGGACGAATCCTTTTAAAAATTCCTTCTTCCCGCGCACGATATGCGATAATAATAGACTAAAATACGCGATAAAGTAAAATAGATGTTTTCACCCCCTGCCACACCCCGAAAGGCAGTTGCAGGGTACTTAGTAGATGTAGAAAATTTGGAATGCCCACCCATAGATACCTATAATTATGTATTACCAAAATGTATCATAAATAAATGGGTACCAAAATGTTTGTTTATTTTCATACCGCACAAAAATCTGATTTATGGATAATTACAGTGTGGTGCTGTAATAAACAACGGAAGTTCACAAATTTACGTTGTTAGAAATAAAGTTTTAATATGTCGATGTCTAACTTCCTTCAAAAAAAATCCCGGATAAATCGGAAATGCATACAATTTAGCATGTTCAGTTTAATTTTGCAATGGGTGCTGCTCTATCATAAAGTCTTTCAAAAATTGTGGAATCAGCAATGTACTGGATGGAAGTAAAGTTGACATTTTGTATGAGGAAAGTGACGACTTCCGATAAAATATCTAGGCGCATGATTTTAGCAGCAGTGATGAGGAATTTCTGGGGTTCTATGATGAATAAACTCTGATATATTTGCTAATTAATTTTTTAATATTAAAGTTCCGTTTTTATGTAAAATATTATCATTAAAATCCTTTTCTGCATTATCCAAGTATTTGAGTTTTTTTCGTAAATTCTAGCCAGAAAAATCCAGGTGCGTCTTATAGGCCGGGAAATACGGTAATTGATGGTGAATCAATATGGTGAATTCGATTAGCATCTGCACGAGTATTCAGCTCAATTGCTGATGAAAGCACCTCATGAGAGTTTTGTGTGCTTTTGATTACATTTTTAATTTATCCGTAAAAATACCTATTAGACGGTTGATACATTGGGGTGTATTTCTGTGGAATAATCTATATTCTACATATTGGTTAACTCTTGCAATGATCGTACATTATAAAGAACTAAAATTTTTCTGTATTTTAAATATGTTTAAATTATATGAACCATGAAAAATAAAATAATAAGACAGCATTTAAATTGATATAATGTTTGCCAAAAAAAGAAAGTGATTGAAGAAAAAAAAACGAAAAGTATAATTCGGGTTCGAACAACGTGTAGCATTATTATGAATCTAACACACTAGCACCTCGCCACTCTTTGCTTTTTGGCAAGCAGTTGCCGCGGGTCTTATATTGGAAGCGTATTGATCGTACATTATAAGGAAATAAAATTTATTATATTTTAAATATGTTTAAATTATATGAGCCATGAAAAATAAAAAAATAAGTCAACATTTAAATTGATTAAATGTTTTCCAAAAAAAGAAAGTGATGGAAGAAAAAAAAACAAAAAGTATAAACCGGATTTGAACCACGAGTAATAATATTATGAATCCAACATGCTTAGCACCACGCAACCATTTGCTTGTTGGTTAATCGTTGCCGCGGGGGTTATATTGGAAGCGGCTAGAATTGACGATTTTTAAACATTAAAGACAAAGAAACGAGGGAGCGTTGGGGAATTTTCAGGTTGTTATAAGTAACATCTAAGCTACACATCCATACCAGTCTTATCCAACATCCCGGCCGCAGTCCTAAATGTCCCCTAGTCAGCTTGCATTATCGGTCAACGACATCTTAACATCTGCCGAAAAGAAAAAGCGAATGGATTCAATATTTTTAGATTTTCGAAAAGAGTTTGACAAGGTCCCTAATCACAAGTCGATATACAAACTTAAAGTTGCTGGTATAAACGGGGAAGTAATAAAGTGGATAGAAAACTTTCTCTCCGACGGAGAACAGCGATTAGTTACAGCTGGGGTTAGCTCAAACCCCGATAGAGTGACCTCGGGAGTACCACTGGGTAGCGTAATAGGGCGCTTACTTTCTTAAGTTTATATTAACAATCTTTTTTGTTTCATTGATAGTAATGTTACACTGTTTGCAGACGATACGGTCGTATACAGAGAAATAGATAATTGAGAGGACAGGTTAGCCCCATCGAAAGATTTAGAAAGCATCTGGAAAAGGTCCGACGATCGGCAATTGGTCAATGTATTCCTTATTTCTTAAATGATGGCTACATTCTTCAGTTATCTTTAGGGTAACTTCTTAGGAAACTTACGGATATACCCAAAATTTTATGGCTGGTGTAGCGGTACCCTTCTCAATGGTCCAGCTGCTTCTGGAAAACAAAGCTCCAAAAGTACGTCGTCGATCACCCCTTGAGTTTTATTGCACTAGTTCATGTCTCACACGTTGAGTTTCCAAAGTCGATTGTCACTCAAACGTTTAGTTATCGGAGTTTTTCCTTACAGAACTGTTCGTATTTTTTGATCAGTGAAATTACGAGTTACTTCGACTTTTCGTGGAGTGAACTTAAGTGTGTGTGAAGCGTACAAATATATTTCCATATTACATATTCTTTTATAGACACAAAATTTTGATCTCATTTGTGAATATGGAAAGTGGAAGGAAAGGGAAATTTTTAAGAAGTGGTTAAAGGAGAACAGCATTGCGTGTATACGAATACTTAAGGAAAATTTTGGTGACGAAAGTGATGCAGCTATCGTACTAAGAAGAGGCAACTGGCATCAGTAGAAGTGAATTCTTTAAAATTAAGAAAGAGGCCACAAAAGGACCGCTTATGACGCCTCGTAAGGAGAAGAAAATCGGAATTATTTATCGAACAAGCAGCGTGATTATATACGATTTAGCGAGAAGTGGCATCAGGTTCACTCAATCATTTTAAGAATATTCCTCCGACTATCTAAGTCTCGCAAGCAGTGAACGACGATGGCACTCGATGTTCAACCTTTTGGAGGTTTCCTACGGAAATTGGCTTCCAATTTGAGAAAAGGAGGGACCGCGAAAATAGAAAGATGCCGCTCGTTGCACCACGCGCGGACGGTCGTAATAAAAATTCGTTATTGACAATACTGCTCAACGCAGATTATTATAATTCGAGGAAAAAGAAATTCAGTATTTTCTGAGAAACTTTCTCCCTGGAAGTTTTTTCTTACGTTAATAGGACGGAAAGAATCAGGCCACATTTTTCAACTCATTTTGCCAAAAAGTCACGGTATATCCTTAGATTTCTTCTCGTAATTTCTCCGAAAAACTTTAAGTATAAAATTTGACAATATAAGCGGAAAGTGAATAGAACGAGGCAGATATTGATAACAAAAAATATGTGATATCTTGAAAGATAGACCCAAAAGTCCTCGGTTCGAAGAAACTCGCAACCAATTCTTAGGATTTCTTGAAGTATAATTTTTTTATTTTTTCTTCGATTATTATATTTTTTAAACTCGAATAATTTTTACTAGGTCGTTAACAAATCTTTTTCCTAATTATTGATAACGTTTAAAACCAAATTCTTTCAATTCCATTTTTCTCAACAAAATCGGCAACACCGCGCTGGAAAATTAAAATGAAACAGGGCCATAAGAAATACGTGGTCTCTTCAAAACGTGAAACGGAGTATAGTGCCCCGAATATTAATGGTACTGCAATATCTGCGAAGTTTATTTCACGACTTATCTTATGAACATAATCATGAAATTTGCACTACCGTGGAATAGTGATATCGAAAGAATAGAGGTCGTCTTTAATTTGAATTCATCACCTACATCTATGTAAATATCTCTAAGATATACGTACAACAGACAACATTTAATATAACTTTCGCAGTAAACGCAAGTGAGCGTGTCTGTATTACATATTACTGTTTATCATAAAATATAAATGCTTACCAATCTAATCTATATCAAACCAATGATTTAAGTAAAAGTTAACTACTTCTAGTGAAGTATCAAGAAGAATGTGGAAATTAGAAATAAGCTGAATAATGACGAAACCCTCAAAGGACTATAAATAGGACTGGGGCTCTCCTGTACTGGCTGCTCGGTCATTCTTTCCCCGTGCGAAAGTACTAACGGCACAAAAGAAATTGCTTATTAAAATTCATTTTCTAAAGAGAAATCGAGACATTGACTACTCTGCTGAATTTTTTACTAAAGTTTCTCTCGCAGTGTCAAATTGAGAATTCTGTGCCGAATATACGAATGAATCCTGTTTTAATTCAAAGCGTTGAGTTATTCCCTTTTGGAACTGCAGCGCAGACTCGGAATAGGCCAAGGGCAACGTCTCTTTTCATTGCATTCCATGTAATTTACCTTTTAGGGCTCATCTCATTGCTGAATATTTCTATAAGACTTCAGGAGAGTCTTCTTATTAATTTTCAATGAAGTTATTTATGTATTTCGGTTGAATTTATTTGTCGTTAAACATTGTTTAATTAGAAGGAATGTTTTTAGCCTAACGAGAATAAATTAATTGAAAATCTAAAACTTTTTCATAGCCTTGAATTATTTCAGGAACGTTATTCGCTGGATTAAACGAACACTGGGTTAAAAATAAAACAACTGTTCCAAAATTTTAAAATAATATCCTTGTAATATCATGAAGAATTTTTGTCTTTGTTACCAAATTGATTGTCATGATTTTGTCGATTGTTCTTTTTATAATTATTGTCTATAATTTACATAAGGAAGAAAGCGGAAATTTCAGACGAAAGCGCTTCTTCTCAATTATGTTATTATTTAATTAACAAATTCTTTTTTTAATTTTACGGTAAATTAAATCAATATATTATTATAGATGAACGAGATATAATTTAATATTACTTAAATAAAAAAGTCGAATACAAAGAAAATAAAAGTATCTTTCAGTACTCATTTTATGAGTATCTAACAAACAACCTTCACTTCATTAGTTGTCGCCATTTTTCTCAAAAAGACTATCGATCGATCATTGGGATAGGAAGATTAAATGGGAAATTTCGACCGATTGGAGGTGTCAAGCAATCAATAAGTCTATACATCTTATCAATCTGAATAACTTTATTTTGCTTGTCACAGTTAGAACGGGTGAATATGATTTATTTTGGATGTTAGAACTATTTCCTTCGCAAGTTTTTTGCGTAAATCATAGGGGATTATATTACATGAAAACCAGACTGCACTGCGTACAGTGCAAAACCGCACACAGGTGTAAACGTTATGTGATTAAGGGAGATACAGAGTGATAAAAGACTTTTATGCGAGATAATTTCAAAATCCTTCACTTAACCTATATATCAATAGATATGAATGCATTGTTTACTGCTAATCAGGAAGCCGCTTTCTTTGTAAGGCATTCTTTTTTGCGTACACTGACCTTCCGCAGGAACGCAGTTCTCACGTCACGAACTAATACGCTCTCTGTTGAGCACTTTCATTGCATCGCTCGTCTTGAGTAGCGGCGCTTCGTTTCTTCTACTGGTGAGTGGTAAAGTTCCGTATATTCCTTTGAATTCAAGAATTTCGAATTGAGTTAATGGAACTCGGGTTTTATAAGTTAATGATTTCTTCTATGCTTTGTGGTCAATCTACTTAAAAATTGAAAATATTTTCAAGAAACCTATTATAATAATCATAGCAGTTTTCGATCTTAAAAATAGTCATCGTTACAATAAAATTGGAGAATATGCACCTGAATAATTTCTACTCCCTTGTGATCCCTTTTTCTTGTGAATATGGAACATTTAAGGTAACTTAAGATATTTATCTTGAGAAGATTGAGTAATTACACGTTTAATTTAATTTAATTTAATATCATGAACACTGCAATTTGATCATTCGACCAGGTGGCAGCGGTGGTGTAGGGGGATACATTACAAGGTATTGCCTGGCATTCGCCCGAGATTAAAGGATTACAGTTGACGAATAAATGACTATTTTTGTTTCTTACGAAGGCTTTTTATTTTCAATTTATAATCATCGGGACAGAATTGGGATACAAACCAGGATCTCCCATTATAATATACTATCCTGGCAGAATATCCAAACATCCCATTAAGAGATACTCTGAAGCCATTCTTCACATCTATTAATCCCTGGAAAATTCTCAAAACGAGTGAGAATTTCGCGCAAAAGTTAACTTCACTCCTTCATTTTTTGATAAATCGCTTTGTCCATAATAGATAAATTACCAATAGTGATATTCCAAGATATCATAACAAAATTGTATAATTCAAAGTGTACCATCGTCATGCATTCGTTCAAAATATGGAGAAGGAAAGAAGGCAATCGACTGTAATTTTTTTTCGTTATATGACGTGATTTTCGAGGTGAACACCTGTCATTTTTTATCCATATTTTCTGCCCCGCTTTATACTCTTACCAAGTAGCATTTTCTCTTCTTTGGAATATTTGCATTGTTTTTGTAATTAAAACCCAATTTTCACTTTCGATGGTAAATACATTTAGGGTTTTGAGAATTTTTAATATAAAATACAACAGTTCTTTTTATCCTTGGTAATGAAAGTTACTTTCAGGGTTCTTGGTAGGCATTTACAAGGGATGTTCTGCCTCACCCTTCTAAAAGATCCCATACTCTACCTATCTTGATACTCACTAGTCCTTAATTTTTCTCCGAATTCCCTTTACACATTCTCATATCATATTTCCGAGCCTTACATACTTGTCTAGAGCAATTCTAGCTGCTTCTCTCACATATCTGTGAATCTGTTCATTTGCTTACCGTACATCCTAAACAGCTTTGATGATAGAAAATTATATACGTAATTAATTATTGTCAGATATTTAATTATTATATATAATATTGTCATTATTCATTTTATCGCAATTAAAATTTTCTTTTCCTTAGAAATCTATCATAGATTTAAGAATATTAACGAATTTAGAAATGAGGTTGTCTAAAATAAAAAGTCTCATGAATAAGAATGAAACAAGATTCATTCGATTTTTCATTAACCATGTATCATATATCATTTGGATAAAATATATTAATATTTTCTTTAATATTTAAAACAGAAGAGTGTAATATTTTGAGAAGTCCTTCATAGTGAAAGTTATATTCATTAAATTAGTATGTAATCATTAGGAGGTAGGTAGGTGGAAAAAAAATTTAAAACACTCATCCCAATCATTCATTGCGTAACAGTTGTCCTCCTTTATTTAACGAATCGCATTCAAGGCGATAAATCAGGCTTTATACTGTATGGAAGCTCCTGGATGAACTTTTCTCTGTCATAAAACCAAATTATCCGTTAATATATACAATAAGGTCTTCATTTTATTGTATAAGTAATAATTATTACCTTATAAGTAATAATTAAAAAGTATTACCATTTTAATTAAATTCGATGGAGCGGCGATTCACTTGGTAGTATTCCATGGCAGTTATTGAAAAAATAACCGATTTTCGGCACAAAACTGGTGATTTATTCCAAATATCTTAAACTTCATTTTCAAGAGTTGAAAATGTTGAAACATGTCGGGTGTCTTTTAGGGATTAGGGATTACGCAATTTTTCTGAAACGGGTTTTAATGCATAAGAATACATAAATATACCAGTTCAAATACTATATCAATCTTTTTTGATTTCGATATTTTCACCCTTAATTTTGTAGTATAATACCAAATTCAATAACAGATCTGGAAGGAAAGGATAGAACTGGAAAATAAATTAATCCATTGCTCATTAAATATGAAATTATGAAGGAATTACCGTATTTGACGCTATGTACCGCATAAAAGACGTTTTTTTTTCTTTAATTAGGGCTCAAAATATTTGCCCATGTCTTATATGTGAAGGTATTGGTATCGGTGCTTAAAATTATTTGTTTAAAAAGAAAATACTCCCTTAAATATAACTAAAGGAAATAAGATATTAAGCCACACCATTCAGTATAAACTAGCAGTGTTCAATTTTGCTTAAGTGCATGGAAACAGAGCAGTAGTAAGTCGATATGTTATTGTAGTACGTACGAACTATTAAAACTTTTTTCCTTGTGTGAAGTCTACTTAATGAGGGTGCGACTTAATGACATTGCGTCTTATATGCCGTAAAATACAGTACTTATACTTACAATACTTTTCTATATGTTGTTTTAATAAGTCAGATCTACTTAACGTGTTTTCCTTATGACAAATTTTTAAATTTCTCTACTTTAGAACTGTTATGGGTCCTTCGCCGTCTCCGGTCACTGCACCAAATCCACGATATCCATTCATCAGAGGATGTGAAGGTATAAAAGGAATCAATTACCGAGAGGATGAAATCAACGCAATCAAACTTTGGCTTAAAAGGCAGCCACATTTACCGCCTATCTCTGGTTAGGATGAGTATCATTAAATGTTCACACCTCATTTATGATAGTTCGATAAGCACGTTCAGTAAATATTTATATATGCAATAACTGCTATATTTTTAAGAATATAATTTTAGCTGTGATTCCGATTTCCTGTTACTCAAAATTTATATAATATAGTTAAGTTTCCATAATTTGTAATGAAAATAATTCATATTTTATAGCCTAATAGTTTTGCGAGTATATTGGGCATTTTTTAAATAATGAATAGGAAAAGTTTATCTCTTAATAAAGTTTTTATGTTAGAAAACATATAGAATATTAAATTTGGCAAAATATATATATTTTTAAATATTCACTTAGTTCAAAGTTATTTATCTTCCATTGTAAGATAAATATTCTCACGAAGTCTCTTCATAATTCTTGAATTATTACCTAATAATTATCTTATTCACCAATAAAACTTAGTTGCGTTGTTTCTCTAAAGGTTATTCGACCTCAATAGTATCTTGTATAGTTTCGGCTAAAATTAATATTTTTAGCTTAGTAAGGGCGATTTTTTCTAAAATTTTGGTGAAATTTGGTGTAAAAGATGAATATATTTTATAGCGGAATGAAAAAAAGGCTGCGAAATCATCCCGATAAAATTATTAAAACTGCCATTGCTTTCACCCTATCCAACATTAAATGCTAGTTTTTTGTTATATTGCCCTTTATACCTTTTGAATACATAAAAGTCAAATTATACTAATTCCTCTCATGACAAGGTTTTCGTAACGTAAGATAAAAAAAGTTTTAGTCGATGTGCAATTTGGACTGAGCGATCAAATTTCCCGAAGGTTACGTCCCACTTACATTACTTTTTACTAAGATATGGTCACTGAAAAGGTCAGAACAAAAATTTTACATATCGAAAGTAAATAACTCAACTTCCTCTTACAACAAGAAAATGCTTCCCATTCCCCGAACATCGATATCTGAAATTAACACCCATTTCCCTTTACCGCCTATATATTTTGTCTCTCCATAACCAGAACCCTTGCATTGAGGACGTCCCCGCCCTTATCTCCTTCATCTTTTCTCTACAATTGCTTCTTTGCTTGAGTATACATCTGTAAATCCGTAAAGATCTTAATCTAGCAAGGCATTGATAACTTCTCTATGAACAGATAATACTCCACCTTTTGATTCTTAAAATACACAATGAAGTTTTGCTGGGAAAAGTACATGTGAATATATTGCTAAAGTTTCCTGACTTTCTCTAACAAACGTCGAAATTGGCAATCCTTATAAATGGAGGAAATTCAATTGAAAAACAATTCAATTTTTTGTATTTTTATCCTTTTTGTATTAAAATATTCCTCTAATATCGTTTACATCTTTTTTTCTCGTGTATAATTACGTTTGCTTTTGTAGGAAATTGAAATATAATAAATTTCCTTATATTCCAGACGAGTTCGTTGTATTATTTTTGCATAGCAACTATGGCAGTATAGAAAAAACGAAGTCCACCATAGACTCTTACTTTACTGCTAGAACTGCAGCTCCGGAATTTTTCAGCAACAGGGATGGTATGTCTCCTGAGGTGCAAACTGCATACAAGACAGTGTAAGTTTTTTTAGCTGAGTTGAATATTTACGTTTGAAGGTTCATAGGCTTTGAATCTTATTTTTCTGTTTAAAGGCATTTAACATCATTGAGCCAGACAACGCCCGAGGGATATAGAGTGCTTATTTGTCGACTAGCCGACTACGAACCATCGCATTTACATTTCAACGATGTAGTAAAGGCTTTCTTCATGTTCGCAGATATATGTGTATCTGAAGATGGCACAATTCCTGGTTATATAGTTATCTTTGATCTAAAAGGAGTGGTGCTTGCGCACCTTACAAGAGTAATTCTTCCTTCTCTAAAGAAATTCATGGTTTACATTCAGGTAATATTCCGTCATTTTTATATTTCGGAATAGAAAAAAATCTTTACTAAGTTTATAATTTTTAAAAGAAATGTGCGTAGTCGCATTATACAAATTAATATTAATAATAAAACGATGTTAATAGGTATCTTTATTTTGGGATGAGAAACTAATTAGGAAAAAAATAATAATTTTTAATTATTAGATAATAAAATGAAAGGTTTTATATAAATGTTACTAGTGAGGGCTTCATGGTAGCTCAAGAATAAAATGGAAATCGAGCCGATTCGAAAATCAGGAATGACAGCTACAAACAGCGAAACGCGTAAAAGCATTGAAAAAAGGCGTGGTAATGGGTTAGAACTGTTTAAAACAATGATTTTATTTTAATTACTTTCTCAAATACGTATGGGTCATGCAAAAAGTAGAAATTGAAAGCGTGAAAGAAACATCCTGCGACCTTATCATTGGATAAAGAAGATATATATGTATATTGTCGCGCACTTGAGAACAACTCACGCCTCCCGCGCTTAGTTTTCTCACACTTGCTTTCACTTGCCGACACTCTCTCTCTCCCTACCCTCGTCACTTTCTCTCGACTCCCTGTCCGTTACCCTTGCCCCCGGGTCTCTAACCCCACCGCCAGGTTGCAGCACGGGGGCGTCAGCAGACAAGCGTGACAATATATACAGGGTTCATTATAAAGGTAATGCGCATGATTTCATTGTGACGCGACTATCTATTGTTGCGTGCTCGGACCGGTCAAGAAATGAGGTGTTAAGTTTGCTCTTTCAAACGCGCCCAATTTCAGCTCGATCCGAGCAGTGAGAGAGTGAGAGAAGAACGTGTCTTTGCGTGAAGTGTGTTTTTTGTCTTTTAAACACTTATAATTAAATTACTTTTATAATGCACCCTGTACATATATCTATTGTATATAGACGCATCGGGGGGATATATATATATATATAGGATATTGATGTCAGGCCCAAACCGCTTTGGCCACGGCTTTGCTTTATTTTGCTTTATGATTGAGCACAATGATTGCTAACATTAAAGTTGAATTTCTAGGCGTAATTTACATTTATAAGAATTAATACTAATTCATCATCATTTTTTGTTTTTTATTTTTTGTCTTTTATTTGGTGTTTAACTGAGATCTCCATTTTTGCATATTTTCTTCTATAGTCTTTGCACTTTGTTGACTATTTGTTTTCTGATATCTTGTTTTTTGATGTCCTTTCTGACCTATTATAAATCATTCATCAAGGGAAAGTAAACATCTCATCATAAAACTATATGGAACCTATATTTATATTCTTAGTCTTATTATAAGCTTGGATAAGTATGGTAGCCTAAGCCTGTTTATAAAATTTGCTTGTTTTCTTTTGATCTTTTGACTCAAGTCAAATGGTTTGAGTGGAAACTCACATGAGTCAAAATATATTCATATAGTAATAGATATGAAAAAGTTTGATGGGGTTGAAATTTGAACCTGTTCATTGCAACATAAGAACAGTTTACTTAGTAATTGAGCTAAACTGTAGGAACATTCAGAGTTGGCATGAAGGAATACCTTCTGGCATATTTGTTTTGTGCAACTAAGCAGCATGCTCTGCTGACCCAACCTTATGGAAGCACTGGTCATACAAAAGGAGGTTTAATGAGCCCCCCTTAATGAAAAAAGGTTTCATACTGGGGGGCATATGATGAAGCCATTTGTGGGATACAGGTTATATATGAAAAGTCTTGCAGCAAAAAATAAATACAATTGATATTTAATTCTATTTCTGATCTAATCATATTATTTTCTAGAAATGCACTGACAAGACGTCCAACCTATAAATAATTACTTCAAATTGGGATTTCTAGTCACAGTCATTCCTTAGTTTTTCCTTGATTTTAATCTTTCAACATGTTTATATTTCATTCTTTCTTAATCCATAAAATCTTTGGTATAAAATAATAATTTTTAATAAAATATTTATAATTGTCATGAAGCTATACCATATATCTTTACTTAATGAAATTTTATTGTGTCATTTCTTTTAATTCCAATGTTTGAATTTATCATTTTTATATATGGAGGCCTAAATGAACTATTTTTTATTTATATATTCTTAGGATGCTCACCCTGTGAGACTGAAGGCAATCCATGCTATTAACTGTGTGTCATTTATGGATAGAATTTTAGCTCTGGTGAAACCGTTAATGAAGAGTGAAATGATAGATTTGGTATGTAATCTTTATTTTATGCATGGTTTATGATTCTCCATTCTTATTAATCATCAGTATTATTTCATAGAATTTAAGAACTTTCTTAAGCTATCTAATATAAATAAATGCTGGTTAATATTTAAAGGAATATCAGAAGGGAATATTTGGGTTATAAATATCAATGGGTAAAGTGACAATAGAAAATGTAGAAATAAAAAACATTGTAGTATATTGTGTTTTTTATATTTAAAAAATAATGGATAAATTCCACCAGATATTGCTTGATAAATTGCCAAAAATAAATGGCAACAGGAAGTTAAGACTAAGCAAATTTTAAGATTACTTGAGGAGACCTATAAACAAGTTCAGATTCAAAATTGCTAATCATTATACGTGTATATTAATGTATGTTGCAATTTCCTGGAGAAATAAAAGTGATTGAAAAATATTCAGTGTAAAAGTATTCATATTTAATGTAAGCTTAACGTTCTCTGATAATTATATATACGTTACTTTAATTTTAAGGCAAATTTAATCTTTTAACATTTAATAGTATCATATACTCATATGAACTACAAATGAGTCATTACCTTTGATAAAAAAATAAAACTCTTCATATCTATAATTTATAAAATGAATTCTTCACTAGTCTAAATTTCCTTTAAAGCTACAAATTCACAGTAAAGGACTGGATGGAATCTACAAAGATGTACCAAAAGATATACTTCCAGAGGATTATGGCGGACAAGGAAAACCAATCTCAGCATTGCATTGTAAGCAAAAACTTTATGGTATACCAAATAAGAGTGTTCTTTCCACACCAAAAGGAAACTAATAACTTTTTTAAGGATAGACCTCTGTAATACCATCATAAACCAAATTTTGAATCAGGATGATGCCATCAAATCTGGATATATTTCTATTACAGAAGTGTATCTTAAGAATTGGAAGTTTTAGAACTGGGATGGTAAATCAACTCCAAAATTTGTTCTCCCCACTCTCCTCCAATGAAAAAGGAAGAGGAGCTATTTTCAAAAGGAAGAATTTAAATATACCAAACCAAACATACCTTACAGAGTTAAATAATTAATACATTGAAGAATTTAGCTACTTGGAAATAAAGTTTTTGAATGACTTATGTTGAATGATAATTTGAGTTTCCCTACCATCTTTGCCTATCTTAATGGTGTGTGAAGGAAGCTTCTTTCCCTAATATTTTGTAATTATGCAATTAAGTTATAACTATAAATTCATTTATTGTAATTAATATTTAATTATGAATAATAACTTGAACATATTTATCTTTTGATAGGTTTTTGCACATTCAAACAGAATAAATTTGTGCAGAAAAATCTCCATTCTTCATAATATTATATTAAGTGTATGATTGATTGTATAAAAAACATAGCTTCTAAAAATTATCTTCAAATATACAATAAAATATTTCATCACATTTTAAAAATAACTTTGCAGATTTTTCATTTATCTTAATTGCTTCCTCCTTGTAAGTTGTAACTAAGTAAGGAAGACCATTGTTTTGTTAAATAATTTAGAAGAAACAAATTCTCCATAAGTTCCTTAATATTTCAATTCATGATATAAAATAAAACTTCCTTATATTATTGTTGTTAAATATCTTAACAAAGTTAAAACAATGACAGAATAGTTAATGATCATATAAGTTCTGTATTTCAGATGAATACCAGAATCTGATGGAAAAAAAATATTTGGATTGGTTCAAAGATGAAGAGCATCTACGCACAAATGAAGATTTACGAGTAGGATCTAAAGGAAATGCTCAAAGTGAACTATTCGGAATGGAAGGGTCTTTTAGAGTGTTAGCTATTGATTGAAAATTCTCTTTGAAATTAATTTTTAAACCCAAGAAATGTTACAAATTTCTATTGTACATAAATACAATCAATAGCCCATTATACTATTATATTCTGAATTAAAAGAAATGATTTAATTCTGAAATAAAGATATTATGAAAGATGATTGAGAAAACTAAGGGAAATACATCCCTTTCCATGTTTATCGATTCTTTAAATTTTATTTAATTTAAACAGTTCTTAGTTTTGATAAATATAGTGTTACTACATGCATGCAAGAGACTCATTATGGAAGTGTATTAATAAGGCCAAATTATGCTTGCAAACTTGTAATCTGATTTCAACAAAGTTTATGTAACCTTCAATCATCTTTTAGAATGGAGTGGGTGCATGATCTTCTGCAAAAAGGATGCAGAGATTGCTTAGGAAAATTCAAAAATATTTATTTAAATTTTTTAGATTATGGATTGCAATGATTCTCTAATGACAAGGAATTGAAGTCAAGATGACAAAACCAACCTGAGAATTGATTATCGATGTATTTGAGTTTACAATTGAAAAAAATAGAATTAAACCTAAAGAAGCAAAGACATAACAAGGTGAAACTTTTTGTAATACATAATATGTACTATATCGGAAAAGGGGTCTCGTGCAGTATTATCATCAAATTCTCAAAAAAGGTTTTTACTCCTAATTCTTAAAATACTGACTAGACATTTTTTTGTCTCTAATGCTGCAAAGAATAAATAATTTTCAAAGCTATATGTGTTCATGTATATGTATATATTCTTCGGAAAATTAAAAGCTAGAAATTGTACTGAAAATGTTTATAATAAAAATCTTATATAAAGTTATTAAAACCAAACATAACTTCACATGCCAACTACAACTCCATTCCTTTCAGTGCACAGAAAGTACTTACTAAATTGAACTTAACATATAGTTCAAAAAACACACTGTAAGCGATTTGTCGTATTTATTTTTCTGTTGATAATTTTTGAAATATGTTCAACTCTAGTGACTGTTTTTTAGCAAAAGGATGGAGACTATTATACTTCATATCATCTTTGTTTTCCATCTTCTGTAGGAAAAATATCCATAAATTATTCATGTCTTGAGAATCATTCCTTATTTCAGGCAATTCTGTATGGTAGAAATCCTATGAAGCCAATTACACCTCATTCTAGAAATTCTACCGACACTCCATCTCATTCATCAGCCTTTCCTGTCTTTATATTTGTCACTATCACCATTTTGAAAGATTTTATTGAGTCACAAGAATCTATAGCTTGTTATTCCTTTTCCTCTTCTAAATTCCTTATATTTTTGTAGAGATTTTTACACATGTGAAATACACATTTTAATTAATGTACTTGGCCTGTTTCTGGTTGCTGTTACATCAACTTTTTCTGAAGAAAAAATTAATTTTCTTCCAATCGCTAGATATATTTACTTCTCCAAGTTTTAATTTTAGTTCCTTTTGCCACTTTCATTAAACTTCTTTATATACCCCGCAGTTCCTTTTCTCTGTACTGTGTTTTCATTGCTTTTAATTCAATCCCTTCGTGACAAGTTCTTATCAATGATGCACTCTTTCAGGTTTTATTATTATAAATTAAAATTTCAGTATTTAAAGTGAAGAAGCTCGATGAATACTCGCTAGACTGTTAAATCTTGTGAACGAGTTTTCTTTATTACGTATTCATTTTGCCATATTTACAATTTTTTAGATGACTACCATTATTCTTTAGTATTTAATAATATTGTAAAATTATCTTTCATCTTACGCCACCTATTTTTCTATTAATGGCGTACAAACAGTCGTCACTCAAATCATTTGTCAGTTGTTGAGTTTATAGCTAAACCGATAGGTAGCGTTTAAGCTTACCAAGCGTCCGTTTTGGCGGTATTCGGTGCGGTTGACCACGGTGAGGAATTAGGTGCGGATATATTTGTCAAATCATCATCTCAGATACGAAAAGTAATTTATAATTTAACCTTTTTCTCAGATTTTTAATTTAACGTGTTGAATTCGGAGATTTTCGTGATCGAGAATGGGAAATTTTATTATACGTTCGGAAACGTTTCATGGCGCGCTATTATTTCTTGCTCATCAAATTGTTCTTCTCTTTTCTTGCAGTTCATTCCTCAAGGAGAAGATATTATTTAAGCGCGTACAGTCCTATCAGGGGCAACAAGAAAATAGCAGAACTAGGATTTTGAATTATCCTGCAATGGGAGACAAGGATGGTGAAACTTTCGACGATGCAGTCGAGGAGCGGGTTATCAACGAAGAGTATAAGATATGGAAGAAAAACACTCCATTTCTTTACGATCTTGTTATGACACATGCTTTGGAGTGGCCTTCGCTAACTGCTCAGTGGCTTCCTGATGTTACTCGTCCAGAAGGAAAGGATTATTCTGTTCATAGACTGATTCTTGGTACGCACACTTCCGACGAGCAAAATCACTTATTGATTGCTAGTGTTCAACTTCCTAATGAGGATGCCCAGTTTGATGCTTCCCATTACGATAATGAGAAGGGGGAGTTTGGAGGATTTGGTTCAGTGAGTGGAAAAATCGATATTGAAATTAAGATAAATCATGAAGGAGAAGTGAATAGGGCTCGCTACATGCCTCAAAATCCCTGTGTAATTGCAACTAAAACTCCCTCTAGCGACGTATTGGTATTTGATTACACTAAACATCCATCGAAACCAGATTTAAGCGGTGAATGTCGTCCTGACTTGAGACTTCGTGGACATCAGAAAGAGGGATACGGTCTCTCTTGGAACCCGAATTTGAATGGCTATCTCTTGAGTGCATCCGATGATCATACGATTTGCTTGTGGGATATCAACGCCACCCCTAAGGAGCCAGGGATCATCGACGCGAAAACCATCTTTACTGGTCACACCGCTGTCGTGGAAGATGTAGCCTGGCATCTTCTTCACGAGAGTCTTTTCGGATCTGTTGCCGATGATCAGAAGCTGATGATTTGGGATACCCGCTGTAATACTATTAGTAAACCCTCACATACGGTGGATGCGCACACAGCTGAAGTCAACTGTCTCTCTTTCAATCCATTCTCCGAATTCATATTAGCAACTGGAAGTGCTGATAAAACTGTTGCATTGTGGGACTTGAGGAATTTGAAATTGAAACTTCATTCGTTTGAATCTCACAAAGATGAAATTTTCCAAGTCCAATGGTCACCACACAATGAGACCATAATCGCCTCCAGTGGCACCGACCGTCGTCTTCATGTGTGGGATCTCAGCAAAATTGGTGAGGAGCAGAGCGGAGAAGATGCCGAAGATGGGCCTCCAGAGCTTCTGTTTATTCATGGAGGTCATACTGCTAAAATTTCGGACTTTTCATGGAATCCAAATGAGCCATGGGTGATATGTTCGGTGTCTGAAGATAATATTATGCAGGTTTGGCAAATGGCCGAGAACATTTACAACGATGAGGAGGTCGATACTCCTGCATCAGAATTGGAACCACCACCTTAATTTATTAAGTCAATTTTGATTCACTTTAAACTTCCAGTTTTATATATAAATATATGAATCTCACATTAAAGGGAACTTCTATTGTATCTCCTGAAACAAAAAGAAGTCATACTTAAGTAGTGTGAAAAAATTCATGGCTTATCATGATGTGAAAATAATTGGCATATGTTTTCAGTATGTCGGTGCATTCAATTTATATATCTAAACTTCATTTACTACTTGTGAAGAAAGGTAGTGTGTGAAACTTCTGTCTTATCAATTTCATTTTTCCTGTACTGTTAATGTAAGCATTGAATAAATTTTCAAACTTTACATATAGTACCATACTATAATCATTTATCTATTTAATTTTTATCCTCTTGTGTAATGGTGTCTTAGTATTTTCATTTACATGAACTTTTCATTTAAATGTGTTGTTTCTTTTATTGGAAAATTATAATTATTTAATTGCATATCTCAGTTATGAACCATAATAATTAGTCTCTTAGCTGTTTTTATTTACTGTAAGAATCATTAAATCCCTTGGGCCTTAAGTTTGTGTATTAAGATTTAATTACTATGGTTAGTATATTATTATTTAAATCTTTTGAGGTTAAATTTTATGCTCTGGATCTGTGCTTGTGGAATAAATCCACAACATCTTTAAGTTATTTTAAGGAGAACAAGTAGGACCATTTGAAAGAACATTTTTTGTGCGGAAATTAAACATTTTCTGTGTTGTGAGGAGAAGGGTTCAATTTGCAGGTAAAGGCTTGACATGCTAATTTTCTTTTTTTGAGTTGGAAAATGAATTAGTATCATATGGCCTTTGGTTCCCTAATGCTGTGTATAGGCTTTGTAAGAGTTATCTACCTGCTAAAATGCACTTTCTGAGTCTTAATGTATGATATAGATCTCACACAATTCTTCTTGGATGCCCTTTTAGGATTTAGGGTATGATGAGATACCATTGTAGGAAAATTGAGTGAGTGAATTAATGCTGAGCTTTTATCTATCAACATAATCGTGTGATCTATTCCTGAAGAACATAGTATGTGATTGTAATGTAATTAGTATCACATTTCCCTTTATCATGAGTTTTTATATAGAAGCTTTACCTTACATTTTCTCACTCTCCTAACTCTTTCGCAGTATTTTCTATTTGTCTTAATTATCATGTGCTGGAGAATCATTAAATTTTTCAAGGTTTACGATTGGATGCACACACAATTGTTAGTCTGAATTGCACATCTTTCAAACCTCAATTTGGATAAATACGTAACCCTGTGTACATTATTGCTCAGTGGATGATATTTATAATTTACTTGACATGTTATTCTGAAGCAGGATAGGTATTAAGTCAAGCGTTATTTAGTGGTATGGTAATAAAATGAATAAATAACGTGATACTTCCCACAGATAATTTTAATGGCAAGACCAGATTTGTCAGTGGACTAACATCCTCAAGTTATTCATTCATTAGCGTAGGTATTCTTGTTCTACTGCAACTATGTATTAAAAAATTAAGTAATTCATTACCAAATAATACGAAGAAATGATATAGTTGCACTGTAAGTTTATGCTGAACTATTTCAATTCAAACTCATTAATTCCTTGATAATGACAGGGGAATTAAAAATGTATGAAATTGTATTTTATTTAACTTTTTTGTTTAAAATCTGTATTTGAATTGTTTTAAGGATAGAAACTGTGGGAAGTCATAATGAATGGTTTTTATTTAACCTGAAAGTGGTTACTGGATACAAAATACATTTTCTACAGATTGCCTAGAGCATTGAATCCTTAGGGCCCTCCAATTATTGGAATTGATGACCGAGAGCATATAAAGATGAATTTTATTTGATAAATTATTGAATCAATAATCTCTTGTTCATTAGCTAGGAATCATCGATGGGATCATTTGTCATCATAAGAAAAAACATTGATTTTTTGAATAGCAATTATTTGTTGTTCACCTACTGATATTTTTAAAGTTAAATAATAAATTCATTTTTGAATGACTGATGATGTTTTATTGTGAAATTTGTCATCTGTCACAGTGTAAAACTGATTTTGTTCCAGTAGTAGCCTTTTGTTTGTGAATTGATGAATAATTTAGGTATTCCCTGCTGTAATTCAATCTTTATTCTATTTGAAAGTAATTAATATTATTTATCTAAAAGTTTATAGAATCCTCAATAGCCAGATGACAACTTGGATTATTATTTAAAATTATGGAAATTAGAATGAATATTTTCCCATTTTTAAAGATCCCCAACATCCATCTATTGCTAGCTGAGTGTGTACTGCATTGAGTGCTAGAGATCAAAATCTCATTGTCCCAGGTTCGAGTCCTGGCGGATTGGAATATTTTCTGATCTGGGATGTATTTGTCGATAGGGGTTAAATAAATGTAAGAGTTGTCCCTATAGACCAAATTTTGCCCTGGTTTGATATAAGCAAATTATTATGAGATGTATTCTATAAAATAAACATTTGGATTTAACATGACTTAGCTTCCATTAAATATTGTTGAGAAAAAATTTTCCTTTTGTTCTAATGCTATCTCTCATTCGATGAAAATTCTTTTATACTACTATCAAATAGCACTTTTAACAATAAAACGATCATCAAGCTCGCACTGATAATTTATTTTAGCCTGTACATCCTCAGATATAGTTATTATCTAATTTTCCCTTTTTGATTAATTTCGGTGATAATTTGGTAATTATCATTAAAAATACTAAGTTGTAATAACTGTGGTGGTATTGATAATTATATTGATATCACTCACTCCTTCGGCACCTGATATTTAAATGACGTAGGTCTATGAAATCATAGCTCATACAGTCATCTACTCAGATAAAATTCCATACATATAACGAGATCCGTACAGGTAGTTGAGCAGGTATGTCCGACACCTAAGTCGTCCGTGATTACGTGGCGCAGTTAATTTCCAGTTGTTAGCATAAGCTATAGACAAGGCAACTCATGAACTACTTGCATCAAGAATACAGTATAGTTTACCGGGATATACTGGATAAATAATTTCTTGCAAAATGAAAATTTATCTTCGGAATCGGAAGTAGAACCTCTGAAGAGACTGGGGTCAGAGTTTTGATAACGTAATCTTTTAAAGTCATTGCTCTTCTCGATTTACATTTTTGACCATCGCAATAGCATTTAATCCAATCTAAGCAGATGTCTGAATATTATATATGTATGAAACATATCATAGTGATCGCGATATAATGCAAAAAGATCTCTCATTATCATCCGAGAAGTGAATGGGATGGCAATTCCTGTGTGAGTAAACGAATTTATTTCACAGTTCACAGAAATATAACATTATTAACCGAACAATGATGCTAATATATCTTTACTAACTCCGAATATCCCAGTAAAACCTGAAATAAGGAAGTCACTTCCAAATACAAGTTAACCGTATTGCGCTTATACAAAACCCTATAGTTATATGTACTGTAATTCCACATAACCCCGCTAAATTTGAACATATCGATTGGCAGCACTGCGCTACTTATAAAATTTCGCTCGTAAGGATTTATATTTTGGACATCACAAACGCACGATTAAATTTCTTTTAACTTTACAGCTTATGCACAATGTTTTAGGATTCACGGAGATCCTAGTATTAAATTTTTAAAAGTAAATACATAAGAGAATATAAATGTATCATTGGCTTTCCATTAACGGTTTGCATGATCGTTTATCCACTGTAGATGGTTTCTTGGGCTTTACACCAGTTTTGATGTTTTATTGACGACGTTTTGATAACTAACTCTGCCATCGCCTTCAGGGCGTTGAGTGAATCCAAATCCCAAGAATCTATAAAAGGAAAATTAAAGAATTTTAACCACTTGTTAGAACTTTAGAAATGTGAAAATTATTGAACAGTGAGCTACTTTACATCAAAGGAAAAACGTATTGAATTGTAACCTTTTCATCGATTACACTATTTATACATATTATGACATGTTAAACCATAGATTCTTCCTTACTAAAAAGTACTAAGATCTCTCAGCATTTACTCGTCTTACTTGTCTATACGATATTAATCCACAAAATCATACGACAGAATAGAAAAAAAAAATCATTCATGCTAAAATGAAATGAATTTAGATATAAATTTTCTTAATGGAATTGAAAACAGTTGATATCCACCATGCAACTTGACTTACTATAGACGAAAATTTTTTATCATATTCTACTAATTCGTTTTACTAAGAGATAAACATAGGAAGGTATTAATCAGTTCTTACTATTCATATTGCCACATTTATTTACCTTATTTCATAGCTTACATGGTTTCTCCAATTTTTGCGAGAAAATACCAACTCCCTTAGAATAGTATATACGTATTTTTCTTTTAAAGTATCATCATCCTAATGTAATGTTTAATTTGCTCCAAAACCATTTCATTCGTAGCTAATCCAAAGGAGTGTATGAAAACTTTGCATTCCTTTGATTTTACTTGTTTATCAGACCTCGAATCATCTTCGAACTTGATCGAATAAAATTGTGAATCTCTGGAAAAAAAGAATGGAAAAAGACTAAATTTAACTTTAACTTAATTAATTTATTTGAATATGTTCCACCAAATATCACCAATGTTTATTAAATTTCTTTTTAAATATTCAGGATTGAAGTTAATATTAATCCAATTCATTAACTCTACGACAGAGTTTCTCTTTAAGGATAAGATTTCTGATTTTCTGCAATGATAAGCTGTATTGCCTAAAACTGTTACGGAATTTCAGGGTAAGCAGTTTTCAAACCATGTGTCCTGTTAATCTCTTTCAACCTCTTTATGCTCGTCTATTGTGTTCTTTTTTGCCATAGAATATTTTTATATTCTTTCAGTATAAATTCAAATATTTAAATGAAATAAAGAAATTATTTATGACCGCATCTCTCATGCAATATGCATGAGATGCATGGATCACATAAATCAAATAAAATAAATTAAAATAAAAAAATGACAATTGAAGAACTCGTAATTAATTTAAAAAAAGACTAGTTCAGAAATTAAGTACTTTGTTTTCTTCCAGTGGAAGAAAATAAAGTACTTAATTTCTGAACTAGTCTGAGATGTCCTTCCACAAAGTAACGCCTGAACACATAGCTTTTATTTGTAATCTAAAAAACCTAGCTAGACGCAGAAGGCAACGTACCTTCGGCTCATTCAGCCTTGCAGTATTGTCTACAATTCTTATTGATGATTGGTATCGCATGCAGTCGGATCATTGTATTGCAGAAATGTCTTCACAAACTTATGCAGAATAATATGATATAATAGCTATTGACGATTGATGTTCTATTTTACAACTTCCTCGTATTAGGTAAAAATTTGCTCTAACATAAGATTTCACTGTTTTCCTGATATAAAGTAAGCAAATATTCAATGGACGTTGCAAACATCGCAAGAATAGAATTGAAGTAGAAAAATAAAATCTTGCTAATATAACGAATGAATAATCTCATTTCAGTTTCTCACCATTTTGGTGTTGAATAATTTTATAACATTTTTCACCAACGTAACTTCCCAAAGTTTTTCGAGCAATCACTATCTAGCTTGTAATACTGATATATTATCGCATATTTACAACACGAAAAGAAGCGGTTCAGTCATGCTGCCAAAAATATTTCTTATGTAAATTTAAATCTGCTTGAGCTTCAACTTCGAATTTCAATAATCTTCCTCTGAAATTCTGCGTTATAATTTATTTTCTTACGTCGTTCAAATTCCCAATTCTATTCTGGGACTATCATTACACGGATAGCGGTCTTTTACCCAATCCTCCTGAAATCCTAATGATTAACGAGTGTTTTCCCTCCTATCTTGTGTCGAGTTTGAACTACATAGAAACGTGTTTAGACTTTCTTCGTAGCAAATGGTCATATTTTACCGTTACATTCCGCACATCCGCTATCTGTGGAGGATTCCGAAAAGTTGGGTTTTTATAATTTATCTCAGCGAAGGTTAAGAATTAAGAAAAATGAAAAGTAGGATTATATTTCCTTTGTAGCACGCCTTCAAAATTCGTCATAGACGTGCACATTTTTTTGGTGAAATGCATGCTTTTTTACTTCTTGTTATGAGTATTATAGATAGTTACAGAAAAAGAAAAGAAGCTAAAAAAGTGCTTTCTGTTCAAGGTAAGAATCGTCATACGTAATAAATTTAGTACATAGTAACATTTAATTATACTGATATACGCGAGAGAGGAATTAATTTTATATTGTCATATAAGAGACATTTTTGAAAATTTATTTATAATGATAGATTATTTCTTAAATGGAATGCCACCTCAGTGGATATAGGAAGTGGATTTCTTTCTTTCCAGTTTTTCAAAGTCATATTAAGTAAGAAACGGAAAGGATAAGTTTGAACAACACTGTACTTGGAGACCAAGATGCTTCCGAGTTCTAATACCTATTTAATATTCAGACAACTGCTTGGAAGAAAAATTATTTGGGTAGTCATAAATGTTAATATAAACAGAAATGACTCAAAAAGGCTTTTTGGTGGCACTTCTGAAATATTCACGAAAAAAGGCGATTTTCGAGCCTTATTGGGATCTCATATTTTCTAACCTCTTTCGCAACAGATGTGTTAGAATAATTACGATTAAAACAACTGTCGAGACTGAGGGGTTACGAATGAAACTTGAAAAGATATTTAAAATTCGTGTGAATTTTCGTTTCCAATTTTTGGAGCCCTGCTCTTTCGTTTGTACTTTTGAAATCTCAAGGGCAATATTCAGAATGTGATTCGAAAGAATAATATAACTCTAATATTGATTACCTCCGACGACTGTATACTGTAACGGTATCACTATCTGAATCAGGCAAAATAAGTAACTAGATATCTGGAGTTGGTTGCGGAACTCTTCGGTAAGAATTTTCCAAGACTACAGGAAAACCAAAACACCGATAATGGTTTATGAACATCAAGTGCAAACTCTTCAGCGAAAGGTTTATGAGATGTCCTTTGTAGTGAGAGACATTCTGAGTGAGGTTTTGCAAATATCCACAGAAAAACAATTGTTATGGCGCAAATTCAAACATGAGGTGTAATATCTGTTTTACGAGTTATATCGGATCGAATTACTTATTTTCTTATTAATTTAAGTTCTGATATCATGAAATACTTTTTTTTGGTTTGCCGATTGACTCTAAACAAGTACTTTGTATGCCAAAGAATTACATGTGAAGAACAGACATGAATCAAGTCTGACAAGACCGAGAACCTCGAAACTGGATTTCCAAGTCGGTTGCCTAAGCCATTGATGGATCTTGCCAGAACTCAATGGCAAGAGTAATGAAAGATCCTGATTCAAGCCCCGGTGCTGTAGGACTTGCATCCGTTATATCCTTTGCTATTCATTTTTATCTTTGTATTCTGCGTCACCGAAAAGATCTAGAAATTCATTTTCTTAATATTTAGCCAAAATATATAATGATCCATTGTAAAGTTACATTTTCTTTTCCTTTGATTAAAGATTTTAAAATAGAAATGATTATTTACATTTATTTCATTTAATTTGAACTTCAAGAGAAAGATCACAAGCATGTGTTTGCCTCTACAGTTTTGAAGCTACGAGTCATCAAACCCTGGTAGACGAAGGAAGAAGATGATACAGGTTGAGATGGAGATTAGAATTTGGACAGATGATGAGGACATCAGCAACGAGAGGGGCGTTCAAGCGTGAAGGGGGGGGGGCGAGTTAGGTGGCGCGACCGACTCGTTTGCGTGGGAATGTGTGGAAGTAGTGACTTGATATCGTACGTCGCACACCCGCGGACAGTCGATCACATGGTATCGTCACACACAGCTGCTGTCCGGCGTCTCGTGACACATTGACGGTTGGATTTGTGCCGATGCAAGGTGGGAATTTTCGTTGAATCAATTTTTAGTTACTGTAAGAGCTTCCATTGGTAGGTAATTTTGAAACCTACGTTCTCGCTAGTTCCATAAAGGTTGTCGAACAAATATTTGAAGAATATTTGAGTGAAGAAAAAGAAACTCCCAAAAATCAAATGCCGAAGCATAAATCGTTCGTAGCTCTGTTTTTATTAGAAAAGTATTGTATATTTTGTAGTAGTTAATCAGTTTGATTCGATTACAAGTGTCATTTCTTTCGTTAAATGTTTAATTGTTTCAGGATTGTTGTAAAAAGGAGAGAATGAATTCGTTGATTTTATTAAACTTCACGGAGACTGATTCCATGAATTTTAGAAGAGGAATTTTCAATTCGAGACAACATAATAGAACGAAAAGTTATGAGATAATCTTTAGCTATCGGCCGAAATTTTAATTATAAAACTAGCTGTGTTAAACTATTGACATTCTTATGGTTATACTTACGTCAATTCTTTGACCATGGATTCAATAATAGTATATCTTATATAAGTTAGTGCGCGAAATTAATTTACAATATATGTTATAATTATATTTAATAGGGGTCATCTTTTTTGTTAACAAGATCGACTTTTTACCTGAATGTGTGTCATGATCGACTTGTCACTCTATCAGGGAGTAAGAATCCAAAGAATTTTTGACATTTGCAAATCCGTAAAACTTTTGCTAAAAAGCTTCGTCTTCTATAACCACTTCTAAGTCCACACGAGCGATCGGCGATCGACTTGCTCATTACACCCATGATATTTATTGACCAAAATCATTCGCTGTCTCAAAAATGAATACAATATTCATTCTCAGGTAGAAAAATATTTGCCGATTCTCAAAACACACAGATTATATTGCAGTATATTTATATTAATTTCGAATTATATCTTAAAAATGAAAGAGCTCTATCATATATATATATTTTTTTCTTCAGTGTTGATTGGAGTGTTTTAAGTCGATCTTTGACATCGACAAACTATCCAATTTATAATGATAATATATTATTGTTTCATTCGTCGATTTAATTGAGTTAAATAATTTATTACTTCTCATGGCGATTTCTTGTGAAATTTTATCGAATCATTTATGAATAAAATTATGATATATTTGAGCTTAAAAAAAACTTTTAAGAGAAAATTTCACCTTATATACGCGGCATTCACTAATCATCAAGTGATATTGTATAATGAATTCTTTGTTAAAATACAGAGTTCCTTTGATCGAGTTATATTTTTCTCTCAGGTATTTTATACTATTTTTGAAATAATTTTGTATTAAAATTGTATTCACACTGTTATAATAAATGCAATTGTCCTTTTTCTTTTAGTGGAACTATCAATTATACTCCTGTTATAATAAACTGTGAATTATCCTTCCTTTTTATGCTTGAGATAGGTGATGATGATCTTCATCTCGTGTCTTTTCGTCTTAGAACTATTAAAATTATATTATTTTTTCAACCTGATGGTTAATGTCAATGATAATGAGATCATCTCCATTATCTGAAATTTCTCACGATTTCTTGCGAAGGAATCTAGAAACTTTTTTCTACATCGAGGATGATTCTTTTTGTGAATTAGAATACCTTATTTGGGTTTCTATACCGTTATTAAGCCATTGATGAGAAATAATTTCTTCTTCACGTCTTTAAATTCTCAACTGCATGGGAGGAAAACAAAATTTTTGGTAACGGTTGCCTAAAAAGCTCCATCACGGGCCGCATGTGAACCATACGTAATTTAATTTTAAATTCTCTTATAAGAGCAATGCCATTTAAATTGAAAATGACAAGTTAATCCAGTTCTGAACCTCCTTTTATGTGGGGGCATAAGTCCGGAGGTCATCTTCGAAAGAAGGGCGAGTTGACCAGCTGTGCGAAGTAGTAGTTTTCGCTCCAGTGGGTGACAACGGAAGGACCGCATGACGTCACAAGGACGGCTGTCGGAAGAGCGGAAATGTTCATTCCTCTGGATACGCACATATTAATTCACACGTTCTCCTAAACGCACGAAAGCGCTGTTTATATCAAGCTGCTAATAATTTGTTACCAGTCGTAATTTTACGTGACTCAGGCTTCCTCTATATCCAGAGCTCAGTTGAAGTATGTATTAAGTTGCTAACAGTTTGATTTCATCTTCCTTAGCCCGGCTAATCAAGTAAAATTGTTCGTAAAAAGTGTTCTTTCCTTTGGGTGAGGAATTTTAAAAATATAAATCTAATTTAAGAATACATAAGTTAAATTTGAAAGAGGTGTAAAATATAGGATATCGAAAATAAACGAGAGGATGAATACAGTTTGAGTAATAGAGGTCAAGAAAGATTTTATATCAGAAACTTCTTTATATGTATTTTATAGTATCGATTACGGAAAATGATCTAAACCCAAGAAGAATTTTTATGAAGTATTAACTCATATGTGAGAAGAGGTTCTTTCAACGTTCTTCGAAAATACCATAAGTTCCTGCAAGAGTTATAAAGGAACGAGTAAAGTATAATATCTCAAATGTTTTTTAGATACGATCTAATTTTGCTCTAAAAGCGATAGTTGTATTATAGAGATTTTATTTACTATTTCAATACCTTTAATATTTCCTTTGGAATCCTTTCAAAGGTCGAATCAAACAATGCAAAACAAAGTTTTTAAGAATAATTAAGAATGCAATGTCAACGAACAAAAAATCGTATTTAGTCAATAATTCTCTGCGTAAATTATAACTACGAAAAACAACGTTCGTCAAAGAAAAACTTGTCCAAGAGATAGCTCGATGTGTAACAGTCGTCGCTTCATAGTTTAGTTCGATTGTTCGCTCAAAAGGGATTTATTAAGTGAAAGGGAAAGGAATTGACTCGGACTTGAGGTTCAAGAAATAAGTGATATAGAAATAGCAATCGAAAAACAATGTTTCTTTACATAATGCAAGAGCGTGATTCACGGTTTATAATATACTTTCGGTAACAATGACTTTCACTTTGGTAACACTAACTTTCTTTTATAGAAGCACTTAATATCGATTCCCGAAATTATTACCTTGCGAATAAACAATAGGATTATAGCAAGGATAACACTACTAATTAGCATCTATAATTATTTTCTGTTATTGATATATGAATAGTTGAAAATTCATAGGGGCGAGGGTTCACCAAATATTTCGTAATTTTGCGCTCGACTGAAAGTAATAATGTATGAAGAGAGAAACGATAAATAATTGTGCTTGAACAACTAGTTTCAAAATATTATCAAAAAACCTATAACCATAGGTTCTTTTTCTGTGGAAAATCTTGGATCAATCAATTTATCCTATTTAAATGTTTACTTAGAATGAATTAATGATTACTTAGAATATTAATTAAGGAAAATGATGAAGAGTACCATCCTTGCAAGGTTTTGGATATTCCTGAAGTTATTTTTAGGTGATAAAATTGAGATTCTTTTCAGTATTGCAGAACAATTAAGTATCAAGGCAAGATAATGGTTTTTATGTACTATCGTTACGTCTTTCATAGTTATAGAATGGAGGTTGTGAAAGTAATATGTATTTTCCGTTAATTATTCCATACGAAATATACTACGAAACATTAATTTAATGAAGATTAAAATAGTTCATGTTCTCAATATAATAGTGTTGATTTTTCAGGCTAAAGAATATCATTTTATGTGACTCACATTATTTATTTATTTATTTATTAACAAATACCTCACAAACATCCTCTTACGGGACAATTACAGTGAGATTTCAAACTCAACAACGGACGTCACAGACATCCAGACCCTGAGAGGAAAATTTCCTCCTCAGCCGGGATTTGAACCCGGTACCTCAGCATTAGAAGATTAGCATGCTAACCATTCTGCCAACGAGGTCGGCAATTATTAATTTTAAAGCGTGGTTTTTTCTGTGAAATAATCTATTTATCGAACCAATACATTTCTTTATGGATATCTTTATTTAGAGAAAATCTCTACGATACATTAATGAGGAATCGCATGCTATAAACTTCATCGCTTTAAAATAAGTTCGTTTTGGAAATATTTTATAAATATTAAATTTGTAAGAGAATTGTAATTGAGATAAATCATCTGTTAGTCCGCACCAATCAGAACCAACATATTCCACGTAGTCCATTATTTAATAAGGAAATGAGATGGAGGGTGACGTATCTTGGGATTCAATATCACCTTTTATATTTCAGAAAATTAAGACGAGTGTTAATGTATCCCTCTCTTACCTATCAAAAGCTTTTAAAGTGTTTTGATTTATTCAGAATATCTAGAGTTTTCTACTGCAGTGATATTTCTTATCTCGAATAAGTCTGTCGATCACATGATACGTAAGTGGCTTATCTCTTTCCTTATCGTATACTCTTTTAGCACCGATGGAAAGGTAACCCCAAATAATGCAGATATGTTTACTCATATGAATCCGGTCTATTTTATGCTGTGTTAATAAAAATATAGTTCCATAAAGAATCATTTTTAAGTATTTACTATTAATGAAGAGAACACATCTACGCGAAAATAACTTGGATGAAATCTTAAAATAAACGTTCAGGTACATGGTGCGGGTGTAATTTTCAAGTTAGTAAACTCAATGAATGTAATTACGCTTACTGTTTCCATAAATTTTAGTTAGTTTAGAAGAAAATCGATCGGATTCCTTCTTTTCACTTCTCCCTCATTAATACTCTCTCTTGGGATTATTCTAGAGGAAACTTTAATTTGGTAAATGCCCGCTTAAAAGTTTCTGATGAAAATCAATAATTTTTGAGAAGAAATAATTTCTCGATAACCTGAATGAATTTAACCCATTCTTCATCAATCGATTAATTTTCTATATTTTCATAGTGCTATTTTTATCTTTATAGCAGAGGTATGTTTCCATTATAATTCACGCTAAAAAATCACTCAGAAATTTAAAAAAATGCAATCTTTGAACGTTAATATCTCATAAACTTACGGCGAGAAACAGCTAAAAAAATTATGGGTCTTTTTAATTTTGATCGTCTATCGACCCATGCTAGTCTTATTGAAAAGTTGGGGACACCTATGTTTACACTCCTTGCTAGATAATGTTGGAATATGATACGTTTAGCAATTCTGTACGTAAGGTAGTGATATTTGGCTGCTTATTCTTTTTGGTATATTTTTTTCCCTCAAATTTTAAAAAAATTTTCCCATTCGCCTATTCGTTAAATATTTTCATCTCGATTGACGGAATCGGAGAGATTTCAATATAATATTCTAAACTTAAGGGCTCATCAAAAAAGCTCATTACAGTTCAATCAAGATGAAACAAAAACACAGAAAGGAAAAAGACACAGAAGGAAGTAAAACCTGAGACTATCCTTAAATTTTATTTTATAATATTGTTAAAAGTGGGGCTTTTGATAATTCAAAGTAACAGTAAATTTTCGGAGAGAAATTTCCAAGCGCATTATACGAGAGAACAACCACACACTTTTGTTTTCCTTTAAAAAGCGAAAAAAATTACGGATTCATTATTCCCATAAAATCAACGGCAATAGCATCTATTAGCAGTAAGGGACATTGTTTTGGGAGAACAAAAGTCTGGAATTTGCCCAAGAAAGAAATCCATTAGAAAATCTTTCTCAGTCAGTGATAATAAAGACCTTATTAAGGGCGAAATTGAGACTAAAAGGTCTCCTCTTCCATTTCTCTCTATCAAATTTACGATAATTTTAAATGACTATAAATTACGTATTGAAAAGTTAGATTAATCAAATTTGTAAAGAAACTAGCTAAATTTGTGGAAAAAAAAACCTCAAGTGAAGCTTGGGGGAAAAATTCCAAAGTAAGAAAACACCCACAAAGAAGAGGGTTGTGGAAATCCTGCGCAATCCTACTAATAGTACAAGCTAAAAGAAATCAAAGAATGATTACAACCTAGAAGAAAATTATAAAGGATGAAATGGGTACGAAATACAAATACAAATCATAAATACAGCAAATAAATAACCAAACATTGTTATATAATCATATTTAGTAGAATATTTGTAAAATTAATAGTCGGCACTTTCCACTGTCTATGATGTTCATTAGTTCATGAGTGATCTGCTATAATTTACTATAAGATTTATAACCTAATAATAATTCTATGAAGCGTAGACAGAGCGAAGAAATGATGTTAATTGTAGATTAAGAAGATCAGGAGCTGAGGTGTACTAATTTGGTTGTTGATTCTCTAGAAGTAGAGTAAAGCATTAAAAAAGTTTGCATTGTTTAAGAAGATGTATAATATCATGTGGTTGTGATTTCCATAATTTGATGGCGGTTATTAAAAATGATTTGTGACACGTTTCTGTTTTGTGCTTCGGAATAAATATTTTG
The DNA here is from genome assembly GCA_020796165.1 of Pantala flavescens. Lineage (NCBI taxonomy): Eukaryota > Metazoa > Arthropoda > Insecta > Odonata > Libellulidae > Pantala > Pantala flavescens. Next base: position 5,363,970 of record CM036880.1, read on the forward strand.
CATTTCCCTCTAGTTGTGGATAGATAATAGCTGATGAATTCTGAGGAGACTTATTCAGGAGTTTGGAGAGTACTGGACGTTGAGATTAAAATATGAAATTTTCTTTGAGGCTCGAGTTTTAACCAAGACTATTTCCGATAGAATTCCGAGATGAGTTCGTATTTCTTTAAGTTAAAAATACATCTAACAGAAGCATTCTGTGCCCGTTGAAGCTTATTAGCTCTTTGGTTAAATCTTGGTAAACTATATCACTGTAGTCAAAGTAGGGCATTATTAATGGATTGAGCTGCTATCTTTTAATTCAATATAATTTGTAAGGAAGCTTCCGAGGTTTCTAAGGCAGTGAATCAAGAAATAAACTTTTTATATATTTTTAGTACCAGTTCAGACCACGTTAGATTGTTATTTATGCAAATGCCGAGATAATCGACTCGGTTACTGATTTGAACTCTAAATCGTATACAGTAATCTTAACAGTGTTATTTATGTTAAGTCGTTTCAATGAGATGGGGGACCCGATGAGAATGGCTTGCGATTTTGATGGATTAATCATTATCATACATACGATAAAAAATTAACGGAAATACGGAATTAAAAAAATAATAAGTTATTCGTCTATATATTTGTTGTCGCCCTCAAAATTTCCCAATAGATGTACTCCCTCACTTATTGTGGGAGGTTCCAAAGCCGACCGCAATAACCAAATTCCGCGTAGGGACGCCGTTTTTGTTGTTTTTAAACCTAAATTGTATAAAAAATTGTTTATAACTGCACACAAAAATTAAAAAACAGAGCACGTTATAAAGTAAACCGCTCAAAGAACCGCGCAAGAAAGCCTGAGGCGAATGACAACAGAGATTCAGTGGGATCTATTAGCTTTCAGTTCTTTCGGCGATCAACTCTTTTATGTCTGTAAAGCGACGGAACTTCAGTCTCTTTAGTCCAGGCGAATATGGCTCATCATTACCATATATTTTTTGCCAAAGATTACGAGCAATTAATGAAGCCTGAAGGTTCGTTATCGTGGTTCAAGAGCCATTAATTGTTTTCCCACATATCCGGGCGTTTTTCTTTCTAAAAAAATAATTGTATGAGCCAGTCGAAATGGCAGCATCAACAGCAATTCGGCGATCATCCATGTTCCACGTTCTCATCAGCTTTTGATGCGTTCGATCACTCGTCATCCTCCATCCAGGAGACCTTTTATTTAACGCAAGCCTCTGGTTCACGTTACACTTAACTTAATTTTTTTACGCCAAGCTCATAACACATTCTTTGATCCATTTATTTTAAAAAACGAAAATCGCTGAGCTCAAAGAAACACGTCTAACCTTAGCCACTTCCACGTACAAAGTAAAACGCGAATACAGGTGAAAATTCTATCTTACCTCAGAGAAACTTGTACCAACAACATAAAAAAGTGACAATCGGACTCACCGAACCTGCAGAAATCCCGTTCTTATAAAAACCAATCTTGTAAAATAAACAGAACAAAAACCAATACACAAATACAATATCATTTAACGCACAACATGTCAATTTATTTTACTACATTATTTAAGTTACTTTCCTCCCTACGACTACGCCTTTAAAGATTTTTAAATATAAATACCAAGATACATACATTTTTATGTTTTAATATCATATTGTTTACGAATGATTCTGCAATATAATCAAGCTATGTTGTTTTCTAACTTCATAAAATGATTTTCAGGTCATCGCCATGTTTATTCATGGATAACACTGTGATTGAGAATGTTGGTGATGGAAGGTAAAGCAGCTGGAAAGCTTTCGGTGGCCAAACACTCTGGAAAGGTTGAGAGATGTAGGATACCGTGCAGCAGAATTCCATCAATTAAAAAGGAGTTATCTGCTAAAGGAAAGGAGCACCAGATAAAGGTTGGCAATCCAATATTTCTCTGCTCGTATTTTTTCTCTGAATGTAAATTATTTTCACGTGACTCTACAATATAACATGTATATACTTCAAATTATATCCTATGATTGTAATCATAAGGCTAGTGGAAAATAAAAGAACAAGTCCCCTGTAGTGAACTTGTAGAGAAGAACCATTTCAGTTGTTTATTATATATATATATACAATTAAAGGTGTGCTTGCTGACAGCAAGCAATGCTATAATAAATGTTTAATGTAAAATAAGATTTTTCGGAGGATTACTTCGCTCAAACATGGCTAAACATAAACTGAAGGACATAATCGCAGCTGAAAATGCACTGAATTCGATTTCCCATGCATTTCTTTCGGCAGCATTATTCCCGCCCCGGCGTCGAACCAAGGTCATCCTGCTAAAATCACTGTAATCTTTCGTTTAAGTATGATTATCTTTATAATCACACAAAATTTCAAATGGAAATACCTTAAGGAAGTACCTGAAAATGAATCCTAAATCCACTATGCATTTCTTATGAATTTATAGTTAACGCCCCCTAGCATCGAACCAACGACCTTTTACGACAATTTTAGGGATGCTTTTATATAAGAATGGTCCCTTTTATGGCTGTATTAAATTTTGAACCTCTACGCGGTTGGGAAGTGTCATAAAAAGCTTTTGGAAATATGGTCAATGTATTTTAAACGGGAAAAATCGAGATTACGGGACGCTCTGGAATCGAACCCGTGAAACATAAGCAAATGCTGATTTTTTCCCAAGTACATTTTGTAAGTATGAATACGTTTAGAATGATTGAATGATCTAACCATCATATTGAGTTAGCTACGATTTTTCAAAATTTGAAAATATTTCACCTCCTGGCATCGAACCCATGACCAGTTGTGCGTATAATACTGCATTTTTCTGTAGATATATATAAGCAATAGCTACATTAAATTTTATTCTTTTAGCTTAATCGGAAGTATTTTTAAAAATCTTTGAAAAACGGCCCCATGCATTCTTAACGGGGAAAATCGAGAATACGGGACGCTCTGGAATCGAACCCGTGACATATAGGCAACTGTTGATTTTTTTCAAAGTACACTACGTACGTATCTATAAGTGTAAAAAGTTTGAATGATCTATATGTCATATTAATAGAGCTGCGATTTTTTAAATTCTGAAAATATTTCACCTCCTGGCATCGAACCCATGACCAGTTGTGTGTAAAATATAGCATTTTTCCGTAGATATATATAGAAGCAATAGCTACATGAAATCTTATCCTTCTAGGTTAATGGGAAGTATTTTTAAAATCATTTGAAAAACGTCCCAATGCATTCTTAATGGGGAAAATCGATTTTTGGGGCCTTCTAGAATCGAACCCATGATAGGTAGGGTCGGTTTCCGAATTTTTTCTAGGTGAGATTTAGTTGGCCATTACGGAAAAAAATCGGCGGCTCCGTGGCCAAAGCTGTTTGGGCCTGACATTAATATCCTATATATATATATATATATATATATATATATATATATATATATATATCCCCCCGAAGCGTCTATATATAATAGATATTATATATATACTTATTTTAATTCGAGAAGGCAACCAGAGTGACGAGATAAGATTTTAAGCGAAAACCGTAGAAAATTAAGAGTATTTTTGAGGACTAGTAAAATTCTTTCCTTTTGATTACAAACTTTGAAAATGTAATAATTACTGATACTGATTAAATGCCTATCATAATTATCTTATCTTTATTAGTTCATAAAATAAGTTATAATCCAGTTTTTATTTATTTAATATTTAACAGACCGCGGCAATAGCTAAGGTGGCAGTCATTTTCGGGAAAAACAAAATTAAATCACTTGGTTTTACCCCAAAAACCTCCCGAAGGATACCACGGGTAGCACAAACAATAATTGCCTTGAAGCTTTGAAAATAAAGTAATGAATAACTTGTGGATTTTTAATCATTAGGAAAAAATTTAAGCTTATCAGGTTAAAACTCAAAAGATGTTCGATTTAAATGCGTTCAACTTTACTTTTTCCTATTGGTTGAGAAGTATATTTAATCTCCTAGTTCTATTTTGAAATAAAGTCTTATATTTTTCCTAATGGAAGTTTAAATGCCATCATAGATTGAAAGGGTTTTCGTGTGAATCACAACTTTTGAGCCCATTTCAAGATGTAGCTGATGACGATAAAGATACAGTTAATGCGATTATGATTTCGCGAAGGCATTCGATGTTGTTTCCCATGACACACTCATAGCTAAACTGGAATAACTAAATATTATCCGAAGAATAGTCAACCGGTTTAAAATTTTCCTCAGTTGCAGGAACCAAAAGGTGAGAATATATGGAGTGTATTGAGATTATGCAGAATCAACATCCCGCAAGGAAGTGTAACAGGATCCTCACTCCTCCTCATATATGTGAACGATCTATCACTTAATATAAAATCAAATATTCAATTATATGCAGATAACAGCGTACTACAAAAGGATCAGAACAACAAAGGTAGGGAAGTAATGCAGCGAGATTTAATTTTGAAAGAAGAATGGGTAGTGAAGAATAGAATGAGTATTAATGTGAGTAAGAGTAGGTATATTGCTTTTTCAAATGAGATGCCGCCTTATTGCCATATCTATCATTTAAAAGGTGAAATTATAAAAAAATCAGATTGCTGCAAGTACATAGGTGTACCTTATGGTTGGAGCCTTAATTGGGAAAAGCAAAACAATTTAATTGTTGTGAAGGCATACAAAATGTTGGATTATGTGATGAGGAATCTAAGAACAGGAAATTAGGAAGAGTAGAAAAGCAAAAAAAGGGGTATTTTCTCTTATAAGACCAACACTAGAATGCTCTTATAAGAGTTGGCAAAAGAAAAACAAAGAAGCCTGTACATAACTTGTATTATTATTATTGTTTTAACTGCTACCTGGACTACAAATGTTACTTGAACTCTAATAAAAGTTTTTTTAGTAGTAGTAGTAGTACATAGAAACTTGTTTGTTACAGCTGAGTGCTAAGAGAGTTTTAAATCCATCATTATGAATCAATCTCAGGGAATATTCATATTTAGGAAGGTATTTAGGGCAATCAACTACATCCATCAACCTTCAACTCGACTATCTCCTCTTCAATCCACTCATAGTATTGTCTCTTATTCTTAATTATTTATATATCCTTCAAATAATTATCATGAATAGTTATGTACATGAGAAATTTGCTAAGAGGCAATATCTCTAAGGATTTGTACATTTCTAGTAAATGTCCAGATTTAATGTACTGCTTCTCTTTCCATTTTTAGGTAATGCCATATTTTAAAATAGATTCTATCAGAACATGGCACACCATCATCATTGTCTTACAAGGGGACCTTTCGGACTGCGGCACGGGATATTGGATGAGACCGGTATGGAAGTGTAGCTTAGATATTACTTGTAACAACCTGAAAATACAAGGGTCCAACGTTCCCTCCTTTCCTTGTAATTAATATTTAAAAATTGTCAATTTTTTGTATTTTAAATATGTTAAAATTTTATGAGCCATGAAAAATAAAATAATAAGACAGCATTTAAATTGATTTAATGTTTGCCAAAAAAAGATAGCGATTGAAGAAAAAAACGAAAAGTATAAACCAGAACAAGGTATAGTATTATTAGTAACCTAACACGGTAACACCACGACACTATTTGCTTGTTACTATACTGTTGACGCAGGACTTATATTGGAAGCGGCTAGAATTGACAATTTTTAAATATTAATAACAAGGAAAGGAGGGAGCGTTGGCCCCTAGTATTTTCAGGTTATTACAAGTAATATCTAAGCTACACTTCCATACCGGTCTCATCCAATATCCCGTGCCGCAGTCCTAAAGGTCCCCTTGTTAGTTAGAATAATCACTTGGATATTATAGAACGGATAAGATATTTTCTTAAAATTGAGGATTTTCCTTGGTATGGACATCAAATTTCAAATAATTATCTATAATTACTCCCAAATACTTATAATTATCAACATTTTTCAGAGGTGCAAAGTGGAAAATAAGAGTCATTGTGTATCCATTCATAGTTATGTACATACAGAGTCAGGGGTCTCTGTCTTGAGGCATTACTAGTCACATGTATAACTTTGGTTTCTTTATGATGTTTATAGGGTATAATAATCATAATATAGAATTTATAATTGTTAGATGTTTTTAGTTCTGAAGGCTGAGTAAAGGAAGATTAGGGTCTGTCAGCCAGAGGTCAGCCAGAAAACTCATAAGAAAATATTCCAGTTTCACAGATTTTAATCCTGAAAATGTAGTATAAAGTAAAATAATTCTGTCAGGTCTAAGCTCTACCAAATTTAAATCATTGAGATGAATAAGAATTAAGGTTATGAAATCGTATAGCAGGAAAATATATGAAATTTTGCTGTTGCTTCATCATCATTGTGGAGAAGATTAGTACAATTATCAGAAAAATTTATTGGTTTGCAAAATACTGCAAATGTGCATGATAATTTGAGATAACCATACAACTCTATTTAACCTTTATTAGTTACTAATTTTTTCTTTCAAGTCTCTTTAACAATGTCAAAATTATTATGATATGATCATATTATTATATAGATTTATATAAATATTAGATCAATCAGTTGATTTTTCATTAATAATGGATTTGCAGAATAATATTAGCCGAGGGTTAATGAAGACTTTTATGTCTCAAACTCCCTCTAAGATAAGGTTATTTTAAAGTTGTCATTATTCAAACTCCACTTTTTTTATATTCACGAAAAAGAATTAAAATTAACTTAGGAGAGGAATATTCCTATACATTTTCGTATATTATATGTTCATCTCATTATAAGAATCAGAATATTAAAATTCAAAGCTAAACACTACTTCCTTAGGAAACAAATCCTCCTACATGAAAATTTTAATTTCCCCGTTCACAGATAAAATACCTCTCTAATCATATTAACAAAATGTGTGTATGACTAAATTTTATATATAGCTAACTTTTTTGATGGAAACAAATATAATTAATGAGAAGAGGGTGAAAAGTATATCACCTTTTCAGGAGCGTCAATTTAATTTATAAAAAATAATTTCCATCATAAAAAGATATCGTATTTTTATAACAGTCGTTTTGAATATTGTAATGGTTGGTTTTAATATGATGATGTGTTTGGATTTTTCAAAATTCCTGCTAAAAATTGTGACGATTCTCATAACTATCGCCAGGTGGCCGAGAAGGAGGAACCGCAGCGCCAATCCTGCAGCCGTGTGCATCAGCGTGAACTTCAGAGAGACAAACTACGTCAATCGGATGGAAAAAAGGGAGAAATCGTTGAGGAAGAAGTGCTTCAGCTGGAACAAGTGATCTCTCGCGTCATCAAGGAAAGGCTCCAGTTGGAGCGCCACCTGCAAATAGCTTCAGAGGTAGGTGCTGCCATCATTTAAGGAGGATACACAACTATATGCTAATATCTGGTTTAGCTGTTTGCAGACCTGAAATTACGGCCTTAAGAATCATCTAACTACTGCTAGTATCCTGGACTGTGAAATGAAATGCCCTTTTCTGCAACAAATGTGGAGAAGGTATAAATAGAGGCATTTTAAATGTAGTGGTAATTAGAGTAGAGCGAATGAAAACTATTTGACGTGTTTTTGAACTAATAGCTGTATCGTGAACGCCTTATCACTTCTCTTGATGGAAGTGATTTCGGATCGATTTTCCTTTGTATTTCCACTCTTCTCATAAGTTCTATCTATTATCATAGTATCTATTGGATTATGAGGGGCAACGCCCTCATAGGCTCATAGAGTATAGGTTGATGACCGAGAAAGATTGGAGAAGTACTCTTATTCACTAACTTAGTAATGATAGATAGGATTATTGTCCTTAAAATTTTGATAATTGCGTATATTGTGATTTTTTTGCTCCGACAAAGTTGAGATTCTTTTTATTCCTTCCATTCACTATTATCTAATGCATTTAGAATCATTCACACAGAATCTGACCTCATTTAATTCGTCACCCATAGATTCCCTAAACCACCTTCTGGAGAGTCGGCGTTAAGGAGCTGATTCCCATTGTAAATCGCCAATTCATTCACAAGAGCGTTTTTTAACACAATTATGAAATTCGATCATTTTCAGAAGGACTAGCGAAGGGAGGATTCCCGCCCACGATTCTCCTCTACGTAACCTCTTTATCATCCTCATATGCAACCCTTTTCATTCTTCAAATGTCTGACCCATTACTATATAACCGTATTCAAAGGGCTCGCATCCTCTTTAACCCATTTTCCCTAATCTCCCATTACAAACCTTCTTTTACAATCTTGGCTCCAAGGCAGCGGTAGGGGAAACTTCTCCCTCCGCACCACATCAGTATCGATCCCGGGCTTCCGACGGCCCCCCTCGTCTGCTCCCACCACAACCACCTTCCCTATCGATTCCCTCTTGCGCCTTCGACGCTTTCAACTGTCAGAGTCCTGGAAGAGAGGCAGTGCGTGAGTGACCACGGTTGAGTGCGTGGCGATACGGACCGAAAGAGTGAGTGAAAGTGATCGTAGAGGAACATTGCATAGAAAAGGATTTGTTGGAAAAAAGACGTCGGTCCTGGTACGTCGATAGAGCCGCCCGATGTACTGGAGAAGCATTTGACGCTGAGAAAAGGACTTCGACAGCGCCCTTCGTCCTCCGGAATGGATGATGCGTGATCCAACCTGGTGAGAAACCTCAATGGAAAATCGTGCGTTTTATCGAATTCGGTCATCGAGGAAGTTTTATAGGAGATAAAGTGGGAAGCATGAATCTTATCACGTCTTCGGAGAATATGTGCCGAAAGAGAATACGTTCTTCTATTAGAGCTAATTTGCCCGAAACGAGAGGATAATTCTATCTGCTTCTACATTCATTAGAAACCATCGAACTCCTCCATCTTTCCTTTTTTACGATCCCAATTTCTATTATACACAGCTTTCCAATTTTGCCCTTTCTATTTTCTACTATCAATTCAGCACCCCACTGAGATTTTTCCTCTTTTTCATATTATGATGGTGGAGATGATAGGCTTTCGTATTGTTTTTGGAAAAACGATGGATTCTCTTGCTCTACTTGTTTGCACTGCAGCGAGAATCCCTTTTCTATGTATGCGAGATTCCTATAAGAGGACATTACATCATATGATTATCAGTCAGGTTTTATGTTTCCAATCAACGAACTATTTTTGTATAATATAACTTCACGGCTCCGATCTTAGGCCTTTTACATCACGACTTCTATTTGAACTATTCCACTGCTCGTCCCGTTTTCGTGAAGGTGATCTCTAGAAACTTGTTCTCTAGTATAATATCATCACCTTCTATTTCTGCTTCTTAGTGAGATCTGAAGAGATAAATTTCTTAATCTAGAAAGCTATCGAAAGGGGGAGGGGAGTAAGAAGGGGAAATCATGTATCCGAAATCTTTAATTCAAATCACTCGCCGATATTAGCCCTTTGGATCAACGTTAAAATTTTTCGACTGAGGAATTCTCACGCATAGAATTATACTCTTCAAATTTTCTCAATGATCCTTGCATCGATGCCTTCCACTTGTGAAAGACAGGATGAAAGAGTTCGCCCACTCCTGTGGACATGCGCATCCCTGCTCCAATTTCCTCTACTGCTCTCTCACCCCATCTATTTTCTCTCCTTATTTCTCTTTATACCTTTTTTACTACTCTCGATTAGAGTTGATCATCTTTCGTACCGTACTCATTAGTGCTTTCCGCTTTTGTCAGCTCACCTAAGGATTATCGGTCCGATAAAATCCGTTGATAAAAGAGAATTGGGTTGACGCTAGTGACCTCCTTAAATTTAACGCGTACTATATATATATATAATGTCACAAAAATTTATTTTTTCCAGCGTAGTGATGAAACAAAGTTCATAATTCCGAACACAGGTGGTGTGCGCGTTCTACATAAGATCTCTCCTTCATTTTTATGCACTGTTCTCACTGACTTTCATTGTTACTCTACTACAATGGAGAGAGCGCATGGGCGAAAGAGGAATAAGGAAAGAGAGATAAGAATGTGTGTGTATACGTATTGATTGGGCTATTTCCGTGCCGGTCTTTTGCATGCCGCCCTCTCTTATGGAGAGTTGCATTGAACAGATGGATATTGCAGGTTGTTAGAGAAAGTGGAATGGAACCTGGCCTCGTTGCATCCGAATACTTATCGAGAGTAGAAAGTCCAGTTTTCGTACAATAGTGTCTGCTTATCATCTAACTCATAATATATTACCAAGTCTCTTGTCGTAATCTTTTCAGAGAACAATTTATTTCCATTTTTCTGAGTAGAAAGGAAACTGAGGTGGTTTCTTTTTACGTAAGCGATGATTATTTTTCTCGCATATTATGTCTGGTATTGGCGGAAAGATCGAATACCTATATAGTGTGTTAGCAAATATAAAATTAAAAGTAGCTTTAGGATTAAAAAAGAGAAGATAATTTGCTTAACTTTTGTGCCCGGTATGTCAGTAAGTAGTTAGTTGTAAAGTAAAATATTAAAGTTTCACCTGGTTATTATTTATCGAAAGATCATTTATCATAAAATAAAATCTATAATCTATTTGGAGAGCAATGGAAATATTCTATTATTTTAAGTTGGCAATGTTTTGTTAAGCTAAAAATTTACGTTATTTCCATTATTGTTATTCAGTAGAATTTCTGTAGAATTCACATATCATATAATTATAAAAATGCTTTGCATATTTCACGAGAAAGCATTATAAGGAAAAACTGTTAAGTTGTGTAATCTTTCTGTTAAGGTTCTTATGATTTGATCAGTGACTGTAGATGTAAGTACTAGTATATGTAGTAAATCATTCATCTTATATCAGCATGATTATTCCCGATGATGACAGAACAAAAAGAAAATTGTTTTGATTAAATCGATAATAGATCGTAGGTAAGATGAAAATAGTGAAATTATTATCTATCTACAATTAATATAAAAGCCAATTTTATGAAGACCTTTGAGGAATTATATCTTTTCATCTCACAATTTTAGTCCAGAGTCTGCTTTAATGGTCAATAGAGAAGATGGGAAAGTTTAAAAAGCTAAAAAAAGTCACCTACTCCGAAAAAAAACTTAAGAAACCTTTTTACTATTTAATTTACTAACTAAATGGAATATCTATGTATCTAAAGGCAGAAGAATTATCTTTTAGATAGTAGCCATTGACAAAACTTTTCAAGTGAGACTATTCTGCTTATTATGAAAAGAAGGAACGTCTGATATATATTCATCTTCAGATGATATTTTATCGCGAAAGAAATTCACGGATTAAATTGGAGTGTGTTAAGTTTAAAACTTTATTTAGAGTCCTCTTTTAAACAAATAAATGAAAATAGAGCAGCAGGAGTACTTGATATTAATCGACACATTAGAGAGCAAAATCCGCCTAAATTTTATGATAAAGATGGATGATCCCATATACGCGTGAATTATAGATGATAAATATTTCTTCATTTATTTCTTAGTCTATTATGATATCATAGTATGAGAAATATGTAACCATGGTTTCATTATCTAGGTCACAATTTTCCCTGCTCTATCGGAGATTTGACATAGAATGCGCATCATAATTATCATCAACTAGTACTTATCAAGAAGGTTTATCGATTCTACCCATTCTTAGAATTATTTGCGCAACTAGGAAAAATATCTTATTAAATAAGTGATTTTGTTCGGCTCAAAATTTGACCCAGTTTCAAATCTGATGTATCAAAGATGTAGTATTGATAATTATGTAACTTCCATATTGCCTTAACTGAGAACTCTTTACCGAATTTCTCCTCAGTGCCCTCATGCGGAAGTAATTAAAGACGGATTAGTGGTAATCAGTTTATACGCCGTATAATTATTTTGAATTATTGTCACAATTGCACTTTATCTTTTGAATATTTATGTGATAGGCATTAATAATCCCGTATCATAAGTGAAAATCCCTTCATAGCTGGTTTACTCCTTTTTGCAGAGAATTATATGATTATGTATATCATTAATATTTAAACTACTATACATTATACTAAATATTTATACATAATAATATCATTCAACATAAATTGTTAGAAATATATATATTATTGTAAAATCATTGCATGTTAAATGAAAAAGTTAAGGATCCACTGATATCGCAAAACTTCATGATCAGAGCAATGAATCTTGAATAACTTTATGGTTCAAATTATTTAAATAATATTTATAATAATATTATCTTCAACCCTTGAAAATATTGGCAAAAATTCAAATGTAATAAAAATGTTCGAGCTTATGATTTTTTTCTGTATGTACGTAAATTTCCTTCATACGTTATAGATATGCGAAATCGGAAAAGGAAGAGCATTTACTATAGAAAATAGGTTAGCGAATGAATGCTGATCAATACTAATTTTTGGTGTTGGTAATTTCACATAGAAGTAAAAAGGAATCATTTAATATTCCGCAACTTTTCTTTTACGTAAATTTTTATTTCTATAATTTCCCCGAAAATACTTCCATAATCACGAAACGGGACGACAAAATTAAATAAGGACATTCAAGTTTTAATTGGTAATAATTTTCGGATCAAAACATATAATAGAGGCGTCAAAATTTCAGTCGTGAAAGTAATGTAACGCTCGATTGTTTGAATAAGGTATGTTTTTCCTATTCTGATTCTAAAAATGACTCACGTTGAATCAAAGAGAAATGATACTCAAGATATAGCTAACAGAAAATTTTCCGAACGAACAGAATATTCTTTTATGTGACATAATACATCAGTGAGCGAGATCCGGGTTTGTAGTCCAATAACTTCTGCATAACTAAAGTTATGCAATGCTTTTAAATTAAATTAGCTAAAATTTTCTCAAATTTTAATTTCGATTACAAAGGTAAGGAAAAACTAACTTTAGATTTTTCAGTGTTTCACCTTTCTCTATATCGAGGTATGATCTTATCTCCTGATTATAAAGTCATTTGGAAAAAAATGTGTCATAATATTCTGCTCTTAATGGACCTAAAAATTTTCATCGAACTATTGTGTTTAGTACTAAAGTCCAGATATATTTCATATCCATTTGCATCCATTGATTTTCATTTGTAAGTGTGCGTTATATCAAAACCTGGTCAATGATTCCTTTTATATTTTCTCAGTTTAGGAGACTTTTTCTGACGATTTATTGATTGGAAAAAATGTTATATATCACGCAAGAAAATCTCTGGTAAACGTTCTTATAGATATCGCGTTGAGGGTAATTTTCCTCACAATATCTCCTTATATACATATCATCCAAAAAATCAAATTCACCACAAAATGAAAGGTAATTTGTTAAGAAGTCGAAGAGACGAATATCTCTTGAATGTTAGAGGGGGTTTAGGGAGTTAAGTATTTATTCGTACTTTATATACTGCAATTATTATAATTATCATTTTATTAAAATAACGAAGAATTTTATAAAGATATTGGTATGTAGAATATTGCCAATTTCTCATTTTATACCTACTCGTGCATTGAAAAAGCGCAATGTGTATTTCTAAAAATATTTGTTTCAGGTAATTTTCTTTAAAACCTCATTTACAGATATTTTCTATTTTTTAACTCAAGGTGACTATTAAAGTACAGATAACAGAGTAAAATTTCAGCATCCAATATTAAAAGGAGCTAATTTGCAAATAATGCGATACAATGGAAATACATTTTCTTAATATAGAGAATCCACGAAAATTCCAAGCGACCAAGAATACTAGTTTTTAAACATGTATTCATATAAATTGTATTTAAACAAATTTTCATAGATAAAATTATAGAGGAAGTTTTGAAGAAGTAATGAGCATTTTGAATCATATTCTTTCATATTAAAAGAAAGTTTTTCCATGGATTATGACAACTGCCCCTCCATAAATGTATCAAGTTTTCAAAAACTCTTCGACTATTTTTAAATCATAAATATCGATTGTAAGAAAATACTCATCGAGGTACCTTAGCTGCGTGTGCGTCTATCTTTAGACGCCTTATCACGTGTTCGTGGTCACGAAACTCTCAAAGGCATATAATTTAGTTTTAGTTAGAGATATGCAGATATGAAGGACTTCATACTTCGAAAAATATGAAACTTTCTATCCGTTTCATGGAAATGATTCAATCGATTTTGTTACTTACATAGAATTTTGTTTAGTTTAAATCTTAGTATTTCTATAAGCTGGCGAAATTAAATAAATATATATTTCAATGCTATTAACAAAAAATGCCATATTTCTCATTATTTATTTTTGATAAGGTTGTTTCTTTCCAAAGCCGTCTGATTACCTTTGTTATTATTAATGAAGTACTCAATATCTTTTAAGTTTGTGCATTGGATTCTAAGATTTGTTCTTTCTTTTGACGCATAAGTTGGAAATATTTAGAAAGTTGATTCATAAATTATCGATATAGGTTTACATCAATTGAGCAACTATCTAAAATGAAGAGGAAAGTTGATGATGAGTAACATTTTCACCAGTCTCTGCAATGTATTAATTATCTTAATCCGAAAAATAATACAATTAAATTATTATTATTATCTACTAAATTGTTACGACACATTATACGTACAATTATACGCTCAAAATCGATTGCTAATTTCGATATATACTTATCGGAGATAATTTTATTGAATTTTGTTCTAAAAAACTCAGATTATGCTCATTATACATTTTTTGGAAAAGTAAGTAAAAACATCACAGATGTAAGCTGGAAAGAAAATATTTACAGGTTAGACAGAAAGCTGACATTTTGCAATTTTATTTACATTTGTATACATTTTGTTTATTCACGATTTATGATTCAGAAATAGCATCTCGCCAAAATCGCGTAATGAATTATTTAGTATAGCTTGAAGGTGAATCTCGCATTGAACTGATGTCCCTTTTACATTAATGTATGCGGCAATCTGTTTCATGAACAGAAAAATAGACTTAAAATTTGAGAAATTTTGCGGATTGAAGTATTGAAAAGTTCTCAAGGACATATATGTATATAAAAGTCAAAAAAAATTTACCCGGAAATGTATACTTAACGAGAAAAAAATCTTTCAGCAATTTTCTTCAGCTACTGAGGAACCTTGAAAATTATATAATATTATATATTATATAATTATAAAAATTATAATATAATTATATATATATATTATATATAAATATTATACTGAGGAACCTTGAAATATATATATATATATATATAAAATAAGTCCTTTATTTTTTATCTTTAATGATGATGCAATTGGCTGAACTCACCAAAAGATCAGTTTGTAGGGCCCTTTTTCCCATACCTTTTAACAAATCAATCTTTGTTAGATATTTAATTTCTGTTGGATTACGTCTATATACGTATACATTATTAGATGGGGAAAATATTGACTATGAAAATAGGAATGACAAGTTAGATTTATAAATAATTCCCTAAAATTTTACTGAATATCATATAAAGGGATTTTCATAGCGTCTTAGAGATGTGTATACTTATAAAGTAGAGTCGAGTTTTAAAGATTTTGAGTTTTCCGTGTGGATAGCTTGTAAAAAGTTTTCTCGGGTTTCCAATCTTGTAATTTCTGCAATCATTGCTGTCGCCAACGTTTCTCAAAACCCGAGAAACCTTTAGAGTCCACTATGTAATTATAGTGTTCCATCTAATAAACTTCTAAATGTTCTGTAGAGCCTCCAGCGGTATGCGGAGTTAGATTCGAGGTGCTTCGGGACGCTGGAGGATACGAATAGGCGACTAGAGGTGGCGACGCGGGAACTGGATAACGAACATCTGGACCGACGCCTTCGGGCAAAGAGCGAATTGTGCGAAGATCTGGTAAGTTATCATGTTTATCTATTACATTTTCTTAACTAGTCTTTGAATTCTTAATATAATCGAATTTAAGGTTGTTTGAAGGGAACCTATAGACTTCCTCGTCTCAAATCAGATTTATCTGATTATCTATATTCATTTCACACTCCATGGGTAAAAAGCCATCCTGAGACGTTTATATTACTTTCCATCTCTTTACCATTCAATATGGCTTCCTTCCAGGTCGCTCATGTTTAACAAATTTGCATTCTTAAAAAATCATAAATGCAACACAAAGTAAGTCCAAATTTGACTCTATATTCCTAGATTTTAAAAACTTGTTTTAATGTCTGGCGCTTAAGTTATTGATGTAAAAACTTGCTCATCGGTATAAAAAATACGGTAAATTCTTAAAGCTGCTGCCGAGTTCAATTTGTGAAGCAACTTCACAAATTGAACTCGGTGTATTGAACTTGCAAAGGCTAAATCCAACTGGGTTATTATCACCTCTGGTTTACCACAGGGAAGTGCCATGAGAACCTATTCAGGATCTTTCTTGATGATCCTCTGCAGAGGAGGATGTACATTCAGTTATAAACTCTTCACCATAGTAACTAAAGTAGCTGTGAACAATTTCACCAACAATTTCAACAACCAAAAAAGTTAAATTAAGTAGAGTGGCGATTGAAATTTAAATAATATATTCATAAAGGCCGTAGTATGTCAATGTGATTAATGTAGTGATGCAAAAATAATTATCTGCAATAACAACCAAAAATAAAAATATTCTGATTAGATTACAAAAATTAAAATCGATCTCTAAGACATCATCATTTCATGGAAATTAAAACTGGCTCATTCTTCATGATATTCCTCTTTAAATTTTCCCACTGTATCTTCTCTCTAATCTGGTCTTCGTTAATTCCAAATCATCTTTCCTCATTCGAAAAAAATTCGAAAAAAAAAACTCTTTTACAAAATTATGAATGCTAGAGTTCCCTCCTTCCGTTTTAGCTTCAATATTTTTTAAATCTCTTTCTGTCACTAGAACAACATATGGTTTATACTTCTTACATTAACTGCTCAGTTCCCATCTAACTATTTCCCGTAATTTCACTTATCAATTATCGTGCTCCAAAAAGATCTATCCGTTTTCTCTATTCTACTTCTAAGTATTCACTTGTGAAAAGCTTTCTTTCCTTTTGTCTTGATGACTCATTTCTCTTTTATTTGTAAGCCTCAATAAATTTATATTTTTGTACGATAACTTTTCTTTTGTATTAACTATTGAACTTCAATTCTTCTATTTAAAAAATTAATTAAGCTAATGACTCATTATTTTATCTATATCACTCGATAAATATTTATCTTCATAAAAAATAATTTTGGATCGTAAGTTTAGTTCTCTAACATTTAATTTAATTCCGTGTGATCCTCATAGAAACTAAAGCGATTATAGAGAAAAAGTCTTATATTTAGAAGATTTATTCGTCTCTTATTCTTTCTGAGATAATTTTCAGTAAAGGTAAAGGTTTGGGCGTTCCACGGGATATTCGAATAGACCGTGAAAATAGTTCGCGAGCGATATTACTCTTCGCTAGTTAGGTCTCACCTTAGATATACATATAGTGTATGACAGCTGATAGAAGTAGTATTAGTGAATTAGATAAAGTGCAACGTAAGGCGATACGTGAAGATATGCTACGACATAAATCAATGAATGAGAACTAGAATGCTCCAGGATGCTGGATGAAAATCGTTGACACATAAAATATTAAAGCGTAGATTAGATGTACTAGGCAGATTCAGGGAAGGAGCATTCAAGGAAGACGTAGTACATACCATGCACCTCTCCTGCTATATAGGACGATGGGATACTATGAATAAAATAAAGGAAATAGATGCAAAAAATAACAGATTTAAAAATCGTTTTCCCTTCTCGAGAATACCTCGAGATTAATGGTTTACGCAAATAAAGTGATAGTCCTCACACCCCCTGGAGGCTCGCAGGGTATCCAGGGTATCCATAGACATGACAAGCTACGAGAACATTTTTTTAAAGCCCCGTATATGTAGGCAATACAACTATCATACTTGTCGTGCATGAAGTATTCTCATATTTTTCAGGAACCAAAAGAAAAAAAGGCATCCACATCTGCTTGCTGTAAACATACGTCACTGAGCTCGATTCACTGAGGAGATTGATTGCGTCCGAAAAAAATATATATGCACTGAAAATATCGAAGTTAGGGAAGCATGCTGTGATGAATTTTTTTTACGATTTAAAGTATGAATGAGATACACCCCCTGCCATACGCCGAAAGGCGGCTTGCAGGGTACTTATGTAGATGTAGACAAAAAACTTACTCAAATATGAGACCCGAAAAATAATAAAACAGAGAAAAGAGCTGAATAACTGAGCAGAAATAAATTCAATTTATTGAAAAGCAATTAAGATGTCCGGAAGTTCAACGCGATGGACAAATCGCTCGAGAAGCCATGTTGAACTGAAGGAAAAAGGCTTTGAAAATCTGTTGGAATGAAACAGATATTGACTCCATAGAAAGAAAATGAATCGACCAGAAAATGATGTTTTAACAGACAAAAACATTTAATTTGGAAAGATTAACAAGAACACAAAACATTTTAAAGAGGAAAAAGAAAAGCTAACTCATATACACAATTGTAACACCCACTCGGTTCTCTCATTAGAGCAACAATAAATAAGATAAATGAATAGAGGATCAGTGAAAGTGTTTATTAAGAATTCTTTATAATATTCTTCTTAAATCTTATTTTATTTATTCCGCACTTGTATAACAAGAAAGAATCCAGAACGATTACTCTCAAACTCTTCCACATGTAAAAAAAATAAAAAGTGGCACCGACCTATCAGGATATCTACTGTTGTTTCTAAAACTCTCGAAGTTGCACTATTGCTCGCAAAAAAGGCGTTGATGGATTCGCACCTCAGGGGTCTATGCTCACCTCAAGTATTGTTCTATTTACTTTTTTGGCACCTATGTTATTCTTCTCTCCCAAAGATGATAACATGGCTCGCGGAATACCTAAAAAGAACATTTATTACTTGAGGTAAATACTCAACCTACAAGGAATTCAATAAACGGTTCCAAAACAAAGGCTTTTAAGTTTTCTCGACTCTTATGTCTTATCACGGCCGTATTTCCCTCTTCTCTTAGATTAAGAAATACTCATGAATGAGTTGAAAAAAGTATTCTCTGCCCAGGAAATAAATCATTATATATACATAATCTTCTCTACAGTGGATGCTCTCGGAAATAAAAATCATGTTTATTCTCTTAATCTCAGTAAGAATGCATCAATTTCCACTATGAAACAGATAAGGTCAGATGTAATTTCGTTCGTCTTCGCCTCCTTTTTTACCTCTTTTTGAAATAAGCTGATATAAACATGGATTCAAGCATGTATATATATAATATTAAATACAAATAATTTACTTGATGACAGGCTATAGACATCTTCAGTAGGTTCTGAGGTGGGCGAGTCATGTATGGACAACCATTGGACGTCAAAAGTTCTAAACTGGGTGATGTGAAGGAGCACACCGATGATAGATCAGAGACTATATCTAGAGCAGTGATCACTGAGATGATCCTTACTTAGGTCGTATCGAAGATGGCTGAAGTTAATATTTATGATGTATATTATAATTGATTATGAATAATCAATGAGAGATTAGAGCAATTTTTCCGTTCGTTTGTATTCCAGCATATAAATGTACATCATACTTAAATCAATGTACTATCAATACATCTTACTGTTCGTTTCTTTCATGAATAACAGTACATAAGCTAATGAATATGCAGATATAAATGGCTACCGTAGTTCAAAAGATTTAGACTAATATTTCCATTACGGATTAACAATAACGTATTTAATCAGTTTTTAAGGAAAATATTGTTTCATGAAATCGTGTATTTGTATCTATTTGTAGGAAAATCAACTAGTTCGTGTCATAGAAAAGAATACCAAGTTAGCACTGAAGAATACAGATCTCGAAAAACGAGTACAGGAGCTCCAAAATGTAAGTATATTAATATAAATTTTCGTCGTTACTTTAATTCTTTATATGTAATTTTATTGAAGTATTATATATGTATAAAATTAATTTATATAAGAATGTGGTATAACTTAATTGGTAAATAATAAGCGAAGCTTATATTGGATTATGTTCGATTACCCAAGCACTTACTGTGATAGCATTCTTCCCGCCCTGGTATCAAACTAAGAACAATTTCTATCAAGTGATTTGAAATTAAAAATGAAAAATTCCCCAACGGGGAAATGTCTGATTTTTGGGCCCCCTAAAATCAAACCCATGATCGTAAGGGTCGGTTTGCTATTCTTCCCCCGGTCAGGGGCCATAACGTATAAATATGGGCCTCAATAGTTTAGGCATTTGCATCTTATATTTATACATCCCTCGAGTAATAAATAATGGAAAAGTTAGATACTGTATTGGAACACTTAACAATCGACGGAAGAGTGTGTATTATAATTACATTATTTAAGTATAAGATACTCGCGTTAAATTATATTTACTTGAACATATGAATGTGGAAATCGCATCTGAAAATTAAACATAATTTTAGCTCATCGAATATGAAATTCCGCATTTGATATTTTGTTGACTATTACGGCAAAACAAGTATAATAATAATATGCAGTAATAAGTATATAAATATATTAGTCTTTAAAAATCATCTCACGATTAAGTTTTTTGTTTTTCATTGAAGAGAACAAAAAGGCTAAAAAGAACGAACTATTTCCAAATTAATTTTTCATGAACTTTATTTCTATAAATTATATATTGTGAATTGGGAAAAAGGAAGACCTTAGCAATAATGTAAATTGGCTTATCAAAGAAGCACATGTCCTTTTTTATTGATCTCTTATGATATTTTTCTGTTCTCATATCATGACGAAGTACACCACCAGGTGCTTGAAAACAGTATCACGCAAGGCATCATTGTCAAGATATATAATGATCCGTATATAGACGTATATGTATTGTAAAATTTTTCCTACTTTTGAATTTAAATAATAAAACGCATACTTTAAATGACAAGTGTATTTGAACTGATTTTATCGCTTTTATATATGGTCTTGAATCCTCTAATAGCAGAATATCGTTTTTTCTGTTGATTATTACTTCCCGATCAAGTATTGATGGATTCGATCCCGTTATTCACTGTTTGATTGGATATCATCAATGAATTGCATTTTGGTTCGTTTTGTTATCTTTGCGCGTACTATAAGGGACCCTCTGCTTACTTTCCTAAACTTCTCCAAAGGCTCTAAAATGGTCGACCAAGGTTGTTGAAGTCCTCGAATGTCCGTAATTTGTTATTGTCTAAAATCGTTGGTCCTTGTAAGAGCTAAGATTACCTGATTTGAACCTGAAAAATATTTAAGAACGCCTAATGCATTTGGATAAATATCGCAGAGGCTTTTAGTAGCAACTAGTCAAGCTAAAACAAACTAGTCAGAAAGCATGCGATACATTATTCTGGTATGTGGCTAACCATTTCAACATGGATTACAAAATAAATTCATTAATTTTCAAGTGAAAAAATTACTAACATAAAAATGTATTTGGTGCGACCGTGCAGTACTGAGTGATCTGATAAATAACGGACGAATGTGAACGAGCGGCAAAACGATATTATTTGCAGGCCATCCTTATATTTATGCTGTTACATGCTATCAAAATTTACCATTCGGTAGATGTCACTGAAAAAGAAAAATTCGAGGCCATGGAAGAAGAACAGAAGTATACAATTGACAAAAATTAGTGATAATGGTAACAGAATACTTCAACAAGCTGTATAGAAACAAGAAATGATGAAGAGGAATGAGAATCTGATGACTTTTATGCCATCCCTTTACTTCTCCTAGAAGAAGTTTTAACAGCGTTAACTCAAGAAGAAATAGTTGGAGATTGAGTGTAGTCGGGATATTTAAAACTTGGCTTAAACTTAAAAATGAACACATCCAAATAATCCATACACAAAATAAAATTCAGAAGAATAATTGCATTATTACAAATAAAATATTAGATTTTGATTCAATTGAGAATTTAGAGGGAAATATTTTTGAACAATTTACTATGTAGAGAAGATATCTATGGAGTACTTTGTTTTGATATCCATCACAACGTTTAATCTTAATAATTATCTTATATTTGGACTATATACCATAACAGCCACTTTAACGAGAAAATGTCATACATTTTTTTCATGGCAAACAAAACCGTTATCGCCGTCAAATATTATCTCGCTAGAGATCAAAAAGGGATAATTAAATGGACCACATGTGATTCAAGAGATGACAAAATAAGTGAATATGGAAGGAAACTCGTATAATGGACTATGCCTGTTATTCTATCACTATCTCCACTACACTAGAACCAGCTACGAGTCAACAAGTAAATGCTCAAGATATCCATCTTTTCGTGGTAACTGTGAGAATGCAACATTATCTGTGATTCTTTCTATTATACGAGTAAAGGTGTGCTTGCTAACAGCAAGCAATGCTATAATATATCTTTAATGAAATATAAATTTTTTTGGAAGATTACTCTTCTCAAACATTGCTAAACATAAACTAAAGGAGATTATCGCAGCGGACAATGCACTGAATTCGATTTCCCATGCATTTCTTACGGCAGCATTATTCCCGCCCCGGCGTCGAACCAAGGATAAGCTGCCCTAAATACTTTCATAATTCATTTGAGTATGATTGACTTTAGAAACACTCCCAATTTCAAAAAGCCTCGAAAAAGAGTTCGTATTTTCCTATGCATTTCTTACGAAGATATAGTAAACGCTCCCTAGCATCGAACCAACGACCACTTACGACATTCTTACGGTCGCTCTTATGTGAGAATGGGCCCTTTTATGGCTGTGTGAAATTCTGAACCTCTGCGCGGTTGGGAAGTGCCCTAATAAGTTTTCGGAAATATGTCCCATGTATTTCTTATGGGGAAAATTGAGATTACGGGTTGCTCTGGAATTGAACCCATTGCATGTAGAAAACTGCTGATTTTTTTCAAAGACCCATATATGGAAATCTATATGTGTAGAAAGTTTGAATGATGTTTTCGGAAATATGATCAATGCTTTTCTTATGGGAAATATCGAGATTACATATTATATGAGAGTAAATAATGGAAGCAAATAAAACGTTATAGAACATAGTTGTTATATGCTACGTAGTTTATAGTTGTAGAGATACGTTCGAACGTATTCAAGGCTAGTGAAACCTTCGTAATTGATACTATCCAATTGAGTTATGATTTTTTGACTTCCCGTTCTGTATTATTTGAACCTTTTTTTAATCTGATAATTTCAATTATGTGACCTTTTTAAATCTTGAATGTATATCAACATTGCCTTACATAGAGAAGAGGGATGAAGATTAACTTGACGTGAATAAATAACCTCGAGATCTGAAGAAAGACGAATTCGCAAATCATATTAAGCGATCAAACAAGAAAGTCAAATTAATGGGAACAGCAGTACTGATTTTCTCATTTCCTGTCCAACTAGTCAAAGATAAACCTCAAATCATAGGAAATGAGCATTCTCTATAAAATAGATCGCATTATTTTTCTCGCAGAGAAAATTTCAATTTTTTGTAGTAAGTTCTGAGTTGACGAGGATGAATGAATACCAAGTGGATTGAATAAATTCCCTGACAACCATCAAGCTGCCGTCGTAGGAATCAAAAAGCCATACAACGACTCAGTTAGTTTGGCGATTTTAGTCCAATTATATATCTGGTCACCAATTTGTAAGATGGAAAAAATTTTAGATAAACGCTTAGCCTGCATATAGTGGATACAGGACTATAATCACGTTGTGCTAAGGATAGCAATCTAAACAACAAAGCTCGGAGAAGCTTGTAAACCATACTTGTCGAGGGTCATTATTATTAGAAAATTTATTTCCCAGCTTATTAATGTGGCTGGAAAGATGTTTTTCACTCATTCACAATGTCAGAAGTCATCGCTCTTGAGTCTGTACAAAAGAAGGGTCCGTTTTTCGATCTACAGAGAAACTAAAACCCAAATAGAATGTTTCGGAAATTTGCTTTATTGCTTATAAAACACCATACAGAGATACCAATCAAAAAATGAATAAATTAATTAAGAAATTATTAAGTCCCATAGGATAGTGCTTCAGAAGAGCTTATATCAGCTTGAGTTAGGACTATTATTATGGTGGGGAAAGAAAGGAGAAGTCAGCCTTTCACAAAGTAAACCATCTTCACCAAATTTCATCATCATATGTTCCTAAATATTTTGTTCAATGTACATATTAGTTAGGCAATGAATGTATTAGTAGCGTACATGGATAGTATTTTGGATCCATGAGCTATAAACTCTTAAATGAGGTCCTTCAAATGTCTAGGAAAGGCCTGAAAATAAAATTATTGGAGGATGAATATTTCAAAGCTAGTGACTCAAGTTCAGTTTTATGAAACTGAGTAAGGTCTTAGGGAAGCTGGAAAGTTAAAAGTGCAATACTTCAATTTTGATTTGAGATAGAAGCAGATATTTAGGAACCCTTGCAATAACAAAATCTTACAAAGGCAACTTATAGCAACAAAGAATTAAAAATACTTCAAGATTAAATGTTTAAGAGGATTTCAAAACTACTAAAAGTAATTTCATCAAAGGATATTGTACTGTGTCAATCAGCCTGTTAAAGATACCGTTTTGCAGAGTGTGAATACTTTTGCGTACTATGTTTCCTGAATACAACAGATAACTGGATGTTCAATTAATACCAATATTTGATGCTCTCAATCAATATCCTTAGCACTCTCTTATTGTCATATTATCATGTAGAAAGTGATCAGACGTTACTCTTAGTCACCTCTTTAAATATTTGCTTATTGAAGAGTTCCTTATTCAGCCATCAGAGAAAGTTAGGGTGAAAAATAAATAAATATGAAATATGATATTTATGATAAAATATTTTGTTATATAAGGTGACAGAGGAAGACGTGGCTAGAAGTGTCATCTGCTCAACTGTCTGGTCCTCTGCCCATGCTACTACGGGGAGGAAGAACAGGTCTGATGTGGGAACCCTGCACGAAAAGGTGGACAACCTGGAGTCTATTCTCAAGGTTACCATTTCCATCTCATTCTTTACTAATTATATCCCTAATATCTAATTAGATCGTAGCATTTCCCAATAGTAGTTAAGTGTAGTTCTCTATTTATATAAATGTATGTATGTATGTGTATATATATATATATATATATATATATATATATATATATATATATATATATATATATATATATATTTTACAAATCACGAATAAATTATGGAATCTATTTAAACATTGTTAGTTAGATGACTTTTACTCATTCCTTAAACAGTTAAATTGGAAGTTATGTAAATTTGATGGACTATTCTTTTGAAAATTCATTGGAAAGTTTTATGACATTAAACTTAGGATAGAATGCCAAATTGATAAAAAGAACCTTTAAGAGAATGTATATAAATCAAAATTATTTTGAATATTTTGATCAAGTTGTTGCATTATTAGGATTGTGGTAGTTGGTTTTCAACTATTTATAATGATTTAACGTTTTAGGTGTAATACTTTAGATTGAGAGCAATTACTTTATCATTAATTATTTTTAATATAAATAATTTCTAAGTATTTTCTAAAATATTAATTATACAAGGACTCTGATGCAACACTGATACTAATATTTTTATTGCGCATGCAATTTTTTTTATTTATCAATGAAAGTATTTAACTAAATTTGCTTAAAAAAATTATATTAGAACAAATTGTATAATTGAAGGACCAATTTTACTGGAATTTTCTTATGTCTCATAATTTAACCCATTTATGCCTAGCGTTCCATTTTTGGAACAGCAGTTACATTAAGTTATTTTGTGGCCTATAAATTAAATTTTATTTCAAATACTTGTTTTTTAATTTTTTTTACCTAACATTTATGAATTTCATCAAAAAATTCAAAAATTTTTTTCTTCGGCATAAATGGGTTAATGTAACTGCTGTTCCAAAAATGGAACGCTAGGCATAAATGGGTTAACTATCACAAAATAAACTGATCTTAAGAATATTTTAGAGTGACATATGGTTGATATAAGAAATAAAAAGAAATTAACAATAATAATGACTATGAATGAGCAAAAAATTTCCCTTTTTATATTTGACCTGTACAGTGATATCCAATCTAAAATACATTTTAACAATACAGTAAATATGTAATAGACTTTTAATTAAAATTTCAATGGGTTTTCAAACTCATACAACCAGAAAGTAATTTTTTAAATATCAATGAGTTTGAGTTAAGAACTACAAACTGGAATTGTAAATTTCCACAGAAAATATACGCTATATTTGCAATATAAACCGGTTGCAAATATAGCGTATATTTTCTGTGGAAATTTACAATTTCAGTTTGTAGTTCTTAACTCAAACTATATTTGCAACCGGTTTATATTGCAAATATTTGTTAGTTTTATTTTACCATGTATTTTATTACTATGGCTTTCTGCTAAGTAACCTTACGTTCTCATATTGATTCCATAACTACAAACTGATATAATAAAGTTAAATGAGAAACATTCACTCACAAGTTTTTTAATATTAATAGCAAATAAACTTCTCATAATTCATTCACCATTTTATTCTTTTTACTCACAATAAATAATTGATAATAAATAATTATATATGATTAATAATGATGATTATACTCCTATTATTCATAATCTTTAACTTATATAAACCTTATACAAAGACTCTGAGATTAGTTTATGACTTTTACCTTGAAAATTGATTCTCGTAAAGGGGGATTAGTTGCTTACTTGCTTTCAGTTTACTTTATTCATATATTGCAATCATTTTTCTTAAAATCTTGTGATGGTCAGAAAAACATCAGTAATCAACTATTATCATTCACTTTTTTGTATTATCTTCATTGTGTGATTAATAAAAAGTATTAACTGTAAGGAATATCTATACCATTGTTTCCACCAATGCTCAAATTGATATGCAAGCAATCTAAAAAGTGCTCCAAGGATTCTTTATGAATTACTGTATTTGACAGCATATAAGAAGAATTTTTTTCGAAATAAGGTCTCAAAAACTTTACCTGGATCTTAAATGTGAAGGTATTGGTATCGGTGCTTAAAACTATTTGTTTAAAAAAATACCCTTTGAAGTATAACTAGCAGAAGCAAAAGATTAAGCCACACCATTATTAACCAGGAGTATTAAATTACGTTACAGTGCATGAAAACAGAGCAGTAGTAAGTCGTTATGTTATTGTGGTAGGGCACTGTCACACCTTAATAAAACCTTTTTTTCTTTGCATGTGGCCTACTTAATGAGGGTGCGTCTTATATGCCGTCAAATACGTTATATAAAATTATTGGTGATATATCATCAGTTTTAAGTAAATAAAATCCATTGTGAATCATCTTTGCTTTCATCACTCCTTAAGATGAATTTCAATTCACTGGAAAGTTTTGTCCTTATGTGCTTGGCTTCATCCAAAAGTAATATAAAATATTTCAATTAATTATGCATTCAAATTAATAAAATTACTGTGTAAAATTTAATTTGGCTAATTGGCTTAATACTCATAATATTTGGGCTATGTTTGATTTTGCTCTTATGTTAAGAAATTTTCTATCCCTTTTCCATTTTACAGCTAATCAATAAAAATTGTATGTTTTTAGGAAATCAAATTATTATTGTTCTCTAGATGTTATTCAGTTAGTTTATCTTGATTTATTCATTTCAGAAAGAATCCAAATGCGTATAAAATATAACTTAATCTGAAAATGTCATATGTTTTTAAATTAAATGTTTTTACTTAGATTGTGGAAATTTTTGCTCCATTAGATCTTTTAAGAGTTAAAATTTACTTGCAAACTAATAATAGTAGTTATATTCTCTTTTTGAAAGCAGAATTCTTTAATGATGTTTAAATACATATTCCCTATTTTTCATTTCACCACAAATTTTCTTGGATATTGTACCCTTGCTCTGTAATACTATGCAATAGTTTTCTACAGGATTAAGGAAGTATTTGTCATGGTATACAAGTTAGGAAAGAAGTGAAAATAGCAACATGACTGCAATTTGAGTAAAGCTACTCACTTTCTGAAAGGTAAAGTCAGGCTCATATCAGGTAGTCATTTGCTTTATTAGATTATAATTAACAACATAGTAAAACAGAGACCACCATCCTGAAAATGAGGGACCAGGGTTCAATTACCAGTCACCTAAATTTTTTTTACATCTCTTTATTCTTATAAGCCTTGAATAATGTTCTTTTTCTCAGCTAGAATAGAAATGAACTTCTAAACTATTGTAGGTGAAAGTTGTTTTCATCTATTCCAAATTATTTACTCTAATAATACACAAGAATAAGAAGTGATCGTACTTTTCCACAGCTTTTGAGGAAAAGTACGCATATATATATATATATGCAACTATATATTATTAAGATGGAATTCCACAAAATGGTGCCTTCCTCTGTGAAATTTATTTACTCTAATGTTTACTTTTATATAACAGGGAACTAATAATTATATCCTCAATATTCTTTCTTTAAAAATTCTTCTTCTATCCTTAACTATACCTTCAAATTAAGACAACTTATGATAATTATCATTTGCAAAATAATGCCTACTCTACGATTTTACTCATATCGAATTGTGCAGTCCTATTGTAAAAGAATGAATTTAACCAGACAGATCATACATTTTTGGTTTGAACTAGGACCAGTAGATGCTGATATATAAGGTCCATATTATTGTTGAGAGACTTACTGATATTTACTCTAGGATTAGTAAATTCCATTTGTAACTGAGTAGGGCATAGAAATAACAGGCACATTATGCATTTATTATTCATCATCAAAAGGAGTGTTGGTTAAGAAAATAAACAGTGGATTTGATCTAGAATTTTATTTCATTTTTAATTGATTCTTGGAAAAATATCCAACACATTAAAAATATTTGCAAAGTTTTCCAACTTAAATGTAAGCAACTATGGAAACTTTTAGGATGTTTAAAACTCTTTCCTACTATAACTTGGGAATACGTTTAATTTTTTATACTAAAAGCATACATTAGAGATGAATGATTACTAAGTTATCTTTTTGTTAGATAATCCTCATATTTCATTCAACTGTGGAAGACGTTAATCATATTGGTCATTCACTGATTATGCTACTTTGATATAGTTTTTGAACATAGTATGAAAGAAATTCAATTTGTTGCAGTTTTAAACAGAAATTAATTTTCTCTCCATTAAACTGTTTTTTTAATAGATATTTTTTACAGATTTTCATAGGTTCTATTTTTAAAATAATGCTTCCTTCATATTCATCATTATTTTAAAAATTTCTTTCAAAATTACTGTTGATAACTTTAGGATATATTTGTATCATCAAAGAAAACAATGAAAATGTAGTTAATTATTATTAATTTACTTCCTTATTTGTTCTTATTAACCTTCTGTCTAGTTTTCATGCAATATTTGCATAATGAGGTCGATAATGTCCCACATTTTCCGGTGAGATTATTTTATGACCAAATTTGACTGTTTTCTTTCAGTTTTATTACAGTTTCAGGCTTCCTGTGAAGTAATCTTCTGACATCTTTCTCATGTCATTTGAATTTTCGCGCTGTGAAGGGGTTTCTTCTGATTTCTTTTATCAAAGAAATACAGTAAGTTTTTTAGCTCTCAAAGTTGATTATTCCACATAGTTAATCTCCGCACATCGTCACATAGGATAAATTATGAGAAAATTTTCAACCTTTTTGCAGAACAGCTAAATTTTTAACGCGCTAATTCTACAGTGGAGTTATTATTTAGATTTTTGAAAATTAATGAAGTAATTCTAAGAAGTAATATCACAATCCACAAGTAAAAGTAGATTACCAATCACAAGACTATGACTTTAGGTCCGAATCATTTTATGATGAAGATGTCATACACTAAAGCTTGTTCTACCCATTAATAAAAATATTATAGATGCTTTTAGTTCTGCATTTACCCGTGTTTATTATGCTTTCTTGCTATTTCAGTCTATTTAGGTATCTCTGTCTCTTCTTTGTGAGTCTATTTCATAAAATTATTTTAGTCAACCTTTTTATAGTTTTTAAAACTGCGCTTTCATTGAAAATCTTTCTAAGAAGATAATGAGTCACATGCCGTTAAAATATTATCCATAGGAAAAAAGTTAAAAGCTTCCATAAAAGAACAAAGAATTTGGAAAGTTCCATCGCTTTTATAACCATATCAAAGTAAAATCAGCCAGTTTAGACAAAGTTATAGAATTTATTGTAATTATACATCCTGAGTAACAATATCTTTAGATATTAAGACTAGGATTACCTTCACTCCTATATTCTTTGATCACAAGCTGTTGTTTTGCTTATTATTTCAGATTTTATGATTGATAATGAAATTTTTTAAAGTAATTCTCCTGAAAATCCTGATCTTGATTTAAGGAAATCCCAAAAATTTCATGTTTTATAAGAGCATTTCATTAAATTATTAAAAGTTATTAGTAAAATCTGCATTCCTCATAATATATTACTTTAGTCAACTTTCTTATCAGGAATGGGATTTAATAATTTACATAATTGTGAGGACTGTATTTTGTTATTAATTGTCTGTTTATAACTCCTGAATAGCTGTTGAGCAGTATTTGAGATGTCTAGCAGTGGCAATAAGTGGAGGATAAATTAATCAGTGATAGTTTCAAATAAAAATTTTCTTAATGCTAATAATCTAATCATAACATGTCTAATTGTAAGACTCAACTAAAAGCATTTTAACCGAAGATAGAGAATAAAATAATGCAAAGCACAAAGTAATATTTAAATGCTTAATTAACCGTAAAACATGAAGGAAAACCTTTGAATATTTACTCAGAATACATTCAAAATGATGAAATGAATGAATGAATGAGAAAAAAAGACTTTAACCAGAGAAAGCTCTAATTTGTTTTAACTATTACAGGAAAAAGGTTGTAGATTACATGTAATAACACCATTAAAGAGAAATCTAGAACTATTCCATCATTCGTGCTCTTACCTTTGGAAATAAGGCTTGATTGATCATTTCCAGTAATACCGTATTACCTTGAGAAGTATAGTGAGACCAAGAAGAGGGATGAATGAGATAGAAATTAAATTCTTAGTTCTAGCATGGCAAGTTTCAAGTGTGAATACTTTGTAAAGGAATGATTTTCTATAGGTTTTTTATGTTCATTTGAAATTTACCATTTGATTCTTTAAATATATTAAAATCGATAAAATGTGAATGCATATCTATATGCAGGAGTAATTTTCTAATACATTCGGTTATTGAAAACAACAACGGTGAATTCTGCTTTATTTTAACTTATTTATATCATAATTACCTAATGATAGACAAAGAAGGAAAACACTTGATTTTCACTCTTTTTAATAGTATGGAAGTTTACAGTGTTTTCATTCTACTCTTTCAAGTAGAATGTCTTTCCATGAAATCTGGTGGAATATGATAAAATTTACTCCTTACTATAATTTGTTTGGAGTCAATTTACAATTAGTTATGTAACAGGTTAATATGTAATTCAAGGATTCTTTGGAACTGAGTTTTTTTTATTTCCGTCCTAATATGATCCCTGAATCTAAAATTTATGCAATGATGAAATAGATTGATTAATGTAAAAAATTCCAGTGGAAATACAAGAAAGGTTATTTCCTTGTAATGGCCTTCCATGGAGTAATACTTTCTAATGTTGTATTGTTAAAATGTATAAACTTTTCAAAATGTATGGCGTAAATAATGTTGTCTACAGAAAGTATTCATCAGTTCAATATCTATGTTATTTAAAATAATTCTTGTCTGTTTTGTTAGAAATAATTTAATCCCAACAATAAATCTGGTACCTATACTTAATGATTTATAAAAGTCCATACATGTGATTAAAGTATTATTCCTAAAATAAGGAGTATCCTTTTTTATTTAATTTGGCAACAGTTTTTAAGAAAAACTCCACATTATTTTATGAAGTTAAGCTACATTTAACTAAATTAGAATTAGAAGTATGGGTTAGGAAAACATAGAATATACTAAATATAAAGTTTTTGAGGTATTAAAGCTATTTCACTTAATACTCAGCAATTATAATCCTATACCATTCGCAATAAAATAGTATTTAAAATATATCAAAATCAGGCAAAGCTATTACATGATCTCAAAGTATAATTTACTGTTATGAATGAAATGGTAAAGATGTGATAGGATTTATTCACAAATTTTTGTTTATGCTAAGCTAAAAATACAGGAAGTTATATAGCAATATTCAGGATAAAAAACAATTGTTTAAAGGATGCAGACAGATATGACTTTATATCTATTAAATATAGATGCTTCGGGGATATATATATCTATCATATGAAAAATAAAATAATAAGACAGCATTTAAATTGATTAAATGTTTGCCAAAAAAAGAAAGCGATTGAAGAAAAAAACGAAAAGTATGAACCAGGTAATTATCTATTAACACCACGACACTATTTGCTTGTTATTACACTGTTGACGCGGGGCTTGTATTGGAAGCGGCTAGAATTGACGTTTTTAAACATTAATTACAAAGAAACGAGGGAGCGTTGGCCCCTAGTATTTTCTGGTCGTTATAAGTAATATCTAAGCTACACATCCATACCGGTCTTATCCAATATCCCGTGCCGCAGTCCTAAAGGTAACCTTGTTAGAATCGAACTCGTGACCTGCTCCGGAACGACATGCTTATATACGTAGCTTATTATGGTTTAAAGTGAGTAAACGTTGATGATTGATGTACATGTTAAATGTTGATTTCATACGTAACAAACACCTTCTTTTGACACAACCTCTGCTTTCTCTCACATAAATTCGGTGGTCGTCTAGCGCCTTATGGTGAACTGGTGAACTAAGCGTTGTTTTTGCCGGTAACGGCAGTTTTTGGACGTTGTGAACGTTCGTCTCCCAGAATCTTACGGCCGTATAAAAAAATTTCACTGTGGTAAATGATGGTGCAGAGTCCCCATACACAGATCCAACCCATCTTTGATTTGCGTAGGCGTATTAACCTTTCAAAAAAAATATTTAATGACAGCTAGATGATCGATGTCGTCCATTTTTACGAATAGACTGACAACAACTGTTACATAGAAATGCGTCTGAAACGGCTGAAACTTTGTCGAATAACTGTTATAACAACGAAATTTACTAGCTTTTAGCGCCTTATTCGTTATCTTCGGCGATGTTTTGGTCGGTAGCTGCAGTTTTTGTATGTTTCAATCTTTCATTGTCTGCCAAGTTCTTACTGCCACGATTGAATTCAACTGCCCAAAATTTAATTGAGATAAATGGTGGTGAAGAGTCCCCATACACAGAATCTAATCAATCTTCTATTCCTGTAGGTGCATTGCCCTTCAAATAAACAAATATTTAACAACACTCGAGTTTGTTCATTTTTACAAAAAAATATCAACTCGCGTAAATATAAAATACTCGTTCTAAATAGCTGAAACTTTGGTGAATAACTATAATAACAACGAAGTTCACTAGCTTTTATTTACAAGTGCTGAGATCTTCATGTTGATGTCGGAAATTAAGATCATCCTCGTGTATGCATATTTATATGTATGATACCAAACCTTTATCAGAGGTTAGCAGTAGTTGTTATGAGAGTTTAAACTTCTTTCTTAGAACTCTTGCTATCTAACTTTTTCCTAAGAACATGGAGAAAAGTAATTGAAACACAAATTAGGAGCAATCTTTCATACATATATTGAGTTAGATGCATTTATCTCTCTGAATTTGACTAATTCATGTGCTTTCTGTGTTGATTCAAAATATTTTTGATTCTATATTCAAATCTCATTAGGGTTACAATTCTGTATTCAAGTCCTTCTCAGTTGTATTTCTAGTCTTGAATGGTACTGTTCTTCCTTACTAGATAGCTAGAAACTTGGATAGAGTCTACAGCCTTAAAATCCTTAAGCAATTTAAGATTATTATGTAGCATATTTTTGTTGATTTTGAAATCCATCTATTACTCATTGTTAATTTGTTACTCTGTTATGACGAACGTAGATTTGAAAAAGATATTTAATTGAGGGAATTTCTATTCTACCCAAATAATGAGTTAAATAGCAGTTTTAAGATGTTATACTTGAATATTCTGTATATTTTCTGTATAAAACCTTAACAAGAATTAATTAAGCATTCAATATTATAATATGTTAATTTCCAATAACCTATTCCTTGCCAATAAGTGGTTAATATACATAGATGTTTTATGTTCCATATTTTTTATAATTGGGATTAAAGCATGTCTATGACTAGTTTAAACATCATCATCTTTCTCTAGTATTTAAAATGAGAATGTTCTGCACCTAATGATCATTGTTTACTTTTCTCTTTTCAAAATTATTTTATACAAGGGGAAACTTATTAAGTGAATGATTGAAAAGAAACTTAAATCAGAGATGTGAATTCATTCCATTGATAGTAGCGTAATCTCATGTACATAGGAAGTGAAAGGAACACATATATTTGATTAAAAAACAATGCAATCATAAGATTTAATCCAAACCTTCCTTTCATAATAATGAAAATTTATGATATTATATCATTTAATTTGATTATTTTAGCTCTTGCTACTGAATTTACTCTACCTTTAAATTATATCTTATACTCCAATTAGAAAAAATGAATTTCAATTGGTTCTATACAAGGTGTACAGAATATTCCAAAGCCCTGTACGTAAGTGTTATGAAGTAGAGTATGGTTCAGATGCTAGTATATTTGATAAGTGTGTTAATTTAACATGTGTTTTCATGGTACCATTTCATAAGCTGCATTTCAAATTAAATTAATAAAGATTTACTTTTATATGGCCTGTTTTCCTAAGAAATTTTAAATATAAATTAAATATTAACATGTAAATTTCTGCTTTCCTTTTCATATTTTAAAGTGTTTTTATACTTAAAAAAAATTTATTTAACCTATATTTGGTTCATTTTCATCATTAGCAAATGCGCGAAGCCGCTGAGAAGCGGAAGGAATTAGAAAGGCAACATGCAGAAGCCTTATCTCAGCTCCGTGAAAGACAGCACGAACTTCAGAAATATACTAAGCTCAGTGATGCTGAAAAACCTAGATCTTTTGAAACTATTGAGGCATTACAGGTAAGTTTCCCTTTATTTTGTGTATGCTGCATCTATAAATTTAATGATTGGATGGCTAAATGCATTTATAGAAAATATTGAATAGTTAGGAAAATCATAATGTTCCTCAATTCCTTTTACTATCTACCTTTTCCTAATCCTTAATTTAAATCATTATTTCTGTTATAGAAAAATTATTTCCTATGATTTTTATTTTTTAATCATCTATATTCATGACCTTTAAGAGTTAGATTCCATAAATATAGTCTACTAACTATTACTAAAAGGAAAACAATGAACAATGAAATGTCTTATGGAATCAAAAATTTGTTTTACTCATCTATAGTAAGAAAACTTTAATTTAGGAATCATTAACTATAAAAATCAAATGAAAAATAATTTTGAAAAGAAATAGAAGCATTTTTTAAAATTATTTATGTATAAATTTACATAATGACCTTAAAATTAATTAATCTATTCATTGCCATTTAACAATTTGTGGTCAGGGAATAATCAATATTTGGATAAGTTGACAAGTTTCTGTACTCAGTTAAAATTAAATAATTAAATCGAGTTACGAGCATCCTGTCGTACGAGTTGTTTGAGATACGAGCTGTAAGCTCGGGCCATATTTTCGTTCGAGATACGAGCCCAAATCCGTGTTTCCGGAGCGCCCAGTTACACGGTGCGCAGTGTCGAGCATCATCGGAGAAAATCTCTCACTCACTCGCACTAGTTACCCCCCGGAATCGAAAAGTATCTTGTGCGCTGTAATCTTTTTTGCGTGATATCTGAACTTTTTACTTTGTACAGAAAGTGCAACCAAGAAGGCAGAAACGAGTGATAATTAAATTTACGTTATTGTTAAGGTTAGTTTAGTTTGAAGTTAAGAGCATTGTTTTAAGTTTTTTCTTTTATTTGAAATAAATAAAGTGTAGTTTTAGTTTAAAGTTACGAAAATAGTTTTAAGTTTTAAAAAAGCTCCGTTTACGTTTCACTTCTTTCCTCCTCCTCGCCGTTCACCTTCGTTTTCCGAACCTGTCCGTCACCAAAGTAAGATTCTATTCTAAATAATTCTTTTATTTCTTTGTTTCATAATTTTGTTATGTATTTGTTCATTATACATGTTTATTTTTTTAATAAAAAACATATGTTTATTCATAATTTACAATGTTTTGGGGATTTTTCATTGGTCCGGAACGGATTACATCGAATTTAGTTATTTTAAATGGTAGAAATTTGTTTGAGATACAAGCTGATTGACTTAAGAGCTCGGTCTTGGAATGAATTAAACTCGTATCTCGAGGTACCTCTGGATAAAGCCTTTTTATATAGTTTAGATAATTCTAATTAAACCATTGCAGCAATACTTTAATCTTGACTTTCGGTTAATGAAATAGAAAATACTGATGATTAATATCGTAAGCCTCTCTAATGAAACCTCCTTATTTGCCATAAACTTAACTAATAATAGATATC
This sequence comes from Pantala flavescens, assembly GCA_020796165.1. NCBI lineage: Eukaryota > Metazoa > Arthropoda > Insecta > Odonata > Libellulidae > Pantala > Pantala flavescens. The sequence continues at coordinate 5,400,461 of CM036880.1, forward strand.
AGGATAAACCAAAATTTGTCCATACCTTTAAATTATATTACTTTTGAGATTTTTGATGTACATGATAAGATGTCTGTGATTGATTAACCTTCATTTAGTACATATTCTTGTATTATATGTCATAGATGTGGTAAGAAATTCTTTTGAATATTGGTATGAACCACTTAATATATTTTTTCACAGGTTTTATTTTAATTGCATTATTAGAAATTGCTAATTCAGCTTACAACCTTTATTCCTTTAAACTGTACTCTTGGCTGCTATATAGTTTAACTAGGCACTATTTTCTTATGCACTGTTCAAAAGTGTAAAGGTGTAGAAAATTAGTCTTTGGATTAGTAGCGAAATATAATGGGACCTGGAAGAATATCTGCTGCCAAATTTATGCGGATATTTTTCTTTCCTTAGTTTTTAGAACTATTATATTTTTCTCCTAGACTGGAAATATTTAATATTCACAGAAGTATATTGGAATGGCAAGTTATATGCTTTCATATTATGGTTTATTCATATAATTTTAAGAAGATGATGCCAATAGTTCTGTGAATTTATTATAAATTAAAATTTGAGATGTTGATTTATCCACGCTGCAGTTCTGCTTTCAATTCCATTGAATGTGGCTTAGCTGCATTTAAATTGGTTTTCCATGAAATAGGGTTATACACTTGATCATTTCACTTTTAAAATATATATCTGACACTTCTACAAAGTATTTCCAAAAAACAAAACTTTATCTGATATTTTTAATCCATTTCAGTAGAATCATAAGAACAATTAGATTGCTTATTCAAGAGACAAGAATTTTCCACGATTTTGAATTGTCATATTCAAGAAAAATATTGGTGCATAATTACAAATAACAAGAAAAATGTTGATCTATCTCTAAAAAATGAATAAAAATGTGATGAATAAGATTTATTTAATGAATCAACTAATAAATTTGAAGAGTTATCTTTGTTTTATAAAAAGGTGCAAAAATAAAGGGAAAATTTTTGAAAGATATAAATGCAACTCATCATCTTTCAACTGAAATGAATCATTAAAACAACAATAATTCAGTACTTTTACATACATTTTATAAATTATTTCATATTTTCAAGCTATGTATACATGGAAAGAGGTACCACCAATGAAAAATTTCACAATATTCAAAATGATGCTGAAAATTATATTCAGTCTTGACAAGGCTAATTTATGCTGAAAGATTATTATCATGATATTCCAAATTTCCAAACAACTCCAAACTTGTTTTTACCAAACAATAGATGTATATGATATAACAAATATAAGGATCAAGGGATATTTTTTATATTTATGAATATCAAATAAATTTGTATAAATAATGACTACAAATCTTCAAATACACTGGAAATTAGCCTGTATTTTGTTAAAGAAAATTTCATATTCTCATCATAAGGCTGAAGCACTTTAATTTCTATTATGTTCATACCCTTCCTTTTTTTATTCAACCATTCAATTCACTGGGTATTTTAGAGAGCTACAACCTCAGGTTTTCCTGTGGTGGCCTATACATTTGAAAACATTCAATCCTTCACAAACTATTAAAAATACTGTTACCTTAAACTTTCTCCAATATTTACAAAATACATTCCTATGTGATGACCTCTTTTATCACATATGATGGATAGGTAACTTTTAAGGCAAGAGCGATTTGAAAGATTGTTTGATATTATGTACAAATTAAAAAAAAATTTATATTTTAATAAAAAACTTATTTCATTATAAACACCTCTATATCTTCTGTACTTTTATGCTTTAAACAACTTTCCATAAATGGTATGGTCAACTTTACTTCAGAGCTTTTCTTCACATATTTATTTATGTATTGATAAAACTTTAGTTTTTCTTTTTTAGAGATTTCTGTCTCAAGATTTATTTGAGATTGATCTTATCATCCACTATTGTCTATTTCTGTACCTTTTCAGTTTTTCCTCCATTTTTGACTCTCATCATGAAGTGAAATAAAAATGTCTCATGGTCAAATTGATAGGTATTGTAGTTCCTACTCCTTAAATGCTTAGATTTAAAATTTTATTGTGCTGATATAATGAAAATCACTATTTGAGTGCTCATAGTATTAATTAAAATGAAATATTTTTACATTATGAAACTCATAAATAACTCTAACCTCATGCACTCTTTTAGTACTACGGGTATCTTTTTGTGCTTTATAGATCATCAAAAGCCTTCATTTTTTAAAATATCTCTTCACATCCATACTTCACATCTTGAAGCTACAAATTTTTACACAAATCTAGAATTTTTATTATTGGTGTAAATTAAATATCTATATCTCCAGAGTTACCATTTAATATAAAAATATTCCTACATTTATAACAATGATCTTAATTTAAAAATCTTTGAGTATTACCCAGAATTTTGACATTTATTAAATTTGATAAGCTAGAAATGAAAAAATGCTTTGACTATCTTCAAATTCATATATAATCCCCAAATATTAGTCAATATTGATAGGAAAATCATGGTTTTCATTTTTTCATATATTCAATTAAGTCTGAGAGACTAATATTTAGTAATTACCGTATTTGACAGCATATAAGATGCACCCTCAGCAAGTAGGCCACACATAAGGAAGAAAGTTTTTGTCTGTGCGACTGCGTGGTATCGCAATAACATAATGACTGGCTACTGCTCTGTTTCCTTGCACTTTAACATAATTTGATGCTCCTAATTTATATTGAATGATGCGGCTTAATCTCTTGTTATCTTTAGTCATTTCCGATGGTATTTTATTAAACAAACAGTTTTAAGCACCATTACAAATTCCTTCACATATAAGTTGCAAGTAATTTTTTGAGGCCTAATGATCACCCCTAGACCCATGACCCTAAGAAAAAATGTCTCTCTTATATTCCGTCAAATACAGTAATATAAATACCTTATATATCATTCTAGTTACTTAGAATTTTAAGAAATTTTAAAATTTTTCTCATGATCTCCTGATGATTACAATATTCAAGTCAACCTCCTTTGCAACAATCTTGAATGATATAATAGGAATGAGGTGACACTATTATCTCAAATTTTGTTTATATTTATTTTTGGTGAACCCTTATTTCTGAACTTGGTATGAAAGTATCCCTTTAATCTAAATAAGGTTAATTTCAATGAACGTGGCACTGCTTACTTCCTATTTATCAAAATTCCTTCTCAATGTTCACATTCTGTTTATTTTTCATTTTAGCATTTGAAAACTGTATGGGTGTACAGATTCATATTAATTTTAATCATACACATTTTATTGACCATAATGAAGGATGTATAATATAGTGAAATTTGTCCATTTATTGGAATACAGACTGATATTCAGTCACAAATGATTAAAATTTTTTTTGAACATTTTAAGATACATTTATTTTAATTAGTGAAATAAAAAAATTCAGTAAACCTAAATAAAAATTTTATGTTAAATATATTATTATTATATTAAGAAACAAGCAGAACCTGATAAATTTTTAAGCTCCTTAATCATTAATCTAGGTTGGTTATGCCAAAATTAAGAATTTGCAAATATCCAAAGAAAATATATAATTTTTAAGTCAATGGATATTTGCTACTTAACATTCTTTTACTGACTAGATATTGACTGATTCTTTGAAAAGTTTTATTTAAGAGACTATTCTATTTATATAAATTACTTTGTTTTTCATTTTATCTTTATTTTTCTAACTCTACAAAACATGAACATCTGTCAAAAAATATTTTATCTAATAGCAGGTATTTATTATCTTTGAATTTGTAAGTAAAGTAATTCCTTATCGTATCCATCTAGGGTTATTTTACCAATTTTATTTTTTACGTTATACATTTTTATAAGAGAAGGAACCATTTCCAAGGAAATTTATGCATGCCTATAATCATGTCTCTTGTGATCTATATGATTTTTGCATCTCAAACATATTAAACAATCAACAGACAATTTTGAGTCTGTAACAACTAAGAACCTCAGTAACAAAGCCAATTTTAGACCTCGATTATGAATTTCTCTCCTTTTTTAATCATTAGTCTAAAATACGCGAACTTGAGAAAAAGACTGAGCTTCAAAATGTGCGCCATGAAGAGCTTCTCCTTGAGATGGCAAGCATCAAGAGATCACAGATGGCAGCAGCAGCATCAGCTGCAGGTGTTTCTGGTGCCACCTCCTCGGCATCTGCCTCGTGCTCGACCCCCTCCTCCTCCCCCACCATGGGAAAAAGCAGTGCCCTTGTGCCCCATACATCAGGGTCCTCCCCATGGAAGCCCTCCCCTCGTTCAGTCTCAACCAACCAAGAGGTGCAGACATCACCTGAGAGCGGTAATACCACCCCAGGTAATAATACATCACCTCGTGTGTTATTTCAACATCCAATTAAACACTGATGAAAACAGAGCATAATCATATTATATGATTCAGATCATTTAACCATTTCCAGTATGAAATTAGAAAATATTTGCATATAATTATAAAAACAGATGTTTTTTATTTCAATCTTCAATTTTACAAAAGATTTGTTTAGGATTAAACTAATAGTTTTTAATGAATATAGATGCATTTGATATTATCTATGATTTATCCATGAAAAATGAATCATCAAGATGAAAAACCCTGGAGGACTTGTGTAATCCAACTTATATGAGGTGAAATGTCTTGCCTTTCTTTTCACACATTCTGATAAATCAAATCTATATTAATGGATAAATGATAATATATATTCACAGACACAAAACATATTTTATTCTGTGTATAAAGAAATGTGTTTCCATTTGATATGAAATACAGGTACTTTATATTCCCTTACATTATCTTGATCTCAATATTTCAGTCAACTCAACATCAGAGTATGATTAAAATACTTCCCTTGGGATCTTATGAGTTGTAATTTAGTTTTTAAAAATATTTTTTCCAAAAAAGAAACTCTGAAATACCATTTAAAATATAATTAATGCCGTAATAATCTTTTAGATTTTACAATTTAAAAAATTATGATATTATTCAAGCATTTAAAGCTATTCCTTTTTTATCTTATTTTGCCTGTTAAAAATTTATGTACCATGAGAAAAAGAAAATCAAAAACTTTCTCTTTGAACCCAATCTGAAATCGATTGCCTTTAAGTCCAGTTTTTAGCTTTTGATATGCTGCAATTACAATAAGAATAATGGAGATTAGTTGTTATATTAATATATGCATCGATGAGCATTTTGTAATCAGATATCAAAGAAAGATCAAGAACTGATTCAGTGTTTAGTATAAAGCTAATTATATAGAATATAATTAAGATACAAACCTTGTTACAGTATCTCAAAAGTATATTGTTTATAATATATTTGATATTATTAGTTCAAAAGTACATTCCAAAAGAAAAAATATCCAAAGTAAGAAAATGAAATGGATATTGTTAGAGAATTAAATATTAATATAGAATAATGTAATAGAAAGATTCACTTTTTCTCTTGATTGCATCATCTTCAATTCAAACTCATACATATATTCATGTGCTTATAGATGTATATGTTTATACTGTACATGTACGTCTACATGTATAGTGTGTGTCATTTTGAGAGTTTATAATTTATAAGTTGTTCATTATTTCTTCAAGTTATATTTAACCTAGGAATCTTGAAATTGTCTTCATTCTTGATATTAATTTTTTTATAATACTTTCATCCAAGTTCATCCATTGCTTTCTGTAAGCCATTTCTAATGTATATTGAGTCAAAACTTAATCACAATTTAATCTTCTATATGAAAGAGCATGAAGCCTAGTATCCCTTACTTCATATTCCTTTTCATCGATTCTGTTTATCAATTGCACTGCCTTTCATTGTTCTTACTAATTTTCCATCATTTTTGTTAGGAAGCACTAATTCAGACAAGTCTCTTGGCAAACATGTCTATCTTGTGCTGCTTTTTTTCATAATCTGTGGTATATTGCATGCCATATATCTATTTCAGACTAAACTATTGATGAAATCTACAGATATATTGGAGAATATTCATGAATATGTTTGAAATAACAACACAATAAAGTACACTTTTTCATGTCATATATAACAAAAGATTTAGTCATTCTTCTTACCACAATTAGGTATCAATGTAAATAAAATAATACTTGTAGTGTCCCATTGAGATTTATTTAAGGATTTTAATGATAAATTATGCATTTTAACATTGGTCTAAATGATCTAAATACTTTCATAGTTATATGGACAAAGTTGAATTTGGTAGAAGTCTATTCTCAAAATTGTTCTTTGAAAAAAATATCCACTCTTACTTACTTGTGTTATGTTACACCATCATCAGTTTGATAGAATCAAGAAGGAATGAAAATGATATGAGCTGTACTATTATATTTTAGGATGAACTTTATTATTTTATGGAATATTTTAATTTTTGATAGTATTTAAAGGATGAATTGATTTTAGAATGATTTAGAGCTTGGGTTTGGATATTAGAGACAAAAAATTGTATTATATTTTGTCCTTTTTCATCTAATATCTGATATTCAGTTTTTTATCCGTAAAATATTTTTCTTACTCAGGATGAGTTCAAGTAAAATTTATTGCATTAGGAGTTTTTCCCATTGAAACCAAATATTATATCAGCAAAAGTATTCAATCTTCTGATGATAATGAGGTGATTTTAAATTTATGTAACTTAAATATTAAATTTATCATGTAACTGAAAAAATTGTATGTAACATGAAATTAACCTAATGAAGTTATGCTAATATTTTATAGTAATGAAGGGAGAGGGATTATGAATAAAATATGCTTTTAAAGAAAAATGTTGTAAATTAAAGTAAAATTTTATCTATTTATCTAAGCAATTGAATTTAGTCACTCAACTTGCATGTTACTCTCTAGTCTCTAGCAATAATGCTAGATAGGGAAAGGGATTGAAGTAACCAGATGCAAATAAAAAAGAAAATGCTCATTTTGAATTTTTATAAATTTTAAGGAAGTTTATATCCTGAAATGAAGATTGATTTAATGATAAGATGATCTAGAAGATTTCTATATTAGTTTGTTTTTAAATAACTGCATTTATTCTATTGTATGCATTTAGTCAGAAAAATTTTAACATTAATCATTTTATATATTGTTATTTTATCTCACATTCTCAGGATCTTAGCGTAAATGTTGATATGGGGATTTATCTTAATAAAGATGAACATGCAGATGTTTCTTTTAAACATTAAATTTTGATTTCATACACAAAATATTACATTCTAATATAGAAAATAGAGATGCCAAGGATATTGAATTATCGTGTTACATCTATGATTACACTTTTATGTCTTTCTGAATACTTTAGTCTGCCTCTAGAATCAGAGGAACATAGATACAACAAAACGTGCAAATAGTTACCATAGATTTGTTAATGCCCAATATATACTTTATGTATAGATTTTAGAAATCAAGGTAGGATAAAAAATTCAGGCCAAACATTGTTATCTTTGAAAAAATCAAATTATCTCTCACTCAAAATCATAAGATTATTTTCTCATTCCGTATTCCTCATAATTCAGTTTGTCATCTATGCAAGTGGTTGGAAGTTAATGGGACTAATAATATATTTTTGAAATTCTTATTCAGATCCAACATCTTTATATATTATTATATAAGATGAAACTTTAAGTAATCAATTTATTCATTTTTTCAACCAAAAGGTCCATATATTTTCCTTATTAGGAATAAATATCTTCATGTTACCAATGCACAGGTCCTCCTGGGTTAAGGATGCAATCATTTCATTATCAGTAATATATTAAGGTTGGTTGTGTACTTCTTGAAATTTTGAATGTCATTTGTGTATTATTAAAATAAATCAAACTGTTTTTAGCCCAATAATTTTCCAGTCACTAACTCAAGAGCACCAACTTGTTAATATGCTATCTTTTCTTATTCTTGTAATCACAAGATACATTCTTCCCAACTCTTTCATTGCATGACAAAACATTCAGTTACTATTGACACAAAGTTTTCTCTTAGTATCCAGGTTGTAAGGAGAAAATTTCTTCTTAAAGAATTTTCTTAGAGCCCTGGTGGAATGGAGAGAAGTTTCTTCTTTTCTAAGCAATTACTACATTGGGCAAGGGAGTGATACTTTTAGAAGATTTTTATTACTGTATTTTTCAACTCTTACTCCAAATTATGTGGCAGGTTAAGGTATAATTGTTTAAAATGATGCTTTAATCCTGTTTTACCATTTTATTATACATTTTTGGCTTTAATATCATATCAAACTCATGTAATGAAATTTGATTAGAACTTTCATTTGATAACAGTACCCTACATTTCAAGCATGGTTGTCAAGAGTCACACACACAAAAAGGAGTTACACACTGAGAAATCTGCAGTATATTGGCATTTTTCTACATAAATTAATGGAGACACCTCAAACCAATGACTTATCCTATGGAAAATGTGTTAAATTATTTTACTGGAAACATTTCTAGATAGTTGTCTATTTTGGTTAACATTATTTTCAGAATCATTTATTTTAAAACAAGTACTTAGCCATCTTTGAAATTCATTTACTGCTTATTTAAGAATTTAAAAAAATATTATATTTTTAATGAAATTATATTAAGAAAAGTAACTTTTTATTGATTATTAATTAAGAATTTTATTACAATTAAAATATTATATTATTATCTTAAAATAGGAAACGGTTATATTATTTAATAGTTCATAACAATCTAAAGTTGTATCATTACTGGATACTTTCATAGTTCTTAATTGCTGTAGATATTGTCATTCTATTTTTATATAGTGGATACACTTTGAGCATTTCTAAATGCAGTTATGCATTCATTTTTCATTACATGTGTTCATTTTATCATAAGAAATTTAAAAAAAAATTATTAAATGATCAAGTACCTGTCATATTGTATGTGCAATAATTTAGCTATTAAATAATTTCTGATAAATGAATTGGCTCTTTATGGCAAGTAAAAGTAAATTTCTCAGTGTGTTGTTCCCTTAAGTCTTTTAATTGCCATGTTAAATTTTACCTTTATGACTCCAAAATGTATTTGCATTTTGTTTTTGCTATTATTTTGTTCTTTTCTCAAATGTATGATTTCATAAATATTTATTGTCATCATTATAATAGTTATTCTTTGATTATACTTGAAGAGAACCTATATAGCTGTGTTTGATATTATGGTCAAATTACTCTTTCAAAGTTACTCCTTTTTTCCTATATATACAACTTTAACAACAGTGTTTGAGTAAAGGTGTCCTTCATCGAAAACAATATTTTTAACAGTTCAGCTTCTAATATTCTTTCAGCAGCATCATTTGTAGTCCGTGACCCTCCAAAAATGTTTCTAGATATGACCTCTTTTGCAGATTTTGAATTTCTCCTGTTTGATATGATTTGTATTGAAAATGACATTTATTTATATGAACTATAATGCACCTACTCTATCTGCATACTTATTTCGTACTCAAGTATCCTCTCCTTTTCCATAGTTTATATTTGTCTTCTTATTTCCTAAATAAATATCTAATAGAATGAAATTTGATAATGTATGCCTATCTAAATATTACAGTACATAGTATAATCCTGGTTGATTACATTTAAGGTAAGTGCTCACTATCAACAAACATCTGCATTCCTCCCTTAAATGTTCATGGAATATTCTGGCTATATATTTTAGATGGTTATAAGAACATCTTGATGGTGAAAAAATTAGTTACATTCATTTAACACCTAACACTTAATACTCATGTTACACATCACCAATCTACCAACTAAATATAATCACATATTTAACCTTTTCTAATCTTATGAATGATTTGTTTCTTTTAACTTACACAAAACTCCTAGTTTCACTGGAAAACCATAATAACATGGTTCTATGCATGTTAATGCTCTAGTATAGCATAATAGTTGCTCCAGTAAAAATTTTCAGCTACTGTAGAATTTCATACTTGCTGAAAGCATCAAATTTTGCTGGTGATTTTGCAATTTTTGTCTGTTGTTCTGTAGCAGGTGTAGTAAATATTTATGAGGATGGTAAATGCTGGTAGCCAAGTTGCAATTTCAATTTCTGTGATTCTGCATGGAAATTCTGCTTACATTCTGTACATTACAACCTCATTTTTCATTTTCACATTTTTCATTTATAGTGAGAAACTATTAATGAAATAATATACTATAAATTTCTATAAACATGCATATATATATAAACTTGTTATTGGAGAATTTATTTTAAGAAAAACAGCTATTCAATCGCAAATAATAACAAAGTGATTATAAATAGTATTTGATTCCTCAAAATATTAACTTAGACATACATTCTCTACTGAAAATGATCTCTCTTTAAATGTAAATTTTCTTATTATGATATAAATGAAAGAATTCCCCACAGTAAGTTAACTTTGAACCCTTTATCATGTATGATATAACAAAAATTGTAACAATGATTGGAGTAAGTTAGGATTTTAAATTTAAAGCCAGATTAACTATGTTGGTAATTTAATTAAATCTTAATTGGTGAAGCATAAGATTAAAGTACAAGTTTTTAATTCATAAGATTTAGAGCATAAAACGTAGAAGTGTAAAAGTGGAAAATAAAACTAATCTCATTTCCGCAAATATATGAATTAAAGTAAAATTCAGAAAATTTGCTTGAAATTAGCTTAAAATCTTACTAACATACTTAATACAACTTCCAATCTACTTGTGAATAACTTACATCAAATCAGTATGAAAACTCTTTGAATCAGTTTTAATCATATAAATATTTCTGCCTTGATCTTTAAAAAACTTTAACTACTTTACATACTGCTTATTTTATTAGAAGAATGTAAAGATTATAATAAATAATTTAAAACTTGGTATATCTTCTGAAATTATAAATATTTAGATTTTTATTATTTATGGAATATAATGTCTTTATAAATATATTTTTCATTATATTCCATCCATAATAGTAATATTTCATCACGAATAGTGTTTGTATAACATTTTAATGGCAAGAATTATAGATATAACAATATTTAACTATTGATTTGAGTAATGTTCCGCATGAAGCAGTTGAGCGGAAAATAGGGAATGAATTTCATATCTGCTTTTCACCATCTTAATAATTAACACAAACAGAATACTAGCCCAATTTGGGAAAAATTATATGTTGAAGGTTTTGATTTAGAATGAGATTTAGGCTTTTAAATTTTATATAACTTTCATTGAATAATAATGCTTAACTAGGACTATTTTGTGACTAAAAGTTTTTTAGCAAGAAATATTAAGAGCACTAGAAACTAGAATACTGACTTGGATGGAATTATATTACATATCATAAGTATTGTAAACTTATATTAAATTTCTAAAGGATATCGGTGAATTTGAAACAAATAAATCATAATGATGAACAACTTTCAACATTGTTTAAAATATATACTTCTTGAAATATTATAGTTAATCATTAATTAAACAATCCAATTAAACAATATCTTCTAAAAAAATTGCTCATTCCTTTAATTTAAGAACTATAAAAATATCAATTATTTTAAGAGTAATGTATCATGTACATTTTAAATGGTTCATTTTGATAAATTTCATTTGGCAATGGCAATAAAAGAACATTTTAAAAGAAATTTTCCCTACAATTTCCATGTAAAATATTCCAAATGTTACAGTTGCTCAGGTAACATTTTTGCTTTACCATCCTCAGGACCATAGCAATTCTAACTCAATATATCCCATAATATTCTTTTCTGGCCTAAGAAGAATTGCCTGGGAGCATGTTGCTAAGCGTGGCAGCAACAGAGTAGGCTGTTAGTAGCCAGTTGCTTGAAACATGAGCAAGCAATTGTTTGTAATGCCAAGTCTCCTGCACGCCCCTTTCCTACTCTTCCACCTCACTGATCCCTATCCTTCCAACCCCACACTCTCCCTGTAGATTCCAGTCGCCTGCTTTCTAATGACAGCACTGCACACTCCACGCCCACAGGAAGTGTGGTCTTTGGGACAGCCCTAGCTGCTGGTTCGGAGGTGATGGCTTCACCCGGAGAAAGGGGGGAGGCTTGGGCATCAGCCTTTGCAGGTAGTCCTTGAATCCCACACCTTACATACCTCATTTCACCATGCATTGATGTATTTTCATGCTAGTTTGGTTGAAAAGAATTGCACTTTTAGTATGGGATTACAATAGGTTTGTTAATTAGAATCAACCAAAGAGTTGCATAATTTAATTTAAACTGATAATTAACCTTTAAATTTAGGATAATATTATGATGAAGCCAAATAATATCACCATTATTGTATGCATAATTTTTAAATAAAATTTAATGAAAATGATTAGTATTTGATCACATATGATTTCTACATTGCATGTTACTGAGAAAAATTACAAAATTTTTACTATTTTTATGGATCATGATAGCTATTAATTAGTAGATTAAGACTGATAACAAGAAAAAGAAGCTATATTATAAACACTACTTTTATTTTACTAAACGGTCTCTATTGAACAATTTAATGCTTTGAAAATGAATAAATATTATTGAAATTGCATAAAAGCTGAATACAAAGCTAGCTTATTTTTTACTTGCTGTATTAATATATAATTACACTTATGTGATATTTTATGCATAAAATATTTGCCAATTATAATTTATGCATGAAATATTTGCCAGTTGTAATGGAAATTAGATTAACATTAATTGAATGAGAATTAGAGAATGATAAATTTGGATCTAGAATAGGAAGAGGAATTAGAGAGTTGGATAAAAATAAACAGACACAAATATGTGGCCTTTGTAGACATAGAAAATAGCCTTTTAGAAGGTGACTTGGAGGCTAATAAATAAAATATTTATGGATATTGGACTTGATTAGAAAGATAAAGGATGAGTTTGGGTGTTGATGAGTTTCATAAAATAGAAACTAATCCTCATTGATGTACCTGAGATGCAAAAGATGAAAAAGGGCTATGGGAGAGAGACAAGGCTTACTTCTTGAACTCTGACAATTTAATATACTTATTGAGTAAAGAATCAAGAAGATTGAAAGAAATATCCTAATCAAAGCCTGTATAAAATTTATTTATGGAATTTCTGATATGATTCATCACTAATAGCCAAATCGTAAAAGGAATAAAGATGTCCAATGTACTCTAGAAAACCAAAGAAGAATTAGAGCTCAATATTTAAAAAAATCTAAAATAATGGACAAAAATGGATAAAAATCTAAATAATGGAAATAAGTTAGGTAAACTAATATATCACATCAAAACTAAAAATAGTTGATAATATCAGAAACTTTATTAAAATTTATAAACAGGATTGAAATGAATGAAAGTATGCCACTTTTAAGGTTGCAATTTTGGTGAAATTTTTGAGATTAAACAAAGAAATTTTGGAGTTTAGTATGATTTATCTAAGTTTTAAAGGCTATCATGTCACTTACTCCTATGATGTATTTTAAAAAGTCATTGCATTTATTACTCTAAGAATATATATATATATCCTCTTCCTAACATTTATCATGAATTTAAAATTATATAGCATTCTTTATGAACTCTCAAGTAGATTTCAAGTCAGAAAATAATTCACTAGGTCAATATATATTTCTAAGATATTGCTAACTCCTTTTAAATAACATTTAAAAAATAAATGGATTCTTTTTGACAAACCTAGTGTATTCTATTGTTTATATTGTTTTTTATTGATGCAATAATACTCCTCTCTATCTGTTTTATTAAGTAGTATCATCATTCATGATAAGTATGTGATTATGAGTTTAAATTCAGAATAATTTTTGATTCTTCATTTTTTTACACTTATACTTGTATTTATGAGGTTATTATGTATATGTACAGACATATATGTGTATATATATATCCTCATAACTTAAAAGATATTTTTACTAGAAACTGCTATTCCCTCAAATGTGGAACATCTCAAATTTCAGTTCATACTATGATGTTCATAAATAATTGTTTTCTATTTGATACAATAATAGCTTTTATAAAGTAACTAGATATCAGTCAGACAGGTATAATCTTTTAAATAGTATTAAGCAAAATCTATATTTCTATGTTGTATCTTACTCAGTAAAATTGTGAAACATAATCAGCCTAAGATGAGATTTTAAGTAAAGACTGTGATACATTTTAGCTAGGTATGCTAATTTAATTCAAGTATTTGGCTGTAAATTCTCAATTTACATCCATAGAAGCCTGGCATCAATCTCATTGTACTTGTAAATTGGACCAGGCTGTTTTTATAACCATTGAAAGAATTTTAAAAATGTTAATGTAATATAAAAAGAAAGTAGCATTGTTTAAACTTGATTTTCTGTAGTCATGTCATTTTAACCTACATTATATTCTTCCATAGTATCTTCAGAAACTGTTCTTCTTGAAAAAGAAAATCTTATTGTCCTTAACTAATATTTAATCACTTTGATCTGGGTTTTGTTGGATATCATTGGCTGTCTAGCTGGAAATATACTCTAAAACAATACTGTAGCCTTCTAGATTTTTATTTCCTACTAGAAGATAATGTTCATGTTTTGACTGCATGTTTTCCATGAATGTATTTGGCATTTTAGTTTTTAGAACTTGAATATATTTAATAATTTTTGGAGTTAAGATATTATCTGTTTTTTTTTGTAATTAATATGAAGTATATATATATATATAAATAAATAAATTTATCTCCCAATTACACATTTAAAGGTACTATTGATCTTAAAATAAATACAGGACATGTGTTACGTTAACATATATTATCTGAAATGATGACTTACCAGTTCACATTCAGCCATAGAAGTTGGCATCTGGAACATAATAAGCTGATATAGTAAGCACTTACCTTGACTGATAGCATGTGCTTGATGGTTATATTTTCTTTTAATTCAGCATGTTGATAGATGGTAGTTCATAAATTTGTTTTACTCTAGGTTGGTTTGTATTTAATTTAGTTAATGATTGTGTGTTAGTATTTATATCTTAATTATAAATTTGAGGAGTAAAAAATAAAATCCTTGTATTCTGTTAAAAAAATGGATGTCTTTATTTCATTTGCATTCACTTGCATATATATATTACTTATAATAAAACAAATTATAATTCTTACATAAGGTATATTCTTGTATGATTAATAATTATTTATATTTTAAGAATAATGTATATGTAAATTAGCAGGAGAAAATTTACACCAATATTGATGGAAATTTACAATTTACTTATTCAAATAATGGAATTTATTTAAGTTGTCTAATTTCTGTTTATACACGAATATTAGTACTATAATTTATGAAATATAATGAATTACATGATACATATGTTTTATGTTTACTATGATTGATTTCAAGTTGAAAGGTTAGAGTTTCAGCAAAGCTCCATCTAAATAGCTGTTTTTTCTTAATGGCATTTCTAACTCCCAGGTGAAGTATTTTCAGTGAATTCCCAAATAAACAACCAAATATACCAAGGATATATGGATAGCTTAGAAATTCATTTTTTTAACTGTATTAGATGTAATACAAGTAAACTTGAGAATGCCATTTCTATATATATATATATATATATATTAAAATAATGAAGACCTGTTAAGTCATTGTTTAAGCAGAAAGTATGTATAACTGTACATATCTGAATCCTATTGCTATAGTATAAGCTCATATGTTGTCTATGTGCAATCATGATGTGTCAGTCATAATATCATCGTCTATGTATAGCAGTGATGTTGATATGGAACCAAGGTATACAAGTTGGTCTTATTTAGCAAGTTTTTACAAAAAAAAAGAAATTTCAATATAATTTCTATTTCTGTTTGTAGTCTTATAACCAAATAGTCTCAAGGAAACTGTCACTTCATTTTTATTGTTTCTTGCTGAGGGCCTGTAATTGGTAAATATCTGTCTGTGTGAATGAGTTGGTACTATGTGATATGAGTTGTATTGATTGCATTCCTCCTTTAGAATCAGTCTATATTTTCTATAAAGTAAAAATATGTTTATTACTATGTGTACACAATATAACCTTAGGTATAGTTAGTTAGAGATGACAATATTTTGGAACGAACACATCTTTTTTTTCCTATTAGTATTGGTAGCATGTATTTTAACTACTACCTTTTTAAATGTGGTGTTCTACAATGTTAAGAGACAAAACACAATAGAAATTATAGAGGAATTTGATCAGATAAGATGCATGCACTCCTTAATATTGAGTATGATCTGAAAATGAACTGCTGTGCCAAGAAAGTGTGCAAGACTTATTCAGTATTTTACCTTCAGGCATTTTAAAATATTATAGACATTACACTTTTCCACTTGCTTAAAAGGATTTGAAACTTTAAATGAATGATTAATTATTCCTATACTTGCTTGGCCAACTAGTTTGGATGGTATGTTACCTTTTAAGCATCACAGGAATATTTCACAAACAAAGGTTTTTTTACCCGTTTTGGTCTTTTGAGTGAAAATGGTTATTGAATTTGATGTAAATTTTACACACAGAGCAGGAATGAATTTTACTATGGTAAAGGGCTTAATTTAATTTAGCATAAAACATTTCAAGGTTTTGGATAGCTAATTCATGAACAAACCCATAGAAATATAACAAGAAATTAAATCATATCCTAACAATGTCTAGTTAGCTGCTATAACAGAAGAAGCTGTTGAACCCAAACATCCTAAGATACCACTTAGAGATTATTTTTCATGTAAGGAATAGTTTTTTTCTAATATAAAGTGTTACTCATTAGTCTGATAAAACCTCAATTCTTCCAGCTGGCAAGAAGAGTCAAATTAAAGCTAACAATTATCAAAGGATTTTATTATTTGATTATCTTAGGAAAAATAGTTAGGTATCTAGAAAAATTGCAATATATTTACCCTCAAACCTTGTTCCTTAATGTTAAATAATTATCTATTGCTCTAGTAGATTATATTTACCTATCCCACGTATTTCAGGAGAGAATCATTGAAAAGGTTTGAATTTTCTTGCACAATAGTTCAGTGGGCTAGATTTTATGAAAACTAATAAAACATTCGGTAGTTTGTGTTGTCCAGAATGAGATATAAAATGTGATTATTGTATAAAATTATGCGAAGAAAGTTTTAGATTTACAGCATTGTTAAATTTATTTTCTATCATAGAATATGGGTAAAATTATATACCGTATTTCCCGGCCGATAAGACGCACTTTTTTTCTCCTAAATGTGCAGTAAAATTAGCCTGCGTCTTATGCGACGATGGTATACGGATATCACGGTTATAACTTCGTCCTATAATAAGCAACCTTTTTCACAGGATAAATAAATACCATTAAGTATTTTTTTAGTGTATCAGGCATTAAAAATAGTTCAATTCATTAAAAATTTTGATAACACTTTTTTGAGCAGGTTGTTAGAAATAAAGTTTTAATACGTCGATGTCTAACTTCCTTCAAAAATATCCCAGATATCAATGCATGCAATGTAGCATGTTTAGTTTAATCTTGCAATGGGTCCTGCTCTATCATAAAGTCTTTCAAAAAGTGTGGAATCAGCAATGCGCTGGATGGAAGTGAAATAACATTTTGTACGAGGAAAGTGACGACTCCCGAGAAAATATCTACGCGCATGATTTTAGCAGCAGCGACGAGGAATTTCTGGGGTTCTTTGATGAGTAAACTCTGATATATTTGCTTATTAATTTTTTAATATTAAAGTTCCGTTTTATGTAAAATGTTATCATTAAAATTCTTTTCTGCATTATACAAGTATTTTAGTTTTGTTCATAAATTCTAACCTGAAAAATCCAGGTGCGTCTTATGCGCCTTATAGGCCGGGAAATACGGTAATTTTCTTAATAAATCATTTTAATAATATTTTTCATTCTACTTAAGATGTAAAGATCAATAAGGAAAACTGTAAGGGATGTAAAAGATTGGCACTACCAAAACATTTTGAACTATGACTGGATTGAGAATGTGCTCACTGTCAAATGTAGGTATTTATTTTAAAATTTAGTCCTCATGAGAGACTACCAGTGTGTTTGCATACTATTCATATTACTTTTATCTCAATTTTTAATTTTCAATAAAATTAATTCAAGGCTATTGTGTATTAGCATGATTAGCATTAAAAAATAAATATGAATAATTCTAATTTAAGATGAATACTCATTTCCACTTGGGAAACAAGGTAAACCTATGGCCAGTGGAGTACAGTTGATATTTTTCAATTCAATTCCAATCAAGAATAAGTTTTATTGAGAGTTCTATTAGTCTACTTGAAAATATATAGGATTTTGGGTACATATCTACCAGGATGTTAATTTTTTTCTCAAAATCATTCTAAAATGAGAAAATAGTTTGACTCTGTACTAAGTTAAAAGTTGCATCGTTAAAATTCTAGAAATTTTGAGTAAGAGTCAAAATTGAATAAATAGATAAATCTAAATCTAATTTACTTCATATAATGATTTGTCGTTGAATTAAAAAAACAAGCACCAGTGTAAAACCACAATATATATAATCAATATATTGTAAAAGAATATCATGAATAAATATCTTTCTATATGTTTTTTAGTAGAAGTTACACTTATAGTAATAGAATATACTTAGCTTTGGAATAAGAGTTTTATGATTGTTTTTTTTGTAGTATTATCTATAAAATAAACTATTTAAATTCTAGTGAATGTTTAAATTCTCGAATATAAATATGCCTTTAGTAAAGCATGCAATGTATATGTGTAATGCAATTGTGTATGTGATTGTGTTCATGTATCAATATTTATTTACTATTAATTTATGCATACTTTACAAAGTATTTCATATTTTATATAGTCTATTATAATACCTTGTTATTATTTCATTCTATAATACATTATTCTTCTATTAATACACTTATTCATACACTTGCAGAATGTCATTTCAAATAAGAGAAGAAAATTTAATAAATATCTTTGTTAATTTTTCACAAGTTTCAGTATGGAGGCTACCATCAGGTATTCAGGCCTCTGTGCTGAAACAGGTCTGAAATAAAAACATAACTGTGGAAATTCACCAAGTTCAATTCTCTTATTTTAAGTACAACATCGTTCCATGAAGAATGGCTGGAGTCAAATTATAATATTTGGAGAATGTGTTTCATTCCTTTTCAAAAATTGTTCTAAATTAAGATAAATGTGCTGTATGTGCATTAAATTTATTTCTTTTTATTTAATTTTTTCTACAAATGTTGCAAATAATTTTACTACCCTGCATGGATGTATGCTATGCGTGCATTTCTCTAAATGGAATATAATACTGCTTCACTGCATGTATATAAAATTGATAGTAGAAGTTATTTAACAGACCTTCCTTGAATCTGTCTGTCAAGCTTAACCCCTGTACTCCTAATTTAAGACTTTCTCTTGTTATAGGTTATGGCCTTTCATCGCCGTATGGCACATCCAATTATCCAAATGTTCCCTCCCGGTTATTACCGGGACCCCATATCCCTTTGCACAAGCACCAAGAAACAAACCCAAACCACATACACCACCCACAGCCCCAAATTCCTCGTCAGGGCCGCCAAATTCCCCAGCAGCCAACTCTCAGGTCCTCCCTCTATCAGGATGAACGTTTCCCTTCAGAATCCAGACACTCGATAACCCGACACCATCGGCGAGGTGAACGGGAAATGCCATCCCGTCCTCTGTCCTCAGCTGCTGCTCATCCTCCTCCGGCGTACCCCTCAACTACCATCCCCCCACATCGGGCTCATACGCATCGTGGAGGAGGAGCATCCATGTTGTCGTGGAGGAGTGCTTCTGTTTCAGACATGCGCCGAGCCCTCTCTTCATCCACTCTGCATGCAGATTCTCAACTGTTTCGGGGGCTGCCGACAAGGCCCAGTCAGAGCTCCCCCTACTCGGTCTCCTCGTTCGCAGCTCCGGCCTCACATGTGCTTGGCGGTGGTGGGGGTGCTATGCAGACCATGACCTCTTCGGTGACATCACGCGGACTCTCACCTCATACCACTGCCATGGGTCCTACAGGATCTACCCTTGACTCCACCTCTGCTGAGATTGACCGGATAATGGCCAAAATTGAACAAGACAATAAGATACTTGCTGAGTTGGACAAAAGCAGATCCACTATAGGTTAGTAAATTTCATCTTATAATCACTCATTTATCAATGGTATTTGTCTTGCATGATTAGCCAATCTTAAAGTCTAGAAGTCTTAAAAAATGCTTTCATTATCATCTCTAAGCAAGTTGATAAAGAAATTACATTTTTCCATTCAATATTGATACATTTACCATCCTCTTATTGCTAAAATTTTAAAAATCAATTTAAGAATAATATTGATTTTTTATGTTAAAGTCTAAAGGAAAGGAAGAATAGGACCCTCTTTTCTATTTTTCTCCTAGGTTTTTGTTTATTTTTATTGATGTTTAGATTACTTGTATAATGGTTGAAGAAAATGCTTTATTGATGTTTCCTTAAGATCACTTATTCTATCCACCACTGAAAATTCTTTTAAGAGTTAAAAATTTTTCAATATTTGATACTTAGCTTCACCTATTTCAAAAATATAATAATTTTATATCAGATTTCTATTCAATTATGCCTTATTTAATGCATTTTACTTTTATTATTTATCTCTGTATTTAAGTATTCTCAAGTTATATATATATATATATATTCTTTCCTCATAAGCTGTCTTTAAAGAGTTGTTATTTTGCATTTATGCATATAAGACTATATTTACGTATATGATTTTATACATAATTATAACATGTACAATAGAATTTACATCTTTAGTCTACAGTTTATTTTCTCCTTAAGTTTAGATATATATTTATGAAAAACAGGTGTCACTCTTCTCAATTAATACTAATGATTCAGTATTTTATTTCAAAACCATCTTAATTCTTAATGAATTACATGTTAAGCTTGCATTAATGGGGGAAATAAATACACCATCTAAGTATCTTTTTAAAGTTACTCTTAAATTGATTATTTGAGCTCTTTAGAATTGGATTATAATTTCAAAATTGAGTTGAAGAAGGAGAGCCAACAAATATTTATTACAATGTTACATAAAATAATTTCCTTCTAGGAAGTTTATAAACCACTTTTGGCTAAATAAATGTGACCCTTGTAACAAAATAAATCTTAGAAATATGAATTCAGGTATTCCTGCTGGATAACATGACTTAGGATCTCTTGGGTATACAAGTTGGTGATCTCCAGCCTTGACTGACAAAAATCAAAAGGTCTTCTGGAAGAGTTATATAAACCCCTGATTTTGATTGAATTGACAGGATGAGGATGATTACAGCGTTTGCCTTCTAAATGTGGGTTCGCTCACTGGAGATCACCTGAATGTATACCTGAGATACCTTCATCAAATAAATTTTTGTTTTAAATTTTCTAAACCCTATGCATCATTAACTAATCATTTTTTGATAAAAAATAATTAATAGAGAAAGGATTTGGACTGGTAACATACTTTAAGTGTGTAATTTCACTAATCAAATTTTAAATCAGATCAGTGAATATAAAATATCAGATAAAAAGTGAAATAATTCAGTCAAGAGTTAACAAATTTAAAAAATTGTTCAACCACCTACTTAATTCATTTATTCAACTCTCAACAGTAAAATAATTGATTCTCTTTTGTATAAATTCATAAAATATACATACTATAATCATGAATGGATTTATTGTAGATATTGTAATTCGTACAAAATTTTATTTTTTGGTCAGAACAAAAATGAAGGACCTTCCTTCTTTATATTCTTAAAATTCTTATTCTTATTATTATAAAAGAGAGTATTTCTTTAGAAATGATCCAAATGTATTAGTTAAACATGTAATAATTGGTTTTTAACCACATTTAGTATCCTAGAGGACAATCTGATCATTAATCGATCTAAGATTAAAGTCTTATAAAAATATCAAAATATTTTTAACTGTGTAATTATTTGTAATTTTTTGTGTTCATTAACTATGTATTTTAGACCATATATTGGACAAAGCTGAAGATTAGTGGCATTTTTACCTCACAGGTGCTGCAAATCAACTTCTCTCTCATTTGGTTTCTACAAGTACTGAAAGTAATCTCTTATCCTCCAATTATTTGGGTCGTAT
This sequence comes from Pantala flavescens, assembly GCA_020796165.1. NCBI lineage: Eukaryota > Metazoa > Arthropoda > Insecta > Odonata > Libellulidae > Pantala > Pantala flavescens. The sequence goes on from CM036880.1 coordinate 5,422,583, forward strand.
GAAGCCTGGTGTTGCAACCAAACTTCAAGCGTATCACTGGAGATACCCTCATGTTAAGAAACAATACTTAAAAGTTCCGCAGATAACTTATGGTAGTCGTGGTAACTTTAAGATTCAACGTAAGTCGTTTCCAAATTGTAGAGGGTATCAGTAGAGAATTTTTACAAAGAGAAGCTAGTTTTTCACTGGTAGGAATATATTCACAAAACCTTTTCCTTTCCTTGAAATTACCTTGATCATGGTTTGCATTAGCAAGAGTGGATTATGGCTTAGATTTTCTTTTGTTATTAGTATTTTTAATTCTGTAGCTTGCTACAATACTGGTCCTAAAAGAAAAAATAGATAAGATCAGGGTTACCAGATATGAATTGCGATGTAAAATAATTCATTGATAGAAGAATATTACATTGAAAGTAAGTTGTTTAATTTTTTTTATGTAATGTAAAGAATCGCTATACTGTAACTAGAAAATTTTAATCCAACATTTTTGTTATATTTTTCCTGAGAAGAGTGAAACTTGTTCTCTGATTTAAAGATTTCCCCTCAAATAATATTTGAGTGTTTAAAAATATGAATCTCTCCATTTTGTCTTATTCTGTTTTCTTTGGGTAAAGATTATTTAATTTAAAATAGAAACTAAGCCAGAATAATCAATTGATCAGTATTATTGATAGGTATTTTGATAATTTAGATACTGAAAAATATCAGTTTCTAGGATATACAATACAATAAAAAAAATATGGCTAATGACTGGGTTGCAAAATTGTTAATTTTGTTTAAACCATGAAATAAAGGTATGATAAATTTTCCCTTGTAGTAAACCTTAATTTCATGTATACCGTGGTTTCCCTGGAAGCTCAGCATAATATTGTGAAAGGAAAATACAAATAAATTATAGCATTAATTATGAAAATCTACATAAGTATTAGAGTAAATTTTGATTTTAAAATGTATTTTGTTAAGACATCAAATATTATTCTCAATATACATATTAAATTATGCTACAATATTTTAGAATGCTCATATCTTTTTTCCTTTGAAACATCTATAGGAAGTCATCAATGGACAAGATCCAGGGAAGTCATACAAATTCTATCCAAAAGTAAATATCTCATGAGAGAATTAAATTATTATCTGAATCATTTACATTTCTCCTGTAATTATGCGATGCATAAAAATATTATATTTTGAACATTGGTAAAAATAAATTTTACAAGCAAGGGTATCGGTTTTGTAATTTGATTTGATAAAACTTTTTTTGGTAGCTCAAGAAACTCATAGGTAAATAACAGTAAAGCTATTATTGGAAATGATTTGTATTTTATCTTCAGTCTTCAATTGATTATTGGAATTTATGATATTATAATGTACACTGTCATATAACATACATATATTACTTTCTATTATTTAGTCTGTGAAAAGAATGGCTAGAGTTTGACCTGGCAGGGTGTACAAGAAATAAGAAATTATTATAATTATATGAAAACCATTTATAACTCTCAGTAATCTTCCCCAAAATGACAATATACACAGTGTGATTTTGAGCATTGATTTGAATTAATCTGATGAATTTTGTTGATAGCACAGTTGTGCCTGGTACTGTTACTAATTACATGTAATAAACATGGGTGATAACATGTTTGGAGCATAAGTTAGATACCGGCTAGGTTCTTAGTGATAGTTTAGGCTCCCTTTTTATTAGGAAACAACTAATAGGATATTATATTCTAACCAAGATAAAGGCAAGGTTATAAGTATTAACTATTACAAAGATATATATATATATATATAGAAATGATTGTATTCCTTTCTTCCTTCAAAAAGAAAATTTTACATGTGTTTCAAATTCACAGGTACTGAGTTCACTTAAGTTCACTAATTTTAGTTGTTGTTCTGGATGATGAAATTGAGGGATAAATTGCTGGTCTGTCACTATCTAAGCTAACATTGGGATCCCACATATGGACATGTAATATTTTCTTTACTTGGGTGGTTTTTGATGGCCCTGATATGATCTAAATGTCTGTTCCATATGAGAGACCCTTAGAATGAGAGATCAGATTTCATCAAAAAATTCCTAGATTCCCAATCACTGCCATAGCTGATCCTGATCACCAGTTTTTCTTTATTCTGTATTCTCTAGCAACTTCTCTATCATCCATCTTAAACTACCTGACAATTTGATCATCTTTATCTGGGATGTTGTCCCTCACAAGTTGTCAAGCCTGACTTGAATAATTTTAAGTTACACCAAGGTATTCTTCCTAACTGAAGTTAACTTTGGGTTTCTAATGTCGTTGTTTGAGGATTTATATTGCTGGTTTAGAGAAATCAAGATAATCCTTTTATTAGGGGAATGTTTGAGTGTAGCTTATTTTTGTTTTGAATTCTTTCACTATAGTCTCTGGGGACCCCAATAGTTATTAGGTGCTAGCTATTATTATTATGTAACAGAGAATCTATGTTGAAAAAACTTTGTCAATATATAGAACCATCCTTCCTTATCCAAATTTCACCAAAAAATTGGAAAAAAATCCACCAAACTTAGTTGAAAATCTTAATTTCATATGTTGCGAAGGCAAACTTTGTGGATATCGTGGATATTTCGGAAGAATGACCCAGCGTACGAGGCTATTCAATTTCCCCATAAGACAATACTTCCTAGAAAAGTGGAACAGACTATAGAACAGCTAGTATCTTCTAAATCAGTATGTTTAAAGCACTTTGCTTACCGTGTTGGGCCAATCCAGATTTGTTTTAGTAAATCACTTTGCTAAGAGCCAAATCCCTACTGGATTCCTTACTAATCACTTTCGCACCAATTGGCAGATATTGAGATATATTGGCAGATTTAAGGATATTTGTAAGATGCATTTCTTTATTTTCATTATGGAGGTATTCTAGACAAGCCATCATCCACTTTATTAGCTTTCGCTCTCACATGGTCAATCTCATACATGTAGCCCTGCAAAATTACTGACCACCTATATATTCTGTTGGCTGCCATTTGACAAATTATAATAAACTAGATACTGTCATAAAATTTTATGAGTAAATTTAGCTTACAACTGCTAGCATTCTGTTATTATGTCTGATTATGAAGTCATAGAAGCGTTTCTAAAATTTGTGTACTGCTGATACACTGCTTGCACTAAATTTAAAATCATTGAGTCTGGGTTTTTTGAATTAAGTTAAAGTTCCCTTGTATTTCCTTAGCAGCATTTTTCCTGCTCAAAGTCAAACCAAGGATAATATTTGTCGTATGCATTAATACCTTAGTCTGAAATATTTAACATATTTAAAAGTAAATGACTTTCTGGAAGTGCCTCAATTTTGTTTTTATTTTCCTATGTATTCCTTATGAAGAAAATGTGAAACACCCCATAGAATCGAAGCCATGACCATTTATAGGAAACTAACATACCAGTTATACTAATATAACAGTTGTATAGAGAAAAATGTAGATATAGCCTGTTATAGATGTGTGAGAATTGAATCGTCTTTATATCGGGAGTGCTTATATAAGTGATTTTCAATTTTTTTGGGCATAAGCATTGATTTATTGGACCAATGCATTCTTAAGGGGAAAAGATTTCCTGAGACTGAATCTATGATCTCATTCTCATTACTCTAGACCGAGTTTGAGGGGATCAATCTGAATTACACTCTCAGATCTACGAGTCTTGAGTATAAAAGTAATAATGATTAACAATCAAAGCGCAAAGCCATTTATACAAATTTCACCAGAGTTTAAGTAAACCAAAATAAGCTGGAAATCTTATCTGTTGAAAATGGTACTTCAGCTGATCTGAAAAATGGACCTGCGAGGATACTCGATTCCCCAATAAGACAATACTGCCTAGAATTTTGGAGCAGACTATAGCTACTTAATCCTTTGCTTAAATCTTCTATTTTGGAGGGAATCATAACCTTCATTTGTTGGAATCAGAGTAACTTTTTTATCATAATAATTATTTATAAAACATATCACCCTTGGCTGGACCTTTTCTTTTTCTTGAAGCCAACCCTTACTAGCAGGGTCCTATGAGCTGCATACATGCTTAAGGTGAGGCTCAACTAGCACAGTATAATTGCTTGCGGACCTTTCCTTCACTCTTACTGACTAAACCGAATTTATGGAGAGTTCGTTCACATATACATAACTTAGAACTTTTACTTATTTGTGTGAGTTATACCAAGATTTTTTACTGATTCTTAATTCCACCCCTTGAAGTCCATATGAATGAGTAATAGATCTAACTTTCTTTCTTTTCTAAGTTAAGCTCCAGCTGCCAACTATATCACTGTTTCATGATTCTCTACAAGTCTTTAGATAATGTTAATTTATCTTTTAGGCTATCTATTTCCCTGTAAATTACCATGTTATCTGAAAATATTTTAACTTTACTATGAATATTCTTATGAAAGACTTTGGTATATGCAAAGGAAAGTAAGGATCCTTACACTTCCGTGTAGAAGGCCAAGAGTTAGATACTGAATAAATTGAGAATATAACATGAGAAACTTCATAGGAATCATATTTGCTGTAAGCAATATGCTAACTATGCCTAACTAAACAAGATAACTGCCTCTTAACTTAAGAATGAATAAATCATTAGAACAAATTTTCACTCTCCCCTAGGTCAGCAATCACACATTTATATTATAAGGAGATATTTGAATTGAATCATCTTCCATATGAGAAGATTCCTTTAATTTATAATTGGTTGACTGATATTGACTATTCCACTAATACTGTAAAAATTTAGAGGGAATACATTTCATGAAAATATCTTTTCACTATCATATATTGATAAAACTCTCAAGAGATTTGAATTACAATTGGATTTTTTTGCAATCACTTTATCATTTTAAATTGTTTTAAAGATTCAGAGTAAGACTAAACATTCGCCCTTGGAAACATTTGATAAATTTCCCATTTGCAATTTCCATCGTGCAGCTCTGAAGTATTATAAACCTATATTTTCTATAACCATATTTTCATAAACCCTTCTCCGATTTCATTACCCTCCTCCTTCCCCTTGTAAAATTATTAAAGACTATTATTTGCATTAATTTCAGCCATCAGAAATCTTATGGATTAATCTTTATTAGGATACCAAATTAATTGACTGTTTTATGGTCCATATTCTAAATACTGGAACCAACATACTCAAATTATTTGGATGGTATACTTTCATCACAATATAAATAAATGTCTGGTAACCCTTGTTAGATTCATCTAATTCTCTAGATTTGTTTCAGAATAGATGTCTATAACCATGTAGCAGTCTTCAGAATCTGAAATGTTTATTTTTATCTAAGGTTTTATAGGTACTAAAATACATAGCATAGTAACTACTGTGATTTATAGTGAAAATTCAGAATCAACCAGTCTTATTGGAAATTATGAGGATTTGAGCATGGAAATTGAAATTTAGAGAATATTTTATTTCTTGTATGAGAGGTGGGTCTTTTATGCTAGTCATCAGCATGATAATGTTTTCATATCGAAACTTTCTGGAATTAAAGTACTGCATGCATTTAGGGTTTAATTTTAAATTTTGCATAAACACATAGAATTGGAATGATAGCATTAAAAATTTTCATCTCTTTTACAACAAATTTCAATAAAGTACTTTTTAATCAACCAACTACTAGATATTCTTAAAATTTGATCCTTACTAGAAAGAAGAATTATTATAATTTATATCGCGTTTACTTAATTCTTCTTGGAAAGTCTTTTTCTAAATTTCAACTCTATAAAATGCTGATTCATTTCTTTAAAACTTAAAGGTTAATTAAAAGTTCAGAATCAGAATTTGGAATTATTTTTGGTGAAGAAAATAATTTTAGACGTAAAAGTTTTTATATTTAACTTTTGTTGAATGTATCTGTTTCAACTATAAATAGTTCATAATGTAATGTATTATTCCATCTAATACATGGAAATGTTTTTTTCTATGACGTTCTCCTTGTAGAGATTTGGTTTATATATAAAAGGATAATTCCATTAAAAATTACTTGATAATAACACTCTTAATTGATACTACAATATATCTTTTGTTTGAAATTTCTCTAAGAAAAGTAGGACTGGAATACATTGCAACCACAGCACTAATGTATCAAAAATCTTATAAATAATTTTTATCTAACTCTAATTTCTATGTCTAATTATTAACATTTAATCTGCACTCTCCAGAGCAAGGTTTATAACATTCATTAATGAAAATTTTCTCTCAAACCTGCTTAATAATTGAATGTTATATTTAAATACCTTTGGGATTTTGTGGAAATGATAAAAGATATTCAGAGCCATGATAATATCTGTCAAATTGCATTTAATTTATTTCCACTACAATTTCTTTATAGTATTAGGAGTTACTACTACATTCTTCCTTGTTAAGATGCTGAAGTAGGCAGGTTATTTTAATTGTGGATCATGATATATTTGAAAACAAAAACTTGTAGTTTAGTTATAATGTTTCATCTAGTAATATAAACTTTAACAGTATAACATTTCTTTAGAGTGGTGATTTTAAAGGAATACTTAGTCTCTTAAAAATAATAAAAGATTTATTATATATTCCATATTAATCTGAGAAAAGAATGGAAGAAATAATTAAATTTATGGTTTAAGCTTTTCATCAACAATAGAACTGTTTGCTACTCATCCTGGGTTCTGTGTGGGGTAGTTTCAAGTGCTCTAGCTGGTGATTTTCATAAATTATTCATATTTTTTCAATAACTACAAAAATTTATTTAAAAATGGAAACATGCATTCTACGATATGTCTTGTTCTTTATATTACTTTTCAGATATTCTAATTTCTCTTCTAAATTTCACAATTTTAAATATGTGAACTGTAATATAAGGCCTAACTGAGAAAATCAGTTGCTATAATTTAAGTACATGGGGTATAGTAATATATCGCCAATTTATCTTCTGTTCTAGGTTCTGTTCTAGGTTTATTTTTAGCTTTGCTCTTATAAGGAGTGTAAACATTGGTGTCCTTTGACTTTTCAGAAATACTCCTATAAGCTGATAGAGGATAAAATTTTGCCAAGTAATTATTTTTTAGCTGCTTCTCACGTTTTCTTAAATTTTATCCTCTGTCTCTCTATAATAGTCTTTTTGAATAGTTGCAGGGCACCCATGTTAACACTCCTTGTTAGATTTGTTTAGTTGATTTTTTAATATATTCAGATTTATTCCAGGTGAAAACTTAATAATTTTTGCAGTAAAAATAAGAAATAATGTAAGGATATCAGTTTCCAATAATAATGTAAACTCATCATCATTAACATGCCAGATGCTTTCATTAATAATTTCAAAATTAATGAGAATGCTTTCTTGTGAAGAGCCTCTGCAGAATCAGAAAAAATACCCGGAGAACTCTGTAAAAATTCTTTTTAATTCACTGTGTGTGTCTTTCTTTAATTCCTAAAGATATTAGTTGAGAGAATTTGATTGAAGACCTGAATCATTTTCTTTTTTCAATGATATTTTCATCTCTTTCTGATATGTAATGTATAGTGAAACATAATACACATTTTCTATAAGGAGGATCTTGAATATTACGTTATTTTCAAATTACAAAAGGAACATAAGCATATTTTTAAAGAAACGCCTGAAATGAAATTTGAGAAAGATTCTTCAGTTATTTTTTATACTATTTGGAATAATTTCAAAGAAATACTCCATCATCTTTTGATATTGTGTAATAAATATTTAAATCCAGAAATGTCTATTCTTTAATGTAAGCTCATAATTACTTTTGGTATATATTTTCAGTTCTGATTCTGAAATTATATATTTTTGATTGAATATGCATGCTTATTATTTTTAACTATCGGATATTGTCAGATATTATTTAATATTTAATAAACAATTAATGTTGTTGATGCAGTATTAATCTTTACATGGATTGTAGAATTTAGTGAATCAACCTTGACTTTTTGTAGACATACATTTAAATAATAATGCTTATATAATAGATGTAATGCTTTTTATAATTATGACAAAACATTTATATACTCAATGACCATACTTTTGGAGACTTTGGATTATCTTGAAGGGACAAACCAATTGTAATTTGTATGTATTGAGAGGCCCTTATATATACCTTGAAGAGTTGTAAGAGGTCGCCACTATTACAAAGTGTACCACTAGTGACAATTTTATAGAGATTGGTTTATTATAATTTCCTTAGGCATGAGAAGAGAAGAGGTTTAAAATATATTCATTGCAAGTAAACACAAGGAAGCTCCTCTGTGTTGCTGCTTACTCATGTTCCTAGATATGAAGGCAATTCATTTCTGACAGAACTTACCAACAAAAGGACTGAGTCGGACTCACATGCCTCTCACTCTCCCTGAATGTTAGATATCTTGCTAAGGAATGGAAAAGGTAAGGTGGACCCTTCAGAGAGGAGCAGCTTCTGCCAATCATCTGTAAAGACTGCTAGGTAGTCTACACAAAATTCTTTCACCACAAGGGAGTTCACCACAAAAGAGTTGACAGTATTTAGGAATAAGCATCATGGATGGAACTCTTAAACAGCAAACCATCTCTTTAAAAATGGCAAGAAGTGCAAATTTACATTAAAGTACCTGAAATTGAATATATTCATGATTAACCAGGAAAAGTATTCCCTTATTACTCTTGAGCAATAAGAAATTAAAAATCCCTCTCCAGTCCTAACACCCCCACCATTGATGGCTACCTTTCCCAATCTCCAATCCCTCAGATGCAATGAAAATTATCTCCACCTATCTAATCGGCCTACCACTCTTCAAATAACATCCACTACTCTGCTTCATTTTTCTTCCTTCCTGGCTGTATATATATTCAATATCATATATATTCAATTTGCAAATGGTTTGTCATCAGAAGAAGATCCAAAAGGTCAGATGATGATTTTAATTTAAATTAATGATTTATTAATAACAAAAAGATTTCTAGCTTTAATTATTTATATGGATTTTTATTATATCTTAATTATTATTTAATTCAGTTATAACTATTGTAAGTAGATTCAGACATAGATAGGTAAAGACTTATTAGAGACCCTTTCCTATTGTTATTGTTATCAATATCCATAAGGGATCTGATTTTAAATTTACAGCTTTCTTATACTGGAAAGGTCACTTTCTTATTGTATTTTCACGATAGGTATTATTCTTAAATGTTTTTTCATCATTGCTTTCATTTAAAAAATTTAAAGGTTTCACTTGTATCAGAGTATCCATTCTTTTGGTTTTAGTATTGTTATAAGAAGGTCATTCAAAAACTGTTGCCTCCCATTTTTGTGGATGGACTTGTACCTTCCTATTTTTGTTGTAGGTATTTCTGTTGTTCTCTGGTATTCTCCTCATTGGGTACAATCAAACTGCAAAACTTCGGAATTCTGGAATAGCAATGAATATTATGAAAATTGAATGTAGAATATTGCTTATATTAATGGTTTCCTAAAATCATTAAATTAAACTGTCAGTGATAATTTTAGATAAGTATTATATTTTTTCATAATTTTCTTTAAAAATTGATGAATAAGAATTTTTTCAGGAATAGCCAATTAAATTTATATAGATACAAAAAAAGATGAGAAGCATTTCATTATTTAATTAAGCCTTTTATTTTTAAATGTATTTAAGAGAGTTTGATTTTGTTTCGATCATCAACTATGAGAATCCTAATATTAACTTCTTATAATTCATATAAATTGATATTGAAATTGATATTACTACTTACTTTAAAAATTTCTTAAGAAAATTTGCTTGGATGCATGGATTATCTTTAAGTTATCACCTCAATGTATAATTTTTGTAATTTCAATAAAATTCATGAATTAAAATTTATTTTTGTATTGTGGAAACAGGTGTTGTTAAAGTCTTATAATTTTCATAAAGTAAGTCTCCATAAAATTTTGATTCTTATAATTTTATTTATCTGACTCCGTAATGCTTTATGTATTGTGTGCCTTTGATTACTCCATTCTACAACAAATATATCCAATCTGGCTGAAGTGCATTAATATCTAACTATGTCATATTTTTACTATGAAATGGAAAGCTGTGATCATATTTTCAGTTCTTTTTGTCAAAAGTATATTTTACATAAAATCATTGCACATCTCTTTTATTTTTACATTATTAAATTGTTCATTACTGGAATAAATTTTGAAGAAACTATAAAATTAATTTTAACTCATCAAATAAAAAATCAAAGCAAGAATTATTCCTGGCAGTAACAATTGTATTTGAAGATAAAACTTTATATGATATATATATGCTATTGTGAGAAATTAAATTACTACCAATTATTAATCAAATTTAGTGGCTATGATGTATTTATATTTAAGTATAAAAATCAGTCGAAAAATATTATATTTGAAAATAAATCTGAAACTAATCTGTTAATATAACATTGGAAAGAATATACTTGTATTTACCTAACCTATCTCATGTCAATAAATACTTAAGTGGCTCTTTCCTTTTTTACATGAAAGGATTTACCTCTGTTGGAGATAGTCCAGGAAGGACTGGACAACTTACTGGTGATTCTGGCTTTCTAAGTTCATCCAGTCTTCCTGGGCGAAGTCTTAGCCCTATGCCATTGTCTGCCACTCAAGCTGCTGCTGGGACTTTACCTATGTTGCTACCCCAGGTGCCACATTCCAGTTCACTAATTGGCTCTTCCTCTACTGCTGGTCCTGGGATTCTCAGTTCAGGAGGAGTTCTAGGAGTTTCAAGTTCCATTGGGGGTGTAGGAGGCATTTCTATTGGGCAAAGCACTCTTGGAACAATGATGAGCATTCAGCAACAACAACAGCAACAACAAATTGCTGCAGTTGCCTCAGCAGCTGGATTGAACTCCCTGAGTGGAATTATGGGATCTCACCTACCCACATCACAGACTTCTGGATTGCATCACGGAGTTCATTTTGGTGGTGTATCGACCTCTCATGGAACATCACCTGGGAGACTGATGCCACAAATACCAGCAGGTGTGGCAACTACTGCCTCCAACCTGCCTGCTTCTCTCCTTGCCTCTGTACCCTCCTTAGTTTCATCGGCCCCTGGTATTCCCTCGGTAGTCTCCTCTCAGTTAGATATTGAAGGTGAGAGTGGATGTTATGGTAGAAAATTACCTTTTGGCATGGATTAAAATGAAAATGCATGAAAATTAGCAGTATATTTCATTATCCTTAATAACTTATAACTAGACAGAATTTTCATGCTTGCATCATTGATAGGATTCCTCAATTTCATATATATATATATATATATATATATATAATATCATTTGAATTTTTTTAATAATTACTTTTGATGATGGTTGTAATAATTTTATCATTCAGTTTATGGAAGTAAAGAGAAAATAATGATCAAAATTACAGTTTTTGGTTTTGATAAAGTAAATAATCAAACTTAATTCAAAATTAGTTCAGTTGCAATTGTTTTCAAGAAAACCCCTAGATTTTGACCACCTAAATTAACTAAAAATATTCATTAATTATTATAGTTAGTTGATATCTTTCTTTTAGTCCATAGCAAATTTTACTCCGAATCATATCAAGTACTTTTATTGATAGGTAATTATTTAGCTCTCACTTGTGGATTTTTTGGAAAATTAATGATTTTTTAAGATCCAAAAATCTTAAAATATGATACTCCCTCTGTCCCATATTACTTGATTGTATCCTTTAATTAAGTATTTGACAAGGAAGTTAGTATATTTTTGTATAAGATTTGTTCATTTTTCAAAAATGTTAGTTCTACTATATGTGAGTACCAATATTAGATATTTAGGAATATTTTTAAAAGAATTTTTTAAGTTTAAAAGAGATAGAGAATTTGCTTTAAAATCTACTTTTACCTCTAAAGGTGCTGGTAAGGTACTATTGTTGATACAAAATTTTTTGGAGCATGTTCTTGCTTATAATTCATCCTCCATTAACTATGATGGTTGAAATCCTATAATCTCCAAGAGACAAAAGAAGTTTATTGAATGTATCATGAGGCATGCCGTAAAAGATTGCATAACAAAATTGATAATGTCATAAATAGTAGATGACCTATTTAAATAACTTACTTATTTACTTCCCCTTACTTAAGGTACTTTGGGAAAGCTTGATAATATCATATCTATCGGCAAATCAGGGCTATTAGGTGGCTGACAGATCAAGCAATTATAGAATTCATCCTCTATGGGGTATTGGATAAACTTTCAACTTAGAATTATTAAGAATCCATTTATGTTTACATATTAAGGTAAATAGATATATTGGAGATCCTTTTGAATGATGAAACTTTATAATTGAGATGTGAATATTATAAGTATTAAATGTATTCATCCAATTAAACAACGTTTATACCATGAAAATATTACAGTGGAAAATTATAGGTATACATAAAGTGTTTAAATCAATTTTATTAATCATTAGAACAAATAGGTTAATGATGAAAATAATATTCTAAATTTAAATTTTTTTTAACTGAGTGAATACAAAATTTAATGCTTTTTAATGAAGTTATATTAACAGATTAATCATTAATTTAACTTTTTAGCAAAATTCTAATGCCCATGACCCATAATTTTTCCTAATTATTTCAAACTAAAATAAGATGCATGAAAATGTAAAAGTTAACCAATATATATTAATGATTATATCCAAATATTGCTGTTAAAAGTATGTTATATTTGTTGTATATTTATTATTATTTAAGTATCAAAACAAAAATTACAAAAGTTATCATGTGCAACAGCTTTTAAATGGGTAACTTGTGCATGGGAATACAGAAGTAGCAGTAAATAATTCTTTTGCTCTAGAACATAATAAAATACCTTCCAAATATGCCTCTATGAATTTCAATTATTTTTATATTTCACAATAGTAGAAATCATAAAAGGGAAATTTTATCAATTGGAATGGAGAATGCTATCCATTATATATTGGAATCATATATCAAATGATGAATTTATTACTATCCAGATTTCCAAGTTTTGATTTAATTCCAGAATTTTTATTTCACTTTTCTATGTCGATTTTCAATTACCTGCAATTAATTACTGTGATTTTCTTGAGGAGATAGTAAAATACCACCAATCAAGAGAAAATTAAGACTTTGGAAACAATTTGATAGCTCAATTAATGAGCATTTATTTGGTTTGAAAGTGAGGTTGAATGTTTATGCAAAAATATAATTATTTTATATTCATGTATATATTTATTCATATATAATGTTTGAAATTCATATAGTTAAAATAACTGATGTAGTAATTATTTTTTACATTTTAACAGCCTTATACATAGACTTGATCATTGTAAATGTACTTGATCCTTCTGTTCTGTAAAAGCTTACATGAAAATTAATTTTTAGGATAAATGAAAATAACATTTACAACAATTTTGTCATATCAATCAAGTAGCGTCAAATAAGGAGTAACTATGGTTTTACATTTTATCATCAAAATTTTTACTTCTGATCCTGAATTGTGCATTAATTAGGATGTTTTATTTTCAAAAAGTAACTTGAAGCATCACTATTTCTCATTTTAGGAAAGAAAAGCTTCCTTAATGGAAATTTGTCTGGGGCTTTAAGTACATTTCCTGCACCCCTCAATGACCAATTAGTCCCTGATAACAAGGTTGTGGATATGCTTGACATTCCTGGAAAAGGTCGCTGCTATGTGTACATTGCCAGGTGAATTTTTTAAACTATTGAGACAAGACAGATGTATCATAAATATAATTTTACGATGAAAGTTTGAATTATTAAATGAAACATGAATATTCAAAGTAGGAGACTCTTTAACTTGCATTTATGGCAAATGAAGAAGATTTTTAGTTTACAGCTTCATTTTTCACGGTTTATTTTAGATACTCATACGATCCACTGCAGCATTCACCGAATGAAAATCCTGAGGCAGAGTTGGCAGTTAATGCAGGAGATTATCTTTTGGTTTGGGGAAACATGGATGAGGTATTTATTTAATATAATTGTACTATGAGTTTTAGAAAAGAAGATATACTTTTTTACTTATGTAATCATTAGGTATCAAATGAAAATGAAAAAGTTTCTTCAGTGAGATAGAATAATTATTTCCCCAAGTTTTTTTATAGCTTTATAATATTATTTTTATATATTTTACTTAGATTCACTTTTGCAGTTTTATCGAATAATTTAACAGCCTCAAAGTTAAAGTTAGTATTTATCATAAATGTTTTTAACCTTCAGCTTTTGATGTTGAAAAAAGTATTTTGGTGGAGATCATTCAAAAATTAAGAAATATCTGACTGTTTTAATGGATGAGGTAACACATACTGAAAGTGCTTTAGGTTTTCTTAAGTAATAAACAATCATTTTTTTTAGATAAGGAAATTTTGAATACTAAAGTTGGTTTTAAAATGTGAAGAAATCGCAGAATTTTAAACTAAATTCCGGTTGTTATTATTTTCATAATGTCAATCTTCTTAGGGCATCATGAGTTTAGAACATCAATAACTGCCAATTTTTAATATTATTTCTAATTAACAAGATTCTAGGATGATTACTTGAGCTTGAATTACACTGTGTATCAATGCTGAAAGTCCAGTCAATCTCAAGAAATAATTTTTTTGAGTATGGCAAGAGCTTCTCAGTCAATATGAAAAATTTTATGAAATGATACTGAAATAAAATCTATTTTTGATGTACCTGGAAATTGATTTATATAATAACTCCATAAATATTTATTTTTAGTTTTAAACTTCAGTATGTTTTAATAAATATCAATTTTGGCCCGTTTTTGATATTTTCAGAAACTTACAGAAAATAATATAGTATATATATGTTTATATACAAACGTACTCACACATTATATATATATATATACAAATATATACACACAATTTTTTCTAAAGGGATATATTCTGTCAAATTTTATGTTGGCTATCTTTTCTATTTAATGTTCATTTGTTGAGTTTGGGATTGAAATATTTTTTTTTTACTGCAAAGTTAGAGTCATGAGTCTTTTTATTGCAATATCTAGCAAAACCAACTTTCCTTGTAATCCCGATGTAAGTTCAAGAAGTGGGCTATAATTTGTTGAAATATAATTTATTAAAGTTCTTTTTTATGTATATAAATTCATGTATGATTTAAAATTACGTAAGCTTATAGAGGATTTTTATACTTTTGCATTATATATTATTTTTGTATTACATCATTAACAGTTCATAGTCATCTTTTTCCTCATCTTGAAAATATTATTATTCATTTTCAAGGACTATAATGGTCTTTCAGGGAGTAGATTTCCAATGATAAATTCATATTTTCTGCCATTAATTTATTTTACTTAATATATCAGCATATATCCTGAAACTTTCATCCTACTTGTCATAGGATGTATCACCAGAATTTTCTCTTAGAATGTCATATTTCTGAAATGTAAAATAATGGATTGGTTCACTATCACTCTTACATAGTGAGATTTATGATCTGTGTTTATAGGATGGCTTCTTTGATGGTGAATTACTAGATGGTAGAAGAGGCCTAGTACCTTCTAATTTTGTCCAAAAATTAGTAGGGGAGGACCTTCTTGAGTTTCATCAATCTGTGGTTATGGGTGGGCTTAGAGATGCTGTGGATGATAGTGTTTCAACCACCATCCCACAGGACCTCGAAGCCTGCGGAACTGCTGATGAGTCGCAGAACATGATGATTGGTGAGAAATAAACCTTAAGTAAACATCGGAAGCTGCAAATTTTTGAAAATTTTTCCAATATCTGAAGGTGTTTACTCTAAAAACTAATGACCATCTGACTAGCATGGCAGAAATTTTGCTTTAGAATGGTGCACTTTTGCTGAATTTGTAAAATAGTTTTTAACTGGATGGGGCTAGAAGTTTGCTGCAGTCAAAGTTTTAAAGTCATTTATCATCACTTATTTATATAAGAAATGTTTGTGACCAACATATTTGATGAATTAGTTAGCAGAATATTGCATGATGGAGTATCATACAAAATGCTTATGAAGTTAAGTTTCGTACTTTAAATGAGATCTCCATGGTGTAGAATTGTCTTTAATGGTTGAGTCTGAGAAAAATTGGTGTCATTCATAAGATACTATCAGTTACCAAACGTTCGTTACCAAACTATGAGTAAAGTGAGCTACCTGCTTTACTAATAACCAATGCACTACATTCAAACTAAAATAATGATTATCTTTGCCCAATATATATATATATGTATACCAATGATAATCAACTATTAACCTGCATGGTAGACATTTATTTACTAAGCCAGCAATGAATAACAGATTTTTTTGGATGTAAATTCAGTATCTTATCTCATGAGTATTATTTATGAACATATACTTGAACGTTTATTAGATATATATATATATATATATATATATATATATATATATATATATATATATTTGCATGATATATAAAATTCATACCTAATAATATCAGTAAAACAGTATCAAATTCCTCGGTGAAGTTTGAAATGTGGAAAAATTTTTTCCTATTTTTCTAGCTGTTTGTCTTTGTAATTTTTCATTCATTTTCCTCATTATGCACTCTAAGACTTGGATTTCATTGTCAATTTAATTTTTTAAATGAAGTGTAAGACTCACTATGTCTTATATGAGTGACCTCAAATATTTTATAACCGTTTTGAATAGTATGCTATTAAATATAAAGCAAAACAGTTTTGAATGTGATTTTCACCAAATTTTACTTTTGAAAATTCTTTGTTTTTGTCCAATATTAAAGTGCAAGGAGAAAATATTTATGTTTTACTTAAATTTTTTTAGCTGTTTTTTTTGTAGGGAAGGAAAATTTCTATTTTGTAAATCTCGATCTTATATAGCTAAAAAAGCTAACGTTAATTGGTTATGTCTGTAGAATTTCCATTCCATCAAATTATTCATAATTAGTGAATGTTAATGAATTAAATTTTTAGATATTTTATTTTTAGACTTTCTTTGCTGTAATAATTAATTGTGAATCCATCATTACAAAAATTCTGGATGTTAAAATTGTATCAACGGCAGTGGATATTTGCCTAGTTAAAGACTGAACTCCATTTATTTATTCTGATATTTGTCAATAATCATGACAGAAGGCATTTAATGATAGCAATTCTTTATTCATTTGGGCTGTTAAAACTTAGGTATCTGATAATTGATCTTTTATAGGATGCATATCGTTTTCCAGAGCAAAGAAAGCTTAGCTGAATAGATCCCCTGAATAATTCATAGTTTATAATAGTGATTTGCTATAAATAGATTAATCATACCCTAATATACTGAGTGATTTATAGTTTCCATGCTTAGTGCCATTGTGAATTCTGTTTTATAGTGTAGATAGAAAAAATACAAATGCATCACCTATAAGATAACAAAATTTTTGTATAATTTGGTCTTGATTCTTTGTATAGAGAATGAGTTGTTTTTCATATGAGGATTTTAGGAGAAGTGAATTAAATAAAATCATGATATTTTGAAAACATTTTTAGATAGTTTAAAGTAACAGTATAATGAGCATGTATACTAATTATTTGGAAGTTGCTGTGCCTTGCTTAGGTCTTGTTAGCTCGATGCGCTCAAGTGAATGGCTGTGTGCTAAAACAGCTGTTGGATATCCTTAAATTACTTTACAATTAATTTACCAACTGTATCGGCAGTCATATGCTTAGTGATGAATTTAAAGTGATGAATTCATAATATTGGCTTGTTTTATCATATAAAATGTAGGTAGACATGATATGGTGTATTATCATGTGTTTTCCATGTGATTTATTTCCTCTTAAATTTTACACTGTGTTTTTGTCTGCATATGGGAACTATAGTGATATTTCCACAAGGAACTGGCTCAACACAGTCGGGGCAAGCAAAACCAATCTCTGCACAAGCAAATCTGCTGCAGCAGCCATCAAAAGTCACCCTTTTGCCCAAAACTAAGGCCAACATCACAAAACGGGTCCTTCCAAAGGTTACGCAGAACAGTAGGTGCCATTTAGTAACCTGATAAAAATCATGTGCTAGACTGAGTGTATCCCCTTTTTTTACTGCTGCAAAGTCTATTTTCGAGATTATCTTCCATTCTTGCTTTAAGTTTGAAGCATTTCTTTTGCCATTTGTGAATGAGTGGTTGGGGAAACACAAGTTTGAAAAATAATTATAATAGGTTTGTAAAGTGATAAGTTCCATCAATGCCATCCTGATTATAATTATGGAAATTTCACGGCATTCCATGCAGATAAAAATACAAAATAAATATTATTATTTGAGTGACATCTTCTCTGATAGATATGTAATCCTGAAATTATCTTGGTATAACTGCTGTACATCGTATTCTTCAATAATTTATAGTTACCCTAAAGAGAAAATTGTAGAAATATTGAATCCAAAGGTAGCTCAATCTAGATCTTTTAGCTGTGCATGATGACTAAATGCTTACTTGTATCACCTTAAAAGTATCAATAGCTTTGGCCAGGCAGGCTTGTAGTGCTGCCAAGCTGAAACACTGCACTTTTATCATGGAGTAGGAAAATGTATCTGGCTCATAAATAAGATTGTCTTAACAGGAATCTTAAACATGCTGAATCAAAAATATGGATTATAGAGTTGAGTGATGTATATTCTGGCCAAAAAAAAAATGCACCAAACTTAAAACCAAAATGAATAACAGGAAGCAAAAAGAACTATAAATTAAAGTTAAATTTTAGACAAATGCTTAATAACATTTTTATTTAGATGTTTTTTGATAAATAAATTAGATTTTTTCTGAAATAAACTTTTATCTAAATTGCTACTTGTTATCATGTTTGATAATGTAAATTAATAGTATTAAAGAGAATAATTGTAACAATACTTCTGACATTTTATTTTTAATTTCACTGAATTTATTTTTATTCCTTATTAAATGATATTATATATATATATATATAAACAATTTGAATTTTAACATTAAGTTTTATTGAAAATATTTCATAGTTTGAATTCATAATTTTTAATGAGGAATGGTATAAAATATCATTTTTCAATGTCTTTAAAAAATCATAAATAAAAAAATAATTTATTTGAGATCTATATTTTATTATATCTTTACCTTGGCACTCATACCAGAATATACTTTACTTGAAATAAATGGTTAAGAGCAAAAATTATGAATAACAATATTCAAAATCCCATACAATGGAAAGTTTTGGTAAACCTCTCACCCATGCATGAATGTAAAGTTTTGCGATACTTTTTACATTGGAAAATAAATGAGGTTCAGAGCCAGTGTTTTCCCAACCTCTCAATAAAATTGTTTAAGATATTTAGTTGAGATTTTTTTTTGATGAATTTATCTAAAGAGTTTATAATCAGTCCCTTGAAGCCAACTTTCATATACTTTCAACTTTTAAAAAATTGAAAGTTGATACAACTTGAGGATGATTTCTCTGGTTCTGAATCTCATGCTTTCCTTCATTCCTCCTTTCCCATATGTAACCTTCCCTACCCTTCCACTGACCCCTTCTTCTCTTTTTACTTTTTCCTCTACTCACTTAATCTTCAACAAACAATCGGTCCCTCGACAGAGGACACTGTGGGAAAGCGAACGGAGCACAACTACGTAGACCTTGAGGACATCATGGAGGAGGACGAGGAGGGACTCAACGATCAGATTGGTGAGGGTCCAGGTAATCCCGAGACAAAAGTTAAAGCACCCAAAATATTTATGCAAATATTTTTATTTAAGTCATTGTGCACAGCCTGATGTTAGGGTTTATATTCAATAGGTGTTCACCAAAATATTTTTTTGATCTAAAATTAATTTTAATGTTTAATTTGAATTGATTTTACTTTCATTAATACCACCTAACTAAAATATTTTGGACACTGTTTGAAATTAGTCAAGAGGCTGGTGCGTCTGTTATCATAAATGTTGTTAAATCAGGAAAGTAATATGCTGAAATTATAATCTTTTAATTAGTTTCTTAGTATTTACTTGAATCATTCATTGTATCTCTTTAGTAATAACTAGAGCGATATTAATCTAATTATCATAAACATCTAAAGTCATATGAAGATTATTTTTCAAATTGGTGATAGATCGTACTCAATTTAAAATTAATTACATGTTTTTTTAGAGTTATTTAATTAGAGTCATTGCAGAATCTAATCCTAACTTTCCATGTTTTTCATTAAATTAATCCTATCATCTATTATCTATTTCTGAATCTTTGAAAGGGAGCTTTTTCCTTAAAATCAAACTATGAGCTTTAAAGTATTTGTAACTTATCTTAATTTGTTATTTTTAAAATTTTCTGAGAAAACCAACCTTTTTAACATTTCAAAAAGCAACCATCAAAAAACAAAAACATAGCCTTATTGTTTCACTGTCATTCTTGTCATCATTAATGTGTTCTCAATAAATTACATACACATTAAGATCATATTTTAATATAAATTGAATATAAATTAATGAAAATAATAAATAAAATTTTAAAGCTCTCTCACAGAAAATAGCTCAAACAAAAAATATGATTGATATGAACATTTATGACATGAAACGTTTGCTAGAAATCAGTGAATATATTTTAAGCCTTTGAGATGATCTTTCATGATGTTTTCATAAAAGTTTTGTTGAGATTATCTATAGCCAATAATAATAGCTAATAAATTTCTAAAGAGATACAATGAGTGATTTCATCATTAAAAACCATCAGGACTTGGTTACTCATATAGTTTGAGTCTTGGGATTATCCAGCTCCAGTTTTAACATCTAATTTCCTCTTTGATTCTTAGGAATGATCCAATATCTATTTATAATATCTGTATGGATTTTAATTCAATTCCATCAGCTTTAATATTCCTGAATAAACTCATTAATTATCTCATTTTTTTATGCATTTCTTCAATCATATATCCTCTATGATATTTTCCCCCTCTATACTTCTCTATAAGTTCCTAAGAAAAAATCAGTATGGAATTATTGCACTCAGTAGTCACATCTTACACATTTAGGATAGGATACTTAAAAATCCTTGATTATTTCATCCTTATTGATATCAGAGTTCACCCTGAATATTTGATTCCTTGTTATTTGTTACAACCCAAATTTATTCTAAAGCTTCAATTTTCTACCCCCCATCCTCCTATAGTGAAATTGTCATTTTCTCCTGGTTAATACTCTTAGTACTTAATAACAATACATTCTATGATAATCAAGAAAAAAATATCTAGATGACAATCCTTCACCATTAAATCTTATTTTCCTTTAGAAAGAATTACTTCAATCATTATCTTAAACAATTGTGTCTCGCTGAGATTATTTATTTTTCTTTACCATATATCTGTAATTTTTTTATATTAAATATTCATAATGCACATACACACGGTCGAACTTAAATATTCTATTATTACTCAACTATTTTCATTTCTATAAGTAATTAAACATTATGTTATTCTTTGTTAAGGAAAAACAAACCTTTAAATGGTTTTAGCTGTTGTTATTCAGATTTACATTCTTCTTTTCAAATTAAACAGTGGCTTAAAAATTTTTCAATCCCCCTTTGATTCACCACTTTTGGCAAATTAAATGAAAGTTTCATTATGGTCATAATCAGCTTGTCTCCATTCAATAACATTATTCTATAAGTTCAGTACTTTCAGCATTTCCAAAGTATCATTATTATTAAAGAGACTATCCATAAATATTATCAACATGCCCTGAAAAATATTGATAGTTATGGTTGAAAAGCTTTAACCAAAAAATAATTTATGAAATTAAATCTGACTCATACTCATTGTATATAATTTGGTATTTTTCAAAGAATTTTATGAACTTTTTGATGATAATTGATGTATTTTGTAAATTGCTTCAGCATATTTAATCACTAATTTCAGAAGTGTCCAATATATTTATGAGTAGCTTGAAGTCATTGCACATTTTTATGCTAGGTTGCACTTACATCACACAAAAGAAGGAGCACTTTCATTTTTTTGGGAACTGATTTAGCAACTGGATCAATATTATTCTAATTTACAAACTCATACATCTTTGCGTAATTTGTCACTATTTACATTTGAATGACTGGAATGATATTTTATTCAAAAGATCGAAAAGATTTAAACAATATTTCAATAATTATACATAATTTAATATTTTATTTATGATGATAAAAGGGTGATAAAATAAGTTTGCACCTTTTCTCTATTAGCTTATTTACACATTTTATACTCACTGATTCACTTACTCATACAGCTTGTGTCCACAATCAATGAAATTTTAGTTAGCTTTCTTTATTGAGTTTATAA
This sequence comes from Pantala flavescens, assembly GCA_020796165.1. Lineage (NCBI taxonomy): Eukaryota > Metazoa > Arthropoda > Insecta > Odonata > Libellulidae > Pantala > Pantala flavescens. The sequence goes on from CM036880.1 coordinate 5,444,887, forward strand.
GTTTAATTTATAAATCCTTGATTCTCTCAAGTTCAGCATGGAAAATTTTTGACAAAAAATATTTTTTTAAATTAAAAAAATACTTTTCAAATCAAATAAGATTTTCATTTTCTTTTGCGAATATTTGTTATAATATGAATATTTAAAAAAAATATGATGCTATATGACTGAATTTCTTTATACTTATTTATGATTTTTGTATTTTCTCCAGTTTTATTTGAATCTTTATTTTATAGCTAAATATCTGACCTTCTATATCATATCTCTATATTTTAAATTTCACAAAATGAAGATTTACTAGGATAAGTTAAATTTTCTTCATTTTTATTGCTCCTCTTGTTGTTACATAGCATTTTTATGTAAATATTTTTAAGAGTACAATTGAGGAACATTTTTTAAGTTTTTGCCTACTTAGCACTATTAATTATTCTGACTATTTATGAAGAATTGCCAATAATTATCATAAAAAAATGTTTTTTACTGTTTATAAAATCATTGATTAGTTTGCACAATATCTTTCTAATGCTATAAGTTTTAAAGGCAAGGAAGCAGAGAATTTCCATGTGCTCTAGCTGATAATTTGTTGTAATAAGATAATATTTATGATAAACAGTTAATTATATGACATGATTTTTATTGAAGCAGAAATTTATCAGATTCTTTGATTATTTGTTATCAGTATCTACCTTTTAAATACTTTATGCTAATTTTACTGTGTTTGACCAATTTATTCATTTATTAACAAAAAATGCACAAATATCCACTTTCTAGACAATCTCAGTGTGGTACTAATCTTAACTCAAACTAAGTAACTTAACTTCCTATGAGTGGATGTTTGTGAACATCCGGGATTACCCCAGACCTAAGCATTAATAAGTATGCTAACCACTCTACCAATTAGGCTGGTAAATTATATTTCCAGTTTCATTTTAGTTGATATGAAAATATTGTGTTGCAATAGTGGATTGTAGGATACATTTTTTACTTACTTCTATTTAAATTTTTATAAATTTCTATTTCCAATAAATTCAGTTATGTGAGGTTAGGTGCAGAAATTTATTTTTATACTGTAAAAATTTGTTGTCTGGACTCATCAAATAATATTGAAATGTACACTAATTCTAGTGAGGTGAACTGATGCAGTTAATATGCTTATATTCACTTGTGTGTTCCTTCCGTGCTATGTTGCAATTATGTGAATCTGAGTTTATTAATATCTTATCCTCCCCTCATAAAACTGTTATTATGCCATTCAATCAAAGAGGCTTTGATTACTTTCATATTTTTATTTATAATGTGCTGATGTCATGCTATGATTATCATGCTGATGTTACCTAGAAATTTATGTGTATGTAATAGAATCCAGTTTATCTGTCATTTTCCTACTCCATATTTAAAGTTATTTATAATATTAAAGATATTAAAATTGAGTCTTTCAGTATGTTAATTTTAAAAGTCATGTAATGCTACTAACTTTTATCATAATTTAGAAGTGTTTGAGAATAGTGTTCTTTCCTAGAATTATTTACCAGGAAATGTAAAGTAAGATGTAAACCTAAATTTAAAATTTTTTTCTTAGAAGCTCTATCATGTAATCACCCCATGAATGATACCAAATCTCTAACAACCATGGATAAGTTATCAACCTTTTGTCTATTTAAAAAGGAAAAAACATCATTTGATGCAAAAAATGAAATCAGTATATATTTTCTTAAATCATTTGAACATTTGATTTTTTTATTCAACTTCATAAGTATCTATGCATGAGATCAACTTGTGAGTAATCCTAATTAAATCATGCTTAGTGAGATTAAATTTGTTTACTTTTAATGTAGGGATAAAGCTTAAAGGAAAATTTATAAATCAATTTTTGCATGCTGTGCTAGAATCAGAATATTTCAATGAATGAAAATGCAATATAAATTGTATTTTGGAATATATTCTTTTGCAAGGTTATTATTTAATAATTAGGTTATAAATTTGAAAAGATCAGTTCAGTGCCCCAATATTCATGACTGATAATGTAGTTGCAATAATGAAATTATTATGTAGCTCAAAAAAGCATGATTAAAAACTAGATGTAGGAATGCATGAATTTATGAAAGTGTATAATTATAATTGTGTAAAAATAGATAAAGTCAGCATTAGCTTATTAATGTATGGCTATCTAATGGAGCCTTAAAATTTTTCTAGACCTTCCAAGTTCATGCAGTTACTATAGCCACAGCTAAAGCTCCTGAAAATAAACATTTCATGAAAGTGGACATGGATATATATTATTTGAGTTGGAAACATTTTGTTTAAAAATTGTAAATATTCAAATATTTTCAATTTGCAGAGTGTAGTTGATTAATTATAAATGATACATCCATCATAATACAGTGGTAGTTAGTTACTCATACTCTGCATTATATTCATAAACCTAATATGTGAGTTTATTTTTAACCCTTACCAACCTAAATTTCCTGACCTCTTTCATATAATTCATCAATACCTTATACTTGCCTTAGCCTCAAGGTTACTGTATTGTTTTTAAGTGATAATTGATAAAATTTAATATGTTTACCTTAAGTGTTACATATATTTATTTCATTAATTAACATTTTTTATCTGAAAGTTAAACAGATGTGAGGCATTTTATTTTTAAGTGTTAGAAATGAAAAATATTTTATCTGAATTATCTCAATCACTAAACAATGTATAGCAAGATCAATAAGGTGTGAAAGAATTAAGAAATAACAAAAAAGGATTTAAATTTATTCCAAATTTTTTGTTTTTTGTTTGATTTGTTCATTAATAGTGATGTATTTTTCTACAAAGAACACATTTTATAAAATTCTTTATGCCATAAAAGAATATCAGAAGTTTATATCATATGCCTAATATTTTTAAATATTGATATTATATTTCAATAACTTTTGATTTTGTTGGGAAATGTTTTTTGGAATTTCTGTTAGATGAACCTGTTTTTCATTGTCTACCTAGTTTTTGTTTCATTAAAGTATTAGAATCATTTAAATGTACTCATAATTATTAATCATTCTTAAAGACATTTAGTGCAAGTTTTTAGTCTATTATATAAGGATGAAAATCAGTTTTTAAAGAGTTTTCCCTCTCAGAATATTTGTAACATTCTCATAAAATGCTGGAAGAATGACCTTGGGCTACTTGTATTAACCTTCCTTATGGTAACCTTATCCCAAAATATTCACAATCTGTACCCTTCTATTTCCTTTCCCATCCTTCATAAAGCACGCTCAATGCTTTCTGCGCACCTGTAGGTGTAGTAACATGAATCATGTCCCTTGTTGACCAGATCTCTTCTTCTCGGTGCTAGTCCCAGCTCCAAAGCAACTTACACTTGAGCGGCAGTTGAACAAGAGCATTTTGATTGGTTGGAATCCTCCAGAATGCCCTCCTGGCACCATTGAGAGCTACCATGTATATGTGGATGGTGTTCTCAAGACCACAGTCAAGGCCTCAGAGAGGACTAGAGCTCTCGTCGAGGGTGTCGACTCTACCCGGGTTGGTACCCCTGGTTTAAGGTGCAGCTAGGAGAAAACAGTTTCATTATATATTATTGTGACTTTCTGTCCTCTACATTATATTTTTGCTTTAAATGATAAATTTAGGCAAGGAAGAGAGATTATCTACTGGCTGCTGAATGAAAATTAAACTCTTCTCCGTTCTCTTTAGTCTGTTATGCAACTAATAAATTTTTAATTATTTTATAATACTGAAAATACTTTAGTTTATATTGCAAAAAATACTTTGATACTTTTTAATGTACTTCTATTCACTCAAGTCGCTCTAACTTCTTCTGATAGATACATAACAGCATGAACTAATCTTTCACACTTCTTTTATAATATGTACAAAGAAAATGTTTTCATACTCATGGATTTTCTTTCCTATACATATAACATAGAAGTTATTATAGAATATTATTCTTCACTATTTGAAGAAATATTTGGAAATTTGAATGAGAGATATTAGTGCACATCACTTTTTCTTCCATATCAGAAATTTATTTACCATCTGCATAAAAGGATTGATGAAGTTCTCAATTTTGAATGAAAATTTTAGATTTATTAGGGTAAGGAAGAGGGAGCTATAAAAATATTTTGTTCTTTCCTTTAATCGAAAAATTTATCTTTTACTTCTGTGATATCATTAAAATAGGTTGAATGCTAATGATTAGGTAAATGAGAAATTTCCTGTATTTTGATTTATTGATTAAATTTTTACTTAACTTTATATACAATGTTATTCTCAGCCGAGGATATTTTAAATTCAGAACAATTCAGTGATTTATTATATTATATAAATGATTTTCTTATATATTTTATAAATATTATTATAAAACGATTTTATATAAATTAAAGTACACAATAGGACGGTATGAAAATAAAACTTTAGTTTCAAACAGTAAATAACTTTTTTGGTATAAAGAATAATTTTTTGAACATGAAAGATCTCTATGGTTTATTTCATAATTTATAAGAATACTTTTTATATTTATACTTCCAATGTATAAAGAAGATGTTTTAATTACACTAATTTCCTAATAGAAATGGACCCCTTTATGTTTGGAATTTTGTCCTGATACTGTTTTTTTTTTGTTGTGAAGTATTCTATTTAGTGAAACAGATATCAGTGCTGTCATAATAACAAAACTGTAAGTAGATAATATTTAGAATCCATTTGATGTTATCGTTTTGATTAGGTACATGGTCATTTAAAGGGTTTTAGACATTGATGATCATATAACTTATATGGATGATGTATGTAACATGAGTAATGTCCGTACATGATAAAAATTTTATATTCAGCCAGAGAATATAAAGAGGAAGAAACTTAAACTCAACTAAGAGTTAAAGAAAAAGAATTTACTTATAGGTAATAGGCCTTATTTGTAATAGTAAGATTAATTAAGAAATTGTTGATTCAAAAACATAGATTTTTGTTTACAAAAATTGTTATGATTTAGTTGCTAGTGGTTTTTAGAATTTGGAAGTTATTTAATTTTTACATACATTTTTAAATTCTGTTGAACTCAATTTCACTGTGAGAACTTTTTTGAACAACTCTAGTATGTCAGCAAGATTTGTTTAGAAGCTCTATGAAGCAAGAAAATGTTAATGAAGATCTTATATTCCTTCTGCCATATGGCAAAATGCAGCATGCAGGGTATTCATATGCATGTAAATTCTTGTAATTCTAGGAAAAAAGTTAGTGATTGATAATTTATGAAGAATAAAAATGAAACATTGTTATTATCATTTTTCATGGCATTCACATTCTATATAATTCTCCTATTCATTTAACATCTGTCAACTCCTCATTACTGTGAGAATTCTTTTAAAAACTCAGCAAAAATACTAATAATTTATTAATTAACCTTTCAGGTTTTATCCTAATTATAATGTAACAGCAGGTTTATTAATAACACCCTTATGTAAATTCTTTGATATATATTCATTAATGATAGATAAATATTTATTAATAGTATCAATAGTATTATTGGAATTTGCAATTTAGCTAGTATTAATATACCTTGATTCATGAAAATATTTCTTTCCATTAGATAATGATGAATTTTATACCAGCCCCATTGATATGTACATCTTACTTTTTCATTGTATAATAATCACAGAATGTAGTATCTGCTTTTCTGTCTTACTTATATTAAATTATTGTTCTATCAGTACTTTTTTAAAGAGTTTTATTAATTGCTTATCAAAATAAATTTCATTAGTTGATTCAACCTTAGATATATTTCCAGTTTCTAAATTAATTCTAGAAACAATTTTAAAACCTGCATAATGAGTAAGGATAATCAAAATTTTATTACGGGATATTATTTAAAACAATTTACCCTATTTTCTAAAACATAGGAATTCATGTAAAAAATGCCATAGTCAAATATTTTTGCATAATTTTTTCTCCATGTTGCAAATACTTTGCAATTTCTTTTCATTTTCAACTGCTTTCAAATGAGTGAAGACAAAGTCTTGCAATTCACAGGTTGATCAGGTAAAAATTCTTGTGAGTTTTTGAACTACAACTGATACAAATGATTCATTACACTCATGCATGAAATATCTTAAGAATTATGAAAGTCTTAAAACTTTGTATGAATACAATTTTTAATTTTATAATTATCTCTAACCTCTCTATTATTTATGCAATTTTGCAATCCAAAGTGAATCAGAAATTTTATTATTCCATTTGTGTGTGTGTCTACATATATGTATTTATCTGTTTTTTATAATGACACATCAATTGTAGTTTATCAAAACTTTTACAATTCTCTTATGCTCCTTTATCTATAATTAAGTCATTAAATCAGTATTTTATGTAATGAGCTTGATTTTCCATGTACTAATGGTTCTCTATCCAAACAGGGCAAAAAGCTTAAGGATATTTAACACAAATCATTTTGCTAATCCATATAATTACCATCATGCTTGTAATTTTCCAAATTTCAGAGTAAAAGACATTCAGGAAGCGGCTCAAAATGTTTTCTCATTATCCAATGTATTCCTTACTGTGATATAGATAAAGCCCCCTAGAATCATAACAATGACCATTCACAGCATCATTGACATTTAAATCTTCTACTAATCAGTGAGCCTGTGGTCCCAGTAGTTTAGGCCTGACATTCGTATCCTATATATATGTATATATCAAGCCTTAACTACTGGGGCCATGGGCTTGCTGATTTTTTTGCATAATGGCCTACTGAATCTCACTTGAGAAAAAATAGGATGAAACCTATCATGGGTTTAATGCTAGGAGGACCCAAAATCGGACTTCCCCCATAAGAATGCATAGGATAGATTTTCAAAACTATTAAAAAATACGTGCCTTTCATACAGAGCAACAAAATGTCATATGGCTATATCTAATATATATTTCTACATAAATATTCCATCATGTATCTGCAAATGGTCATGGGTTGGTGCCAGGTTTTGAAATATTTTGGAATTCAAAAAATGTTTTCTGGTTTAATGTGGAAGATGGCCCGCTGAATCTTACCAGGAAAAAAATCGGAAATCAACTCTAACTATCATGGTTTCGATTCTAGGAGGTCCCAAAGTCGGATTTCCCCAGTAAGAATGCATGGGATTAATTTTTGACAGTTAAAAAAAAATACTTCCTGTGCAGTCAGACTAATGAAATTTCATCTAGCTATAGCTAACAAACATTTTTATACAAAAATTTTATTGTTTATTTACTTATTGTCAAGGGATCAATTCCAGGAGGCGAAATAATTCCAAATTTAAAAAAATCACATCTTATTGAATATAATATACAGATCAATCAAACTTCGTACACTTATAGAAACTTATATAGTTTACTTTGAAAAAAATTGACGGTTGCCTATGTGTCAAGTGGTTCAATTCCAGAGCGACTCATATTCTTGATTTTCCCCATAAGAAATAGATGGGCTGTATTTCTGAAATTTTTAGGGCACTTCCCTCTTGCTTAGAATGTTCAAATTTCACACATGAATAGATAATTCTCATATTTATATTTAGCTTTTGTAATAATGTCGTAAATAGTCATTAGTTTGATTCTAAGTGGCTTTTTCTATATCTCCATAAGAAATGCATGGGACAATCAGAAATTCTTTTGAAGCACTTTGTGAATGTATTTTCTTTTAAATTTAGAGTGTTTATAAAGACAATCATACTAATGAGAATGATGAAAGTATTTTTTGCAGTCCTAAGTTTGACACCCAAGTGGAAAAAATGCTGAGAAATGCATGGAAATCAAGCTCAATTCAATATATGTTGCAATCATGTCGTTTAGTTTATGTTTAGCAATGATTCGTCAGAATACTTTTTCAAAAAATCTTAGTTTTTCATCATGAGATACATTTACCTATTGCACGCCTTAACTCATATATATATATATGTATGTATGTATCCCCAAAGAAGCTACATCTACTCAAACAACTTAGAGTCATTACGTCAGCGTATTTTGAATTAAGTTAAAATACATGTACTTCTTGGAAGTGCCTCAAAATGTATTTTTCATATTTATGTATTTCTTATGGAGATAAACTGAAGAAAATATATATTATATATAACTAAGGACAATCTATATCAAAATTCTATATTTTTTGTTTGATTTTCAAGTTCTTTAAACACCTCAAATTTCAAGCTAAAATAATACTTGGAAATGCTTCAAAATGTATTCTATTTTACACATGTATTTCTTATGTAGAAAAACTGAAGTCTAGAATCGAACTCATGACCTACTACAGAACAATCTGCATATTATACAAAGGTGTCTATAATTGCTATCCTTCTGCCAAGTGACAGCTGTCTAACTCTATGTCAATTACCTAAAAATAATTATTCAAATATGCTTTGCATGTATTTTAGAAGGGGGAATTTTAAATGAACCTGGCATTGAACTAATGACCAACAAGCCTACAATAGATGGCAGAAATAAATATATATATATATAAATATAAATACCCACAACACCATGGCATAATATATGTATTTCAAAATTACTGTGTCAAGGTTAGTTATACTAGCTATTGCTTATCATATAATAATATAAATTTTATTTTGCATATGTTGCAATAGCTATGAACTTACATAATTTTAGAGAGTTTCCATTGTCATCTTCTAAATATTTGTTAGATATCCAATATTGAATGTAACTCTGTTGGATATAAATGTTCCATATTTTGCATCCTCATCTTTTGCTTGTGTGTGTGTGTGTGCATGGATGGGTTTCTGGATGTCTGCCTGCACTGGGGTGTTTACAGCCTCATCGCATCAGTGTCCGCTCTATCACACCTAATCGGAGGACTTCTCGAGATGCTGCTTGCACTATGCTGATTGGTAAGGACGTGGCTTTGGCCCCATCATGTGTGAAGGCAACAAATGTTACTTCTACATCAGCAGTCATTTCATGGATGCCAAGTAACAGCAACTATCAGCATGTAGTATGTGTGAACAATGTTGAGGTGCGCACAGTAAAGTCTGGAGTTTATCGACACACAATTACTGGTAATTTTTTCCTTTTTCAGTAATTTTATTTTTCATTATTAATTTTAAAATGGAATAATCCATAGTTTAAGTGTAATATTTTGTGAAAGAATTCTTATGGTTTCTGTTTAACATTATCATGGATTTAATTTTTGGAAATATAGTTGATCTATTGAAGGATAATTATGGATTGATATCTTGAGCATTCATTATGAAGAATTTTTTTTAAACATTTTTCTAATTATATATATATATATATATATATATATATATATATATATATATATATATATATATATATATATATAAAATTAGAGAGAGAGAGGAAAGAGAGAACCATGCATATATGTATGTGTATGCGTGTACATATTTAATATTATTATTTGTTGATATTAAGATTATAAACACTGAATTATTGCTTTTCAGGATTGGCACCAAATACAACATACAGAGTTACTGTAAGAGCCAAAAATATACGTGGTCCATATTTTGATGAGAAAAGTAGTCAACATGTCGAACGCCTTTCCTGTCATATTGATTTCCGCACTCTACCAAAAGGTATTAATAGTTGTCTTTTTACCTCTAAATATGCATATTCTTATAATACTTCGTCTTTGTTATTAAATTTTGATTTCCTCAAAAAGTCATTGCTAGTTTTAGTAAAATTAGGTATGATAACAAGTATAAAATCAGCATATTCCAATTAACTATCTTATGAATAGAATACATCAATTTGATAAATATTAATAAATTTTGCAACATGCTCTATGATATACATATGTTAATTATGTAATATTTGACATTAATGACTCAATAAAGGTTGTTTACAGTCTTGTTAAGTTTGAACTGCTTTCTTGCAAAAATATACATTTGAGATATATTATCTATATTACGGAATATTTGCTATCAATTTGAATTAAATTTAAAGGTTTGAAATGTTGTAAAAGTGGCCCTATAAAGAAATACATGAAATTATATGTTTATCAACTATTCACTCCATTGAGTGGATATGCCATGTAGTTGTCTACACTTCATTGTATATCAATCTTCCGGGCCTTTCTGATTTAAATTTGGATGTGTAAATTACATAATGTTTCCTAACCCTAGCCCTAAGTTGTCTAATGATAAAGCTTTTTAGCTGCTCTCTAGAACATTGCATTCATACTTTTTTTCTTGTATTTATGTGCTTGCATGGAAAGGCTGTAAAGGTGATACAATTTTCCTTTTTTAATTATTTGGTAATTATTAATGAAACGTATTACTTGTACAATTTGTGAAGTGGTTCCCATTTATCTGATAGCATGTGTAATTACACTAATTCATTATCATTTATTGTGAAAGCTTGTCAGCAATAGGATGCTCTGTTTTAGAGACTAGTATTTTATATTTCTTTTTTTTACACATTGGCTGCTGATAATTAATCATAAAGTGTTGTTAGGCAATTTCTGAGTTATATTTTTATAAATGTGATAAAGTTTTAAGACTTAATGCTTTTCACTGGTTTATCTTTGATAATAATAACTGCATTTTAGTGTAATTACTTCAAATATATTATATTCAGTATCTCTAGCACATTAAAATTAGCAACTATGTTGTAATTGAATTAGATATTGCACAAATGTAGAATTTTTAGCGTTTCACAGCATGTTAACATTATTGTGTTGCTTATTTGAATTGATTTGCTGATGATGAAAAGGTAAGATGCAATGATTACTTACCATTAGTTGACTTATATAAATTTTCAATTACAACTTAGAATGTATGTTTTATTGGATTTGGAAATCATTCTCCTAATGAAAAAATTTCAATTATATTTCTAGATTAGATGAATATATATTATTAGTTTCTGATGAGGATTATGCATATATATATATATATATACACCCATGGTCTGTATGAAAAGTATAGGGAAAAGTTTCAGAAAATAGATTTACTTGAGAAATTGTTTCAAAACTCTAAAATTCCTCAAGGTACTTTCCTTGAGCGTCAACACACTGTTTCCACCAGCTTTTCCACCACTCTAAGGCTCCCTGGTAGGCAGATTCCGGAAGGTCCTTAAGGGTCCGAGTGCAAGTATCTTTGACAGTGCTCAGCGTCCCGTGGTATTGTCCTCTCAAGGAGGATTACACTTTTCAATAAAAAACAATTTCCAGTGAGTAAGTTTCCCTAGTCCAACGCAAAATTTGATCGCTTACCACTGCTCAATCGTTGGCTGCATTTTAAGCTTGCACCGACCCTCTTGACAGGGGTCAACTAAATACTAGATCTAGCCTGAACAAAGACATGTAGTTAACTGACCTCTCGTTCATCTTGTTTTGAAGGTCTTACCTTGCATCATTAAGATTTCTTAGTGCACTTACAGTGCGATGTATAGTCGTGTCGGGGAAAAATAATTTCCTATAATTTTTATACAGACCATGTATGTATGTATGCATATATATGATATATATAGTAGGTGCTTGAATATATTTATACTGCAAACAGATATTTAAAAATGCCATTTATCCAATGATATAATTAGTAAAATAATATCATTTGGGTCTTATATTATATTTAAAAAACACTTATAAAGTAAAAAATATAATAAAATAAAATTATTATTTCTTCTCTTATTCAGTTTTCTTGCTTGAACACTTGAAGTATATAATTGTATAAATGTTTGAGATGAAATTATCTTTGGTGTTAACTGTTTATCATCCATGCAATAATACTACATTTTTTTATCGCTAAATTTAAAAGCTCTAGAATGTAACTATATACTTGTAAGGTGAAGTATGCATAAGTATGCATTGATGCTAATGAATACAAATTCCTTATGCCTTGATCGAAAATTAATAAAGTTGTCCTTTAAACCTAAAACCATTGTCAGATCCATCACTCAATTTTTATCTTGTATTTAAAGATTTATTAAAATGTGCAAATGTTTTCAATCATTTCAGAATGATTAAGTTAACTTTCTATTAAGATTGAAGAAAAAAGTCCCTTTAACTTCTTAAAGTATATATCTGCCAAGGTTGTTGCAGATTTGTAGAAATGTGTATCATGGTAATCATTAGGTTAAAATGTTAAGTAATTTTATGTTTAAAAAGCTATGTAAGTTTATAAGTCATTATACTAATATAACGTTGATATTAACAGTATTAGACAAATAATAAGTAAGTAATTCTCAAAACTAAATACTAGATCAAAATATAGAATCAATGTACAATTTTTTGTTGATTTTTAATATAATATCAAATAATTTTTCAACTCAAATTGCTACTTATGGATGACTTGTTATTGTATTTATAAAGTATACATTTTAATAATTTAAATATAATTCTAGTTTATGTAGACATCTTATGTAAAGCAAATATATAAAAATGTATTATAATTGAATTATATTTTGAATTTGATTTCTATTTTGTTAGAACTATTTTATCTAAATGTTTAAAGTCCTATACTATAAAGAAGAGTGGTCACCAATTGTTTTAATATAATTGTGATTACAGTAAATCTGAATTATAGGTTAACAATTATTAATAAATACAATAAGAATAATATTCTATACTTCCATAATCAGGTATACTGCGTTTCACATCAAGAAAAGACCTTTTTTCTTAATTCTTAGTTTGGGCGGCAGCCGATCTTTTCATTCTCCTGGTCGCTTATCAATCATCGTCGTCATCAATCTCATTCATGTCATCCTAAACTAAAATTTTAATAATAAAATTATTGTGACCTATAATCCGTGCGCGGAGGTCAGCGTTCCGGTCGTGATAAAAATTCTTCATTGACAATACTGTTGAGCGTAGAGTATAAGAATTCGAGCATAAATTAATTCAGTATTTTCTGAGAAATTTTCTCGCTGGAAGTTTTTTCTTACGTTTATAGAATGGAAAGTAGCAAGCAACTACAATTCTCAACTCTTTTTGACGAAAAATCACGGTATTTCCTTAGATTTCTTTTCGTAATATCTCTCCAAAATTTTTAATGTAAAAGTTGACAACATGAGTAGAAAGTAAATAGAACGAGGCAAATATTGATACTAAAGATGTGATATCTAGGAAGATAGACCCAAATTCCTCGGTTCGAAGAAAATTCTCACTGATTGTCAGTATTTATTGAAGGTGTAACTTTTTACTTTACCTTCGCTTGTTATTGTTTTAAATGTGAATAATTCGTTCTACATTGTTTACAAATTCTTTTCCTTTATATTGAAAGGTCCGAACCCAAATCCAATTCCATTTCTCTCTACAATGTTCAAAGTGGCAACGGCACGCTAGATTCTCTCATTTGAAATACTCGGAAATACCTATAAGAAATACGTATCTTTCGTTGTGAAACGGAGTATACAGTCAAAAGTCCAGGAGAGCTAAGCGGATAAGAGATAAGCGGGGATTGTGTTTTTCCGAATGCAAATTTTTAAAATTGCAATCTTTAAACGTTCATAACTCCTAAACTTAAGGCGAAAAACAGATTTTAAAAATTACTCCCTTTCAAAATACGCGGGGTTATAAGAAATAAGTGGATTATTTTCCTGAAATGGTATTTTTTAAACTGTCTAATATTAAAATTTCCATCCACACATTAAATGCATCAATCAATCTAAAATCTTATGTAATGTATGAACTTTGTTTTTAAATGAAATTCGGAGATATTTTAATGGCTGCTTTTTGAATGATAATTGTTACGGATCATCAAGATAGTGGATAATGGGCATTTTTATCTAGTAACGCGCTTAGATAGTTCATTTATGTTCCCGATTTTTAATTTTTAATTAAATAATAATTCCTGACATAAAATGTTTTTTAATTAAAAAAACTTTTATGTCAGGAATTATTTTCGATTAAAAATTATAAATCTATAATAACTATACTTTGGTACCTTTCTTCTTAACTTCTTAGTTCATAAAATAGTCAAAACCTTGCCTATTTTTATAATATTCTTTTAAACTTGATTGATTTATAATCTTTATCCATTTTATGATAATGATTTAACAACAATAGATGCTCCTTTTAGTTTATAAACCATAAGTTTGTAGTCAAATCCTGCAGTTTTTACTATTAATTCTACCTTAAATTCCTTATGTATACTTTTAGTCTTAAAAGCAAAGTCACTGCAATTCACTAATATTAGGTTATTAGCTGAGATATTAGAGGTTATGCTGGAAAGTTTTTATGAAGTGCTGAAAAATGTACATATTAGCCTCAGAAGTTTAAATTTCATCAACTGTAATTACCAAAATATTATAGTGGATAAGTTGCTCTTTCTGTCAGTTAAATCTTAAGTTCTTTGTTTTAAGAAAGTTTGCTCCACCTAACATTTTTGAATGATTTTCTTAAATTTCTAAATACCTAAAAAAAGCAAAATGCAATTAATCCAACAACTATTGAAAATAACAATATTAAAATTGTTAGGGAATACTATTCCAGCTAAACCTCTATTTTTCTGTGGGGTTAGATGTAGTTGAAAGGGGTAGAATTTGGGCTTAAACAACTTAAACAGAGGTGATGATTTGAGACCGCCAACCGCAGGTCTGCCAGACCCTCCAGTTGACATCCAAGTGGAGGCAGGTCCACAGGATGGCACTCTTCTTGTTACATGGTTGCCTGTAACAATAAGTAGCTCCTCAGGACAAGGTACATCCAATGGTGCCCCAGTCACTGGGTATGCAGTTTATGCTGATGGAAAGAAGGTTACAGATGTTGATAGTCCAACAGGTATTGTCTCTGAAAGTACTGTTAAGTTTCTTTAAATTCAAATTTTGTATAAAATGGAACAATTGTAGTGATTTTCAATACAATTTTGTTTGCCAAGTACCTCAAAGTACTATCAAACTCCATGCTCAATGCTGAAATTGTCTGTTTCCCTGTGCAGAATAACTAATTCTTATGGATTCTTGTAGATATTGTGCAATGACTGGATGTACTAAGCATCCACCCCTAAAAACTTCCAGTGTTTAGGAAATACTTAGTCTAAGGCCGAGTTGGAGGAGTAGTTAATGAAGAATAGGAAAGAAATCATACCTAATATTCATTTTCTGTGTACCTAAACTCCTGTAATATTCGGCACACTGTACCAAATCCCTTCTTAATTTCAACTTCCCTGGGAATTCAAAGCAGCAATTTCCAAAGTTTATGATAAAATCTGAAATATTTATTTTAAAAAGTTCATAGGTACCCTGTTATTTCTTTCAATGGATCATAAAAGAGCATTGAGATTTACCCTTGCAAAACTAAGAATGAATATTTAAGAGCAAATTTTCATGATAATGTATATTTATAACTCTTAGTTACAAGTTGGTGATCACTTACAATGAATAATACCAAAAAAACAAATTCAGATTATTTTCTAGAAAAGGGTCTTTTACAGTAAAATGCATTTGACAGGCTATCAAAAATAAAAAATTTCCTATTGATTGTCATAATTTTATGAATAATTCAAATGAATTTCGTAAAAAAATAATACATCATTCCAAAAACATTGTAAAATTATATAAAATGCTATGGTTAACAATTACATATTAAATTTGGAAATCAAATCAACTCTTGGTCAACTACAATTACAACTAAATGGAAAAGATCTTTCCAAAGAAATCAGAAAGAGGCTAAAAAATAATCCATTTATTACTTGATCATTTTAATGAACAATACTTGTAATCCCAATATAGCATTTATTGTATAAATATTTATCATAATCAAACATGAGTTTATTTGATGGATGGATAATCAAAATAAACTCAATCACTCACTTAATGAAACTTATCCAATGAACAACATTTTTGACACTTAAAGCAGGTATACATGTAATCTGTATTAGACCATATTTTCATCACAGTTTAACACTCATCATACATGTCTTATTCTAAATTATGACTTTAAAAGCCATGGAAATATATTAATTTAAAACTGTTTTTACTTATTGAATATTCCCTTATTACAGGTGATCATGCACTAATTGATATAAATAAACTAGTGGGTCTTAATCCTAAGCAAGTGACTGTAAGAACAAAATCTAAAGATAGCCAATCCTCAGACAGTGTTCCAACTCCTATCCCGAACCACATATTGAAAGGGAAACTGTTGAAGGTAATCATCAATTTCTTATTATCTTATTAGAGTCAACCATTTTGAATAATATAAGAATATTTCATTGAATGTCATCTACTATGGATTTTGTATCATTGCATGCAATTCTGAAGGGTCTTTCTGTGGTTTATTCCTTTAAGAGTGTTATGATTATCTTTGCATTTTTTACTTGAGGGTATCTTATTTTTTTACCATTTTGAATGTAGTCAATAATTTTTTATAGTTGCAATTATCTTTTTATGTTGTTCAGAATGATTTATAAGGAAACTGTAACTAAACATATAAATGGAAACTATTTGTTGATATAGTATTCCTTATCTTTTAAATGAAGCTATTCATAATCTCAATTTGATACCCATGTAATAATGAAAATGGTGTTTATATTTATAATATCATTTTTCATAAGCACATGAATCTATGTGTCCTGTATATGTTTGTGAGTAATTATGTAATCACTCAGAACCATTAGAAAAAGTAATACTCTATCAATGCAGATATATGTTATGAAATCAATCTTCAAGTTTCCTTCAAGAATAAAATGTTTATACCTCACAGTTTAAATGTAGATTGTTAATCAGACTTCATCACATTAATCGGATCACCAAATGAAAATGAGAAATCCTTAAAACATGATATTCAAATTGGAACAAATAGAAATAAAACTGTATAATAACTTTCCATAAATGAAAACCGCTACTCTTTGTTTTAAGATATAAAATTGATTTAATTTTCTTGAGGCAATAATAAAGTTTATTGTTAAGAAAAAAGTACCTTATATCAATTCCTATACATCAATATATATGTACAAGTAAGAGTTTTCTTGATCATAGCAAGCAATCGGTTAGTATATCTAATAATGAAAAAATATTTTTCAAATGTCTATAATATTCACATACTGATCAAACTAAATTAAAAGACATTAAATCAGCATATTTTAAATTCAGTTTCTATGCATTTCTTTTTCCCACCCGGCATCAAACTAAGTTAAATCCATACTGGGATAGTATTTGATTGAGTATTATGTTCTTTAAATTTTAAGTTAACATACTACTTGGAAATGCCTTAATTGTATTCTGTTTTTCCCAAGTACTTCTTATGGAGATAAACTGAAGTCCCCCTAGAATCGTACTCATGACTTGTTGAGGAACGATCTGCTTATGCATAGGTACATGTGAATTTATCTAAAATTGCTACCTATATGCAAAGTTATTGCTGTCCAACTCTATTTCAAGTATCTAAAAGTAATTATTAAAATATGCCTCCAATGTATTTTAAATGGGAGAATTTCAAATGAACCTGGCATCAAACCAATGGCCATCAGCATGAAATGAAGGGCTGTGGAACATATAAATGAGGCACATCTATAGACCTATTAATTTGAACTTTCTAGGTGATAGGAAAGTACAAATGTATTCTTATGGGTAAAATTGAGATTATGCTCTCTGGGATTGAACCCATGAAAATTAGACACTTATGAATTTCTTTCCTAATTGTTTATACACGTCTCTATAATACCCAAAGTTTTATTGGTCTTTCATATAGATGTAGAAAATATTTTTTCAAGTTTGAATATATTTCACCTTCTGGTATCAAACCTATTACTATTTGTAAATTAAGAGTAGCATTTTATGTAGAAATAAAGAAAAGTGTCAAAAATCGAACCAATGCATTCTTAATCTGGAAAGTCTGATTTTGGGACCTCCTGGATTTGAACCCATGATAGGTAGAGTTGGTTTCCGATTTTTTCCCAGGTGAGGTGAAGTGGGTCATTACATCTCTTCATAAAGTATCGCGAATGTTACATCATTTTTAAAAGTATTTATTTATTCATGAATATCTATTTCGTCCCCTTCAAATTAATTACCCTTGGATATAATACATTTATGCCAACATTTTTCCAATTTTCGAAGCAATTTTTTAAAATCATTTTTTGTGATATTGTTCAGTTCCTCCTTCGATGCCGTCTTTATCTCCTCAATTGCGGCGTAGCGTCGTCCTCTCATGGTCCTCTTCAGTTTTGGAACGGGAAATGTCACAGGGGGCCAGGTCTGGCTGCGGCACCATTATTATATTGTTTTTTGCCAAATATTCTTGCACAAGCAACGATGTGTGAGCAGGGGCATTATCCTGATGCAAAAGCCAATTTTTGTTCTTCCACAAATCCGGGCGTTTCTAGTAAATTGCTTCACTCAGTTTGCGCGTAACTTGCAGGTAATATTCCATATTGACCATACTACCCTTTTGTAAGAACTCATGATGCGCCACGCCCCTGTAATCGAAGAAAACTGAGCAAAACCTTATGTTCAACCGAACTTGTCGCGCTTTTTTCGGTCTTGGCTGATGCTGGAGCTTCCGTTGGGATGATTGAGCTTTGGTTTCCACGTCTTAACCATAAACCCATGATTCATCACCAGTTATGAACCTCTGGAGCAGGTTTAGGTCGTCTCGGACCGAATCCAACATCTCCAGAGCAATGTTAACGCCATGCTGTTTTTGGTCGAAATTGAGCAATTTTGGCACAAATTTCGCGGCGATCCGACTCATGCCCCAATCATTGGTTAAAATTGAATGGCATGAGCCAATAGATATGCTTAGGTACTCAGAAACTTCGCTAACGGTGATTCGACGATTGGCAAATACTGTTTTCTTCATTTAATGATTTTAATAGTGGTTTCGTCTGTTGCAGACGGGCTCGGGTGTCCGACATGCACTTAGTCGCTCGCATATTCTCGGCCCTCGGAGAACATTTTATACCACCGATAAACGTTGCTTTGGTCCTAGGTAGCTTCACTATGTGCCGCAGTCAACATTCGGAATGCGTATGCGCACTTTTTTTTGTTTTTTTTTTTCACAGATTCTTTGATCCATTTATGGAATAGGCCAAATCGAAAACGAGCCAAAACACATTCAATCAAAACACCTGTCAAAAATTAACTAAATATTCAAGATGGCTGATCTTGTCAGCATCAGTAAAGGACAAGAATAACTACATAACGATATAATAAAATAAATTATTCGTTGCCCACAGAAATTCAAAATTAGCGATACTTTTTGAACAAACCTCGTACATTATAATATCAGCGTGCCTGTGTCTTTTGAAGTTTAGGCTTTAAGCGTATATATATGTATATATATATATGCCATATCCTCCTAAAGCAGCCACATATAATAATGTCCCCTATATCTCCCTGAAGCAGCTATTTATATAGGTATGTATATTTTACATCCCCTAAAGCAGCTATATATAAAAAATATAAAAACATTGTGTTTGCTCTATGTACGAGTTATTTAGTGGTTTAGAAAAGTAAGAAGTAATCCTAAAGTTTTCGCTGTAAGAGAATTTATGATAGTGTTAATAAGCAGTCTTTACTAAGAAGAATAAAATAATCTAAAGAGAAAAATACTTATAATTTCTTATTTTGTGTTGAATCTATTATATGTTGCCACACTTAACTTGTAGTTAGAGAAGAGAGATTCTCTTCATGATTTAGCACATATCATCTCAAGAGAAATAGTAGTGATTGCAGTAAAACATTATCAATAATTGGAACTGTACTCCCCACAACATTTTGAATTTAAATTTATTATAATTCTTATATAAAACGGGCTATGATTGAAAATATGATCAAACAGAAAATGTTCATATCAACTGCTGTAATGATCATACCATTATGAATATTTTTAATTCTTGAATAATTTAAATCTTCTAAATAGAGTATCTATAATTCTTGGTAATGGATGACGCAGATTAATCATCATTAATTTCACTTTTCAGCACAAAAATGTGATCCTAATAAGATAAAAAAACCTTTTTAATTTCACTATAATTACAGAAAGGAATCAGGCTCCAGGATTAAAATTAGTCAAATTATCATTTCACATTAAATGTCATTCAAAGAAAATTTTATAAGTTTGTAACAAAGTAGACATTCAATAACAACCTGGCATATGAAGGAGCAATTTTTGATCTAATTAACCCCTAATTTACTTGGAATTGTGTTAGGATAAGTTGCCCATGAGTAAATCATTACATGATGGTCTACTAGATATTTATTTAGTCTATTTGTAAGATAATATGTAATCAAAAATGTATAATCCTAATCATTTACAGAATGATAGATTTATTATATATTTCCACTTGTTCCAGCTTTTTTTCAGTAATACATATTAAAATCGTCAACTTAGATGTAACATTGTAAGTCATTTCCTTATCAGTGTATCAGATAAAATTGACAACTTGAGTACTTAAGCACACATAATATTTTGACACAACTTTTCTATGATTATAAGGGAAGAAATTAACAGTTTTAGAAATATCATTGATTGCCATAATTCAATATGAATTCAAGATATGAAGTGAAATTTTATTTAGGTTTCATTCATATCATTTGAGTTTAATATTTGTGAATAATCACCAACCTTCTAACCCGAACTAAAGCAAACCCAAGCAAGACATATAATTTTCAATATGAGAAAAGCATGAGTAAATGGTTCTAGATGTCACATACTATAAATTTAAAATATTGATTATTGAATAGTATTGTTTTTTTTATTCTTATGTTTTGTTGGCAATGTAGAATCAAATAAAATGTTGCTCTTTTTTTTAGAAGTTAATTTGTGATATTTGGTTTAGGTAATTGTAATGTTTTGATTAGATATTTCCTGTTTTGCTTTGTATTATTATTGCTTTTTATTTTATAATTAAGAAATGCTTTAAAGCTATTGATATGTAATGTGTGTGTGGGCATGGGTGAACATGGATGTACTTGTGGATGCTTGCATGTGTCCCAGCTTCCTGATGAGAGGGACTTGGATGACAGACCTTCAGAATTGTCTGATATTGCTGAGGAACCAGAGGAAGAGATGTCAGAAAATGTGGAGGTAAAAATAAATGATTTCAGTGAGATATCATAATAAATATATGATACAGAAAATTATTTGCATGCTAGTGAATCTAACTAAACCATGCTATACAAAGTAGATTTTTTTGCAAAAATTGTTTTCCACATTTTAAAGACTACAATTTTCAATATAACCTGCCTATAAGATATTTTTCCCCATTCTAATTTTCAAGAGTACTTTTTTGAGTAAGAGAACTCAGATAGGTAGATGAGTACAGATTATTCATAAGAAAAGTACCCCATTATAATGGTTAGAATATTTAAATATTCTATGGTTTTGACTTTCCTAATGTCAATGATTTGTGTATGAATATAATTATTTTACATTTCTATATCAAGTATTCTCTTCTTACCAAATTTTCTTTGAAGATAATTTTGTAAAATACACTAAGTAAACTTACTAAATACACATAAGCAGAGACAGCTGCAAGGTAAAATGCTATTATGGAGAATCATATTTATGTACACCTAGAATTTCTAGTTATTTCCCTTGGATTGTACTCTGAGAGCCATTTAAGGGTAAATATTTCTAATGAATACAAATATTATTTTAGTCAGAATTGAGAAATTGATCAAGTATCTAAATATTTACAGAGGCTGTTCAGTAGAAACCTAGGAGTGTTATTTAGTGTGCAATTATAAATTCAGCAAAATTTTATCAAAGTTTGGTGTTTAGTGTTAATTAAAACATAGACTTACTATATACTGTTTGAAAGATTACTTATAAGTAAAACTTGTTGTAATATTGTGGACAAACTATCCCAATTACAATTAAGTATAAGATATTAACATATTTTTGAAGGTCCTTAGTCATCTGTAATGTAGTTGTATCAAGTCCAGTCTCATAAGGCAAAAAATTTAACCATAAACAAAATGATATTAAAAGTGGAAAATTATTCTCACTATCTTACAAAATGAAATATGCATTTCAACTTAACTCTCTTTAACTATCCAATCGGCTCAAAGAAAATAATTATAAGAAGAATTGTCAAAATCATAATTTAGCCCATTTATAAATTTTAGTTTGTTACACTTTGTTATAACCTTTTAATGATCATTTTCATCTCATAATACCTTATTTAAGAATAAATTTAATCATATCAGTTTCTTATATTTGACAAATAATTTGAAATCACCATACCTTACAATGTACATCTATCATATGTTATTTTTTCTGTTAATGAAAACAGTAAGTGCTAATTGTAATTATATTTAACAATTTCCCATTCCTAACAGTTAATTTGACAAATGTGCATATTAAGAGTAAAAATGTGCTTGCTTACAGTAAGCAATCGGAAAATATATCTTTTAATAAAAATTAAGATTATTCTGCTCAGTAAATTCTAAATATAAACTAAAGGACTTTATCGCAGCGTATGTTGCATTGAACTCGATTTCCATGTATTTCTTATGGCAGCATTTTTCCCACTCTGGCATTAAACCAAGGACATCGTGCAAAAAATACTTTCATCATTCGCATGAGTGTCTTTATAAACACTCAAAATTTCAAAAGGAAATACATTCGGGAATTGCCTGAAAAAGAATTTCTGATTTTCCCATGCATTCCTATCGGAGATATAGTAAACGCTCCCTAGTATCGAACCAACGACCATTTACAACATTATTACAGATTCGAAACATAAAAATGAGACCTATCTATTCATGTGTAAAATTTAAATGTTCTACGTGATCGGGAAGTGTCCAAAAAATTTTGGAAATATAGTCTATGTATTTCTTTTGTAGAAAATCGAGATTACGGATCCCTCTGGAATCGAACCCATGGCAAATGGGCAACTGTTGATTTTTTTAGAGTTGAATATACGCGTATCTATAAGTGGTCGAAGTTTGATTCATCTTTCATATTAAGCTTGATATCACATTAGTCTAGATATGACTTTTAAATTGAAAATATTACGCCTCCTGGATTCGAACCAATGACCATTAGTAAATAAACAATAGAAATTTTTTATAGAAATGTATGATAGCTGTAGCCAGATGAAATTTTGTTGCCCTAAGTGCTCGGGAAGTATTTTTTTTAATTGTCAAAATTCAACCTCATGCATTCTTATGGGGGAAATCCGACCTCCTAGAATCAAACCCATGATAGGTTGCGTAGGTTTCCGATTTTTTCGTGGGTAAGATTCAGATGGCCATTACGCGAAAAAATTTTCAGTGGCCCCAGTAGTTTGGGCCTGACATTCGTATCCTCCAATATGTATCCCCCCAAAGCAGCTATATACGCGGTTTGTCAAGAAAATACGTATAAAATATTCGGAAAAAGTGGAATAATAACTTTATTTTACAAATATTCAGGTATTTCAATATGGTCTCCTTTAAAGTACTCCCCCTAAGACAAGGTGCACTTCTGCCAACGCTGTTTCTACGATCGCTGTAAGTCTTCAGTTGTGAGGCATTTGCCGTATCGTTTAAGCCTTGATGGCTTCTACCGCCCACAGAGCATCATTTTGCATTTCGGGAACAGATAGAAGTCGCAAGGTGCTAAATCGGGTGAATAAGGCACGTGTTCTTTTACAGTGATTGAGCTTTGGGCCAAAAACTCACGCACAACGATTCTAGCTTCGGAACGATTTTTTCATCTCAAGATTTTTGGTTGGTTGGTCATAAATACAAGGGTTCCTTCAGAGAATTGTCTCCGTAAACTTCTTGCAAATACTCAAAAATCTCACGACCATTCTTATCTAGCTTTGCAAGAAACTTGATGCGCTGTTCCTCAATCAGAGCTCCGTGCCGAGGGCAGGTGAAAAAGGGGATGCTTTCAACAAGAACACGTAAATCCTACTTAACTCGCAGAGCGCTCCTGCTCGAACTGAGCATTGAGTGGATTGGATAGAGAGGGGGAGCCACCGGGCGCCTCTCCCCTCTTGACAGGACGCCCCAAATTTTTTATGCGTATTATCCGGACAAACCACGTACGTATAATAGATACTTTCTAGCGTTATTGAAAGCCATATTGTCTATCCCAGAATTTTTATGTTATTGAATTCTGCTTTGAATTGAAGCTGCTTTCCACTCTCCAATAATTCAGAATTAATTTATTTTAAAAAGCCCTATCAAATGTGATGAACCTGTTAAATTAAAACTAATATTGATCCCTTGAGAACAGAATCCATTTACCAATTATATAATTTCTATGTATGAATACAATTTTGGCATTTCCCCAAGCTTGTTGCAAAAAATTAATAAATAGTTGATTAAATAATTGATAGCAAATGTAATACATGGTTTAGAACAGGGGTCTCCAAACTTTTCAGCCCTAGGGCCATACTGATAACTCCAGTATGTTCCGAGATCCAAAACCATATTATCATTATTGCCAGTAAATATGTTCTCTAAAAGGAGTTTTCAAGTATGCTAGCTCTCCACGGGCCGGACAAAATCTATACGCGGGCCGGATGTGGCCCTCGGGCCATAGTTTGGAGACCCCTGGTTAAGAACAAATTAATATGCTTAAATTGAACTAAATACTCTCAGTTCATAATTTTCAAACAAATTACAATACTTATTAGAAGCTATTTAGTTCACCTGCATGCCTGCACACAGTCTTTGTAATCATTTTTTCAATTTAAAAAAATATTTTTTGAATGTTTAGTCTCCAATGCCTCATTTCAAAACTCTTCATTAAAATTGTCTTACTCATGCAAAATCATCAAGATCCTATTTTAAAATTTTTATCTAAATACAACCATTGAAAAATACCATTAAATTGAGAAGTTGGAAAATTTGAAATTCAATGCTTACTTAGTTTTAATAATTATTAGCCTCATTGAAATTTTAGTTAAAGTATTAGGTCTCCCGGAAAGTTCTGTCCTTTCCTGCTACAATGTTTCAACAATTAAGCTCTTATTCATTAAACTTATATTTGGCTCTCTCTTTTGATCGCTTACAATGTATACACATTTTTGTCTTAGATGAATAAAACAAAGACCATTCTTGTAAGTATTAAGTGAGACGCAATCACATACCCATGGTTTCTGTCCTTACAAAATTTCTTGCAGGGCAAACAATTCAAGGTAGAAGAAGAAGTCAGACAAACACTGGTTAAATTATTGGCCTCTAGAGATAAGATATTCTTTAAAAATGGGATATACAAAATGCCATCATGCTGGTTAGAAGTCATAAATAATGATGGCAATTATATTATTCGATGAACGTTATTCAAAGTATGAAAAAATTATTCATTTGTTTCATTCTAACAACTGACAGAACTTAAGACCTATTACAACTGATATTTCTCAAATGTGGTTAATATTAAAACATCTTATAGCAGATACTCTTTTTCTTAAAAACCCAAGTACTGTATTGTAGATTTTTTAAATCCAAACCTGCTAGAATTATATCGTTGCTTGAATCTGCTTTTGCATTATTCCAAACTTTCAATCAGATCCAATTTAGATTCGATTCCTCTTTCCCCATACTAAGATCAAGTAATAGATGCTGTTCATCTTCTACTGCTTGTTGTTGATTTCTATCTAATCATTAATCTATCTAACTAGATAAGCTGTAAAGTTATCTTAAATTATAATGATCTTTGGATAATAATAAAAATTGGTTGACATGTTCTAGGATTATTCAAACTCAGAGGTATCATTGACCTATTTATGCCCACTATATACTTGTAACTTAGGTCTTTCATGAAAACAAATTTCTTGATAAATAAAATCATTTTTTTCATATTATTTTCCTATGCTTGACCAGATGTATGTGAATGAACAATATTAAGCTTTTCTATTGCTTCTAATTTCTTCTTCTTTCATTTTCCTTTTAATTTATACAATACCAAACACTTCATGATAATCAATCGACAAATCAATCATAAATCGGATATATCCATCTATTATAAATTGGATCTGTAAGTTATCATTGCCAAATATTTACACTTCTTGTTTAGAAAAATAACTGTTATACCTCTTACTTTATAAAGTAAAACCAAGATAATTTTATCAATCATGGGATGTAAATATCATTTGTATTTATTTTTCTAATTCTCATACCTTTATTTTAACAATTATTTGAAAAAGATTATAAATCATATCATTATTTTGAGTTGTTGTATCATATCCACCTTCTCCAAAATACCATCTTTCTTTTCTTAATTGCTTATCCATCAGTGTGTCAGTTTACTAACTAACATATGATAGAGATGGCATAAATAAAATATTTTTGGCTCTTGGAATTCAATGTTTATTTCTCATAATCGTATCCTTTGTTCCCTAATCAGAGGCTCTAAAAAATTGTGCACGTAGTCTTGATGAGATATATTAGATTATTCTAAAATTTGAAATATATTGTACATTCATTTGTTACTTTTGAATAAAAATTTTTATTGCAGTTGACTTTCTAATGTCCTTTTTCTAATCCAAATCCTCAGTTCTGAGTCAGTTGAATATCTCTAAATACTGTATTTTAGACTCTTAACCCAAACATAAAATCTAAGGGATATGAAAAACTCATATATCAAGAAAAGTTCCTTTTTGTTATTGAGGGAGAGTAAATGTGATCAAAAGTTTGTTTCTGTATCAATTCAGGCCCTTTTTTATGAAACTATGATGAATTTCTTCAGGTATGTAGTGTTTGGATAACTAAAGACAAAGTAAAATTCTTTTAAAATAGTTATTTTACTGACAGATGAAGTATAAAAACTCCAAGCATTTTTCTTGGAATTTGTAATATTTTACTTTCCTTTTTTTAAATTTACTTCTTTTTGATACATTCATTTCCCATTATCTAAATAATGAGGTTGGGAGGGATAATGATACTAATGCTCGTGACAATGATTACAAACATGTCACAGGGTATCTAAAAATTCAAAAATATTTCATTTATCATATAAAGATGTATATTTTCTTTAAAATTAAACTTAGAAAAATTAAATACCTCTTTATCCAATATAGCTTGCCGATCCTTGTCAAATCTGTTCATAAACAAAGAAAATTAAACTTTTGCAGTTAACTGTGTTCAACAAGAAGGGCTCTAACTAGCAAGAGAAGCATTGAGAATCTGGCTCTATGCTGCTGCAAAATAACAGAATTAACTTTAAAGATTAAATTATCAAATGAAGAAATTAAACTGTGATAACCTATTAATTACAGAAAAGTAAAGATGATATATATACACACAATTCTAGTAGGTTTTGTGAAATGTGAATTATAAAATGTCCAAAGTTTTTGGATTAATATGGTGACATTTAATTTAATTGGGAATTAGTTATACAGTTATAGAACTGGGATATAGAAAGTGATACTTTAATAGTAATTAGGAACTCTCACAGAAAAGTCGGGAATAATTATTAAATTCATGCAGGTTCTTTTAAATTAAAAGGAATTCTCATCTCAGGTGGTAAGAAATTTTTCCAGTGCCACATTCGTCAAGTGATTCAGAATGAATAGATTTTTAGACTCCTTGACATAATAGACCCAGATTTCTCATATTTTCACTGATGATGAGTCCATGGGATATAAAAGTATTAAAACATCAGTACTTTGGTTTGAGTGCTAGAATTTGAATTTTTATCAATTCTGTGTATGCATAGATATTTATTTATTCATGACAGTGGAAATGCATGTTTATATAAATTAGCTTTGAGAAATGATGGGCTAGAAAGGTTCTATAGGCATCAGATAACTACTAACTATATATAACTATAATATACATATATAACTTTCTGAAAATATTCTTTCAATTTCAATCCAGTGCATGAAATATTATTACAATAAATTCAAATAATTTAAATTTTTGATCAAAGTGTTCTTCTCACTTTGTTTATAGTTTCCTCTTATGCACTGGAGATTTTCTGATGGATTACTTTATAGAGATCTTTATTTTTATCTAAGGATACAAGTGATCAATTAAAAGCTGAACGAAGGATGATAAAAGAAGAAAGAGCAATGCAATTACAACATCAACAACAAGGTCCAATGGCAATGCAACCTCAACAAGGAATACCCCAAGGTCATTATCGTTATGGTCCTCCACCTCCAGGATCTGCAGTTCCTCCTCACATGAGGGCACATGGAGCAAGAGGAGGGATGATGGGCCGCGGAGGAATGCGAGTGGATGCACAGGGACAGGTGGTCATAGAAACTGATGAGAACCTGAGTGACAAGGAAATCTATCCTGGAGCTCACATGAGCATACCATCAATTGGTGAGCCAAGTTGTGTAGATAATGATTAAGAACTTTTTTGTCATGTAAAAGATAATTAAGATAACATGTCAATATTCCAAGCCAAGTTTGTGGTGGACTTTTAGGCTAATTTCCAAAAGTTTTTATTTTGATTTAAAGAACATAAGTGTAAATCAAGTTCCATTCACAATCGATCTTTC
This sequence comes from Pantala flavescens, assembly GCA_020796165.1. Classification (NCBI taxonomy): domain Eukaryota; kingdom Metazoa; phylum Arthropoda; class Insecta; order Odonata; family Libellulidae; genus Pantala; species Pantala flavescens. The sequence continues at coordinate 5,473,215 of CM036880.1, forward strand.
AGGTTCTTCAAATTATTTTGTTTTTGATTCTACAAAATTATAAACCATTACTATAGGAGAATCAGTTCTATGTAGAGTACAATTTCAGAAATTGAGTAAACTGATGAATGATAGAATAAAAATTCATATTCAATGAAAATTACTTATGTTCAATAATAATACATACAATATCTTAAGTGAGAACACCTGATAATTATACAAATAACATTTATTGCATGCTATTCTAGTCCAGAGAATACTTATGGGTTTTGACTTCCAAAATATGATATGATGAAATGCCAACAAGTACCATGGAATAGATGCTCAAAATTTTAGAATACCTTTGTATCTTACGTGCATGAATAGATATTATGAATGACTTGTGTCAAAAAAAACCTAGATTAATTCTTTCTATGCATCTATTTGCTGATAAGAATGAATTTCATGATGAACATTTTGCATTGATATAGGTACATATTATATCCCAATCTAATATGAGTTGAAACTTAAAAATTAAATTTATAACCTGTAAAAATTTCTGTAATCTGGTAAATGAATCATGTGATCTGAATAAGGAATTAATCTGGCATAACTCTTTGATCTAATCTATTGAAGGTAATAATTTTGAACAACTCTTTTTTATTTTTTAATTCTAATTTTAAATTTTCCAGACAATTGTATGTTTATAATTTCAAATTTTGAAAAATGTCTCAATTTAAGCATCATAAAACTTCATTTTATATTCTCTGCTGCTACTTAATTCAAGTAAGACTAAAAGGAATTAAAGATTAAAATAACTTTGAAGCATATTGTATTCATAAAAGTTATATCATAATAAATTTAAAGTTAGAAATGAAATTAATTTCTGAAATGTTAAACAGAAGTGAAAATAACAACATGATGTCCCAGTCATGTTGTTATTTTTCATTTCTGTTTAACACTTATGAACAGAACACTTAAACATAAATAGTTATTATACCTATCCTTCCTTAATTAAATTAATGTCAGAATGAAAAATTTTATATTCTAATTGGATTTTGAGTATTCTTAAGAATTATTGCTTGATTTTATTTTCACTATACACATTTAAAAAAATGTGATTCAATTCAGTTAAACAATGCTTATCCAAGAAAATATTAACCTTTGCTTAATTTTTCTTAATATTTAACAACAGCAACTCCCAATTCTACTTGATTATTAGTCTCAACCCGTGATATTGTGATATAATTTTTGCTGTACAAGCATTTTTTTAAATATCACATGTATAAGGTTTTTCTTGCTGCAGAGAACTTCAACTTTCAAAAAGCCTCATTTTTTTGGTCACAGTATTATATATAAATTATATTCATATAAATTGACTATTATAGGTGATAGGATTATATTAACAAACATTTTAGTTTAAATAACAAAATATACATACTAGTAAAACTATTATAAAATTTTTTAACTTTTAGAATTAATTTCAAATAATTCTTCTTTATATGAAAAGATCAATTTATTTGATAAATTCATATGATAGTTAATCAAGGGACATGTCGTATTTAAAATGTAATTTAAATCTTTTATTTGCTATAAATTTAGAAAGAAAATCATAATTTATTCATATCATTGAAAATTGTTTTTCTTTTTTATATATTATTTTATACAAAATTATTCTTTATGTGGGTTTAAATAAAAAATACACCAGACTAGATGAAAATGTCTTAATTTAAAAATTTTCATAGCAACAAATTTTTTCTTCTTCTCTTGAAGTTATGACATTTATGAAATTCTGGAATTGATTGGCAGATATGATATTTTTTAAGTGCTACTTTTGAGATAGTATTTCTAGAAGTTAGAAGTGAAATTCAATAAAATAATCTGAAACTTTATGCCCTTTGTGCTTATTGATTATCATTAAAATCGTAGTACTAACAGAATAAGCTATATATCTAAAACTATCTTTTATCATTCAAAACTCTCATCCAATGACTTAAGAATTCTTTGTGGGTGATCATATGTCATGTTTTTTGTGTCTATTCACTAATGATTCTTTTAATTATTATTCACATTTTATCAAAATTGCATCCATGCTTAGTCATTCAAATCACTTTAATGTAAATTTATAATATTTTTTTCATTTTTACATATTTTTTTTATGAAAATACCTATTTATTTCAATGTTGCAAGTACTTCACATTTTTGAGCCCTACATTACATCACTTAATCTTTTACATTTCATGTTCTAGTCTGTTTTCTATTTGATATTTTGAGATTTTGGTCATTTTGCAATGTTAATGTTTTTATCATGATTTTAGTGTCAGATTACAAATTTTGCAAATCTATTTTAAATTACATTTACTTATGCAAAATTATGAAGCACCTTTACAACTTTCATTTCTATTCATCATTTTTTTACAGTTAATAAGGGATTTCAGCACTCTGGTAAGTTATTGAAATAATGTTTCTGGCATACGGAGCTGATTGTAATATCATTTTATCTGTGAAAGGCCCAGTAGATGAAGGTTAACCCCAAAGTAAATGTACAAATAACTATATGCACTCTCAATAAGTAGGTTTCTGTATACTTTCGCTCGTAGTCAAACAAGAGTCAAAATCTATCAGCATGCTAGGCATGTGGTAGACAAATTTTATTGAAAATTTTTGGTGAGGATTAAAGTTGATTCATTGTAAGTTTTCAATTTATTGGTAAATTTGTCTGATTGGAAATTTTAAAATCCTCTGATTAAGCTCTCTTTTAGCTTACGGATGTTTATATTGAACTATTTGCTATTTATCAATTTTAAACACCACAAGGTAATTTGGATTCTTAAGGCTTTCATGTATGAACAACAGTATACATGAAGGGTTGAATGATGTATTTGCAGTATGATCAGTTTTATTGATTCCTATTCTCCTAATAATATTTGTTTTAACAGTTTATTCTTCATTTTTGCTATGATACATTTTAAATGTTCTAGTTGAAGAAAGTTGAATATAATAACTTACAATTGTTGTAATTGAGTTTCATAATTTAATCTTTGGTAACTTCCTTGGCTATAAGATAATTGATTCTTTTAATGAAATAAACTCTTATAATCTTATATAGATGACCTTTTTCTTCTCGTTACATATCATACATCTGAGAATCTCATGAGACATTTTTAAACATGATAGTAATTTTACAATATAACATACATCTCACTTAAAATATAATATACTATTAAAATAAATATGGAAAAACTCTGCTTCCTTTCCATATCAGACTCATCATTTGTTTGAAGTTTTATAAAGATAGATTATATTAAGATAAATATATATTATTTTACTGCTGTATTATGAAATGTATTGGGAAAAGTGTGGAAATATTTTACATCATGTATCTTTTAAAATTGCAACTAAGATTTTGGTAAGATATAGGTTACCTCCAAGTACATTGAAACCTGCATTTTAAAAATCATATTCTTAATTTTGAAGAAAAATATGCTGAGTAAAGAAGAAGTAAGTCATTTAATCTTTTAAAATCCATTGTTAGTTTTCATTCTGTTCATAGTTCATTAATTATTTTTAAAATGTTGTGAATAGGATTCATGAAATTGGTCACTAAGTCAGACTCCCTTCTAAATTTCAAATTCATAATTTTCCATGTACAGAATTATGGATACTGATGTTCTCTTATAGATACTTTGCAAAAAATAAATTTCCTTGGCTTCTATCCATTGACTTCTCAAAGCTTCCAATGCAGTGAAAATATTAACCATGTAGAAGGTATTCTAAAAAGTACAGAATCCACGATGTATTAATTTTTTCTACTGATAAACTTTTAAATGACATGGATATAGTCCTTTTACTGTCCCTTCCTGGATCTAGCTTGTTCTCTGGTTGGAGCAGAAGATGAGACTATTTAATCAGGCATCTATAATACTTCAGAGAGTTTAAAGGAGGACAGGGATGATGCTTTTTGGGGTAATAAATCCCCATGTCTTATTTTTTCTTTTGGTAACCTCTTGCAGTGTGTATATGTAATCCATCACACTGAACATATTCTGGAATTAGGCTTGTGCCACAGTTAGGACTATTATTTGAGATTATTCTTGTCTTCAGATGTTCAGCTAAAAGTATCACAAGGTTTCTGTAGACATCAGGAAGAAGGCTGAACTCTTCTAGTCTTCCTATTTCCCACTCTCACATAGGAGAGCTAATATTGCATAATTTCATTACTTCATTCTTGTTCAAGGCAATTTGTGAACAGGTGTTCTCTAATTTCATTTAAACATTCTGCAAACACTTCAATATGATCACTCTCCTTTTCTAGTCATCATCTGATTAATTATTTTTCTTTGCCAAAAATGGCAACATAGTTGACAAATTACAAACTGTGGACATACTTGTTCTGTATGACCACTGGAAGACCCAAACCCAGCTGGCAGTAATTCCTCAAGGGTTAATTTAATCATCATCAATTTTGGGTGATTCCTCAAGTCTGATGTCTTACCACAGCTCCTTCTCTTCATAGTATTATTTTGAATCTTTCTTTGTTAATTTTTCCATCACATCTGATTTTCCTACATGGCCTTTATAATCTATCATGATAAAATAGGGTTTTGCCTCTTTATATTGATCTTTCCCTATAGTCTGGTAAAATTTCTTCTTCGTCCTCCATTCTTACCACAATAAGGACATATACTTGTATAATCTGTACAGAGTAAAGCTTATTAATCCTTCATTTAACTCTGACAGATATGCTTTCAATTTTTTCTATGTATCTTCTTGTTAATCAGGAATGCTGTGTCCTGTAATAAATGGCCTTCCATTTGAATTCTTTTAGTCTAATGAAATCCCATTTGACCTCTTCATCATTTAGTTGTTCCTTTAATCTTCTGTCTTTAGCAGTGGCAAGGGTATTAGTTCTTTTCTTCACAATGGAGCTCTCTTTGCAATCTCTCTTATGCTACTGCAATTCAGACATCACAGGTAGTGATAAATGAAAATTTTCAGAGAGGCTCATCATGAAAAATGGTTTTTTTAGTGTCTGTCATGCTGGCAATTACATTACTGGCAGGTGCCAGTTGGTCAACTAGTTGACTGGAATGTTACTCTGGTGGCTCTCTTGCTTAAAATAGGCAAAAGCTTGTGGTAGTTTGAATCAGTGTTTAAGTATTTATAATTAGCAAATAAAAATTGGATTTTATCTTTTTAATAAAAATTTGTAACAATAATTTCTGAATCAAAATCCTGATAGTGTTGAAATTAAAAGGTAAATCTTAATTTGATAGAGTGGAAATTCGAATGAAATCTAGTAAGCCTATTTTATTTTGAGGATTGCTATTTATATAGTTTTTACAATAACACATTAAAAAAAGTAATTCTATCATTTGTAAGTTTTATTGCTGAAATGTATTATTCATTAAAATTCTCTTTTTTACAATCAGATCTTTATCATGATCAACTATTCCATAGCCAAGGGAATTACTTTGAGCATTTATGTGACTAATGAAGGTTATTTTTTGCTTTTTTTAAAATCATTTTTCAAAATGAATTTAATTTCTCCAAAAATCCATTTCAGATCTCAAAATTATTTTAATAAATTTATTTCTTAATGTATGGAAATGAATGGTATAGATGTTTCTCTTTCTGAAAGGATATTTTCTCTTAATTATTTCTTTTGGTTGTATTTTGTTCACAGCTTCCTATTCATCAAGATATATTATAAATTAAATTATACTTCAAATGACTTTTTTTTATTAAAATTTACCTGCCTGATCAAACATTTGTCCAAAGTTAATTTCCTTATGCATAAATAAATCTTGTCAATGCTGACTTTATCTACTTTCAATCATAAGGTTTATTCACTTACATTAGACATTAGAATTTGGAATCAGATCTAATGAATTTTGCATGATGCAAGACTCAATCAAATAATTATTACAAAATAAGAAAATATATGATAAGATATTGGAAACATTGTGGCCTTTGTAGCTTTTTTCTGTACTGATCTAGTAGCTTATATTTTAATTGTTATTGCATGATTTATCTCACAAAGCTAATATGTTGATGCTGCATATCATTCTATTAAGCATACTGTATGTATAGAGTCCTCTTTTTTCTGCTGAAGCTACATTAAAATGCCCATCAACAACACTTTTGATTTCAGTTGTCTTTATGCACAGTATTATGGTATCAGCTCCCATCACCTTTGCGCACTAGTAAGTCTGTAGTCTGGTAAAGTGTTCTCAATGTTATCAATGTAACAATGATTGTTTAGTGTCTATGAAGTTTTCCTATAAATTATGTAATGTCTAAAATTTAATTTATTATATTTTGTATTCCATTCATTCCTTAGTTATTGTCAACTTATAAATAAAAACACTGCTTACATTCCAATTTTTTTTAATCAAATGTAAAATTTATATTAATTTGTTTATAATTTAATGGGAGAGGAGTGTTTTGTTAAACCTAATTATTCAATTCCTATCCAATGTTTACTCTTATAATTAGCAAAAATTCCAAGTTATTGATACTTATCAATAGATTTCTCTAATTTACGGTGTGTATTGACATGCAAATTTTTTTGGCTTTTGTTTTTAAGAAACATATGAAAGAAAATTCTTAGTTATGAAGTTTTCTTTGTAAAGGTTATTCAATCATGTTTTGTTGAATATTGAAACCTTTCTCATACCCAAGAGAAATAAGGTGAACAAAGACAATAGAAATATTGGGAATTATAAAGATAAAGGCAAATACCTAAAGTTCTAATTTTTTATTCATATGTAATCAGTATCATTTACATAACTGAAAAATTGTTCATGTATTTGACATATTAATTTTCCAGAAATAACTAAAGATTCGGCAAGTGAGGGAAATTTTAGTGAGGACGATTATGATCCCACTAGAAGAGGAGCTCCAGCTATGCGAGGAAGTCATTACACTGAAAGAATGCCTCGAAGTCATATGGAAAGACAAGGTCCACGGCCTCAACAGATGATGGGAGGGCCACCATCACAAGTTCAAAGGTATTCATAATTTTTGCAGTTTTAATTTGGTGAATTGTTTGAACAGGGAACCAAATTAGTATTTGTTGATACTTATGTTATAGTAGATCATAGTTATACTATGGCTTTATGGTATCAATACTGATGAACTCCAAGTTAATTTGATAAACTAGTCAAACCCACATCTTTACATATGAATCATGTGTAACATCTTACTGTAATCAATCGGATTTATACATATTGGCTTTAAGATTCTATGTATTAAAATGAGATTGCAAGAGAATTATTGACAGTAGGCTAAGTACTTCTTCCAGAAGAATTATTTTCAAAGCAAATAGAACTATTGCTTTACAACATTATGTTTCATACTAAATTTTTGGCTTTTGTTTTTTCATTTGAATTTCATTAGAATTAATTATGAAAATTTACAGGATATATTAATTTTTTACTTAAAAACCTATATACAAATGAAATATCAAAGTGATGTCATCAAAAGTATTAGCTATATGTTATAAAGCTAACTGGGCAAAATTCAGTAATTATGTCATTAAAAAAATTCCTATACAAGTAATAAATCACTCTTAATTAATTTTATTGCATTTCTTACTGCAGAATATGATGAATCTTTTATCATGCTGTGATAAAAAATGAAAAATGTTGCCTTGCTTCTTCAAACTATTCTTTCCTCAGTAGATTACTCATAAATAATCTCTTTTCATGGTTCATTCAGAATGATTGCTAGTAATAAAATTTCAGATTAAATTTAAAATTAAAGATTTTTAAAAAATTGCTGTTTTAAATTAGGCAGTTCTAGATGGATCCATGTCTCATGAACAGATTTTAATGTCAAGAATTACAGTTACTTTAGCACTAATTACAGAGGAAATATCCCTAAGGGTTTGATTTTAATTATTGAACCTGATGATTTAACTCTTTATTATAAAAGTAGAGCAATTAAAAGATTGGAATAATAAAACAATGTAGATGTGAATTTGTATTTTGAAGTATTTAAAGTATTGGATCATTAAAATTTGGTTACTCATGATATTCATAGATAGAAAAACATTATCTTCTGCATATCTCATAAAGTTTCATTTTTAGTATTAAAATATAATTTGAATTAAAATAATTTAGTGTAATTAATTATTATTGTTATTATTTATTTATAATTATTGAAGAATCCTCATAGTATAAAATTAACATACTCAAGACTAACTTTGTAGAAAGACATCTTCAAGAAGAAAATGATATCTTAGTAACTTATACAAGAGTTTTTATTGTCAAAAGATTTTTCGTATTGTAGTTATATCCTAACTGAGCAAAATTAGCAGAATCCAATCCTTAAGGTGATATAGAGTATGCAAAGTTGAATTTTGTTGGCAGTGTGTTACATTCTCTTCAGAATTAATACAAGTCTTACACTTTTAAGTTTTCTTTGAGTTTCTATTTAACTTTTCCATCTACCTTTTCTCTACTTCAAAGAATAATAAAGCTGCAGAAAGTTCAAAATAATTGTTTTAATTATACATATGCTTATCACATTTCTTGCTGCATCTTTTTCTTATTATTTACATGTTGTCACATAAAGAATGTCCGATATATCTGTTTTACTCTGAAATACAATATGTAAATTTTTATTATTGATGGTATTGCCATTTCTTAGTATAAGTGGGAATAATAACACTTCTTTATCTTAAACTTATTTTCTATTAAATAAATAACCAGTTTCTGTATGCATAGTCTTTCTTTAAAAGTGACTTTCATGTTTATTCAAATTGTAAATAGCATTTTTACTTAATCAATTATGTATAGCTTTTGAAAATCTAACATGCGTAACATTTACTCTTATTTTAGTGTGATTTAACAAAATTTAAAATCATTTCTAAAGAATGCTTGAACTGGCTCTGGTTTCTTCATCAAATCATCTATTTCTAAGCAGTTAGCATATATATTACTGATAAAGGAAAGTCCCTAGTTAAAAATTGTATTATACCAATGAAATTGCATCTATATGCAATAAATTTCTGCCTTTTTATAATTTAATTTATCAATTGTATACTTCATTATTATAAAAGCCATTTGTATTATTTAAAGCTTGGCTATATTTGTTTCATATTAGCGATTTTCCTATTTATGGTGATTCTAAATAGTAATCCATCAATTTGAGCTCATGTGATAGATTATCAAACAAAAGTTTTTCCATGAGCTAAGAACAATCCGCATAATTTTTAAAGACACTATTATTACTAAATATTCAGAAAATAAAAATATTAAGCAACTTTCTTATCGAATATCATGTTATATAAGTAAATTAAATTTAGTGTAACTGTAAATGAGATATAATCAAATATGAGACCAGCTTTATGGTAGTTCTACTAAAATTACATTTCCTTATCAGTTAGAATTGGCATAAACATAGGTAGGAATATGGATTACACCTCAGCTTATTCAGAAACCTGAGTAAAAGCCATTTTTCTTCTTTAAGTATTGAGTTTATTCATTTTAAATAGTTTTTGTATATTTATAGACTTAGTAAATCAAAATTTCAGACTAATAAATCAAAGGGTAAAAAATATTTTAAAATATTATTAATTATAATTTAATTTATATACATTTTAATTCTGCTCTTTATATGTGACTATATAATTTTTGAATTAGTAAAAGATGACTAAAATTCAAATTTCAAAATCTCACAAGAATTCGTACTACTATTCGTAAAAATTTTTACAAAAGGACAAGCTTGACTTTCTATGAATACAATCTATTCCTTGTGTAAGTTCTAAAAGTTAAGATGAAATGAATTCCACATCTTTAAATACAAGTGCATATAAAATACCCAAGAATGACAAATAATTATGCTCTTAAGGATGGTCAGTTTTCTTGTCATGTTGTGAAATATTGGTGCCTTTTTCATTATTTTGAATATTGATGTACTATTAGTAATGCAGAATTGTCTAACTGCTGTTAGACAATTAAGTGTACTTGTTGCAATTTTATATTTGTATAAATTTCTAAAATATAATGATATATCCACAGGGATATGCATGAACCATATTATGACCAGGGACATCGGCAGAGACATCATCATGCTCCTGATGGAAGAGAGCGAACAGTTGGAGGGGGATTTCGAGGAGGTGGAGCAGGGGCAGGAACGGAGTATGGTACTGGAAGGGGAAGAGGGGTTGTAGGTCCTGGTGGTCCAGGAGCTATAGGAGGACCCCACTATGGGCCAGGTTCAGCCCCTGGAGGCATTAGAGAAAGTGGGAAGCGTATTAGATGGTTTGTTGCACTCTTTGACTATGATCCAACCACAATGTCTCCAAATCCTGATGCTTGTGAAGAAGAGCTACCTTTTTCTGAAGGTGATACAATTAAGGTTAGTTTAATATGTGTTTCAGTAAAACAATCCTTACCAATCCAACAATCTGGATTATAATGGATTTCTTTGAAATTTTCTATATCATTAGTATTTTCTACTAAAATATTTCTAATTAATACTTTACTATATCTCTTAAGAACTAATTTTTAAAAATTTCTGTGATGAAAATTGATATTTGTGAAGTCATATTCTTATATAAATTCAGTAATTTCCTATAAAAATGAAGTCATGCATCTCAGCAATTCATTTTAATTTTCTTTTTATACTTAAAAAATTTTTATACTTTTTAAACTTTATTTTGTTATTATCAACTGTAATCATTATTTTCCTTTAAATTAAACTTAGTCATTCACTCTGCATTAAAATTGAAGTTAGAAATTTTATTAATGTTATTCAAGGTTAAATTGTTCATTTCAGTCAACATGTTTTTGTTTTCCAAATATTATTCATATGTTTTAAGTAGTTAATTAAAATAATAATTATTACATTACTATCCAAATCACCTAATCAGTAACTGTAAGAATAAATTTTTATTTTTAACATATCTTTGAGATATTATTTTACAAATCCACTTAGTATTATAAATGCATAAAATTATAAATAAATATAGTATATAATATTATATTATATACAATAATCATTATTTATAATATATTTATACTCCTTAAGGTATATGGTGAAAAGGATGCAGATGGTTTTTACTGGGGAGAGTGCCGTGGCCGTCGGGGATATGTTCCTTATAATATGGTGGTAGAAGCACAAGAGGTAATTTTTCTTCTAAACCCAGATTCCTGTAGTAGGGATTGAAACTCTGGTATCTCAAGTTATTCAATGAAATGCAAGAACCAGACTAATTCAGTGTTTTACTCTTCATTATTGTTTATGAACTGTCATCAGGTACGTATTGCAATAATGCTTTGAAATATAAATTTTTGTAAATTATTCAACTATCTTAGTGTAATTTTCTCATATTATTCTTAAATTTCTCAATTATTATTATATAACAATTTCCAAAAATGAAAAGGAACTGACTAATGAATCTATCACATTCAAATCTGGTTATGCATCTAAGCTCTCAATAAAGATCTTCTACATGGTAAAATTAGCTACAATTTTATATTAATGGAATTGTAATATTTTTGCTTAGAATCCAGAAGGAGGTCCTGCACATGGAAGTAGAGTATCAACTCATGGGCGAGGAGATCGCTGGGGAGATACTTATGCAAACATGCCAGTGAAAAAGATGGTTGCACTCTATGACTATGATCCTCAAGAGCTATCACCTAATGTTGATGCAGAGGTTTGTATCAACCTCAGTTGTATAAGATGGTCAGATTGAATGCTCCTAGTGATAATTGAATAGGTACAAGAAACAATTAGTTGGTAAATCTAGCCTGTTTTTAGACTGATATAGTTCATAATCTCAAATCAGTCGGATCGGAATTACAAGCAGGAAATATAAAGTAGTCTTGTAACTTTATTTACATATAGTTCTAAACCAATTTCCCTGTCCACATTAAGAAATAAGATCTAAATTTAAATCAATATTACTATAATTTTATATTTCAATAAATCATAATATTTATTACATAACATTAAATATTACTTCATAAGAAATGCATAGGAAATTAAGGACTCATTTTGAGGTACTTCCTTAAGGTATTTCCATTTGAAATTTGGAGTTTCTAAAAATAATCATACTCAAGCGAAAGATGACATTGAGTTTCGTAGGATGGCCTTGGTTCGACGCCGGGGCAGGAATAATGCTGCCGTAAGAAATGCATGGGAAATCGAATTCAGTGCATTGTCAGCTGCGATAATGTCCTTTAGTTTATGCTTAGCAATGTTTGAGCGGAGTAATCCTCCAAAAAGTCTTATTTTTCATTAAAAATATACTATAGCATTGCTTGCTGTCAGCAAGCATACCTTTACTCGTATATATAAAAATCTGCTTTCACAAAAATGTTTGGATAAATTATTCTCTAATTGTACCTTTTGTTGTCATGTTTTACTAAGCAGAATTGGATTAAGTAAGCCAAAGATCACCAAAAAATTCTAGATGATGTTAAGTTTAAAAATTACTGTGAATCAGTAAATTAATATAGTGGGAGCAATAAAACTTTCACTAAATTCAAGGAAAATCATTATAACATTTTGGTTATTCATTTGAAAAAGCAATAGGTTGAAATGAAGTCCGTAAGTACAAAAGTCAATGAAACTGCATTAAAAAAGTGGAATCAGCGAGTCTGAAGAAAAAATTGATTTCTATTAGGAACATTTAATTAACCATAATCAGATTAGTCAATTCTGATGCATGAGTTTATCTAGTAGGTAATTATGATCATCTCAACCTTACAGCCCAAACTTTATAGTTGATCAATATCAATTATTATTATTTCACTATATACAATTTTTCTTAACATTATGAAATTTAAATCATTATTTTTTATGTTTTAAAGGTAATCTGTACAACTATGCTTCTTTAATGATAGGTAATAAGGCTTAATTATGGATAATATAACTAAACATGGCATCTATAATTTATTCTCTATAAAGAATCTTATAAATATAGGGAAATTGTTTAAGGCAGCTTATTGATGAACAGAGAAATGAGTCAGGTTTAAATGTATTGATTATAGATAGGCTTTGGTATTTTACTACTATGAACATATGATAAATTTAATCAAAGAAAGTTATTATAAAGCAAGAAAAAGGTATATATTATCTATTTTTGAGTGAATGAGGAATATAACTTAGGGAGAGTGAACTAAGAAGTGTAAGCTGATATGGTAAAGATGACTATTATATTTTCACATATAACATGTGTGGAGCACACTTGATACCTATAATTCTGCCATACAATCGAAATAATTCATCATCCTCCGGATCAGGGTTTAAAGTACGATAAATGTTGTAACACATCTCTTCTCCTCTGTAGTTAACTACAACCTAAGGAAGTATATCAGCAAAAGTTGGAATTTTTGCATTTAACCAATAGTATAATCAGTACTCAGTTTAATCAAACATACCTTTCTTAAATCAGTCAACTCATTTTCATCATATTTACTAAGATCCTCTTCTAATCTGCTGTACTTGGAAGTTGCCAATTTTGGTACACATTTTTCTATTGCATGCCATGTATAAGTCTCTGGACAGAGCAAATATGAAGGATAAAAATTGCCCTTATATTTCATCTTTGAACAGCTATGGATATAATATCCCATGTAATAATATTTAATGCTTGGGACTGATATTCTGAGATGTCTTACAAAACTTATTTCCCTGAAACAAAATAAATCAACCTTATTAATGAAAGTGGCATAAAATCACTCAGATATTTATCATGCAATTAGGGCTCCTTAACATTATACTTGTTCATTTTTAAAGTATCAAGCTCAATAAAATAAGCAGGCTTTTAGATCTCACAAAAATCTTTGTCTATTTAATGATATTAATATAGCTTCTTCAATATATTTCCATTCAAATACATTTACACAATTACTTCACTAATCCTCAAAATTTTTATGGAACAAAATCTTCAGGATAGCATTTAAGTTCATCCCATAATTTTATACTCCTCTCTACAATGCTTTTAAAACATACTTTCCAACATTTCTTTCCAATTCTGAGATTAGAAAGTTAGTGAAGATATGAAATATAGTGATTTAGGGATCAAAATCACCTTGATTTTTTTCAAAATTCAGCAGCAAATATTGATAGTAGTGAGTAATGTTATGATAGTGTACATCATCGCAGAATGGAGCTACCAATTCCCCTTCAAGGTTAATTGTTTTTCTCAGAATGCTCAGGTAAAAATATAGAACTTCTAAGTAATAATGTATGTGAATGTATGATCTACTTGTAAAAACTCATTCATGTACTCACCATACCATTGAAACTGAAGAAAACCATGAGCAAAACTTCTACATGGAGAATGGAATTTATCATTTACTTCTTTTTTGGCAATTCTCCCGAAAGTTAATCAGAATACATCTTCATTTTGCAAGCATTTAACAACCATTTCACAAGTTATAAATCATAATTTCTTTAAAGAAGCAACTGTAACCCACCACTTGATTTGGTTGAAACTTAATTAAGTTGGACAAAATATGTGAACACACATTTCATGCCCAAATTATCCTTTAAAATTTTTAGGCATGAAAAATAATAAGAACAACCTCTCTGATAACCATCAATTAATTTTATTATCTTGATTAATCATCAATCTCACTCGTCCTCATTTTCATCTTTTTGATTTTAATATCGACTTGCTTTGTCTTTTGGGACTTTCAGAATGCTTGACACATTCATTGTTTCCACAACCCATTTTCATTTAAAATTTTATACCACTAGTTAATGCAGATTTCATTCATTGAACATTCAACAAAAGCAGTATTTCAAGTTTCCAATGCTGGCACAACTTTACATAATTCCTTATCCATAATAATTCAAATTCCTCGCTCTATATTTATCATCTCCAATCATGGTTAAAATGTGTAGTGTCAATTTGGGTAATGCTTAAGACGGAAAAATTTGGAAAAAAATGATTTGCACAGTTTGGAAATTATATGGCTTATAAAATAGAATTCTTTTGTGAATGAATGGTTGATAAGGATAAGCTTATCCTTCATAAATTATTATAAATAATGAATTCCAAAAATGGTGATTTAATGCATAGGCTACAATAAAAGGTACAGAAAGCAAGATTAATAAAAAAAATCAGATTAATTATAATAATTACAATAAATTTATTTAAAAAATACCTTAACGATCCATAAGTCCCTAAAGAGAGAGCCTTAAAGTCAGGATCATAAAAAAAATACACAGAGGAGATGCAGTAAGGCAAAATATCTATCACACCAACTGCAATCAAATTATCATTCCACCAATATTGCTGATGAAATGAGCCATACCCTGAAGTAGGACCTTCTGAGAGAAAACTGACCTGAAAAAATCATAAAATGAATCATAAACTTGTGATTTTTGGAAAAAATTATTGTCTTCATCATCAAGAAACAAAATACTTTAATGAAAATATCATTCTTAGATGTGTAAAGTGAGTTATTAGATATATTCTAGATTTATTATGAGATAAAGATCCCATAGATGGAAATTTTTGTAATATTTTTCCTTCATCTAAATCAATTGAAATTTTTATGCTGAAAATCATAGTAGAAATGATAATAGAAAATTATTACATTTCTTTAGTATATTTGTACATAGCAAGCTATACTATATACTGTCTTCTATACTATATTTCTCCAACCAATTAAGGCTTATAAAATAGATGTCATAGGTTAGATGCAATAGTCTAAAGCAATCTCCCTTATAAAGATCCAGATTACCTTATAAATGTTTATCTACCAGAAAGGCTATTACATGGTTCTTACCTCAAGGGGAGATTCAACCAGAAATCTTCTAAAACCCTCAATCGTGACTTCATTAGGTTCATCACCATGCACTGATATCTGATACTTTCTAAACAAACTGAATTCATCATCTTCAGTTCTCAGATATTCATCACTTTTTGGAGAAGTTTGAACAAGATTGACCTTGAAAATAGTAAAGTGTAAAGTAAAGAACCTTCAATGACATCATAAACATTTTTATTGAATAAATTATGATATGCAAAATCTTCAGCATATTACAAATGTGTAAATGTAAGAAATTTATCACTCATAGTATGATTAATATTAATATCTTAAAAATTATGAGGTAATCAAAATTTCTACACATCTTCTTAAAGTAATGAACGGTTTACTTAATCAAAATGATATCTTGATGGGTTAAGTACTTAAATAAACTGAAATAATTCAATAACGTTCATCTTTCATCAATCAGTGTTATTCCTGATGATCCCAATGACTCAGGGTGAATGGATCTCTAATTTTAAAATATAAATGCATTGTGTAAATCAGCGCCTATCAGTAATAATGAAGCAAAACCCATGTGAGTATTAATGCATATGCTGGAATAAATTTTGAGCTCTTCAGCAAATTTCAGCAAAAAAAACAACGAGATTTGAATCACCAAGTAATATAAAATTATCATTACATGAAATGAAATTATCCAATAATGAAAAGTGAAAATAGAAAACATTCTAGAAAAATCAAACCAATTGTGTAACCTCATTTAATAAAAATTGCTCCAGGTATAAATTCCAATTTATACAAGATTGATTCTAGAGTTAAGGGTATCAAAATAATACCCACATCCAACAATATCTTATACCAAAATTAGTTTACAAAACACAATAATAGTTATTTTTATACTTTTCTAAGTTTTGACAGATCATTGATTGATATTGAAAACATATAATAAAACATTTTTTATTAAAAAATAATTTTGAAGGAATATTACCTTGATTTTTTTCAGTCCATCAATCTCTTCCATTAAGTAATCTTCCAGCTGTAATGAGATTTGAGGATGAGACTTGGGATTTTTAAGTTTTAACTTTGCTTCCTCCTCAGTTAATCCTTTGCTAATAAGCTTTTTTAATTTATTTTCAAGTCTTACGATTTTAGCTTTTTTCCTTGGTACCTCATTATCAGGTTTCACTATTTTCATGAAATAAAAGAGAAAATAATGAATAACATTCGCTTTTTTAGTAATATAAAACAGTAAATTTCTCATAATGTAGAGTCTTAAATTAATTTAATTCCTTAGATTTATTTCACTATCAATGTGTGACGTATTCAAAAGGATAACATAAAAAGCCAAGTAGTACTTCTAAAGTATAGGACTTGACTCAAAATGGATTCCTCATTACTGTCATAAAATTCAAAGTTAACCCTCTATATATAGTTAGCATGAATACCACGCAATACTTTTTGGACTGCAAGAAATATCAAGGTTATTAAGATAAAATTATTGTCACCAGATTAAGTTCCTTTGTTTTATTAATAAATCTTGAGGAATACATAAATTTATCATCAATGGTTAAACAGAAGTTTCTTGGCATGAGATGCCACAGAACTGAATGCATCAACTCCCTCTTTGTGGCAGACCAATAATGAGGCTTTTATTATTTCAATTTCAGTGTTTGTTCATTTAAGAATTCTAACGACAATTAAATGAAAGTTTTATAGTGTTTAATTGCCATTAAAATTAATTTTAGGTAATAAGTCATTACTTTAGAATATTTTGAATCAAGTTTTATATCCCATGTATTTCTTACAGCTGCATTACTGCTGGCTGCTGCTGCACAAGGGTAGGTGTCCTCAGGACACCTACCCTTGCAAGTGCTTGAGTTGTAGAGGTGATCATAAGAAGATTAAATATATGATATTTATATTTCTTTTAGGTTGAACTATCTTTCAAAACTGGAAATACAATTTATGTATATGGTGAAATGGACGATGATGGTTTCTATATGGGAGAATTAGATGGAGTGAGAGGTCTAGTTCCATCAAATTTCCTGACAGAAGCCCCAGGGCCTCAGGGTGCTGCAGGAGGTATGGGTGTAGGACCTCAGCCAGGAACTGATTATAATGGAAGTCGAAGGGGAGGGAGAGAAGGTCGCGGTGGTGATATGGGAAATTATGACAGGACTAGAACAAGAGGCCACGGACCTGGGGCAAGAGGTCCTCCTCCACCACCAAGAGAGGGGATGAGAATGATGGATCCAAGGGATCGTCGGAAAGGTAAGTTATATCCCTTACAGATTCGGCTCCTGTTTTTTATGTGCTCTGAAACTGGAATTGCATATTGGAACTAAGTTGCTGGGTGCTAAGATACAGTAGACTGTTCTAATGATAATTAATCATTCAAAATTTATCAATATATCCTAAGTGAGAACAGCTAATGAAAGATTATAGCTTGTGATTACATATTATTTCAGCTTACAATAAGTTAAATTATATACCCAATGGGGAATTTTGTCCTGTTTTTGATAAAGTTTAACATTATTATTGTTCACATTGTATCAAAAAAGCATTCTCATCATCATGCCATTGCTTTAATTTCATTTTCATTTATCATGTAATAAATATCTTATTAATTTAAAAGGTTTTCAGTAATGAAATATTCTAAATTGAAACATGAGTATGACTTTGTGTCTATTATATGTAATGTCCCTGGATATACGTGTTAATACAATGTTTAGCTTATTACAAGCTTCTTGGTTTGAAAGGTTAAGCAATATTTTAAGAGTATAACTTGGTCTTCCTCAAATCCAGTAAATTATGTTAAAGACTGGTTTCTGCAGTAAAAGTTAGATATTTGTAAAATATTTAATGTAGCTTAAAGTTTATTTTCAATATGAAAGTGTTTGATTGAATATTCATGCACTCTCGATGTTTTCGTCTTTAAATACTTTTATTTCTCTCTCTTAGTCTTCTATGAGAACTAGGGATTGTTCTGGAGGATAAATAAAAAATTTAATCACAATAATAGAGTATATGTTATCGGACATAAAGTTTCCAATGTAAAATGAGGTAATTAAATAATGTATGCTCATAAAATATCAATATTTTTATCAATTATAATAACTGAGCTTGTGAATTTTGTTATGAATTTGATATGGAATTCAATTGTATTGTATTTTTTTCTTAGAGGATATTGTTTTATAAAGGTGATTTTGATATTTCCATTATAATTCAGTTCTATTACTTGAATTTTAAATGGCACTTTACTTTATTCTAGTGGTATTAGGCACATCAATTGTAGCTTATATATTAACTGTTAATATTATGCAAATAATGTTTGTGATTTTTTAACAATTGTCATACAATCCTTAACTAACTTCAAGTTTCTTGTATACTATGGTCATGATCTTAGTTTTTAAAAATTAAAATAATTTTATTCTATTTAAAATAAGTACTGTGCACATTTTAATTCTTCAAATTCCCTTTATAAGATCTTCAAAACCTTACTTAAAGGGAAAGTGAATTTCTACTGGTATAAAGTATCTAAACAATGGGAAATTAAATCATGGGCTTATTATTTTATATTAATTTATATTAAATTGCTGTATGATAAGAAAGTAAGTTTGAGCATCTTTTGTCTTAAGATTATGGTATACTTAGAATTGAATGTGTATCCATCCATATGTGAATGGATGTATATATTTGTATAATATTACAATTATTAGTATCATTCTTACCATGTTTGGTCAACCCTACCCTGGCTCTATCCAATCTTCTGTTTCAGTGTGATTGGGGATAATTGTTTGGACTGTGTGACTGGTTTTCTATATTTCTATGGTAGCAAATATATTTTTAGAGTTTAGTTTGGAGTATATGTATTAAAGATATTTCATAAAGTATTTTTACCATTATAAGTATATTTAAATATTGATTTACTAGAATTAATACATAAATATGAGTTAGTCCATATTAACTTGAGATAATGACATTCATAAGTAAATGTATATAGTAAAGGAAACTATTGTTGCATTCATCTGATATTCCCTTCACTGTTCCAACTGCTCTACATTTTGATGATAACTGTAAGAGACGCTATTGAAATGTGTTCAGGGAAGAAGTAAATTTTTTCTTCCACTAAACCAGTTGCTAAGTAATCTCAATATTCCATGACATTTATTATGATATAATCTGTCATAAAACAACTTTTGAATTTCAGGCAATAATTTTTTCTATTCTTCATGAAAAAAATTTTTTTTAAAAGCATTTATTATTCCTGTTCTTAATTTATATATGAGATTGCTGTAATTGGTCCTTCTTGTTTTAAATAGTAATAATTAAAAGGATTAAGCAAAGGTGAGTTGACTAGACTTGCGATTGTCCTGAGAGGCTTTATCTATTGACATCTGAGTGGCTGCCTCTATAAGGAAATTTGGCATTGGTTTAAGCTACTGTTTGAGCCAGCATTGCATTGCTCACTAAAGCATTACTTAAATAGATGGTAGTTGATGTGGCATGATGGTGAAGTGTTCATTATACCTGCCTGGAAAGTGCAACACCTGGATTGGTCCCTGTCTTATTAATATTTTTTTACTTTTATTGAACCATAATAATCTTAAAGAGGTGTTTTTTAAAGATACTATTTAATTAAATTTTTGTATTCACATTTTATTTTCCTTGAGATTTTAAAAAATATATAAAATACGAAATTCTACAAAGTTTGATTGATATTTTTTAATATTACTATTTTACTTTAATTGAAATTGTGCTCCTTTAGTTTCTATGTGAACCAACGTATATCAGCAGTGGATTAAGAACTCATCAATTTTATGTTACCAATTCTTCATTCTACAGAGTTTTTACTCTGATACTATTCAATTCTTCTAATTAGAATTACATTCCATCCTTTTGAATAATTTTTCACAGTCTACTGATCTGTTTCATATTATTGTTATTATTCTAGATGGGCAAAAGGTGATAAAAAATTCTTGTGAAAAATTACGTTGAATCTAAGAAAAAAATTATTTTTATTCTGTAAATTAATTTTAATGACTGAATGCTGTTATCCAAGATGAATTGTACTGTGCAGAAGAAACAATTTTTTGAAAATCAGAATTGATGGCAAGATATCCAAATATGATTAGTTCAAGAAACCAAAACAGTGATGTAACCCAAAAATATTTTAAGAATTTCTTTTACAGTTTGATTCATAATTATAACTGACTAATTTGCTTCTAATTCAACCAATTAGATGTATATAAGGGAGCATTTGGTAGCATCCAGGGCAATGTGTTGACTGAGAGGTTACCATAGTTTGCCGAAAACAGTTTTTGCAAATATTCCCATTATTTATTCATCTTGCTACTAATAATACTTTTCTAATTAAAATAATAAGATAATCATTTATAAAATAGGAAAATGAAGTTTTTTATTTCCCCTGCTGGTTTAATACTACATGTTTCACTAGTTATTTTTACATTCACACATTATTAAGGTTGAATAATCTATCTGATTAAGAAGAGTAGAATACTTGCTGTTTTTATTTTGAAGATTTTTAATCATTAAATTAATATAAATAAAATAATAATAATTAAATACATATATGAAATGTGTATGAAAGGACAATTTTTCAGTTGATCATCCGGAAAATATAGTTTAAACAATGACCTTCTATAAACTTTTCCAAAGAATTTTATATTTCAAACTCAAAATTAAATCACTTAAATAAAAAATTAATCTTAGAGTCTATTCTTTTGACTAAGATTGTAGATGAATGAATTTCAACCATTGATTTGAAAGATTTCATTTTTATTTGTTACTATCAGCTCCAAAATTTTTGTAAACCTAAAATCTTAAGTTACTTGGTAACCATGAATATGAATATATATATAATATAATATTTTTCATTCTGCTTAAGATGTAAAGAACATAAAGAAAACTGTTTTAAGGGATGTAAAAAATTGGCACTACCAAAATATTTTGAACTATGACTGGATTGAGAATGTGCTCACGGTCAAATGTTGGTATTTATTTTAAAATTTAGTCCTCATGAGAGACTACCAGTGTGTTTACATACTATTCATATTACTTTTATCTCAATTTTTAATTTTCAATAAAATTAATTCAAGGCTATTGTGTATTAGCATGATTAGCATTAAAAAATAAATATGAACAATTCTAATTTAAGATGAATACTCATTTCCACTTGGGGAAACAAGGTAAACCTATGGCCAGTGGAGTACAATAGATATTTTCAATTCAATTTCAATCAAGAATAAGTTTTATTGAGAATTCTATTAGTCTACTTGAAAATATATAGGATTTTGGGTACATATCTACCAGGATGTTAATTTTTTTCTTAAAATCATTCTAAAATGAGAAAATAGTTTGACTCTGTACTAAGTTAAAAGTTGCATCATTAAAATTCTAGAAATTTTGAGTAAGAGTCAAAATTGAATAAATAGATAATATATAATTTACTTCATATAATGATTTGTCTTTGAATTAAAAAACAAGCACCAGTATAAAACCACAGTATATTTAATCAATTTCTTTTAAAAGAATATCATGAATAAATATGTTTTTTAGTAGAAGTTACACTTTTGCCAGGAAATACGGTATGTGTGTATATATATATATACACACACATGCTTTTTATAATTAATTTACTAATAAATCTGGAATTAAATCTGAAGCCTTTATTAGTCAAGATTACCAGAATTTCTGTGTTTTATGTTATATTACAAACTATATCAGGAATAATATTTAGCATTTTTCATTTATTAGGTTGAAATCTCCCAACAACCCTAATGTTGCTGTTAACTACTTGGAATGTTATCCTTCTATTTATACATTTTCAAGGACTAAAAATTTATAATTATCCTCAAAAATAGAACAGTTTTGATTTCTAATTAGGAAAGATTGTTAGTTAATCTTTGAAATTTTTATCAATTAATATATTTATATTAATTAATATATTTTTTAATTATAGGGAGTCAAAATGAAAAGGTTTATAATTATTTTTGTTTAAACAATTTTGAAAGTAATCAAAGAAGATATATTTGATAAGTAATTTGATTGTAATAAATTAATTATCATTAAATTTGTGAAATTTGAGATTTAATTGAGAGAGAGATTAGCTCATTAAATTTGTAAATATTTGATAGTATTTTAAATAAATCATATCCATTTGGATGGTAATAAAATATTTTTTTCCTGGTATTCAAGTTTTAATTTAATTCGAAGAATATTTGGACTTATATAATGCAAGAACAAAATTGTAACTGTAGTGAGCATTAATTAGGAAAACAACCTACAAATTGATTTGATAACATTCATACAAATAAAGTTGAAATGGCATACTCTGTACTCCTTGTATTGTTCATATAAATATAATATTATATAATTGTGTATATATATATATATATAATAGAAATGAAGAATATCCTTTTTGCAGATCTTTTACAAAGGAGCAAAATGCAGTAATTTTTGCAAGTGCTAATGAAAATAAGTCTCATTAATGGCTAAATATTTTTGAGGATATTTTTCCAATGAAACTTGAAGTAGTAATGTACATAATTCGTGGAAATTACTTAGACTTTTTTCTTGACTTAGCAACTCCAGCAATAACCAGACTTACCTCAATGTCACAATATTTGGAAATCATAAATTTTCATCTCTGATCAGTGACCATGTAGCAGAAGGATATTTGTATTCAGAATGTACTTATCCTTCTTGGTAGGGGATTAATTATTTTTTTGGAGACTGATATTTGTTCATTCATGAAAAATATTCTGATATTAATGGATATATTTTCTGGCATTCAAAAATATAGTGACCATTATTATAATTATCTCAGTTTCAATAAGATTTAAATGATAAATTAAATATTATAGGTTTGAAACTAATGCTGTTAAAAATAGTATGCTATGTTGCATTTTATTGATATTTTTGGCAGTCTTTGAAAGAAAATCTAATTATACCCATTGGTTCTAGTAAGTTAGTTTTATCTAATGTTCTCTCTTTTGGGAGGGAATCTTCCTATTTTCTTCACTTTTGAAAAGGCAAATATTTACTTTACTTGCCACTTCAAATTTAATTGAAAGCAAAAAAGCTATATTTGTTGCACACTCACTTTCTATGTGGAGTATTCTTTAAGTTCAAGTTAAAAGTGATTATATTTAGCTCTTGAGAAGATTTCTGACTTTTAAGTATTGCTAAGCTATTATTTTTTATTAATTATTTTGTTTATATTATTATCTATCATAGTATAATAATATATATTTTATTTTTTATATTTCATGTTTATTCAGAAATTGTTTTTTGACCTTCATATTTGCCAGTTATTAGATATGTAAGGGTTTGTCACATCAGCCTTTAATATAATGGATAGTGAATGTGATCTATCGTAAAATGATATTATTTATAATCTGTACGGCATATCTAGTTGCATAAATTGAGTAATGAACTCCACTTTTAGCTAATGGTATAGTGTATCCCTTTAGCTTTGAGAAATTCAGATTTACTAATCATATTTGTGTTATAGATGGTAAAAAGAGCTGAATATTCAGTTATAGAATATATTTTGTAAGAGATCGCATTCAATATTAGTTTTCAGGAATACAGTAGTGGTTATTTTTATATGACAGACTGACCTGAAGAAGCCAGCAGCACTGCTGGCAAAACGTTGTCATTTTAGAATAACCACTGCTGTGTTCCCCAAAACTAATATTGCACACACTCCTTGCAGCAAAAGCCTTTAAACCAAATTTATAGGAGATTTATTTGACAATATTACATATATAGGTAAGCGAAATAATATTTTGTTCCGCTAAAAATTGTGAACATGACCAGTTTCAACTAAAGTCTAGTAATCTTTCTTCCAGAAGATGAGTTGATCTAGAAGTATAATTTTCCTTACTGTTATGGGGTTTCATAAAGTGACTGCTTCATCACTTTCATATATTACATATATATGTAATATTGTCAAATATTTGCATATATCTAATATTATAAATTTGCTTTTTACATCTTTTCATAAATGTTCACATCCAGACCATGTTCTTTCTTATTTAACTGTCATTTGTGTTATTGTCATTCACTTTTATTATTGTAATACTTAGATTACTTAATTCATGCATCTATATCTTAATTTTAGATGAATTTTTAGTTCCCTTTATTTATCATTAGCCATAATATAACATGGATATTTAATTTTTAGTTCATAATTTTAACTTAGAAGATAGATTTATTTTAATATATAGTAGCATTTTTTCAGAAAATTGTTTTAGATTGAGCATCACTGTTGTTCATGGTAGATAACAGTATCAATTTGATAGTTTTAGATTCTTACAGTCAGTGAAAAGTAAAGATATTTTAATTGGAAGCTGGTAGATATATCTTTTGTGATTTATAAGATTTATTGATGTAATTATGAAGACATACTGTTGAGATCCAATGGTACAGGAATACTACAGTTGAATCAATTGTTTTTTATGTGTGCTTATCATGTAGCTAGGAGTAGGGAAACTCAAGTTGTATACAGTTTATGAATGAGCCATAGCTGTAAATAAAAAAATGATAGTTTATTATTTTTTTATGTTTCTAATTAAGGTCACTAGCAATTATCTAGCATCCTACAATCTAGAAAAATAAAATCTCGATTGCCAATTAATTTTTTAAAAATAATTTTTATGAGAATATAAATAGTTTCTTGTGTGTATTCTTTAACATCGAATCTCAGCAGCAGATGGTATTATTCTTGTCTTCCAATCCTCTCTACTCCTTGCCTATCTTATTACAAGTTTCTCTTTACACAAGTATACCAAGCCATTGGGAAATGTAGTGCATTCCTTTAATTTCATTTAACTCTATGTAGTGTGCTATCTGTTTGAGATGCTTATTAATGTGCAAAAACAACCGATAATTATGATATAGTTTAATCTAAAGCTGATAGTTGTTCTCTTTATCCCTTACAAGTAGAAGGATATTCTGCTGCCAAATATATTGTGCTGTTATGTGCTTTATATGTTCCATAATTTTCATAGAGCATTCTCATTAATATTCTGTAGCCTACAAAAAAGTAGGAGTATTTATGTTACTTTGTGAGGCAAAAACATTCATACCAAGGTGGTGGTTGAGGGAGACATAGTGTGATAGACTTTAAGACTAACAAAGAGTTATACTCAAATGTAGACATTTCTGTTGATGAACCAGTTTTTGTTTGAAAATTCAGTTTATTAAACTGCATATTAATTTGGTCTCTTTAATCTCCCTTTTCAACTATCACATTCCTCCCTCCTATCAACCAATGGAAGAAATCTGAAAGAATATGGGTGATGTCGTTAGGTGTATGGTAATATTGGATATTTTGACACCAAAAAATATCTGAAAATTTAATATCATTTTATAAAATATGTGATAAGTTCAAATAAATCCAAAGACTATGATTTTGATAAAGATTGAATTTAAGGATATTCATCATTTTCAATTTATGAATCTATTCTTTGAACTACATAGGTTTTGTTTATTTAATTGAAATGTGATAGTTTATTTGTATAAAAGGATCTCAATAAGCTTGAAATATGAATTATTATAAGGTAATCTGAATCTCCCTTGATTATACATAAGTATTAAGTATATATTACAGTACAATAATTTATTTTTTATTCAAATTTGTTATTAATTTAATTTTAATTGTGAAACGTTTTGTTGGGCCACAGTAAATTAAAGTGACATGTTTATTTCATGATATTAATGTCAAATAGTTTAATTATTTATCCCACAATTAGTCATTCAACTTATCAAAATAAGTAACTTAAAGCTTTCTATTATATTATTTAATTTATCAAAATCATAACTTAGCAATCTTTTCAAATGGTAAGAAAAACTTAATTTGAAAATAATTCTTAAATCGATTGAAAGCATCTGTTAAAAATCATGTTTATGAACCATTATTTAACAATTGAACTTGTAGTTGAGTTATTGCTGGATTATGGGATTATTGTAAAGGTATAATGAAGGGTAAATGAATATAAATCAATTTTAAATTATTATCAAAGAAAAAATGAATAC
Organism: Pantala flavescens; assembly: GCA_020796165.1. Classification (NCBI taxonomy): domain Eukaryota; kingdom Metazoa; phylum Arthropoda; class Insecta; order Odonata; family Libellulidae; genus Pantala; species Pantala flavescens. Next base: position 5,499,980 of record CM036880.1, read on the forward strand.
AATTATGAATTAGTTTATTTTTTGTGATAATTTATTCTAAATCTAGGTAATATTTTTTGTATGTTTTATTTTCTTAAACATCTAGATATGATTAATTGGTTTGATATTAAAATTAACTATCCAATAACTTTTGAACTCTAGAATTTTAAATTTTTAAAGTAAAAAGACTCGAAATTTCTGTGTTGTTATTTTTCATTTGTATCTATACAGTAAAAATAATGTTTTGACAAAGGATTTTAGAAAACCAAGATTGCCTTTATTAGAATTAGTATGTTTATTCAAGAAAGACATAACCAGTATGTAATGAATACAACAGATGATATCAAAAAATAATCTATTTTTGACCTTAAAATTTTTGTATAATAAAGTTAGATGAGTGGCAGAAGATAGATATTTTAATTATAGAAATCTTTTGCCTTTCTAGTCTATTCATATTGAAAACCAACTAAGTTTCATAATGCCCTTATTGCTGAAAATGCATTCCAGATAATGGTAAATTATATTTTCAGCTAATAAGGTCATAGATGAAATGATACTGCAAATTTAAATTTTCATTGTATAAACATCTATAATGAAAAAATTGCTTCTTTTATGTTTATAACAATTTTATATGATGTGTGGAAGTATTGTATACTTTTCCCATAAACTAATAGATACAATTACACAAGTGGTGTCTAAATGTCCAATATCCATATGTTGTTTTGCTTGATCTCCCAAATTCTATTTACTAAAAGAACTTTCCTTCTCTGTAGACTCTATATTTCATTTCATTCTTCTGTATTTCTTCATGTGTGTACAACTTTGTGTGTGTGTGTGTGTGTATATATATATATATATATATATATATATATATATATATATATATATATATATATATATATATATATATATATATATTATTCACCCACACATGCATTTATAATTAGACAAATACAACTATAACTATGTGAATTGAACCTACATATCTCTAATAAAAATATAACTTGCTACTTTTCCCTTTTCACTGCATCTGCTCTTAAATTCACTTACTGTATGTATTTATTTTTAATTGCTATGGCAAGTTGATTGGAAGAGGGCAGTCAATGTGATTGAATGTTTTGTGCATTAAATGTGGCATTCTTTCTAACATATGAATACACGTAAAACACTTAAGAAAAGAAGAAATTTTCATAAAAAATATTTAACTATAAGTAATGAGAATGAATTGCAGATCATATAGTAAATAATATATATAAAACCAAATTTATGCTAAATATATCGTTTATAATAATAACTTCACATATTCATCAGTCCTACATGGATATACTGTACATCAATTTTGATCATGTTGTCAAAATTTCATTTATTATGTGTACTTGGATAACAAGCATATAGTGCATAATTTATTATTGACCACCTCCAACTGAGAAATAGTTTCTGAATTATTATGCATATTACTTTACTTAATTCTGCTATAAAATTTATGTACATAAAAATTATCCTGATTATGATCAGTAATTATTTTATAAAAATTATCTAAGGCAATTAAATTTAAAATTATAGTATAGGCTACATAATTCCTATAAAATAAATACACTTGTTAAATCTCATTCATATTCGTTTACTCATATATTCTTTTATGGTAAAACTGAAAGTTGGAACAAATTTAGTTTATATTTATAAATATGTATATATGTATAAGATAGATCAAATCAAATTGGTCGCTTAGTATACAAATATATTTTTTTCATATATTAAAAACATAAGATAGGTAATATATATGTGAAGTGCATAATTATAGGTAACTAGTTATATACAGCGGTAGACGTTCCTGAGCGTCTTTCACCATTAAATATCTATCAAACCTGAAAGACGAACATGCACGTCCCCGCATGAAAAACTTGCTGCCAAAGATTGACCCAAACATCTTTAGCACCCAATATGATAAAATGTACAAACACAGCAAAATTCAAACAACATCCACATTAATTCAATCTGACTTATTTTATAGCTTTCTCTTTCCTTTGGATGTTTATATCTGTGTCGCTTTCACCTTTGATGTATTGGTGATGTTTTATGTGCAGAGTGTGCATTGTGGCTGATGGCAGGGCATAGATCTCAGTCACCATCAAGGAGGGAATGAAATACATTTCAACATTTATTCATTTATATAAAAATTATGTTTATTTAAACATGATACATGTATGGTACATTTCATTAATGAATATATTATATTTACATTCTAATTTTATATTATCCTGAAATGAACTTCATATTTATATACGGAAATATTTTTTAATATTAAATTCTGTTCTATATACAAAAATCAAAGCTCATATATACTAAATTTATTTCGAGTAATAATTGAACAAACTAGTTTACTTTACTATTTGATTAAAAAAATTAAAATAATTAGTTCTTATATCTCTTAGCTGGAATATAAAAAAAAAACAATAGTAAGTAATATCCGTGTATCAGTAAATAACTTTGAAATTTTACAGTAATGAAATTTTATGTACAATATAACTAATTTTGACTCTTATGCAAATATTATCCTTTTAAAAGAAAAATTATATCAAATCATAATTCATCTTTCAAATCATGAATTAATTAATTATCCAATTCTTTTCTAAATTAACAAAATTGCAAATTTAATAATCTTTATTGAGAATATTCTAATTTCTTCTGAAATTATAGCTCTCTAGTAAATGAAATATATCCAAGATTATTCTAGGATATCTATACTCCTTTCAGAGCCAACCCAATCAAAGCCAGGAATTTTAAAAAAGATTTAGTAAGTAAAAGTTTAGTTGCATAAGATTTCTTTTAAAAATTTTCAAACATGGAAAATTATAGGAAGAGATTTAGTAATTATAAGAGATTATAGATATTCTGAATACAGTAAAGTCCCAATAAGCTAGACAGCAGAAATTAGGTGAGCATTAAATCAGAAATGTTTCAAACATACCGAAAGATAATGTATAGATCCATTGAGATTGATGTGTAATCCCCTCTATAGAAGCTATAATAACAATAAAAATAGATAACTTTGTTAGAGTAAAATTAAGTCAAAAAATTATCCTCTTCCATCCAAACTCATAAGTCTATTTCCATTAAATGGATCTCAAAAATATTTTTTATTACATGATATTTTGTATATGACTGAAATCAGAATTCAACATGATATTTAATATATTCAGCATAAAAGATTTTGTTGTAATAAAACTGTTTTCATTAATGAATACAATAAACAATATAAATTGTAATGGATCAATTTTCTGTCTACTGTCGACAATGGAAAACAGTTGTTCACATTTAAATCTCGGCAGTGAAAAAATAAAAGAGGCATATTTATGTACTTAAATGAAAACTTTAAATAATAATCATGCTTAAGTTGAAGTGACGTATCAAGTTAGGCAGAGGAAAAAATGATTGGGAATTTACTGTAAAAGGAAAGCAAATCACAAGTTGCATGATTCTAGGTACTCACTCTACGACACTAGTATGTCTCAGCCACACTTCTACTCTTAATCTGAAGCATTTATCAATCCTTTTGATTCCAACCAAAGTGACTGATCCATTTTTTTGGACTTTTTTCTCCTATATCCTGCCATCATAAAACAAACTAATGTCTTCCTCCTGATCTCTCTCTGCTAGATGCCTGCCTACCCCCACATATAGATAGTAGAGCTGATCGTCAGGTAAGTGGGCATGGCACGGCTTGGTGTCTATCTCTTTCTCTCTCCTCCTTTGCTTTTGCTTTGTCTCACAATGATTTGAATAATGCATTTTTAATTTAAAATATTTATCATGCTTAAGTATGAAAATAGTTTTATGCTTGCAGTGTGCTAGTGTTGAATAACTATTTTAGTTGTAATTTTAAAATATTTTGTGTTCAGAATTGTGAATGTTTCTTAAATGTCATAAATTCCTTTTCTGTTTTTTAATAATATTTGTTATCTATGGTGATTATGGTGATATAAAATCCTTCTTTATTTCTTAAGAAAGATTTCTAAGTCATAAATGTTTTATAATTAAAAATTCCTTAAATAACCACTGAAAAAATTTTAATGATTCAGTTTAAATACTTAAAGGATCATGAAAGTGTTTTCTATTAATCTCAATATAATAAAGACTATATAATTATAAATATCATTTTAAAATGTGCATGCTTGATTCTCCAAAATTGATGATTTCCAAGTTCATTCAGTCAGATTCTATTTTTAATCTGTGAACATTAATGACTATTTTTTACTCTAGATGTGTAAGTTTTTCATTGTTTCTCTTCCAATGCAGCATTTTATTTTCAGCTTGATATTGACAGATTGATCTATTTTCTCCATACTTAACTGTGAAGTTAGCAGATCTGTAGGATTGTATTCTCCACACAATTTTATTTTTATTATGATTATTATGTGCAATATGGAGATTTTAATTTTAGTCTTATTATAAACTAACATTTTTCTGGAGATAGACTCTTATTAAGTTATTAAATGCAGCTTTCATCTTCAGGGTAAAAATATAATTTCATATTATGATATCAAACAATATCTTTTAAATTTAAAAGTTAAGAATGGAATTGAGTCATTAAAGTGTAGTTAGGAAACTGTAGCTTCTCTATGATTAATTATATTTGATTTAAGTGAAAAAAAAATTTCCAGTTTGACAGGGAATATTATTTAATGTATGATTATATACTTAGGCATTCAATGGACATAATTGATGTATAAACTATTCTGGTTAACTTTTAACTTCTATTTGAAAAAGAAAATAATAATATGAGGCACATGCATAGAAAGAGATGAAATCTCATAATTCAATATATATATATATATATATATATATATATATATATATATATATATATATAAATCAAATTCAAATCACAGAAATAACAATTATAAAATTTCTTCTCAACTAACCCACTTATAATCAACCATAATTGAATACCACCTTGTTGCTCTTGTTCACTTTTAAGAAGATCTTGAAATCTATTATTTTAAGTTACAGAATTTCCGGGTATAATTATATTTATATCAAACTTAGAATATTTTATAATATTAAACATAAATATCAGCTAATGAGTATTCCAACTAAGTTGAAACACTTATTAGTTTTTCAAACTTTCTGACATTCAGTAGTTCATGAGCAACTAACAAGCAAACTCAATTTTGTCAATTATTTTGTGGTTAAATGAGAAGTAGGATTTTATATAACAGAAAAGTATTTCTTGAGAAATGGATCTTTGTGAATTATTAGAAAGAATTTGAAGATAAATGAAAAATATATGATGAAGCTTTATACGTATGTATAATTTTTAGAAACCTAATCAATAGGAAAAATCTAAGGAAGGTTTTTTTTCATATTTATATTCAGTTATATTTTCCTAGATGTTTATTGGTAGTCTTAAGTTCAATACTAGATTCTCATGACTTAGGTCTAAATACCACTATGCATTGTCTCAAAAATTGTGCTGTCTTCAATTCTTTTATTCCATTCTATTATTTAATTGATATTGATGAATTCAATAACACACTTTTTAAAATTCAAACTAGAAATTTAAACATTATTTTTCACCTATAAAGTAAGTGAATGCCATTATTTCTAAAAATATTTCCTATTTAAATGTTTTAAAAATATATTCCTTTTCTTGACAACTCCCACATTTCCCACTATTTGTACTACACTTAGCTGTTTGTTTAATAAATCTATTTATACATACTGCCAATATGTGTGTGAACTATTGAGAAGTAGTTGAATACAATTTACATTTATTTTGTCAATTTTTGAAAGTATATTTTTTATTCCATTTTGCCGTATGATTATAATAATTATAAGACTGTTATTGTCAGATTTGAGTCATGATTGGTTTTATGCTTTTTTATATGATAGTTAAAAGGTAATATATATATATCATGAACCCAGATTGTTATCCCTCAAATATTCTACTTACATATATGATATTCAATTGGTCAGTACAACATGTTGTCAGAGGGGATAATTTGTATGATAAGTTTCCATTTTATTCTTGTGAGTTTTCCTGTCTGTAGACTATGGGTGGTTTTATATATATATATATATATACTTAAGACCCTCATTCCATATGATTAAATTGGGTTTGACCCCAGATTGACCTACTATTGACCGACAGATCGCTCGCTCGACAGCTCACTTCACCTACAGATCGACTGAACGACAGCTCCATTGACCGACGCTTAACTGACCGATAACACGCTCGCATAAAATTATTTATGAAATGAATGATAGGCATCGTTGGAAAAAAATATTTAACATTGTTAGATTAAAGAATTGGTTGTCCCCGTGAAATTATAAATGGGTAGTTGACATTAATTTTTGGATTTGGATTAACAAAAACTAATTAAAGTCATTTATTCACGAAATTAACGATGCCTATCATTCAATTCATAAATTATATCAATATAATAAATAATTTTTTGCGAGCGAGTTGTCGGTCAATTTCGGGCGGGCGAGTTTCGTTCAGTCGATCTGTCGGTAAAGTGAGACTGTCGGTCAGTCGAGCGTCGGACAAATGATCGTCGGTCAGTTGATTGGGACCCGATAAAAATTATGTCTATTGTACTCTGAACTTTATAAACTTAATTTTATCTCAAATATTTATATTTAGAAGTATGAATAGCATCTCTATATTTAAATTTTAATGAGATTATAAATCAAAGAAATAGCTTGCTCGTTGGGTAGCTTTATTTACTCATTGTATATTAAGAATATTTTAATTCAGCAAGAGCTTTGTTTCAATTCTGATTGTAACATGTATTTTCTAAGAGGAATTCATCATTGATATCTTAAAAATACTACTTAGGTAGTTAGAGAATTTTCCCTATTGCAGACAAGTATTTTGTGTAGTTGGAAATATATGAATTCCTAGTTTGGGAATTGGAATGTTTCAATTGGGTTGTTCATAAAGTCCAACTTCTTTTAGGCTGTCCTTAGTCTGCTGTAAAGGCTAATTCCTTCATATCTCAATTTATTATTACTTGTTGATTGGTTGAGTCATGTGTTGAATATTTTGAACAATCAGTGAGCCACCACCAAACACTTCAAAAGCTAATACTTACATATACCCAAAAAGTTGTGCTCTTTATGAGGTGGGATTGGAAGGGTGTCATGTTCTATGACCAACTGCCATGCAATGAAACAAACTCTGAGAAATATCATAATCACCTACATTAAATGAAGCAACTGACTAGAAGTGAACAGACCTATCAAATTGGAGAGGTGTTGTTTTCCACTATGATTATGACAGTATATATGCCTTTTTTCACACGGAAAAATTGGCTCGGAAGTTTTATCTCATCCACAATTTAGCCTGGACTAAGTTCCCTTAGATTTTTTTGTTATAATCTTTCCAAAATTTCCTTGAGGGTATGAATTTAATTATGTGGAAGACTAAAAAAGCATCTGAACCAGTTTATAGGTATTAAGCATTGTTTTTTAACAAGTTCCTGTCCTATCTCCAACAAGTTTAATTTTTTATAGTTTTTAGTTTTTATAGGCTATAAATGAAATAAACCACTTCCTATACTCCTGTTAAATATGTCTTTTGATCAAACCTCTTTTCAATGCAATTATTCACCTAATGATAACAATTAATTGATTACATTCTATTGTTGTGTAAGGTTTATCACTATTATGTGTAATGATTGATGCACTCATGCTTAATTGTTTAGCGATGATATATCAAAAATTCTGATAACAAAGTATTTAAGGTATTAAATTATGAGCATTGGTAGTTGAATTGTGAGAGTAGTGAGCTAGTCTATAATTTTTGCATAGCATAAAATAAAAACAGTACCAAATTATTTACTCTAGCACTATCTACTTAGATAATCTACAAAAAATTTCTTTAGAAAAAAAAATTTCATAAATTGATGTCTGAAGTCTTGAATTTTTAGGAATTAAAATTCCAGTTTTAATATTTCTTTTTCTTTTATGCTGTGCAAAACCAAATTGAAAGTAGCAATTATTCCTGCTGCTGTTCTGAGTCATGATGAATTAATTTTTAACTTTCAATGCAAATTTATTGTTTTGAAATTTCACTATAAAGGTTTTATTGAGTTAATAGCCATGCTTTCTTTAACATCCTTTGATTTTTTAACATTGCCCTCTATCAGCATTTAAATATCAATTTGCATGTAGTTAATTGTATTTAAATCCACAGTTTCTGAATATTTTTTTGCATGAAAAAAGGAACAGTAGATAAGTTTACACTACAATAATTTATAATGTTACATCAACTGCTAAACCCACAGGCATATTTTGTAAAGGTTTAAATCATGGTAGAAAAGGTTTTTACTCGTGATCAATATATAAGGTCCATTTCACCAATACTGTCTGTTGTAGTATAGAAACATAGATACATAATCCTATAGTATTGTAGGATATATAATTTATAGCAAATTTTTCATAATTACCCCTTCCCCAGTTTAATTGTTCTTTAAAGGTTAGAATTAATGAAAATATATATACTATATAGTATAATAGAATGGAAAGAAAATCATAAAATCTTATATATATTGAGTAAAATGTTTTAAATTGTATGCATTAAAAATCTTATATTTTTCACCTGAAAATGAGATTTTTTTCTGTAGAAAGAATAAAATAAAACTCATATAATGAAATGTAAAAGTAAATGTGAAATTTAATGAAAATGAATAAAAAATTTTGTTTGACATATTCCATTACTTCTAGAAGTCTTAGTTCATGACATAGCTTGCATGGTATTTGCATTTCTGAGTGTAGAGAATGCTTTATTTTAGGATCCGAGGGGGAGAGGAGATCCCAGCAGAGACAGCCAGAGAGGTGGTAGTGGGCGTGGTGGATGGGGACCCCAGCAGCCTGGGGGGCCACAAATGGGAAGAGGGCAACAAATGCATCAGGGACCTATTCATGCATATAGAGGACCTCCACCTGAGCCACCTGGGCAAGAATGGAGTGCTCAACAAGATATGGGCTGGAGTGGTGATCAAAGTGGTCATCAGATGGCTAACTATGGTCTGCAACAGCCCTCTTTTCAGCAGCAGCCATCACAGCAAGGCCAGCAGCACATGCAACAACAACAGCACATGCAACAACAACAGCACATGCAACAACAACAGCACATGCAACAACAACAGCACATGCAACAACAGCAGCACATGCAACAACAGCAGCACATGCAACAACAGCAGGGTGACATGCCTCAGTTGGGTAGGCCAGTGCAACAGAGTAAGCCTCTTAAGGGAGTTCCTGCTGTTGTGCCTGACTTTGTCATTCCTGCTAATAAAGAATCTCCCACCACAGCTGCAGCCACTGCCACTTCTTCAAGTGGACCTAGTTTCCCTTCTGCCCCTAATTTTATGCAAAAGTTTTCTGAAATAACAGGAGCAGGTGGGAGTGGAGGGGCTACTGGGGAGAGTTCAATGGACAATCTCCTTTCAAAAGGAAAGGAACTCATTTTCAAAAAATTTGGGCTGGGTGATTAGGTACTTCCTTTGAAGACACTTAACTGTGAAAACTGTTGTGCAAGGGATGTTGAATGAAGTAGGGGTACAGTGGGGCCAATATAAATTCCTTTGTCAGAGTTGTTAGTTGTTGGCAACTGTTCTCCCAGTGGCTGTGAGGGCAAGCCTAAATGATGAAAGGCTAGTCATTTTAAAACTTGTTTGTGAGGGGAAGCGTGCGTCTGATGCATTACACTTCCATTTTAAGCATCGATTGTGAATTAAGTGCTTCCTTTTGATTTATTTATCTGCTCATATATTTTTTAATTTGCATCTTGGTACTGTCAAGATTTAAGATCTCAATGAATTGCTGATAGAATTACAGAACATAGCCTTACTCATATAGTGAAAGATTGATTATGAGATAAAAAAGGTGAGGCAGGACTAGATTTGAATGACTACTGCAATCATATTTATAATTTTATTCAAATTGTAAAGGATATCAAAGGTGTTAATTTTAATGGCTAACATAAAAATCTTTTTAGAACAATTCAATTTAATATTCTTTTTGGCAAGTGGAAATTAATAGTGTGTATGATGTCCTATTCTTTCTTTATTAGAAATAATTTACCTTTATATTGAATTATTATTAAAATTACTTCAAAATTTTCTCCTTGTCAAATGAAAAATTTAGAAAAGTTATGCTAATAACTATTGATTAAATACTTCTCATGACAAATAAAAAACAAAACTCTACCAAGAAAATTTAGGAAATGTATGAAATTGCTTATAAAATTTAAAAAATACAATCTCATTGATAATTTTAAGTTTCAAACAAAGTTTAAAACTTTCTTTCAGTAAAATGTTACACAGTGTTTATTATTTCTGATCTCAAAAGTATTCTATGATCAAACATTTCTCAAGCTAAATTTAACTATTTCACATTGATTTGAAAATAATCAGGATTCATTGAAAATTCAATGAGATAGTTTTCAATTAACATTTAATTAGTTTCACAGTTGTTTTTCCTTCTTCAAATATGATATTTATTTATTGCAGAGAGAAATGCTTCAAATATGATATTTATTTATTGCAGAGAGAAATGTTTTACTAGAAATACTGTTATGAGATCATTTTGAAATAAAATTGCTGTTTGGATTTAAATTTAATCATCTTCCCTTCAGTTTATTGCTATTTATTAAACTGTATAATTGAAAATAGCCATTTTTTGTTGGATTAAAACAAAATTTTGCAATAAATTAGGTATGGTGGTACATAATGGTAGTAAGAGGAATAATAATGAATTTTATTGATGCATAGTTTATTGGACCATTCTCAATAGTTTGTGATTGACTTCTATATGCATTACATCTGATGATAAAATATCATTAACTAAACATTTAAACTGAAAAAGTATAATTGTGTATCTATATGTACGTATGAGTGTATAAAAGTGTATACAAGATGTACGTATGTGATATATATAAATTTTAAGTCAATATAATGTTAAAAACTTTCAAATACTGGCTGAAAATAAATTAATTAATTTCTATATCTAATCAAAAATTCTTGAAATCAAAAAATTGCATATGATAAAAATTATGCTGCATGGTAATTTGGAAGTTATATGATCATGAGCTAAGAGAATATATTTCTTAATATCATAAGATGCTTTTAGGTAGGCATATTGTGATTTAAATTCCAGGAAAATGATTATGAAAATTTAATCTAATATTTAAAAATGATAGTTGGCGTATCATTTTTCCTAAGAAATCTAAAAATTAATTATTTAAATATCCACAAATTTTTTGAGTTATATGGAGTGAGTCTAAAATTATGTAAAACTATTAAAAAATTATCAATATGTATATATATATATATATAAATATACATATATACAGAGGTATGGATGTGTGTGTGTATAAAAGAATGATGCATCAAAATTCTGATGCCATACTGTATTGAGGCTATCTAAAAGAAATCTAAGGTATATTATAAATCATGTATTTGAGAAACCACAAGTACAATTGATGTATAAGCACAAAATGTAAGGTTGCTGCTGATTTATGTAATTTTATTCTCAATCAAAAAATTAGTCTTTCGATAAAATGGAAGTGTATGTGTGAGATACCGAGGCTTGAACTTAGAGGCAGGAAACATATATCTCCTACATAATTACATAACATTATGTACAAACAATAATTCCTGTCAATCTAAATGATTTAAAGAGTTGTTCAAGAAATGTACAGAAAGGGGAAATTTTCTAGCCCTCTTTTGACTGAATAAATAAAATAAATGACTATTCTAATCCAATTTCTATGTAAAAACAAAAGTATATATCAAACACTTGAATTAAGTTTATCTTCAGGTCATCATAGTAAGGCTGCCCATTCCTAAAGCTTAATGTATAGCTCCATGTGTGAATGTAGCATATTATGCACAATTGCTATTCCAAGTTTGGGAAGCAGAAAATATCAAAGAGGAAGCTTCAGAATCATTTGTTTCTAAGATAGTGTGAATCATGGTGACTTGAATATCTGTCTAAAGTTCTTCAAAGTAAATACCTTTTATCTTATTACCTCTTGGTCGGTAAAGAAATAAGAACTATCTATATTGCTTGTTTACATTAAGATTATAGGCTATCTGACTTTACAATGTATTTCTTTAATACACTTTTTTAAGACTCTTTTGAATATTTCTCCATTAAATTTTTCAATGGGTACAATGCTACAGAACCAAGTTAAAAATACTGTACATAATTTTTTATCGCACTTAAAGCATTATATGTTCTGGTAAAATGTTATGTTTGAAAATGATTTCATCATTAAGTTTCTTGAAGGATTTAATTGATTGTTTGCAGTTTGAAAAGTGTACAAGCTGTCAAGTGAATATATCTATGTTTAACCCCTTAACTGGGATATTATTGAAATTATAATGTTTCCTTTACACAGTAAAATGTTATTCATAAGACCATTTATAAGTTCATTATCTCTTTCTAGTTACAAATGATATGTTTTGAAAATTACTCATAAGGTCATTAAAATCCATTTTTAACTCAAAAAAATTTCTATTTTGATTATGACAGGAGTATTTTATTTTATATTAATTACAAGTCTGTTTATGAATTTATTTCAATTATAATTTTGATCTATTAATTAATTATTTATTCAATTAAAATTTGATCATTTAAGCATAGATTTTATCCTTAATATGAAAAGTTTTCTTTTTTAAATTTGTATAACAAATATTTTATAACATATTATAAACAACAATTAATGAATCCTCATAAAAGCATTAACTTGATTATTTAGCTAGGTAATTTGTAAATTTGAAAGTGCATTGTTAAAAAACTGTGAAGTGAGGGAAATCCTAGTTCAAAAGCTTGAGCTTCAAGGATTCTGACAAGTAAGAATCTTATGAGCATTCACATTTTTGTACGAGGTCATAAATATTCTGCCCATACCTCATTAATGAAATTTAAATAAATATTATTCTCATAATAGAATTAGCAAAGGTTTGATGACCAGTTAAGGGGTTAATATATCTCAACTTGTTAACATTGTGCAATACATGGTATTGTAAATGGTCTAATATGGTCCAAGTATACAATAAATAATTGTAAATCTAATACTGAAGATCATGTATGTCAAATCAGTGTGTCACTTGGAAATTTACAATATGTAGCATTTGTATATGTACTCTAACACAAGTCATCATGTATGAATATGTTCATACTGGCATATTTACATACAATGTGTGTGGTACTACCTAAAAAGAAATCCTTCCTGTATTTTGAAAAGTAGATTTTTTTCCTTCCATCACCACATGGTTGCCTGTGTTTATCCAACTTTTTCATGTGCCTTTCTTTGTATTACAGCAGCATCTTCATGTAAATATCTCTCATACATCATATCCATGTAATATTTGTTGTATATTGACAAATGAATAGAATTCTTTTAGTATTAAATATGCAATTTTACCATAATTTCCAAAACTTCTTTGATATGGTATTGGCAAAACCATACCACAGTGTTTTCTAAAGGATACAATGTAAAATAAACAGCATTTAAACTATTGAAGCCTCAAATGAAAGACGATTACTTTCAAACTTTTATACCAAATAGATAGTTTATTCATTATTTCAAGAATTATGTAGAGATGAGGCTAGCCCTAAATCTAAAAAATGGCTGAAGAATTATGTTTTGTTAAGCCTTTGGGCAGCATTGGATTTCTTGGTAGAAATTGTTATACGAAGGAATAGCTAAGATTTTGTCCTGATAGAGTAGCACAACAACTGTACCCTTTCACAAATGTAGTTCTATGTTCATCTCCTATACAAACTAGTTATGATTTTAATGGTATCAGTTAAAAATAATTTGTAAATGTTTTTGTACAGAATTATCAATGGGTTTCAGAGCAAAGCAGAAAGTCTTGATGTTAAAAATAAACACGTTAATGTTAACTTTTATGTTGTTATTTTTTTTAAGTGTGAATGCAATTCCTCAATCTTGTTGATATAATTCATAGTAACAATTATGGGTGAAAAAATAAAGAATTGATTTTTCCAGGATCAATTCAGTGCTTACATTTGGTAGTACCTATCATATGAATTTTTTCATTGGCTATTTAACTTTATTTTATCATAAGCATTAACTACTTTTTTATAATTACCTCCAAAAAATAGGGAATTCTTCAAATGTATGTTTAGTAAGGTAAGATATTTCTATGTTAATAAACACTCATAAAATTGAATTATCTTAACAAAAAAATAATTTTGACTATCTATAAGGAGAATCTTATACTATTTTTTCTAAAACAATCACATTTATTACATTGATTATTCTGAAAATAGCTTTTGTTGTGATCTGTAGGAAGGATATGCCTTATCTAGTAACATTGCACTGGAATGAGAGGCAGTCACAGAGAGCTAATGAAATACAGCCATCGATATAATGACATCATTTCTCTTATGTTCATAGTAACTGAAGATAAAACCTTAGTAACACAATACCCAGGATAATTTATGGCAATAAATGTATTAGAAAATTGCATAATGATACTGGATGTATGCAAAACTGAGGGCTCAATTTGAAATACCTGCTGTGAGTAGGTTTTTGGGGAATACTGCAAGAAGACATAATCCAAAGAAAACAATGTCAAAAGAATAAATTCCACCTGAAAAATGAATTGAGGTTTCAGCCAAGGAGTCATGAAAATTAGAAACCATAAAGTAAATGTTTATCAATTTTATTATGACATTATTAATTTTAGTATTTGTATACCAGGACATCAGGATTGTAACAAGAAAATTGGATAAATGATTGCTATTTAATTAAATTTATATAAAAAAAATTTTTGATAAAATTCAATTAAGTGTTGTAAAATAAACTGCCTGTTCAATTGAAGAAATTATTTGATGATAAGAATATCTCCTGAGCCAAAGAATTGTTAAATCAAATCAATATGAAGTTAAGACATGGATGCTAATAGTGAAAAAAACATTAGGCTGCTTCTCAACAAAAAACGAACCGAGTTTTATTAGTATTACCGTATTTTTCGGACCATAAGGCGCACCAGTTTTTAGAGAAGGGAAATGTAGAAATAAAGATTCTGAAACAAATAGTGTCCTAAAATATTTTATGTGCATTAAAAACCAACAGTACGGTCATAAACACATGTAATGAACTCTGTAAAGTAAACAGCAGCTTTTATAACCATTATTAACGAATTAAGTCAGCAAAAGACAAAATTACGGTCCTTTGATCTAAACACATGCGTTAAGACATGTATCGGTATTAACTTTTATGAATGTATGTTTTACCCATTCAGCAGGGATTTTTGCGTTGTATTCAGCAGCTGCGGAAAATAGCACTCAGCGAACCTGTGCGAAAATCGCTTTGTGAATGCTGATTGTCACCGATCAGCCCTTTTTCAAACATTACGTGTGAGGGCATGCGGTAATGTTTAAATTTGTGAATTGAGTCCCATGTGTGTGATTTAAAGTGGTAGTAAAGTCAATAATTGATACCAGTTATTAAACTATTCCACATCCCCACTCATCTGCACAAGCTTTACCTCAGCTCTCAGCTGCGTGTAAACCTTCTAATCCAATCCTGGTAATCGCCGGTAATGTTCAGGTTCCTTTATTTTACATATGGACCATAAGAGGCAGGGATTTTTCCCCCTCGTGTCTGGAGGGAAAAAAGTGCGTCTTATAGTCCGAAAAATACGGTATATATTCTTTATGTGTATATGTATTCATAATCGAAGATATAAATAATTTAAACATGCAATACAAAACAGAGAACATACTATTTCAATAGAAAAGATATATACCATGTAATTATATAATTTATATATATAATTGTAATCAGTTTCAGTAACTTAAGAAATAGAGCGCATCTTAGTTGATAGTGGGGTTTTTTCACTAAAATGGTTGATAATCTAAAGAATTTTATCAGGTATGCATAATGAAAGTAATGTGAAGAAATGCAAAAATTGCACATAGTAGTGATAGTTTCAATTCTTTGCCATAATGGAGATATGTAATTGAGTTCAATTCCACAGTTTTCAAATTTTTGAGGCTGTTTTCCTGAGGCAAATGTTTTCACATATACCTTTAAGTGAGTTTTCGAAATAATTATCCTCTCGCGATTTTTAGATCTATTTGAGGTATACGATTGAAAACGAATTCTTGTTTAAAAGTTTGATTATTCTTTCCAAGTTTTGATTAATTATTGTTTATATTGGTTTATATTTATTGAAACTTGCTGGTTTATATGATCTTATTGAATTTGACTGTAATTTTTTTAATAAATCCGGGTTTTGTCGTTTGAAAGTGCTATTAGCATATATTTATTTTATCATTCATCGATAACGTAGTTGCAGGGCATAGGTAAAAAGGTTCATGGTTTAGTTTGTTTTATGTTAACTTTAAGTAACTTGAAAGGGCTTCCAAATTCTATAGTGTGTGGAGAAAGTAGGGACTATTAAAACAATCTTTTTAACCATCACTAGGCATACAGCATCAGCTGCTATTGGTGTCAGCTGATCGGAGTGAAGATACAATGGAGCATTGTCGCCTTCTTTTACTGTTGCTGAGAAGATTTCCGCAAACTGTTGCTCAACATGGGGTAAATTGCTATTTAGTGATATATACTTTTCTACAGTCCATAAAAATATTTATTTGTTTGAGAAAATAGAATTAACTACATAATGACAAGTTCAGAACAGATCTTCAAGCTTTCTTCCCTGACCATCCATCTTGATTTCTACTAAATAACATTTTTTGCATGCATTCCCATCCACAACTGTATTTGAATGCATAGTGATAATAAAAAATAAAATTTTCTATTCAATGAACCTTTAATTGATTAACATAATTTCATATTTTGAAAAACATTTTAAAGTTATTTAAGTAGACATGATGTCTACTTAAATAAGCTCAAATATATACCGTATTTTTCGGACCATAAGACGCACTTTTTCTTCACCAAAAAGTGGGGAGAAAAGTGCCTGCGTCCTATGGTCCGAATAGAAGACTGACACTGACGCTGTACTAAGACGCTGACACTAATGCCGGGCATTCGTATCAGAGCTGCAGCGGGACCCACTGCAGCCGACCCGCAGGATCAAATATTGTTCTGTTATACATTATTAAATTCTGTTATACATTATTTTAGTAAAGCCTTCGACTCAGTAGACTAGTAAATTCATTGATCATGCCCCACTTTAATTACGGTGACATTGTTTACCAAGATCTATCAAGAGATCTAGCCAATAAGCTCCAACGCATCCAGAATGTGTCCGTTCGATTTATATTTAATTTGAGAAAATTCGACCATATTTCCGGTGCATTTAAAAAATTAGATTGGATAAAACTCGAAACTCGCAAACAACTACACATTCTAACGTTTTCATGCACTGTTTCGCGAACGCAATCTCCTGAATATCTCTTTTCCGAATTTGTAAGATTTGAGTCCGTCCATAATTTTAATACTAGAGGGAGATTCAATTTACTAATACCGAACCACAGAACGGAGACATATCACAAATCATTTATTATAACTGCTACCACGCTCTGGAATACCATTCCCTCCCACATAAAATCTTCCATTTCCACCCGATCTTTCAGAAGAAAATGTCTTACTTATCTTAATCATATATCCAA
Organism: Pantala flavescens; assembly: GCA_020796165.1. Taxonomy (NCBI): domain Eukaryota; kingdom Metazoa; phylum Arthropoda; class Insecta; order Odonata; family Libellulidae; genus Pantala; species Pantala flavescens. Next base: position 5,517,590 of record CM036880.1, read on the forward strand.
TTTATCTCCTGTCATCAACAGTCATCACATCTCTACAGCACTGATCAACGCTCTCTCTACTGCTCCTTTCACTCTTAACCTCCAATTCATTTAACTATGCACCTGTCCTGAAACATTCTTTTTTTTGCAGCTCAGTCCAATATCTTCTAATTTTATTATCTACACTTTGCCTCTCTTTTTGGCAATCATCTTAAATATACCATTGAATGCTTTTAATTACCTGTTTAGTTATAAGATATGTTTTCCAATTTAACATGATCTGACTCATTGATTATCTTGTAATATTGAAATTTTAGTATTCTGTTTTCAGATAATTCTATCAGTAGGTTTGTGCAGGTTTTTCACACACCCCTTCATTGTGGGTGTTTTCCTGCAGTGGATTTTTTTCTAAGAATTTTCTTAGGTTTTTATATCCACTTAAATCTCTCTTATAATCATTATTTTTCTCTTTCTAATTCTTTTGGTACTTTAAACTTTTTAAAGAGGTAAGATGGAAGAAGAGACTTTTTAGTCTCAATCTCGCCTCCAAAATAAAGACTATTAAATATTTTATTACACTATTTGGTTCAGAATATTTTTTGTCCTATTTTTCTCCTCTAAAAACCAGGTGCGTCTTATGGTCAGGTGCGTCTTATGGTCCGAAAAATACGGTAATTATTTTATTTCATGAGAATATTAAATTATTTCAGTCAATCAATTATATTGTTGAAACAACCAATAACAATAATTCAAATATAACCTTTGGATTGATGGTTACCAGTCATGTTGCCAGGATCATTGTTTTGGCATATCATTGTTTCCTGTGACTCAAAGAAGTAATCTCTTATCTATTGCTTTTATTTTATTCTAATTTCATATCAGCCTAAATTAGTTGACACTTTAATGACAGCAGAAAAGCACAGCCACTATCAGAACTCAGTCAACTGCTATAGAAAATTATTAGGTAAGTGCTACTTCTAACATTAGATTTGAATTAAGCTAGTGACTATTGAAAATTAAAGTCATTTTACTTTTGCAGTGTGTGATCTTTTGCCTCTTCTGGGAACTAGTCCAGTGGAGCTTCCAATCAAGCAATTATTTCGACTTCTACAGAAATCAATTGAATTTTACCTGTGTTATCTCATGTCTCCTAATAAATCTATTCAGGTGATTATTTCAAAATATATTTTGAATTTATATTTTACTGTCTATCTTAATGGCAATGCAACATATTAAAACAAAAACCGGGGACACCCATTAGACCTGTTGTATGAATTTCTCAATCTATAAATTGTCTCTTGAGCTCCACCATCTCATCAAAAGGCTGTCTTATATTTCTGCAATGTTTTCTATTAAGAATTCCTTAGAACTTATTGAGAAAATTAAGCGTTGCTGTGCCTAATAATTCCCTTCTAGTGTATTTGGATGTAACAAACTTATTTACCAGTGTACCCTGCAACGAAGCAATTGATATTACTATAGACTTGCTAAAGAAATCCTGTGCTGCCAAGACATCTACAAATTATTACAGGTCTGCCTTAAGCAGAATTATTTTGTTCACAAGAGTGACTTCTAGAAATAATATAGCTGTTTGGTGATCACCTCTTTCTATATAGGTTCCATTATGTTGATGAAATCATTACCCATCACACCCGAAATCAGTTTTTAAATTTTAATAATTTGGTCCACCACTCCATCAAATTCATATTAGAGAAGAGCAACAATCACATTTCCCCTTTGATTGTTAATAAAAGGCACGAGTTTTCTATTTATAGAAAACCACGCTGTATGGAAAGCACTATCAGCTAGGACTCATTTCAACCCCCCTCATTTAAGATGACCCCCTACTGTAGTGTAGTCTACCAATTACTGAAGGTTCTCATGTCGACTAAAAATTTCAACATAGAGGTTGTCATCATTAAACATATCAGCAGCGGATTCAACCCCAGCATTGTGCATCACTTGATCAACAAGATTGAGAAGAATTTGGCTCTGAATGACATTTTTCATATTGTTAATTACAGCGAGAATTGCAAGAGAATTTTTCCTTACATACATTGGCAAAACCTCTCAGATTCTCATTTCAGCAAACATGTATTTGAGGAGGGACATGACAGTGATTTTGAAATGAATGTGTGTATATATATATATATGTCGGTGACAAAAGTTATGGAATTGATGCTCTTGAGATACTGTCAATGAATATTTATTCCCCAACCCCTCCTCTTTTTTGATAACTATCATTTCCCACATCAATTTTATAAAAACTTGAAGTGTTGATGTACTGTTTCTATATTTACAGAACTTACCTGAGTTTGAGAGTAAAATTGATGACCCTTGGAAAAACTTGTTTCAAATACAAGAAGTCACAGGAGCCAAATTAGGTTGGGATTTGAGTACTGTGTACTCTTTAACTATGTAAGTCTGATCATAATTTCTTATATTACTCTCCTTCTTTTAACGGAGAGATGATTAAATAATTGTTTTTATAAATGAGACTTTTTAGTGTTTAGGTTAATTTATCTCATCAGAATATAGATACTGAACATTATCTTTTCTTTTTCTGGTGTAATAAATAGATGTAATTGATATAATATTTTCTAACCTAGGTCATTGGTAATTAAATAACATCACGAGGAATAAAAAGTGGAGAATGGTAAATTGACTAGTACTAAAAGGGGGAATTGTGGGAACCTGCAAGAACCTGTGTGGAGCATCACTGACTTGCTCAGAGATGCTCCACACTGGTGATGGTATCAACCTCCTCCAGAGATTCTTAGAGGATGCCTTTCATAAGGCAGATATTAAGGTTGTAACCACGTTAGAATATCAAAGGATAAAGGAAAGATAGGTTTTATCTTTGCATGATAAGTGGGATGTAGGCAAAAATAAAATCTACAATTCCTTTATTTAAGGTGTCATATGTTTCATAAATAACATTTTATTTATACCAATCTCAATAAAATAAATAGGATGTTTGGAAAGATAAATATAAAATAAAGATTGAATTGAGAGATTAAGTAGATTATGAGGAATGTTTTAAAAAGAATGTTTTTCTTCCTCCTTTAATCAGACAAAGGCGAATTAGAACCTCTAAGTTCTTCAAGAATAATTATATTGTTTGAAACAAAACATTCTGAGTAAATAACACAAAAAATTACAATGCTAAAGATTGGTTTAATTGAACTAGCAAAATTATTCTTTGATATTTTCTCTTAAGATATGAAGATATGATTCGTAATTCATCAATCATTATCTACTAAGAAATCCTAATAAAATTCATTCTATTTACACCATATTCTATACAAGGTTACACAAATTACAGTAGCTGCTTGGTTTTATTTCAGTAGACACTTTCATAGTTTTTAGTCTCCTCTGAGGATGTCTACTTGGAAGTCAATAAAGTATCATCTTATGAAAAACACATAAGTACTTTTAATATACTATTTAAAAGATAAACGGTTGTTCATGAGATTAGAATAACTTAGCAGCTGGTAAACCAATAGCAGACAGTATTTAGCCTTCTATAGCTTACATTATTTTGATTTCTTTTGTCTCTGTGTTTCTCATACTTCATTACCGTAATGTATATCATGATACGTTAAAAACAAGTGCCCAGCCCAAGGTTTCTGTTCAACTAGCCCTGTATTAATAGTAACATTCAATGAATAAAGATGTGTAATTATAACTATAATCAAAATTTTTTTTATCATTCATGAAAGTTAATAATCATTCATATTATTGACAAAACAGACATAACATGCCAAATTCATATAACCAGATTTTAATTCAAAGCTACGAATAAACCAAAAATCACTAACTAACCAATAATCTTTTGTATGTTTAACTAAAAGAAGCTACCTGATTAACTTGAAGAAACTGATTGTTGAAAAATGTTTAGATAATTTTCAAGAAAAGTAACTCTTGTCTTTCTAACCAACATGTACAATTATGTTATGTATCACATTATTTGAGATTAATTCAAAGTTTTTGTAGCATGCTCATGAGTATGATGTTTTATGATCACAGTGAAACTTGATAAAATATCTCTCAAATTCTCTGTGAAAATTACTTTTTCTCCTCACATTACAATTTGAGCCCCCTTTTGATTCTTAAGCAGTCGTAGCAATGGCAGAAGGTTGAACTGTTTGCTTCTCATAGCTTACTTACAATCTTTCATCTGAAATTTCAGAGATATACAGGTTTCTCTAGCTTATGCTTTTTTACTGGAGCAGGGAATTCTGTAGGCTACTTTATGCATATCCTTCACGAGCCTGTCTTTTATCCCAATTAGTTGGTCATTGATATTCTTCATACAGTTGACTCTTGTATGTCCATTGCAGTAATCTCTGTGGTCCAAGAGTGTAATAGATCAGTGATTTATTCATTTGCTTCAGGTTTATCTTCCCATGCCTTTTCACAGGGCAGTAATTTATATTTTTGATCTGCTTCATTTGTGAATTCTTCCACCTCAATTACTTCTGTTAGATGATTAGCAGTTCAAGTGATAAATAACTAGATAAGGTAAAAACATAAATGAGTACATAATAAGAAAAACCAGATAAACTGAATTTATCTTATAATTTATGTTGTAATAAAGCTATACTTTTCAATAGCTTTTATTTACTTCCTATATTTTCATAAAGTAAATGAATAAAGAAAACATGATTAGGAAGGGAAGGAGATAGAAAATGCTCTCAAGAAAAGAGTGAATAATTAATGCAAAGCTTTTATTTTCAGGAACAAGGAAATCTGTTGGCAGAATATATTAAATTTTCATAGATCACGCAGTATTGGTAACGAAGACAGTGTAGTCCATAAACAACTTCTTTACTGTACCACAACATTTTTCCTTCATTGTTTGTATGAGTATGTCTCTATGGTTGATAGAGCTAATGTTCAACCCCATCACCATACCATTGGTAAGCTTTGAAGAGCATCGTTCTCGTTGGAATATGTTTGTTTTTGCTTACTATGGCTATTCATCTAAACTTGAAACTGAGTGCTCGAAAAAATTCTGAAATACTGCAGAGTTGACATCCCCAAGTATGACCTAATTGGGTGAAGGAATTTCATCAGACTTTTTCCTTATTTTTAACATGAAGTATATTAATATTTTTGATTTAATTTCTGTACAAATATTTATATTAAGAAATCAGATTCCCTAATGACCATGTACAACTTGTAAGTTTGCCAATTATAAAACTTATAATTCTCCAAGGTGGTGACCTACATGTGCAGAATTGTATAAGCTGTCAGTGCATTTTGAAAAAGCCGTTACCACTCTTGTTATGAATAGGTAATGGGCCTGGAACATCAGCAACTGACATACCTCTGGTGCTATTGGAAGCCTTCTGCTTGGGTGAAGATGAAGGACCACAAACCTCAGAGCCAAAATTGAAACGTAGGCGTACAGAAGATGATTTGAATAATGCTCCACTGATAACAGTTGGGCCTCTCAATGCAAAATCATCAGCGCAAGATATTCAAGGAGCTTCTTCTGTACCTCAATTGCCAATTTCAACAATAAGTTCTGGTTCATCATCTAATATCTCATCTTCTGTACTTTCCCAAAACTTTTTAATGGCAGTTCGATGTTGGGACCTATTGCATAGTTGTGATAGCCTTGAGAAAGGTTAGATCATTCATAATTTACTGATATCTGGCAAAATTTGTTGAAGTTAATCAAGTTTCTATTCTTTATTGTTAATTTCAAGCATTTAAATCTATGAATCTCAAGTTTTAGGAGGATATTTATGTATCCAAATTGAATAATGTATAGTGCTTGTACTTGAAATTCTATTACTTTTATTTGGAATCACATAACCAGCAATTTAAAGAAGTAAGTTGTATTGAAATTCACTTGATCCATGCAAAATATTTACTGGAATTGTAGATCATTGTAATTCATGTGCATTATGTGGAACAGCAATCTGACATTTTTCCAATCAGAGGTCATTATCCTTTGCAATACGTTCATATTTTGCTTCCAACATAACAGATAAGATAGCTTGCAATAGTCTTGTTTCTTGAAACCTAGGTATTCTAATTTTAAATCAATATGGTATAGCTCAAACAACAAGAAGCTGAAGCAAGCTCACAGATTAAAACCTAATGTGGACTTGGATGAATCAAGGGATTAACAAATATTGCTTAATTAATCCACTAACTATCAAGAATTGTTAGAAATTGGTATGAGTTTGTTTGATATTCTGAAAATACTTATGTGCCCACATGATGTTACTGTTTCATTGAATTTGTTTAAGATAAGACTTTTCCTCATGTGAATGGAATGTTTCATTTTATGCAGAATTTTTAAAACTCTGTCAACATCTGAAGGTGGACAGCTGGCTTTGGTTTCAAGGATTCCTTATTGACATGATGCTTTACAAAGGTCAATTTGAAGAAGCTCTTGTTAAACTTCGAGTGAGCCAAGATGGAACTTTAAAGAAAAATCTCCGCTTAGCAAGCACCTACTTCTGCCTGGACAAATATTCTGTAAGTTATCTCTTAACCCATTTAGTGCTGAACCTGTTCTCTCATGGGAAGCGAGAAATCTGGAGACAATTCTAACAAAATTCAGCAACGGATAAACATCATTCTTTGCATATCTATGTGCCTTTTTTTCTTTAATTAATTAGGTTAAAATGGCTGGTAATAAAACATTTTTTATATGTGAAATTTAATTAGAATGGACAATGAGATGCCGAATAAATTTATCTTCAAAATATTAAAAGAAGTATAAAGATAAACATGCTACACATTTAAAACTATAAGCTGCTGTCTCATACCTTGATTAATATAAAAACTACACAAGCCTAACTATCCCTTTTGCTTTATCAATTTTATAAACATTTCATGGTAAAAGCCCTGATAGAGGCTCATTTAATGTTGAAAATCAAGAATATGGTCCGATTATTTAGCAGCAGTTTTCCTGGATGATATGGTAAGAAGGTAGTAGGAAGTTATGTTATGTATATTATCTATGTTAATGCTTTATGGCCTTTTCTGCTCTTTGGAGACCAGAATCTAGGTGGTAGTTGAAGATATAAAGTATGTTTAGTCTTACCAATTAAGCAATATGCAATGCAATTAATCTTAATTTAATAAAGTTCTTCTTCTGAAATTTCCTTCTTACAATTTCTTTTACAGACAGCGTGCGAGCATGTTCTTCAAGTTGTTTCATCTCTTCCATCGGCTCAAAATATTTTTAATAATTCCCCTTCAAGTAACCTCAAGCAAGCTGTCATTCCTCCCCGGAGGCACCTTCATTTTTTGCCTCTTACTCGAACTGAAGTTTTGAAGTACTGTGTAAAGCTTCTTTTAACTTCATTTCAGGTTAGTGTTACTAATGCATGTAGTTTAACATGAATAACATATGTGTTCATTCATGAAATGTTACTTATGTTACATTACATGAGATATTCATAAAGATGAAGAGGTGACTTCATGCAACCAAAGTTGGTGTATCATAAACAAAGATTTGTACCTCTGATTATTCTTGGGCTCACAGAAAGACAAAAGGAATTCAGTACACACACATTCACTCTAATTGTGCTGTAAACGTATTTTATATTCTAATGATAATTGATATTTTTGCCCTTCTTGTTTCTAGTGATAGAGCTGAAATGCATCATGAAAGATGTGGACTATATGAATATTATTATGGATCTCTTGCATTCATTCATTATTACCTTTCAGACATTTTGTCTGGTAGCAATAAAATCTTACTCACATGGCCAAAACCATACTTCAGTGGTTCAACATTCATACTCTGTAACCTATGCTGTAGTTTTTAGTGCCAGATATGCCTTTGCTCAACTCTCTTGTACACTTCTATCAAGATTGCAAATATAAGATTATAAAGGGTTCTTTTTTAGCCAATAGCTCGCATGTAATTTAAATCTAATGGATGATTAGAGAATATCTGGCATTAGATATATCCAAAAATCTATCTTTGACTTGTCATATTGATGACATTTTGAGTCCAAGCTTTACCATATGCCAAAGGTGAACTAACAGCTAACTGCAGGAATATCTCTCAGGTTGTCAACCGGGTCGAATGCTGAAACAAGTCTGATGTTTCGGCTCCTATCTCAGTGGCCATCTTCGGGGCCAAGTCTCGTAGTCACTTCATGAAGCCATCAAAGATGGCCCCTGAGATAGGAAACATCTGACTTGTTCCTGCATTCTACCCTGTTGAAAAAACCCAAGAGATATTCATGCAGCACATACACCGGGAAAGCACCAAATCATTACTAACAACTAACTATTAAGTCTAAGGTGACAATTCTCTTAGTTTAACAGTAGGTATATTTATTTTCTTAATTTAATAAATTTATAATCTTAATTTAATAAAGTTCTTCTTCTGAAATTTCCTTCTTCCACAAAGAATGTTGGATTATCTTTTGCTCCAGCTATGTCAAACCACTTGCAATTCAATGAACCAAAACTCCTCTCCTTCAAAATTCCTTTTTATGGTATCATTTAGCCTCAGCGTAGTTTATATTATGAATACAGGAATCTTTTGTGATAGGATGTTTGGAAATAGTGCAATGAAAGCCTAGGGGTTAATGAATAAAAATATTTATTCTGTATTATGACAAATACATTTATTCCAAAAACTTATTCAATGTAAAAACATGTGGACGGAATTTACAAATAATACTTATCAAGTTTTGCAGCTATTTAAAATTAAATTACACAATAAACCTTACTCTGAGACAAGTTGAGTTTATAAAGAGAATCTATAATGCATAATTAACAAATAAGTGAATTCTTTTTGTACAATGATAATGGTACGAGGATTGATTTTCATCACAGTTTAAAAAAACCTCTTAGCAGATGAGTTAGAATACAGTTCCTCTTTGTTTGTAGTGAAAAAAAAACATTGTTTAAAAATATCTACCAAATTAAATGGTAGTATATTAAGTTAAACATGGAAAGATGATTTATTTGTAGGATAATTGCAAACAATATTCAATAACACCATGAAAATCAATCTAAATTTTTCTAGAGGTATTTCATCACACTTCAAGTATAATATTATTCATTAAATCCAAGTTGCTTGTTAACAATTTTATCAAAAATAATATCTTCCCAGATTACACTAAATTTCTAAAGGAGAATCTAATACTTCCCACAAAAAGGACAAAAATATTATTCATACCTCTTTCAAATTTTATCTGGAATGATCCTGAAGAGAAAATTTTATATAATATATAAATTTTATAAATACACTTAAAGAATGCAGAAAAAACAGCTGAATTGAGAAAAGTAGACCAGCATATGCAAGTGAGTATATAAGCAAGTACTCTTAGCATCAGATTGTTAAAAGTTGACTTCTTTTTAATCTAATAAGATACTATGTTATTCATCATCAGAATGATAAAAATGGAAGTTTTAGAATCACTCAGCTGGCAAAAATTAGTTGAGCAGTCAAATAATAATAATGAAGTCCACAATAACAAACAAAATAAAAATAAGGGCTGGAGAAATCATATTACTCCCTGTTTATCAAAAATATTAAGGAAAATATCATTTGAAAAATTAAAAGTAATACATCATACAAAACTACAACTTCTATCAGTTTCTTATCAATGTAAATGGTTTTGAAATAACTGATTACATCAAGATGTTCTATAAAAGTATTATGACAGGTAACAAATACAAATAAAAACTGAACCAATGTTCAAATCTATCAAAAACAGAACATTAATTTAGAGTTTATCAAAATTACAAGTATTGGTTTTGGGTTGGTCATAAATAAAAAGATACTAAAGATAAGAGTACCAAAAGTTATTAAGTTATTACTGCACATTCTGAATTGCATTACACAGAATAACAAGCAAAAGTTTAATTGAAATTGTAAGAAAATACAAACTCATTAGAATACATTGGGAACAATCACTTTTCTAGATAAAAATAAAGAGGAACATCCACAAGACGCTGTAATAAGAATCACATGATACTGTATCAAAAGACTCCAACAAAAACAATGCTCCTTAAGTTATTAATACAAAAAAGAGTTAGCAAAAGGTTGAATGATACTAACATCTCCTGACCATTACCTTAATTTTTTTATGCAACTCTTCAAAATAACAAAATTTAACAAACTCTACTGATTCCATACATATAACAGACCAAGAATACAACAAAAAACTGTAACTAAGCTGGAGGTGGTTGTAGATGATCCCATCTGCAAACAGAAAGTAGTAAATAACAATTCATTCAGCTAATTTCCATTAAAATATCTTAATGCTATTTCTAGATTAAATGTATTGAAGCACAAACACAGAAAAATACAGATTAACACCCATTACATCAATAAAATTAAAGGAAGAATAATGTAGAAAGATAGAAAATAACAAGAGCCAATACTAGTAATAGTAACTCTAGTAAGAATAGTTCATAGTTACAGATCAGATAAATTGAATCACCAACAATTTTACTATTAAGATTTAACTTAAAATAATCTAATCACTAAAGCATACAAAAATTAAATACGATTCATTTTCTACAAAAATTTTAACCTCAGATATCTCAAAGTATTAATAAACTCTGATTCAACTTAATATGGCATACTATCTTATATGCTACATAAGGTGTAAACAATTATTGATAGAAGTATAAAAGGATGCTTATACAAGGGCGGTCCGATAAGTACTTAGCCTACAAAAGAAAAACAAAAATTTCGGAAAAGTGGTTATATATATTTCAATATGGTCTCATTCTAGCTCGATACCCTTGACTTAGGGATTTTCCAACTTATTTAACCCGTCTGAAAAATACGTTTTCTAAAGGTCTGCAAAATATGCCACCGTTGCGGCGTAAGCCTCCTCATTCGAGTGAAATTTCTGCCCCGCGAGTGATTTTTTCGAGTTTGGAAACAGAAAGAAGTTGTACGGGGCTAAATCTAGAGAATACGGTGGATGGGGCAGCAGTTTGTTGCCTAATTCGACCAATTTGGCCGAATAATTGGAGAATAGTCACCGTACACAGCATTCAAACGCTCTTTGATTACGCTGCGCGATTTCCCTTCCAAAAACAAGAATCGAATCTCCGACCGATATCGCTCTTTTTTCCATATTTCTAAAATCCGCGGTCACTCCCCCTTCCACACGCGGTCATAACAAAACTATGTGCCCGATCCGGCTGAAATTTCGAGAGTAGCCGTCTACAAGAATGTACTACACGAAAGTAAATTGCTTTTGTGATAATGGCTCCATCAGGCATGGAGGCTAAGTACTTATCGGACCGCCCTCGTATAATTCCAAATCTAATATGAGCTTCACCTCATGTAAACTATTCAAACTTGATACCCCTAGTACAAGTTAGATATATTAATGAAAAAAGTTTCCATTTCTCAGTTGACAGTATTTACTTAAAAATTTTAAATAAGATATTTTTAATTTTATATTACAGTCAAATGATCTTTTCTTCATAATAATTCAAGAATGTCAAACCACATTTTTTTTCCCCTCAAAGAAATGTCAAGGATTTATTATTAATGTCAACAAACAGACCCAAATTGGATCATATAAAGCACGCTGAATCTTATCTTCGATTAGTCTCTTTTATGTTCCACAACTCACAATCTTTCCCATTGATTCTTTCACCCTCCAATATCCACTTGGAGTTGGAAATTATCTTATGGGAGGAGTTTAGTAAGTCAATTGAAACATAACAACATTAAGTCAAAATAAATATGACTGATTGATTGGTGATTTCATTGCTCTTTCATTATGTATTCAGTATTTTTGTTTTAAAAATGGTGATTTGCTCTGCACATTGCTCTGCTCCGCACACACTAGGGCAGAATATTTCCCAATTTAAGGTTCTATTTGTTGTTATGTTTCTATAAGATGGCAAGTTGAGAGTATTTTTTAAGCATCTTTCAGTCAATAAAATTCTCTGTAGTCATCCATTTCTTTAATCTTTAAAACGACTCCATCCATTCTTATGGGGAAAAGTCAATTTTTGGTGCCTACTAGAATTGAACCTATGATAATTAGAGTGGTTTTTCCGATTTTATTCTAGGTGAAATTTAGTTGGCCATCACCAAAAAAAATAAGCAACTCCATAGCCCTAGCGGTTTAGGCCTGACATTCGTACATATCCTGTATGTATGTATGTATGTATGTAAATATATATATATATATATATATATATATATATATAAAGATAATCATACATAAGGGAAAGATGACAGTGATTTTTGCAGGACTGCCTTGGTTCGACGCCAGGCGGTAAAAATGCTCCCATAAGAAAAGCATGGGAAGACCATATCGATGTATAAATGCGCTCTGATAATTTCTTTTAACTTAAATTTAGTAATGTGGACGAAGATTAACTTTTTGCAAAATCTTATTTTTCATTAAAAGATATATTATTACATTGCTTGCTGTTAGCAAGTACACCTTTACTCGTATATATGAATAGATATATCCCCCGGAAGCATCTATATATAAGAGATAAATGCTATTTCTGACACCACTCAGAAAAATTGTCAATATCCTTCTGGAGTTCAAGATCATCCTGTAGATTTTCCGCTCCCTTAATGATTTTGCAATTATCATCATATAAATATATAGAGGAGTAGATGGTGCTTGGGAGATCATTAATATATGAGTTAAAGAGCAGGGGCCCTAAGATGGAGCCCTCAGGGACACCAAACGAAGTTATATAAATGGACACATAAGATAAATTACTTATGGTAAAGATATGAATAAAGAAAGATATCTAATTTCATTACTTCTAAATAAATTATTATCAATGCTATATAATATAATTGTGAGAAGAATACTCACAATTGCATAATAGTTGCATCTGTCACCACGACAACATTCAGCACATTTCCAATCTTCATACCATATGTGTGTGCAATATGGCATGTTCTTCCGAATCGTTTTCTCACAAGTTTCATTGTTAGCACATCTTTTCGAAACAAAATGTTGCTTGTCAGCTCCCAAAGACCAATATGGTTCAGCTAAAAAGAAAAACAATGTTTCCAATTATAAAACTCTACAGTTTTAGCTAAAACTAATCTCACACAGATTTACTTTAATATCAGATGGAATTTGACTAAAGGTTAAATAGTTCCATTTCTATTTTCTTTAATTATATCATATTTAGCAGTCATAAAGAACTGCACAGTGGGGAAATACTGGACTTGTATTAATTATATTTTTAAGTACTGGAGAATGAATAGCCTAAACTTGCCACAGAGAAAAATTCATCACATTGCAATTACTGCACATCCTTCAGAAAATATTAGAGAAATTAAATGAGTACAGGAAAGGAGAAATAAGTGATAACAAGTAAACCCTCTATATCCTCTTTCTAATACTTCAAAATTGAGCTAAAATTGACTCTATTGACTAAAATTGACTTTATTCAAGTAGCGTGAAGGAATTAAAAAAAGAAAGAAGAGAAAGATTTTTCAACAATAATAATAGTAATAACTTTTGGCCAATTAGTTAGATTTTACAACTATTTTTTTTAGTATACTTACTTCCCCATCTTATTTCAGTAAGACACATATCTTGTCCATAATCACATGTTTTAATGGTATTCAGGCATTTTTCCGCATTGCTGGATTGGTTTGAGCAAACGTAACATTCCAAAGCATTGCCTACGCCCAAACATAAACACACCCATTATGAAAAAATATTTACACCTTCAACACGATTTAAACCATCACTTAATTCTAGAGGTTTACCTTGCGGTAAGAATAATATGGAAATAACAAGTAAGGCTACTGAGATCAATGATGAAAACATCTTCCATGCGAAGACAAAATTTTCTTTGCTATGAAATATTCAGCTCCGCTTAGCTCCAATCCGTATCATTCTAGTGCTGCTATCTACATTCGTGAGAAATAAGTGGCGGGATCACTAGGCTGACTAACGTGGGTGGTGCGTAAAACTAATAACTCACCGCTGTCAACTATCACGAGATTTGAAAGTACTCGTATGTTCGAACGCAATTGTTCGGTGAAAAAATGTCATTTTTAGGTGCTTGTATTTTATTCACTTTCTCGAATAACTTGTGTGATTCGATTAAGATCTTAATACAACAGCTCTCTCTAGGGCAACGGGAATCGTTATTTTGAAAAATAAAACCGAAGAAAGATATCGTAGATGTTTTTCAATGTCCAGATTTAGAACATTTTAGCGATCTGCGGTAACACAATGTATTTTTATATAATATACTATTCTTATATAATCGGAAAGAAAGTTAATTTATCATCTATACTCTATCGCTAAGTCGGTAGTCTCTGTTAAGTTGATTTTACTTCGATAAATGTGATTATACCCCCAGTTACAGGTTGTTTTATCGGCGGTTGTTATATCGGATTTATCAAGGGCAAAATGTCCTAAAACTGCAAGCGGAATAGTTCGAAACGAGAAATTGATCGCTCGATACATACCTGAGGAATTTTAACCCCTATTTTAGTCTCCTTTCTAGATATCCGTACTTAGGAATATTGTCAGCTTGTGGAAAAAAGTGAATGCACAAGAGTTCTTTCTTCTTTCCTTTTCGAAGACTTACACGTTGATTATCCAACATGTAAGTAATAAATTAGTTTTGAACTTAGTTTAGATTGAACGATTATACAACGTTCGATATAAAATAAACGATTTCAAATATATTTACTCTGAATGAGTTATTTGTTAACTAATCGAGTAGTGGCCCGAACCCAAGATTCATCTTATGCTGAAAAATTTTAACTGTGCTATTGTCTGTAGATTATTTCTTCCGAGTGTAACGTTGTGCAGTTATTAGCGAATCTATGTCCTTCTAGCATTCCATATGATTTTCTGCATTATACTAATTATTCTTTTTTCCCATAATACCATAGTACGTTATTGCATTAATATTGCTTTTATTCTGTTTGAAAATTATTCAGAATTGCTATCATTATAAATTTTTCATTCGCTCACGTCGATTAACCCTACAGAATTAACCTTACAGAAGAAAATAACCCGATATTCATTTCAAATTACATCATTTTAAGAATGAAGCAATTTATCGGTTAATTCAGAATTTAAAAACTTCGTTAAAATAATGTTTAATTATTAGGATATGATGCTTTGTGGATTGTGTTGAATATCTCAGCGTTTTGAAGAGTAAATTAATTTTATTTCATAAGAATGAATGAATTCAATCATAGCATTGAGAGAAACATAATACTTTCACTAGAACATCAATTTAAAAAGCTGAAAGGTCGAGAGAAAGTAACTGCAACGAGAGCCAGATTTTTCCAAGCATAGATTTAATTTCGAATATAGCCTAAAGACAATGATCAGAATAATAAGGCAGAAGTTGCCGGCACTGTTTGAGCCCAGCACTAACTTGATGTTTTAACGTGTTGGTGCAGAGCCATTATTGGCGTTCATAAAGTTCACTGTCAATTGCAGGTGCCAAGTGTATAACACGCTATCCCCGATTGTCCCGTGGAAGAATGTTAAATGTATGATTAAGCATATTACCCTAGATATTAAATAAGGGTAGTAAATTAACCCCATTTTCAGAGAAGCAATGCGAAGCACAACTCAAATTGTTTTGCCATGTCAGTTTTCAGTGCTACATTTCTCTGTTGGCAACCCTATTTTTAGCACGCTTGCGAACCCGAGAAATGAAATATCCTAATTTGCGAGTTGAGCTCTTACGATAAGCAATTAGCAACTAAAGTTTAATTTTGTTGATTCGAATGTTCGATTTTCCTTCCTGAATTCTCACCATTTATGATACGGGTATAGTGCTATTCACTTATTGTGCGACGAATGTATTAAGTACTATTGTTAACTCGTGGAAGGAAGACTATGGGGGAAGACTATGTCTCCGTATTTCACTTTTCTAGAAAGAAAGAATCAGTCGGACGTTGTGGTTATTGCCATTCTCGTAATACCCTCTATAAAAATGGTAGTAAACATTTCAATTATCGGCTATTTGCAAACGTTCATTTGGCTCTCGTTTCTATCACTTTATCTAACACACTTTTTATGTGTGTATTTTAGAAATGTGGGCGTTTTACTTAACTGCGATTGATTATCAGCATTTAATTGATAGAGGATGGAGGAGATGTGGTTGCTACTTGTATAAACCTATTAATCAGAAAACATGTTGTCCTATGTATACAATCAGGTTCGTATATTAATTTTCAATAACATATTTTAATACAAGAATGTAGTTAGTCATATTATGATCTAATGGGACGTGGAATTGTTTCAGGTGTGACGTCGAAAACTTTCGTTTATCTAAGTCGCAAAAGAAAGTACTGAAAGTTTTGAATGATTTTCTTACGAAAGGGAATCTTGGACAAGAGTATTATGAGAAGAAGAACAAGGAGTGGGAATCATACTTAGGTTCGATACTGTTCCTTAATCATCTGTTCCTTTTAATTTGTAATTGTTATTATCTCTATGTTTTTTCAACTTGAAATTTATATCAGGAAACTTTATCTTTCTTCAGAATTAGAATTTAAGGCTGTAACTATTTACTTACTTATCAACCTTGGTCCTGGAAAATTACATCTAAAGGATAAAACTTTTATCCTAATGTATTTAAATGGAACAAGGATTGATGCCGATTCCTTTCAGCCCTCATCTAAGGTTTTAGTCAATCTAAATTATACTTTAAATTTCTTTGGTTTCAATTTCAGGAGTGTTGATAGAAGGGTATTAAAAAAAATTTACAAGTCAATACTTTATAAGACACTTGAAACTCAAACTATAGAAACTCAATATAATGATTAAAATAAATTTTAAAATTTATTACCTATAACTATCTTGATATAGGTCTGTGCAGTTTGAGAGTGTTTTGATTAGCTATTTGTGTTATTGTTTCACCTTTTATTGGGAATTGCTGTTACTGAGGGACTAGTGTCACAAATTCCGTAAAAGTTTCCTTTGTTTGGTTACTCTTAAGTTCTGTTGATGTGATCGATGATTGATTCTAGTCAGCAAGTGTTATATTTATTTTGTGGAATTGCACAAATTTTGTAAAGTATTCTAATTATTGAAATGTAAAATTCCATCTAACATAGATCACTTATATTTAATATATAAATATTACAGCCTTCCTTTTAAATCACTCCTATACTACTGTTTTCAGAGAATGTTAAGGGACATATACCTGCTCCATTTGACATCAAGGAATTGTATCCTAAGAACTGTGGAACCTCTACTCCAACAGAACATGGTTAATAGTCCCATACAAGTTCATTATTTTTAAACATATTTAATATAGTTTTTTTCAAGTAAAAACCAAGCCTATAATTAAGAATTAAAGCCTGTTGAGCTGCATATATTATAAGTATATTAAGTAAGGAAAGGAGAGCTTTAAAGATAAATGAATATCTATCTGAATTGTAGTTCTTTTTTGTAATCTGTAGTGCTTCAATAATATTTCAACAGCAGTGATACAAATTATGAATTTAAAATATCATGTTTGGACCGAATAGTTTTGGCATACATTTTATGTTTGCTTACTAATTATAATAAAGAATTTTGTTTAGAGTAATTATTTCCTTCTTCTTTTTAAATTTACTTCAGGAAACTTTAAACAAGATAATGAAAGAACAGAAGAGAGTATGTTGGAGGTGTTAGAAGGACCTGATTCATCTAAATCATCATTATTAGATAGTAAGAAAAATCTTGAAGTTGTTGAATCATTAAGTATTTATCTGTAACTTTAACTAGTTATAATGTCTTAACAACTAACTCTACACTTAACATTTTGAGGCACTTCCATGTAGCATTTTAACTTGGTATTTGAGGAGTGTTTTATTCTAAATAGATTAGAGGAGGGTGTCCTTCACCTCAAATCACTTTGCCCCAAAAAAGACATGCCATTTTGTAATTTTCATTTTCCAAAAAAAATATTTGTGACTAAATTTATTTAACATTCTACATATTATCAGCAAGTTTTATATTTATTGGAACAATTTCATAGGAGATACTACCACATAGCAGAGGAATCCTCATGACACCTACCTAATATTTACTGTTATTACTAATGATAATACCTTTATAGTTTTAGATTAGAAGCTCTTATGAAAGAACTTCGAGATAATATTGCTTTTTGCTTTAATTATATCCCTTCTTTCTAAAATAAATGGAATTATATTGATATGTAAAAGAATTTGAGGTAGCATTTCTAAAGATGATTTGAGTTGAAAAAATATTGCCCTCTATTTTATAATTTTTCCATACATAAGATCCATTTCCATTGTCGAAATTGAACATTTTTTTCCTCTTTCTTTCTTATGGACTAGACTCATTGACTATGGTCAAATTTGTTATAAACCCAGCACAAAAGTAAAGGTGAATGATTAGCTTTTTCCCAGAAAGTGTGATTCATTCACACAATTCACCCTTGATTGGATCCATCATTCTCATCCCCTCTCTCGGTGGTGGAGGAGGACCTCTTGCCCCAGGTCCTCTTGTTCTAGTCCTGTCATAATTTCCCATATCACCACCGCGACCTTCTCTCCCTCCCCTTCGACTTCCATTATAATCAGTTCCTGGCTGAGGTCCTACACCCATACCTCCTGCAGCACCCTGAGGCCCTGGGGCTTCTGTCAGGAAATTTGATGGAACTAGACCTCTCACTCCATCTAATTCTCCCATATAGAAACCATCATCGTCCATTTCACCATATACATAAATTGTATTTCCAGTTTTGAAAGATAGTTCAACCTAAAAGAAATATAAATATCATATATTTAATCTTCTTATGATCACCTCTACAACTCAAGCACTTGCAAGGGTAGGTGTCCTGAGGACACCTACCCTTGTGCAGCAGCAGCCAGCAGTAATGCAGCTGTAAGAAATACATGGGATATAAAACTTGATTCAAAATATTCTAAAGTAATGACTTATTACCTAAAATTAATTTTAATGGCAATTAAACACTATAAAACTTTCATTTAATTGTCGTTAGAATTCTTAAATGAACAAACACTGAAATTGAAATAATAAAAGCCTCATTATTGGTCTGCCACAAAGAGGGAGTTGATGCATTCAGTTCTGTGGCATCTCATGCCAAGAAACTTCTGTTTAACCATTGATGATAAATTTATGTATTCCTCAAGATTTATTAATAAAACAAAGGAACTTAATCTGGTGACAATAATTTTATCTTAATAACCTTGATATTTCTTGCAGTCCAAAAAGTATTGCGTGGTATTCATGCTAACTATATATAGAGGGTTAACTTTGAATTTTATGACAGTAATGAGGAATCCATTTTGAGTCAAGTCCTATACTTTAGAAGTACTACTTGGCTTTTTATGTTATCCTTTTGAATACGTCACACATTGATAGTGAAATAAATCTAAGGAATTAAATTAATTTAAGACTCTACATTATGAGAAATTTACTGTTTTATATTACTAAAAAAGCGAATGTTATTCATTATTTTCTCTTTTATTTCATGAAAATAGTGAAACCTGATAATGAGGTACCAAGGAAAAAAGCTAAAATCGTAAGACTTGAAAATAAATTAAAAAAGCTTATTAGCAAAGGATTAACTGAGGAGGAAGCAAAGTTAAAACTTAAAAATCCCAAGTCTCATCCTCAAATCTCATTACAGCTGGAAGATTACTTAATGGAAGAGATTGATGGACTGAAAAAAATCAAGGTAATATTCCTTCAAAATTATTTTTTAATAAAAAATGTTTTATTATATGTTTTCAATATCAATCAATGATCTGTCAAAACTTAGAAAAGTATAAAAATAACTATTATTGTGTTTTGTAAACTAATTTTGGTATAAGATATTGTTGGATGTGGGTATTATTTTGATACCCTTAACTCTAGAATCAATCTTGTATAAATTGGAATTTATACCTGGAGCAATTTTTATTAAATGAGGTTACACAATTGGTTTGATTTTTCTAGAATGTTTTCTATTTTCACTTTTCATTATTGGATAATTTCATTTCATGTAATGATAATTTTATATTACTTGGTGATTCAAATCTCGTTGTTTTTTTGCTGAAATTTGCTGAAGAGCTCAAAATTTATTCCAGCATATGCATTAATACTCACATGGGTTTTGCTTCATTATTACTGATAGGCGCTGATTTACACAATGTATTTATATTTTAAAATTAGAGATCCATTCACCCTGAGTCATTGGGATCATCAGGAATAACACTGATTGATGAAAGATGAACGTTATTGAATTATTTCAGTTTATTTAAGTACTTAACCCATCAAGATATCATTTTGATTAAGTAAACCGTTCATTACTTTAAGAAGATGTGTAGAAATTTTGATTACCTCATAATTTTTAAGATATTAATATTAATCATACTATGAGTGATAAATTTCTTACATTTACACATTTGTAATATGCTGAAGATTTTGCATATCATAATTTATTCAATAAAAATGTTTATGATGTCATTGAAGGTTCTTTACTTTACACTTTACTATTTTCAAGGTCAATCTTGTTCAAACTTCTCCAAAAAGTGATGAATATCTGAGAACTGAAGATGATGAATTCAGTTTGTTTAGAAAGTATCAGATATCAGTGCATGGTGATGAACCTAATGAAGTCACGATTGAGGGTTTTAGAAGATTTCTGGTTGAATCTCCCCTTGAGGTAAGAACCATGTAATAGCCTTTCTGGTAGATAAACATTTATAAGGTAATCTGGATCTTTATAAGGGAGATTGCTTTAGACTATTGCATCTAACCTATGACATCTATTTTATAAGCCTTAATTGGTTGGAGAAATATAGTATAGAAGACAGTATATAGTATAGCTTGCTATGTACAAATATACTAAAGAAATGTAATAATTTTCTATTATCATTTCTACTATGATTTTCAGCATAAAAATTTCAATTGATTTAGATGAAGGAAAAATATTACAAAAATTTCCATCTATGGGATCTTTATCTCATAATAAATCTAGAATATATCTAATAACTCACTTTACACATCTAAGAATGATATTTTCATTAAAGTATTTTGTTTCTTGATGATGAAGACAATAATTTTTTCCAAAAATCACAAGTTTATGATTCATTTTATGATTTTTTCAGGTCAGTTTTCTCTCAGAAGGTCCTACTTCAGGGTATGGCTCATTTCATCAGCAATATTGGTGGAATGATAATTTGATTGCAGTTGGTGTGATAGATATTTTGCCTTACTGCATCTCCTCTGTGTATTTTTTTTATGATCCTGACTTTAAGGCTCTCTCTTTAGGGACTTATGGATCGTTAAGGTATTTTTTAAATAAATTTATTGTAATTATTATAATTAATCTGATTTTTTTTATTAATCTTGCTTTCTGTACCTTTTATTGTAGCCTATGCATTAAATCACCATTTTTGGAATTCATTATTTATAATAATTTATGAAGGATAAGCTTATCCTTATCAACCATTCATTCACAAAAGAATTCTATTTTATAAGCCATATAATTTCCAAACTGTGCAAATCATTTTTTTCCAAATTTTTCCGTCTTAAGCATTACCCAAATTGACACTACACATTTTAACCATGATTGGAGATGATAAATATAGAGCGAGGAATTTGAATTATTATGGATAAGGAATTATGTAAAGTTGTGCCAGCATTGGAAACTTGAAATACTGCTTTTGTTGAATGTTCAATGAATGAAATCTGCATTAACTAGTGGTATAAAATTTTAAATGAAAATGGGTTGTGGAAACAATGAATGTGTCAAGCATTCTGAAAGTCCCAAAAGACAAAGCAAGTCGATATTAAAATCAAAAAGATGAAAATGAGGACGAGTGAGATTGATGATTAATCAAGATAATAAAATTAATTGATGGTTATCAGAGAGGTTGTTCTTATTATTTTTCATGCCTAAAAATTTTAAAGGATAATTTGGGCATGAAATGTGTGTTCACATATTTTGTCCAACTTAATTAAGTTTCAACCAAATCAAGTGGTGGGTTACAGTTGCTTCTTTAAAGAAATTATGATTTATAACTTGTGAAATGGTTGTTAAATGCTTGCAAAATGAAGATGTATTCTGATTAACTTTCGGGAGAATTGCCAAAAAAGAAGTAAATGATAAATTCCATTCTCCATGTAGAAGTTTTGCTCATGGTTTTCTTCAGTTTCAATGGTATGGTGAGTACATGAATGAGTTTTTACAAGTAGATCATACATTCACATACATTATTACTTAGAAGTTCTATATTTTTACCTGAGCATTCTGAGAAAAACAATTAACCTTGAAGGGGAATTGGTAGCTCCATTCTGCGATGATGTACACTATCATAACATTACTCACTACTATCAATATTTGCTGCTGAATTTTGAAAAAAATCAAGGTGATTTTGATCCCTAAATCACTATATTTCATATCTTCACTAACTTTCTAATCTCAGAATTGGAAAGAAATGTTGGAAAGTATGTTTTAAAAGCATTGTAGAGAGGAGTATAAAATTATGGGATGAACTTAAATGCTATCCTGAAGATTTTGTTCCATAAAAATTTTGAGGATTAGTGAAGTAATTGTGTAAATGTATTTGAATGGAAATATATTGAAGAAGCTATATTAATATCATTAAATAGACAAAGATTTTTGTGAGATCTAAAAGCCTGCTTATTTTATTGAGCTTGATACTTTAAAAATGAACAAGTATAATGTTAAGGAGCCCTAATTGCATGATAAATATCTGAGTGATTTTATGCCACTTTCATTAATAAGGTTGATTTATTTTGTTTCAGGGAAATAAGTTTTGTAAGACATCTCAGAATATCAGTCCCAAGCATTAAATATTATTACATGGGATATTATATCCATAGCTGTTCAAAGATGAAATATAAGGGCAATTTTTATCCTTCATATTTGCTCTGTCCAGAGACTTATACATGGCATGCAATAGAAAAATGTGTACCAAAATTGGCAACTTCCAAGTACAGCAGATTAGAAGAGGATCTTAGTAAATATGATGAAAATGAGTTGACTGATTTAAGAAAGGTATGTTTGATTAAACTGAGTACTGATTATACTATTGGTTAAATGCAAAAATTCCAACTTTTGCTGATATACTTCCTTAGGTTGTAGTTAACTACAGAGGAGAAGAGATGTGTTACAACATTTATCGTACTTTAAACCCTGATCCGGAGGATGATGAATTATTTCGATTGTATGGCAGAATTATAGGTATCAAGTGTGCTCCACACATGTTATATGTGAAAATATAATAGTCATCTTTACCATATCAGCTTACACTTCTTAGTTCACTCTCCCTAAGTTATATTCCTCATTCACTCAAAAATAGATAATATATACCTTTTTCTTGCTTTATAATAACTTTCTTTGATTAAATTTATCATATGTTCATAGTAGTAAAATACCAAAGCCTATCTATAATCAATACATTTAAACCTGACTCATTTCTCTGTTCATCAATAAGCTGCCTTAAACAATTTCCCTATATTTATAAGATTCTTTATAGAGAATAAATTATAGATGCCATGTTTAGTTATATTATCCATAATTAAGCCTTATTACCTATCATTAAAGAAGCATAGTTGTACAGATTACCTTTAAAACATAAAAAATAATGATTTAAATTTCATAATGTTAAGAAAAATTGTATATAGTGAAATAATAATAATTGATATTGATCAACTATAAAGTTTGGGCTGTAAGGTTGAGATGATCATAATTACCTACTAGATAAACTCATGCATCAGAATTGACTAATCTGATTATGGTTAATTAAATGTTCCTAATAGAAATCAATTTTTTCTTCAGACTCGCTGATTCCACTTTTTTAATGCAGTTTCATTGACTTTTGTACTTACGGACTTCATTTCAACCTATTGCTTTTTCAAATGAATAACCAAAATGTTATAATGATTTTCCTTGAATTTAGTGAAAGTTTTATTGCTCCCACTATATTAATTTACTGATTCACAGTAATTTTTAAACTTAACATCATCTAGAATTTTTTGGTGATCTTTGGCTTACTTAATCCAATTCTGCTTAGTAAAACATGACAACAAAAGGTACAATTAGAGAATAATTTATCCAAACATTTTTGTGAAAGCAGATTTTTATATATACGAGTAAAGGTATGCTTGCTGACAGCAAGCAATGCTATAGTATATTTTTAATGAAAAATAAGACTTTTTGGAGGATTACTCCGCTCAAACATTGCTAAGCATAAACTAAAGGACATTATCGCAGCTGACAATGCACTGAATTCGATTTCCCATGCATTTCTTACGGCAGCATTATTCCTGCCCCGGCGTCGAACCAAGGCCATCCTACGAAACTCAATGTCATCTTTCGCTTGAGTATGATTATTTTTAGAAACTCCAAATTTCAAATGGAAATACCTTAAGGAAGTACCTCAAAATGAGTCCTTAATTTCCTATGCATTTCTTATGAAGTAATATTTAATGCCCCCTAGAATCGAACCAACGACCATTTAAAACATCAAACAATTTTACAATCTTAGGGATGCTTTTATATGAGAATGGTCCCTTATATGGCTGTGTGAAATTTTGAACCTCTGCGCGGTTGGGAAGAGTCATAAAAAGCTTTCGGAAATATGGCCAATGTATTCCTTATGAGAAAAATCGAGATTACGGGTTGCTCTGGAATCGAAACCATGGTACATAGGCAAGTGTTGATTTGTTTTGATGTACATTATATACGTATCCATATGTGTAAAAAGTTAGAATGATCATATTAAGAGAGCTACGATTTTACAAAATTTGAAAATATTCCACCTCCTGGCATCGAACCCATGACCAGTTGCAGCTAAATTATACCATTATTCCATAGAAATATATAATAGCATAAGCTATATGAAATATGAATCTTTCTGGTTTAATGGGAAGTATGTTTTAAAAATTTTTTAAAAATGGCTTTTTGGGGCCTCCCAGAATCAGACCCATGATAGGTAGGGTCAGTTTTTGATTTTTTCCTGTGTGAGATTTAGTGGGTCATTACTTAAAAATATCCGTTTGGGGCTGACATTAATATCCTATGTATGTTATATCCCCCCGGAGCATCTATATGTAATAGAAATGCATTCTGTGGAGCATATCATTTTTTTAGAACGTGATCTAACCTGGTGTTGAATGAGTTCATCAATATTAAACAACACTGGCGTATTTGACCCAACAACTATTGCCAATTCAACCATCTTACATATGCAATGCATCTTCGAATATAATAATAAGACAGCATTTAAATTGAATAAATTTTTTTCAAATATATAAAGTGTGGAAGTAAGAAAAGCATAAACCAGATTGAAATCAAGTACGATATATTCACATTAGCAATCCAACGCGCTAGCACCACACCACCATTTGCATGATGATGAGCAGTTGCCGCAGGATTTATATTGGTAGTGGCTAAAATTGACGATTTTTCACTGGTCTTCTTAATTTTGATCCTCTATCGACCTATGCTTGTCTCATTCAAATGTCCGGAGACATCTATGTTTACACTATTTGTCAGAATGAAAGGTGAAAAAAATAATATTTTATCTCAATTTCTTTTCTTCAATTTCAAAATCTTCAATTTCTTTGTGTTGTTAGATTCAAAAAAATTTTAGGCAAATTATAAATTGGACTTTATAATAAAATTTAGAAGATTATTTACCACTTAAATATTTCCTTGCTAACACTTGGTAGCGAATGAAATTAAATAAAAACTAATCTCATGTGATTTTTTTGCATGAGACACATAGAGCAATAACAGAAGAAACTAGCACAAATCTTAACCGCAGTAAAAAGTAATTCTCATCCAAAATTTCTCCAGTACTAAAGCTATAATCTACCAAAATACAAATTTTAATTTTATATGTAAATACAAATTTTAATTTTATATGTTGAAACTGAAGTTCAGCATAAATTTGATCAGCACATAAGGCAATTCCTTCTTCCCTCATGAGACAATGCTGCTTGGAATATGCAAGACTTTCATCAAAAAAATTTTGTTTACAGTTAAGGACCCCTTTCATGTGTTGGCCAATGTCATTGAGAGTATTTATTTAGAGTATTTATGAGTATGGTGCTCTTACTAGGATCTTAATATTCATAACAACATGAGCATTCAAAATAATTGAATACAAAGATATCTAATTCAAGAGTATTCCTCTACATTATTATTTAAAAATCTGTGAATGATTGAGTAGTTGAAGTGCAATCTTGAGATTAGATCCTATAAATTATTTTTAACAGTTATGTTTCAGAAATCTTTCTCCCCCTTTATAATTTCTAATTCACTGTGGATTCTGTGAAAAATTTCATAACATTTCATTTCAAATCTAAAAAAATTTCAATGATTTATCTATATAGCTTGAGTTTAAACTGATAAACACTTTACCTTTTTCAAAGCTCAAAAGTTTATCTGAATATATATTGTATTGTTTGTTTGAAAATTTTCTTTTATTGTGCTAAAATTCCTTTTGATAATCAAAGTAGGTCGTTGTAATTTGTAATTGCACTTTTGTAAATAATCTATCTTAAAAGTATTACTATACTATTTTACACCACAATAAAGGTGTCCTAGCAACTTCAAACCTAGAATGTGAAGATGAAAAGTACTCAAATCACTGTTGCACACAGATTCTAATAACTTAAAAATTGTGAGATGAGGGTATTGAGCTTTTAAAAGGGACTAAGTCAAACAAATACAGGCAAATGTATCCTTCCTCTGAAAGATATTGTTCATGAAATAAAATGATTATGAAAACTGACATCAATAGTTACATATACTACAATTATAAGAGTCTATGATTAAAATTATGTCTTTAAAAATCAGACGCTCAAATGTTTCTTGCACTATAACGATAAATTGTCTCACTAAAACTTCACCCTTACTTCCAAATTGAGCAAAATAACACTTATTACATGACTATTATTTGTTTCCTGAATAAATGATTAAATATACTCTTATAATAAGAATTGATGATAATATTCTTTATTTATAGTATGTGCGGTACTTATTTCAATTGCACAATTGCTACATGATATCTCAAAAACATCAGTCTTACAAAACATTATATTGAATATTGTTATGACATTTCAAAGGAGGTTTTGTAGAAGAACTTCACGCTCATTGGTTAAAAATTTAATCATAAGAGTATCCAGAGGTTCATTACACCTAGCCACTTGTCGACGCATGGCCATTTTGAAATCTTCTTTCGCACCTTTATCAACACCTCTAGTTGACATGCGTCTCTGCCTGCAAGACAACAAAAGGAAAACTTTCACACTACATAAAGTAGTAATTCCCATCAAATAGAAGAGAGTTTATTGAATATTACAGATTATTCATTGAATGGCAAGTGGTTTGACATAGCTGGAGCAAAAGATAATCCCACATTCCAGAGATTTGGTTATATCCAACTTGCGGTGTATTTCTCTCAATATTTTAAAGGTTGCCAAAAAAATTAAAGTGACAATACCTGTTATTATTTTGACAGAGGGTCTTAATAGCTCGGTAATGTTTCATTGCTTTCTATTAGATTAAATTCATATATAGCAGTGGACAAAATAAATATAACTACTGTTCAACTAAATCTATTATTAACATTATACTGAACTTGTATGTTCCGACAATTACTGTATCTACAGCATCAGTAATAATTATTATCAACTAAACCATTATAGCTTAATTCCATTACTATTATTAGACTAACAAATTATTTAAAATGATCTTGAAACAATTTGTCAAGTAAAACTATTATAACTCATGAAGTGATGATTCTTGTCATCAGTCATTTGGCATAATAGGTTTTTTAAATGGATTCCTCATAAGAGACAAAGCTCAAGAATATTTAGCTGAATTGTATATGGATGAGACAGTAATTCATTAGTAAACTTAAGTTTCTTGGAAAATTTAATTTCAATTAGTCATTAAATTTCAAAAATATATGAATTTGTTTAAAGATGCTCTCTGATTTTTAATAAAAGTATAATAATATATTTACGTGGATCCTCCAGATGTTGATGAAGGAGGTAATATATCTAAAGGAATTGATCCTCCTTGCTCAGTAGAAAGGAATACCATCTCCTCTAAAATATCTACATTGACTATGTAGTTGGTAAAAAGGGGATAGGAAAGGCCTCCACGCATTCTTATTCTATCCAGAGCCCACACAAGTACATCTTCTTCCCCTTCTTGAGGCCATCCCAGTTGTGACAAGACCAAAATATGCCCTAAGGCCATATCTGAGGTATGATGTGTAATACATTGCTTCTGAAATATTGCAAAAAAGATGGTGAATCAGAAATTATTACATTACAAGGATACTCATCCAGTACCGCAGGGTCTTGAATATTTCCATATGATCATAAGCATTTTGTCTATATAGGCATATTTTAGATGAATCATGAAATACATAGTATAATTCTCTTAACTATTTTTAAAGGTTGCTATAATAATTAGAGGTACCATACCTGTTAGTATTTTGACAGTGGGTCAAAATAGTTCAACAATATTTTGATGTTTTCTAATAATTTAAATTCAGATCAAGTTGTAGACAAGAAAATAAATATACCTACTATTAAACTAAGAGAATTGTCACCTTAGACTTAATAGTTAGTTGTTAGTAATGATTTGGTGCTTTCCCGGTGTATGTGCTGCATGAATATCTCTTGGGTTTTTTCAACAGGGTAGAATGCAGGAACAAGTCAGATGTTTCCTATCTCAGGGGCCATCTTTGATGGCTTCATGAAGTGACTACGAGACTTGGCCCCGAAGATGGCCACTGAGATAGGAGCCGAAACATCAGACTTGTTTCAGCATTCGACCCGGTTGACAACCTGAGAGATATTCCTGCAGTTAGCTGTTAGTTCACCTTTGGCATATGGTAAAGCTTGGACTCAAAATGTCATCAATATGACAAGTCAAAGATAGATTTTTGGATATATCTAATGCCAGATATTCTCTAATCATCCATTAGATTTAAATTACATGCGAGCTATTGGCTAAAAAAGAACCCTTTATAATCTTATATTTGCAATCTTGATAGAAGTGTACAAGAGAGTTGAGCAAAGGCATATCTGGCACTAAAAACTACAGCATAGGTTACAGAGTATGAATGTTGAACCACTGAAGTATGGTTTTGGCCATGTGAGTAAGATTTTATTGCTACCAGACAAAATGTCTGAAAGGTAATAATGAATGAATGCAAGAGATCCATAATAATATTCATATAGTCCACATCTTTCATGATGCATTTCAGCTCTATCACTAGAAACAAGAAGGGCAAAAATATCAATTATCATTAGAATATAAAATACGTTTACAGCACAATTAGAGTGAATGTGTGTGTACTGAATTCCTTTTGTCTTTCTGTGAGCCCAAGAATAATCAGAGGTACAAATCTTTGTTTATGATACACCAACTTTGGTTGCATGAAGTCACCTCTTCATCTTTATGAATATCTCATGTAATGTAACATAAGTAACATTTCATGAATGAACACATATGTTATTCATGTTAAACTACATGCATTAGTAACACTAACCTGAAATGAAGTTAAAAGAAGCTTTACACAGTACTTCAAAACTTCAGTTCGAGTAAGAGGCAAAAAATGAAGGTGCCTCCGGGGAGGAATGACAGCTTGCTTGAGGTTACTTGAAGGGGAATTATTAAAAATATTTTGAGCCGATGGAAGAGATGAAACAACTTGAAGAACATGCTCGCACGCTGTCTGTAAAAGAAATTGTAAGAAGGAAATTTCAGAAGAAGAACTTTATTAAATTAAGATTAATTGCATTGCATATTGCTTAATTGGTAAGACTAAACATACTTTATATCTTCAACTACCACCTAGATTCTGGTCTCCAAAGAGCAGAAAAGGCCATAAAGCATTAACATAGATAATATACATAACATAACTTCCTACTACCTTCTTACCATATCATCCAGGAAAACTGCTGCTAAATAATCGGACCATATTCTTGATTTTCAACATTAAATGAGCCTCTATCAGGGCTTTTACCATGAAATGTTTATAAAATTGATAAAGCAAAAGGGATAGTTAGGCTTGTGTAGTTTTTATATTAATCAAGGTATGAGACAGCAGCTTATAGTTTTAAATGTGTAGCATGTTTATCTTTATACTTCTTTTAATATTTTGAAGATAAATTTATTCGGCATCTCATTGTCCATTCTAATTAAATTTCACATATAAAAAATGTTTTATTACCAGCCATTTTAACCTAATTAATTAAAGAAAAAAAGGCACATAGATATGCAAAGAATGATGTTTATCCGTTGCTGAATTTTGTTAGAATTGTCTCCAGATTTCTCGCTTCCCATGAGAGAACAGGTTCAGCACTAAATGGGTTAAGAGATAACTTACAGAATATTTGTCCAGGCAGAAGTAGGTGCTTGCTAAGCGGAGATTTTTCTTTAAAGTTCCATCTTGGCTCACTCGAAGTTTAACAAGAGCTTCTTCAAATTGACCTTTGTAAAGCATCATGTCAATAAGGAATCCTTGAAACCAAAGCCAGCTGTCCACCTTCAGATGTTGACAGAGTTTTAAAAATTCTGCATAAAATGAAACATTCCATTCACATGAGGAAAAGTCTTATCTTAAACAAATTCAATGAAACAGTAACATCATGTGGGCACATAAGTATTTTCAGAATATCAAACAAACTCATACCAATTTCTAACAATTCTTGATAGTTAGTGGATTAATTAAGCAATATTTGTTAATCCCTTGATTCATCCAAGTCCACATTAGGTTTTAATCTGTGAGCTTGCTTCAGCTTCTTGTTGTTTGAGCTATACCATATTGATTTAAAATTAGAATACCTAGGTTTCAAGAAACAAGACTATTGCAAGCTATCTTATCTGTTATGTTGGAAGCAAAATATGAACGTATTGCAAAGGATAATGACCTCTGATTGGAAAAATGTCAGATTGCTGTTCCACATAATGCACATGAATTACAATGATCTACAATTCCAGTAAATATTTTGCATGGATCAAGTGAATTTCAATACAACTTACTTCTTTAAATTGCTGGTTATGTGATTCCAAATAAAAGTAATAGAATTTCAAGTACAAGCACTATACATTATTCAATTTGGATACATAAATATCCTCCTAAAACTTGAGATTCATAGATTTAAATGCTTGAAATTAACAATAAAGAATAGAAACTTGATTAACTTCAACAAATTTTGCCAGATATCAGTAAATTATGAATGATCTAACCTTTCTCAAGGCTATCACAACTATGCAATAGGTCCCAACATCGAACTGCCATTAAAAAGTTTTGGGAAAGTACAGAAGATGAGATATTAGATGATGAACCAGAACTTATTGTTGAAATTGGCAATTGAGGTACAGAAGAAGCTCCTTGAATATCTTGCGCTGATGATTTTGCATTGAGAGGCCCAACTGTTATCAGTGGAGCATTATTCAAATCATCTTCTGTACGCCTACGTTTCAATTTTGGCTCTGAGGTTTGTGGTCCTTCATCTTCACCCAAGCAGAAGGCTTCCAATAGCACCAGAGGTATGTCAGTTGCTGATGTTCCAGGCCCATTACCTATTCATAACAAGAGTGGTAACGGCTTTTTCAAAATGCACTGACAGCTTATACAATTCTGCACATGTAGGTCACCACCTTGGAGAATTATAAGTTTTATAATTGGCAAACTTACAAGTTGTACATGGTCATTAGGGAATCTGATTTCTTAATATAAATATTTGTACAGAAATTAAATCAAAAATATTAATATACTTCATGTTAAAAATAAGGAAAAAGTCTGATGAAATTCCTTCACCCAATTAGGTCATACTTGGGGATGTCAACTCTGCAGTATTTCAGAATTTTTTCGAGCACTCAGTTTCAAGTTTAGATGAATAGCCATAGTAAGCAAAAACAAACATATTCCAACGAGAACGATGCTCTTCAAAGCTTACCAATGGTATGGTGATGGGGTTGAACATTAGCTCTATCAACCATAGAGACATACTCATACAAACAATGAAGGAAAAATGTTGTGGTACAGTAAAGAAGTTGTTTATGGACTACACTGTCTTCGTTACCAATACTGCGTGATCTATGAAAATTTAATATATTCTGCCAACAGATTTCCTTGTTCCTGAAAATAAAAGCTTTGCATTAATTATTCACTCTTTTCTTGAGAGCATTTTCTATCTCCTTCCCTTCCTAATCATGTTTTCTTTATTCATTTACTTTATGAAAATATAGGAAGTAAATAAAAGCTATTGAAAAGTATAGCTTTATTACAACATAAATTATAAGATAAATTCAGTTTATCTGGTTTTTCTTATTATGTACTCATTTATGTTTTTACCTTATCTAGTTATTTATCACTTGAACTGCTAATCATCTAACAGAAGTAATTGAGGTGGAAGAATTCACAAATGAAGCAGATCAAAAATATAAATTACTGCCCTGTGAAAAGGCATGGGAAGATAAACCTGAAGCAAATGAATAAATCACTGATCTATTACACTCTTGGACCACAGAGATTACTGCAATGGACATACAAGAGTCAACTGTATGAAGAATATCAATGACCAACTAATTGGGATAAAAGACAGGCTCGTGAAGGATATGCATAAAGTAGCCTACAGAATTCCCTGCTCCAGTAAAAAAGCATAAGCTAGAGAAACCTGTATATCTCTGAAATTTCAGATGAAAGATTGTAAGTAAGCTATGAGAAGCAAACAGTTCAACCTTCTGCCATTGCTACGACTGCTTAAGAATCAAAAGGGGGCTCAAATTGTAATGTGAGGAGAAAAAGTAATTTTCACAGAGAATTTGAGAGATATTTTATCAAGTTTCACTGTGATCATAAAACATCATACTCATGAGCATGCTACAAAAACTTTGAATTAATCTCAAATAATGTGATACATAACATAATTGTACATGTTGGTTAGAAAGACAAGAGTTACTTTTCTTGAAAATTATCTAAACATTTTTCAACAATCAGTTTCTTCAAGTTAATCAGGTAGCTTCTTTTAGTTAAACATACAAAAGATTATTGGTTAGTTAGTGATTTTTGGTTTATTCGTAGCTTTGAATTAAAATCTGGTTATATGAATTTGGCATGTTATGTCTGTTTTGTCAATAATATGAATGATTATTAACTTTCATGAATGATAAAAAAATTTTGATTATAGTTATAATTACACATCTTTATTCATTGAATGTTACTATTAATACAGGGCTAGTTGAACAGAAACCTTGGGCTGGGCACTTGTTTTTAACGTATCATGATATACATTACGGTAATGAAGTATGAGAAACACAGAGACAAAAGAAATCAAAATAATGTAAGCTATAGAAGGCTAAATACTGTCTGCTATTGGTTTACCAGCTGCTAAGTTATTCTAATCTCATGAACAACCGTTTATCTTTTAAATAGTATATTAAAAGTACTTATGTGTTTTTCATAAGATGATACTTTATTGACTTCCAAGTAGACATCCTCAGAGGAGACTAAAAACTATGAAAGTGTCTACTGAAATAAAACCAAGCAGCTACTGTAATTTGTGTAACCTTGTATAGAATATGGTGTAAATAGAATGAATTTTATTAGGATTTCTTAGTAGATAATGATTGATGAATTACGAATCATATCTTCATATCTTAAGAGAAAATATCAAAGAATAATTTTGCTAGTTCAATTAAACCAATCTTTAGCATTGTAATTTTTTGTGTTATTTACTCAGAATGTTTTGTTTCAAACAATATAATTATTCTTGAAGAACTTAGAGGTTCTAATTCGCCTTTGTCTGATTAAAGGAGGAAGAAAAACATTCTTTTTAAAACATTCCTCATAATCTACTTAATCTCTCAATTCAATCTTTATTTTATATTTATCTTTCCAAACATCCTATTTATTTTATTGAGATTGGTATAAATAAAATGTTATTTATGAAACATATGACACCTTAAATAAAGGAATTGTAGATTTTATTTTTGCCTACATCCCACTTATCATGCAAAGATAAAACCTATCTTTCCTTTATCCTTTGATATTCTAACGTGGTTACAACCTTAATATCTGCCTTATGAAAGGCATCCTCTAAGAATCTCTGGAGGAGGTTGATACCATCACCAGTGTGGAGCATCTCTGAGCAAGTCAGTGATGCTCCACACAGGTTCTTGCAGGTTCCCACAATTCCCCCTTTTAGTACTAGTCAATTTACCATTCTCCACTTTTTATTCCTCGTGATGTTATTTAATTACCAATGACCTAGGTTAGAAAATATTATATCAATTACATCTATTTATTACACCAGAAAAAGAAAAGATAATGTTCAGTATCTATATTCTGATGAGATAAATTAACCTAAACACTAAAAAGTCTCATTTATAAAAACAATTATTTAATCATCTCTCCGTTAAAAGAAGGAGAGTAATATAAGAAATTATGATCAGACTTACATAGTTAAAGAGTACACAGTACTCAAATCCCAACCTAATTTGGCTCCTGTGACTTCTTGTATTTGAAACAAGTTTTTCCAAGGGTCATCAATTTTACTCTCAAACTCAGGTAAGTTCTGTAAATATAGAAACAGTACATCAACACTTCAAGTTTTTATAAAATTGATGTGGGAAATGATAGTTATCAAAAAAGAGGAGGGGTTGGGGAATAAATATTCATTGACAGTATCTCAAGAGCATCAATTCCATAACTTTTGTCACCGACATATATATATATATACACACATTCATTTCAAAATCACTGTCATGTCCCTCCTCAAATACATGTTTGCTGAAATGAGAATCTGAGAGGTTTTGCCAATGTATGTAAGGAAAAATTCTCTTGCAATTCTCGCTGTAATTAACAATATGAAAAATGTCATTCAGAGCCAAATTCTTCTCAATCTTGTTGATCAAGTGATGCACAATGCTGGGGTTGAATCCGCTGCTGATATGTTTAATGATGACAACCTCTATGTTGAAATTTTTAGTCGACATGAGAACCTTCAGTAATTGGTAGACTACACTACAGTAGGGGGTCATCTTAAATGAGGGGGGTTGAAATGAGTCCTAGCTGATAGTGCTTTCCATACAGCGTGGTTTTCTATAAATAGAAAACTCGTGCCTTTTATTAACAATCAAAGGGGAAATGTGATTGTTGCTCTTCTCTAATATGAATTTGATGGAGTGGTGGACCAAATTATTAAAATTTAAAAACTGATTTCGGGTGTGATGGGTAATGATTTCATCAACATAATGGAACCTATATAGAAAGAGGTGATCACCAAACAGCTATATTATTTCTAGAAGTCACTCTTGTGAACAAAATAATTCTGCTTAAGGCAGACCTGTAATAATTTGTAGATGTCTTGGCAGCACAGGATTTCTTTAGCAAGTCTATAGTAATATCAATTGCTTCGTTGCAGGGTACACTGGTAAATAAGTTTGTTACATCCAAATACACTAGAAGGGAATTATTAGGCACAGCAACGCTTAATTTTCTCAATAAGTTCTAAGGAATTCTTAATAGAAAACATTGCAGAAATATAAGACAGCCTTTTGATGAGATGGTGGAGCTCAAGAGACAATTTATAGATTGAGAAATTCATACAACAGGTCTAATGGGTGTCCCCGGTTTTTGTTTTAATATGTTGCATTGCCATTAAGATAGACAGTAAAATATAAATTCAAAATATATTTTGAAATAATCACCTGAATAGATTTATTAGGAGACATGAGATAACACAGGTAAAATTCAATTGATTTCTGTAGAAGTCGAAATAATTGCTTGATTGGAAGCTCCACTGGACTAGTTCCCAGAAGAGGCAAAAGATCACACACTGCAAAAGTAAAATGACTTTAATTTTCAATAGTCACTAGCTTAATTCAAATCTAATGTTAGAAGTAGCACTTACCTAATAATTTTCTGTAGCAGTTGACTGAATTCTGATAGTGGCTGTGCTTTTCTGCTGTCATTAAAGTGTCAACTAATTTAGGCTGATATGGAATTAGAATAAAATAAAAGCAATAGATAAGAGATTACTTCTTTGAGTCACAGGAAACAATGATATGCCAAAACAATGATCCTGGCAACATGACTGGTAACCATCAATCCAAAGGTTATATTTGAATTATTGTTATTGGTTGTTTCAACAATATAATTGATTGACTGAAATAATTTAATATTCTCATGAAATAAAATAATTATATATTTGTGCTTATTTAAGTAGACATCAAGTCTACTTAAATAACTTTAAAATGTTTTTCAAAATATGAAATTATGTTAATCAATTAAAGGTTCATTGAATAGAAAATTTTATTTTTTATTATCACTATGCATTCAAATACAGTTGTGGATGGGAATGCATGCAAAAAATGTTATGTAGTAGAAATCAAGATGGATGGTCAGGGAAGAAAGCTTGAAGATCTGTTCTGAACTTGTCATTATGTAGTTAATTTTATTTTCTCAAACAAATAAATATTTTTATGGACTGTAGAAAAGTATATATCACTAAATAGCAATTTACCCCATGTTGAGCAACAGTTTGCGGAAATCTTCTCAGCAACAGTAAAAGAAGGCGACAATGCTCCATTGTATCTTCACTCCGATCAGCTGACACCAATAGCAGCTGATGCTGTATGCCTAGTGATGGTTAAGAAGATTGTTTTAATAGTCCCTACTTTCTCCACACA